>CM053787.1:20610000-21810000 GCA_028749045.1 Cupressus sempervirens | reverse complement strand
TTATAACAAGTCAAATAGGGCCTCCCAAAATTCTGAGTAAATACACAAATGCATGACAACAAAAAACTACCAACTTTGAGGGGTCCAAAACCTAATCAAATGGATTTGAAATGAGCTAAAAATTAGAACATAGGTTCTTTGATATGCATACTAAACTTAACCAAAGTGTAAATTCATGAAATATTTCTTTGTAAAAGATATTCAAAGACAAAATGCAAATTTAGACATTGCTCAAAATGGGACTTCATGGAATGGCTCAGAATTGCAATTTGTTTTCATGGGATGAATAGACATATTGAATGCAAGGTGTTAGAAAAATTAAACACCTCTTAGGCCTCAAATGTATAGCCAAGTACATATGCATCAAAAAGCTCTTATAGGGCTTGATTTTTAGGATGGTAATCAAAATCAAGGCTTCAATTTTGAGTCCCAACACCCTACTAGATACTGCTACTGCTATTCCTAGTCAAGAACTTCAAAGGCCAAGTGCAGAAGCTACACCATTGTAGTTATCAAGCCCTAGTCCTAGTACATCTAATGTTGATGAAGTTATATCTTATGGTGATATCAACTTAGATGATGTGATTTAACTTCCAAATTTTGATCTTGCATTAATCACCATAGAGAAAATGAGCATATTGTAGGATGCTCTAGCTAGAAAGAAACACCAAGAATTGATCAAAAGGGAGCATAGGTAGAAACAAGCACCACATTGACATCAAGGACATATTTCTTAATGCATTTAGCCTACCTAGACCTAATGAAGCAATGCCAATCATTGAATAGTTGGCAAATATTGTTGAGAAGGTAAATGATGAAGACCTAGATACAAATGAAAAATTATTAGAATTGTTTTAGAAAATAATTCAAGCCAAGGTAACCAAATTGATATCTAGTGCCATTACACTAAGTTAGGCTGAGTTAGCAACCAAAATTGATGGTGTGAAGGTGTTGGAGAACATTTTCTCTCTTTACACCAAGTTGTGTGATGTAATTTTTTTCACACAGAAGTGTAGAGACACATTGACCACCTAGAGGGGCATTTGAAATCAACAAGTAAAATCCTACAAGAATATCTTGGTAAAAGTCAATTTCATTTTAGAAATTTTTGTTTGCCCAAGGTTAGTTAGTAGCATTACAATCTCAAGATGCCAACATTTGGGCTGCATTGATCAACATCCAATCCATGTTGACCCCTCACATGGAGCTATTATACAAGGAACTAGCCTTTGTAGAAAGAATGATGAAGAAAGATCATCATTTTTCTACTCATGAAGGCATAGTTAACCTTGTTGTTGAATCAAATATCTAGAGGTAGCATGTGACAACTAGGATGCAACACTAAAGCTTATAATGGATGTCCATAAATCATTCTTGGATAAAAACACTATTTGTGTACCATCCATGAAATAAGTGTCAAAAAGGGGAGAGAGAAATTTGAAGATAAAAGGAGAGAATGAATAAGTTTTAGGGGAGACCAAACAAAGGAGGAGCCTGTATGGAAATAGAGCTAGCACAAGACAAATTTACTCAGCAAGAGTATTTAGATTCAAAAATGAACAATTGACTCAAGTGGAGTTATAAAATTTTGACGTATGATTGATAAGTCACAAGTTTTTCAAAATTTTGAAGTTTTGACATTTTGTATGTAAGATGAATACTTAATAGAGATTATCTTAGTTATACTCATAAATTAAGGATATTTATGCATGATGAAGTATTTTTTCCACTCATATCAAAGGGGGAGATTGTTAATCTCAGATTGGTTTTGACATATGACTGAGAATACATTTAAGTCATTTACTAGATAGACTTAGTTTATGCAAAACAAGTAATATATGTCAAGCATAAGTTTTAGATAGTGTATGCTAAGCGAGATATATAGAATGCATTAAGTAACTAGTAAGTGTCAAGTCACTCTAATGCCAAGAAAATAGTTGATCCTAAGTGGTTCAGATGCTAAATAATTAATGGATGTTGAGTCATTTAAAGGATAAGTTACAACATTGAAGATATAGTGGATGCTAAGCATCAGAGATTTCAAGTGTTGAGTAAAATAGTTTTGGACATAGTTGTTTGTAATGGCATAAAATTCTATATAAACCATTTTTTAGCTAACTTAAGGATTTTTTTTGATTCTAGATGAGAAGAATGAATATATATTGAGGATCCTTATGTAGTACATGCAACCAATTAGTTAAAGGGATGAATTAAGAATCAAAATGGGTGAATCACTATCATTGATTCATACCTAACCCTCAGTCACCTATGTCTTCTTAAGGAAAGAAAACCTTGAAAAAATTTATATGAGAAGAGAGAAGTTTGCATGTGAAAACAAAGAATTTATGGTGGCTAAGGAGTTTTGAATTGAGATATGTATGATAGAAACAATTAGATGAGAACATAGGAAAGAAGTTAGAGAATAGAAGTGATATATTTGATCAAATAGGATCAATGATACATGCAAATATGTGATCTATTATCTAGTAGTACAGTTCTAACCATAAGATCATTGATAAGACATTCTAATAGGTGAATTAGTTAAAACTCTTAAAAAATTAGTCCTAACAGGCTATTGTAAATCTTTTAATAGGGTGCTTACTTCATTGTAAGTTTTAAGTCCTTTAAATAGGTACACTTATAACAAGGAGTTGAAATAATTTAACAGGGTAAGATCTAATAATCTTGTAAGCCTTTAATAGGGAAGATCATCATAGGGTAGATCATAGTTTATGAATAAACATTGTAACCTTCATTGGATACACTTTACAACTGTAGTAGTGAAGATTTGTGGGTGCCATCGCCACCCTAGTTTTACTTTTTCATTGGAGGATTTCTGGGTAACCAAATATCTTGTGTCATATATGTGTTGAATGTTATTTTCTTTTATGCTATGGGTGATAATTTTTAGCTAACTATTTTAGTTTACATGGAAATTGTGAGATAGATGTGTGGTGAATGATTTTACTATTATAAGTTTGAAGAAATGATTCACCATCTACCCCCCCAACCCCCACTCTCAAAGTTTACTTTTCCTATTTGTATTTTGAACACCTTCATCATGTTCCACTTCATCTTCTACTTGGTCCTCTGCTTGACCTTGTGTTAGTGCAAGAGGGGCTTGAGTAGGTTTCTCATCTTCTTCATCCTCATTATCACCATCTTCTTCTTCTTCTTCTCCCCCTTCACCAAATCTTTCTTGTATATTCTTCACAATTTTGTTCTTCTTTCTTACCAAAGAAGTTGTCTTCAAATCTATTGTGATTCTAGATTTGGCTTCCTCATAGTTGCCAAATAAGGGTGTATCCTTGTCTACTTCCTCTTCTAATAATGTTGTGATAGGCACTAATGCCTCATTCACATTGACTTCATAGGGAAATAGCCCAATCCATCTGGCCCTAGGAAAAACTACTTCTACATATGTAAAATCAACATCCACTATAAAAGAACCACCATCATAACAGTTCTCTAATAGTGGCACAAGTATCCTTAGTCTCTGCTTCACAAACTTCTTGAAGTCTTTAAAATGGCTTGTCATGATTAACTCAAAGCTGTCCCTAATTTGCTCTATGAACTCTCCAATTTGAACTGCAATTGACTTATTGGTCTTCCAAGAAACTTTTCCAAATGAATGAAATGTGTTCTACACATAAAAGAATATGAAAACTAGTAATGAACATAATTTTCATTATGCGCTCTTAGTCTTTCTTATGCCTCCCAATTTTTTTGATAACTGCTAGAGTTATAACTTAGAAATGTCATAAGAGTGATCTTTGTTTACTATCTTGTAGACCAAATCCACAACCATACAAGATTTACTATACAATTTTCTTGATTAAAAGAACTTGTGAGCAATAATTTGTTGAAAATATTCATGACTATGCTAAGTTATTGAGAGTGGAGGGGTGAATCGGTAACTTCAAAAACATTAACAATTTCAATTCTAATCCAATAAATCATTGAGCACTTAGTTCATTACATCTAATCTAATTGTATTCATGAGAAACTGAAAACATGAAAGCATCCACAACACTTGAACACAAAGATTTGGTGACCCATAAACCTTCCAAATAGAAAGTAAAACTAGGGTGGGGATGATACCCACAAACTTTAGTACTATAGCATAATGTTGGCTTGTTAAGGCTTACATTGATCACTTTTGATGATCTACCCCATTAGGAGCAAACATGACTACTAGGTCCACATTGTGAAAGGATTTACAAACATACAATGAAGTATACACTCGGTAAAGAGATTTTATGAAAGACTATTAGGTCTACCTTGTTGAGGATTTTGACTAGATCACCTATTAGGATGAAGTAGTAGATCTTTGATTTGAAATTGAGTTTAGTGATAGAGATTCCTTAGTATAATGATCACCTTTCTATGATAGGTATGTCTCTATAGCTCCTTATACTCATATGCCCTTTATAATTCTTTATCTATTGCTATCATAACTTGAAAATTTTTTCCACATTACATATGTTCACATTTGCATTATCATTCTTTCTCTTGCACACACATTGGATATGATACAATACATTACATATATATATATATATCAGTCAAAATTATAAAATTACAAAGTCGGCCATGATACAAGTTAACACAAATATTACAAAGTCAACCCACTTGAAGATACTCGGGTTCTAAAGGCTAACTCAGTGAGGTTCTGATACTTGGCATCCACTATCACTACTCAACATCATCATGCTACTGGTAGATATAGAAGCTTAGTCCATACTGATCACTCTCAAGTAGTCTTGAACTTAGTCTACACTGGTAACTTGGTAGATATTGTGCAACTCAAAAAATACTGAATCACTTGGTTACCATGAAGTAGCTCAGTTAACATTGGCTTTGCATCTACTGAATTGCAATGCTCAGTAATCACTAATAAACTCAATGTACATTAAAATGCATGGTTTGAACTATTGGACTTCACACTAACTAAATCTACTCAATAACCACTAGGATTAGTCCAAAAGACTTCGTAGAAACTATAGAACTCAGTGGCTATTCAATTACGTGAAAAACACTGTAAACTATTCAATGAGCTTAGTAGTTGTATAGAATCTAAATAAGTGTGTGTTAGTAATAAAAAAACTTGACTGATATGATAACATAATTATCATTTCAAATACACTTAGGGGATCTAAAATTGTGTCAATTATCACCCCTCTTTGGTTCCATACAACCCCTATATTCTTCTCAATTACTTCCTTCATATCACTTCACATGGTGTTAGGTCTATCTAGGGTAGGATAATATTAGGATTGACCTTAGATAGAAATAATACTTACATTCAAATATAAACAATATCAAAAAATAATAGATCACACATAAGAGAACACAACACACCAATATTTAACATGGTTCACCCATCCCTCGGCTATGTCCACTAACAACAAGTTCAACATTATTATTATCCAATGATTACAACTTGATTGCAATCTGTAATCCATTGTAACTCAATACCACTATAAGAACCAATTTTCACATCACACATTATGAAAAATCCCTAACCCTAATCCTTTTATACAAGCTTTTTTCTACTTACAAAATTAAGACTAGAATAATAGAAAAATAGTAGCAGACACCTTTAATAATATAAGGTCATTTTTTGCTTCAAAGGCACCACCCCCAAAAACCCTGATAGGGGCATTACCCCTTGACCCCACCCTATACTGTGATAGGGAGCACACTTCGGGTGCTTCCCTAGGACCCCGTAGGGGCATTACCCTTTGATCCCCATAAAAATAATATGAGGAGAAAACTTCACCAAATAAACTACCAAGTCTAATTAGGTTCCACATCACAATGAATACCCTGTTACTTATTGAGTGATCATTTAAGTGACTTGGTAGGGCCATTTTCCAACCATTAAAAGTGATCATCTATTCTTCTCAATACTATCTTAATCCATTCTATTTTGAATACATTTGGAAAATGTAGGGCATAAGTTAACCCTTTTCTCTCTACAATCATATTTTCCTCCTTTAACACTCCATCAACACATAGTTTTCCATAAAATTCTCTAATTTCCATGTCTCCAATACTTCCAATTTTACAAGTCTAACAACATCTAACATCTTGTATCACCAAAACCTTTCGTGGTATCATAGATAATGCACTACTTGGATATCCCTTATATGCGATCTTGGAAAGAGCTTGGAAGGGTGGCTATGTAAATTCTTTGCTTATTAATTGAACATTTAAAACTTCTTTTCCTTACTTTGTAATAGCAATAGAAGAACTAGATGACATAATAGATAACTAGGGTTTAAGATAATTTAGACATCATAACTTGGCATATGATAAATACCTTATGAGTCTGATGATTGGTGATGAGTAGCAACTAAATCTACTTCACAAATGCTTGAATCATTCATCTCTATTCACCTTAAGCTCTTCATTTTCTCTTTGATCTAGAATGGTGTAAATGAGTCAAAATTTGACCATATAGCCCTTAAAACTTGAGAATAAATGCTCAATGCTTACACAACTATAAGCTTGACTATCATATAAATTTTAACTCAATCATCTTACACATGATTAAAAATTCACTCAGAAACCACAATGAGCTTAGCCAATACTATTAACTTTAATATCTTAACACCTACTAAAATTTCTCATGCTTAGCAAGAACATGAAAACCAATAAAACTTATAGATCTCTTCCATGTTCTAACCAATACATTGTAGCTTAATTCATGCATATACTCTTTTCAAAACATAGATTCTTGGAACTAATGTAAAATATATCAATGAAAATATTAGTCCCACATATCTTTTTATTGCTTAGTTAAAGGTGATGTGATCACCTAATCCATTGGATAAAGTGACCTCATATGAACTTGATGTATTTCAATCTTCATTTTTCTTCCATGTCTTGTTCATCTACACTTTGACATTCTCAACATCAATCTTCCCTTTGCCTTTGTTAAATTCATTGCTAGTGCTTTTGACCTTGCTGGATAGTTCCTGCTTATGTGACTAGTCCTCAAATAGCTAAAAAATGTAGTTAGACTCAACCATCTACTAGAGTTACTTCTAAAATGTTTTCTAATGCAATTATCAACATTTCCATACTCTTGACAATAGTGAAAGCTATACCTTGTATTGTGATCCAAATTGTAGGGTTTTCCATTGTATTGTCCCTTTTTCTATTTGTTTGATGACTAGTTAGGCTTGGATATGTACTCATATGCTCTATGTATATATTTCTTATATTTATCATAGTAACCTTCAAATCTTTTCTTGTTTTAAGTCTTGGTATTACATTCATGTGACTGATGTCCTTGCTTGTTGCACTTACGATAGTTACCCATGAATTTTTTATTAGGGTTTTGATTTGCATTATTGCTCCTGCAAACATTTGTTGTATGACCGAACTTTTCACAATTATGACAAGTGATTTTTTTGATTTTTACCTTTCTTTCTTTATTTTTCACCACTTTTAGATGATACTCTTTCCTCAGTACTAGTGTATCCCAGTCTAGTAGTATGATCATTAGATCTAGAAGATTTCATTAGTTTTTCAAAGTACTTGATGACTTCACTAGGTCTATTGAAACTTTCAAAAAATTCTTTCTCTCTTCTTAGATCATTTCTCAGTTGTTCATTTTATAATGTCAAGGTTGTAATCTCAATGTCCTTTCCATTCAATTCATGATTACCAATCATCACTTGATTCATTATTTCTAATTGCATGCTAGCAATCATATGTGCCTTTGATGTCTTATCTTCTAGTCTATTAGTCAGTATCCTTTTGTCATCTTCAATCATGACTTGTCTTCCTCAACTTTATCTTTATACTTAGTCACTTCACATAGCAATATTGATTGGACTTCTTGTTCCATCTTAATATTTCTGACCTCTTCAGTTAGGGCACCATTCTTTTGCATTAGATCTACAATTTTTGCATCAATTTCACTTGTGTTTCCATCTGTCAACAATTTAAGAGTGTCTTCCTCATCGTATTCTCTCTCTCTCTCTCTCTCTCTCTCTCTCTATATATATATATATATATATATATATATATATATATATCTTTCCTTCTCTTGAATGAATGCTTTAACTCATTTCTTTCTTCATTCAATTGATGTAGGGAAAGTAGTATTTCAATCTTCTAGTTATCAATAACCTTTCCCAACTTGTAGATTTCCATCTTCAAGATCTTTCCCTAAACATCCAAAGCTTTCCTTTCGACATAACCAATGCTCTTATACCAATTGTTGGAAATACAATAGGGAAAGTAAATTCTGAGAGTTGTTTGGGGGGGGGGGGGAGGTAGGGGTGGGGTGAATCAATATTTCAAAACTTTATCCACTAAAACATTCATCACAGACCCATTTCACAATTTACATGTAAACTGAAACACCAAACTAAGCATATTCATCCATAGCTTGAAAATAATAAACATTGAACACACATATAACACAAGATATTCGGTTACCTTGAAACCCTCTAATGAGAAGGTAAATCTAGGGTGGGGATGACACCCACAAATCTTCATTACTACAATTGTAAAGTGTATCCAATGAAGATTATAATATTTGATCATAAACTATGATCTGCCCTATGAAAGTTCTCCCTTGTTAAAGGATTACAAAGGTTGTTAGATCTTACCCTATTAAAGGATTTAAAAACTATTTTAGAAGTGTGCCTAGTTAAAGGACTTCAACTTACAATGAAGTAAGCACCCTATTAAAGGATTTAAAAAAGCCTAGTAGGACTACTTGGTTAAGAGATTTTACTAATTTACCTACTAGAATGTCTCATCTTTGATCCTTTGATTACCACTTCTTTTCCAGATAACAAATCGCCTATTTCTTGATGTATACTTGATCCTCTCTAATTAGATATATCACTTCTATATTCTCCTATACTTTCCTCTATTCTCTCTAACTAATTTTGAAACTCATATCTCAATTCATAACTCCTTAGTCACTATAAATGCTCTATTTGTGCATGCAAACTTCTCTCTTTGCTCCTCAAACACTTTAGGGTTTGTCTTCCTTAAGAAGACCTATGTGACTTAAGGTTAGGTAAGAATCAATGATTGTTATTCACCTTTTTTTTCTTCTTATAACATCCCTCAATTTGATTGGTTTCATTTACTACATAGGGATTCTCAATATAGATTCATTCTTATCATCTAGAATCACAAAAAAATCCTTAAGTTGCCTAAAAAATGATTTACATAAGAGTTTGTGCCATTACAAACAACTATGTCCAAAACTATTTACTCAACACTTGAAATATTTGTTGCTTAGTATCCACTATATCTTCAATGTTTTAACTCAGTCTCTAAATGATTCAACGTCCATTAATCACTTTGGCATCTTAATCACTTGGCATATACTAACTTGCTTGGCACTAGAGTGACTGTGTTGGTATAATTTTTTTCATGATAAATTTTCCCATTCTAGGTATAAAAATTCAGATTTGAGTCCATTGTTAGAGGCTAAGGTTTCTAGTTTTTGGGCCTTGCAATTTTATTACCCTTTGAAAACTTTGTCAAACCTTAGGTCTTGTTTAGTTTTGAATTTATCCTAGTTCAAAATCTTTTAAAATGCGAATATTCCTTTCTTGCTTAATTTTTGTCATGCTAAGATACCTTTTTAAAAATATTTTCTCACCATTTGATCATGGTTAGATCCATGGTTGTCACATTTTTTTTTATAATAAAATGCAAGGTCTTTTACTATAGTGACATAGCTACCATTAGAAATTGAGTTGTGGTATCATAAAGTGAAATCTGACATAAAAAATGTGCATTGATTTGAATACATTTTGGTCATGTGCTCTGTCCTAGAGTTGTTAGTGTCAGAAAGGATGCATATGAAGAAACTTGCAAGTGGTGTCACTAGAACTCAAATTTTTCTAGCGAGTTACTATGTCATGACCAAAAAATCTGTGCACCCTATTGGTGGTGATGTAGCGACTAATCAGACTATGAAGAAAGTGGCAACCTTCTGAAATTGAAAGGTTTATTGGAAAGTTAAAATTTTCTAAGAATTTACCATTAAGACATATTGAAGTGTAGGTACCATTTCAACAATGGGGAATTCATTTCATAGATGAGATCTCAAACAAATATAGTGGTTGAAATTCTTGGATCCTGGTAGCTATTGATTACTTCACTAAATGGGTTGAACCTGTATATGAGCAATGTTAGTATGCTAATAGAAACCAAATTTAAATAAAGCTTCTACAAACTAAACAAAATTCATAAACTTCAAGATAGACTAAGATGAGCTCTCAATTGAGAATATGAGCCATTAATGGGCTCTCTCAATGCGAAGCTCTCTTGTTGAGTGGCTTTGTCTAAATAGATAGTATGTATGCTCAAGCTTATGCTTCAAAAAGGGCTTCAAATGGAGTTGGAATTTGGGTGTGAGTGTATGGTTTTGATGTAAAATGGCTTCTTAAAATAGCATTATGACTTTACTTCATGGATTGTGTTAAAATGGCTTGGGAGAGGATTCTTTAAATAGGCAAAGGGCTTGAGGGATCAAGGGCTAGGATGCAAGGATGGGAAAAAGCTTATGGAAGGCTCAGATTGCATGAGAGGAGAGCACATGGATTGTGCTTCCTTACAACCAATCAGGGAGTGACACATGTCATAACATGAGAGGATGGAGGAAAGGGGAAGGATGAGTCAACAAAGGAGGCTCAAGGGATAAAATCTTCATAAATACCCTCATAATGGCTATTAAGAGAAATTAAAGAGCTTGGAAGAGTCATTTATGGCCTAGTGGGCTTCATAAAGTTTTATTATTGGGATATTTTGAGGGAGAAGAGAGAAATTTTGACTTGGGCTTGATTAGGAAGGTTTTAAGCTTGCTTAGGATTGTGCAAATGATTAGAGGATGGATTATGATGGTTTAAGATTAGCTTAGGGATAGGCAAGTGGATGGCATTTAATGAGGGTGGGTGAAGGAGGAGATATTTGTCAACTTTGGCTTGGGTTAGTAAGCCTGAACCCATTTTTAGCGAATGTGACAAGGTTAGGAGGGGATTAGGATTAGGTTTAAAGACATCTTCTAGAAGAGTCTAGACTTTGGATGAGGATAAAGACTTTCTAGAATAATCTAGAACCTCCTAGGATGAGGATGAAGACATTCTAGAAGAGTCTACAACTTCTTAGGATGAGGATAAATTAGATTTTTAGGAAATAAATAAAGTTTTATCTATTTCAAGGGTTTGGGTTGAGGAGATATTTATTAAAAAAAAATTAATAAACATGAGGATTAATATTTAATCTTAATTAAATATTTTGACTTGGGATTAGGGGTAGGAAATGATGGGATTAGCCTTTAATCAAAATTAAAGAAGGATTAAAAGATTTTGGAAGAGGTTAGTGGTCTTAAGGGAATTGGCCAAGTTTTGGGCAAAAAATAAATTTTTTATTTATTTTGGGTTTTTTGGTGAATTTATTAATTAAATAATTAATAAATAAAGAAATAATGTTTAAATAAGATTTAAACATTTTTGGGAGGGATTACTTAATTAAATATTTTTTAATTAAGATAAAGGGATTTAATGGCATAAAAATAAATTAATTAATTAATTAAATAATTAATTAATAAATGATAATGTCATTAGGAATTTTTTCGAAAAATAAAAATACTTTATTTTATAAAGGATTTAGGTGTCTACATTTTGCCCCTCTTTGATGTGATGCCGCAAGTGACATGGCATCAAAGATAAGAAAATAAGATGCCCAAGGCTAGAGCAGAAGAGGAGAGAATGGACTGCGAGATGCCCCGTCAAGAAGGCGGTGGGGAGAGAAAGCAAGGCTCGATGACTTCTTGAAAAGTACAAGAATTCAAGATGAGCAAGGAGACTCAGATTAGGTTAAGAGAAGAGATTTAGTTAGCTGAAACTCTCACTACGGGAGAATGATAAAGGGAGAATCAGAGGCACAAGAGGAAGCAAGCTTAAGATCTCAGGGATTGCAAAGGATGAAGGAGCAGAGCGCTATAAAAAGGAATCCAGGATAGGGAGATGGATGATGGGATGATAAAACTGATGCAACATGATTTCAAAGAGTCAGATTGGCAAAAGATGGGTTTCAAAGATCCCTAGGACTAGGATTGTGGAGCTCGAAAGATGAGGCTTGGTGGATTGATTGGATTGGTGGATCCCTAAGACTAGGATTGTGGATCCCTAAAGCTAAAAGTGCAGATTAATTCAAAGAGATATTGATGCATAAGCTGGGGTAGGAGAGATAGATGCTAGATATGGATGGGGGATAATGGAGATGAAGGGAATCCATTGAAGCTTATTGAGCAGGGGGATACTTCAAAGAGAAGTACCACCATGTAGTTGAGCACTAGATTTGCTATAGGACTGTTGGTTAATTGCCAAGGTTACCAAGAACATAAAGGCCTTTTCACCAACTGTCTAGAGGTTTAACAAACTGACTCAAAACAAACACGTAAGGATTGCCCCAGCATCACACATGAATCCTAGAAGAAACAGCATGCAACAGACACTAGGTAACCCACAAGAAGAAAAGAAAAACAAAAAAAAGACCTGATCAAGACCTTATGCTTAGATTGCTCCATTCGTAGTATACCATGATATGTAAGATTGTGGCAACCGTGAGGAGGGAACAAAAAGATTGTTTGGAAAAGATACTTCAAGACCCAAAAGGGAAGATTCCAAATCAAAAGAAAGAAAAAATCCAAAAGAGAACCATTTGCCAACAAGATGGGTAGGACAAGGTACTAACAGACCAAGATTAGACATGAGGAAAGCTATATCCTACAAGGATCTATCAGAGAGCACCTAAGCTGATGGATCTAGATGAGTGATGCATCTGGCAAGCTAAACTAAGAAGGATAACACTTTGGTGATAGGAGATCTAGCTAAAGAATGCATTGGAATAGCTAACCAAGATTTGTGTGATGTGTGCAAGATGCTGATCAAGGATGAACTAACATGAAAGCTGGATAGATACAATGGTACTAAGCTAAAGAGGATGTACAAGCTGACAAACCAAGATATGTTACAAATGTACAAGGTTGTTCATGTTTGGGTTTTGTGAGATGGAAATGTTTGTCAAGGGCGGGATGTCTACAATAGTTGATAAGCGGATAGGTAGATGGTTTGCAAAAAGCTTAAGTGAAAATGGGTTTCTTTGTGTGCATGTGATAGGATACCAGCTAGGATACAAGCTTTGTTATATAATACAAGTTGGAATATGGTACAAGCTTTGGACAATATTTGGATATACAAGCTATGATACAAGATTTACAAGCTGGGGTACAAGATTTACAAGATGAGGTACAAGATTTACAAGCTATATAGGAGGTATCTACAAGCTCCATTAGATTTTGGATATTTGGTTGGAACACCAAGGGAACAAGTAGGTGTTTTACAAGATGGTGGGCAAATAGATGAGGGATAGGGTAGTGATAGATAATGGATTAGTCTTAGTACACAAGGCACCTGAATTACCAGGTTTTCACCAAGGTACCTATCCAAGGCGCTTGAATTGCCAAGTTTTCACCATTGGACGCTTATTTCTCTT
Source organism: Cupressus sempervirens (assembly GCA_028749045.1). Taxonomy (NCBI): domain Eukaryota; kingdom Viridiplantae; phylum Streptophyta; class Pinopsida; order Cupressales; family Cupressaceae; genus Cupressus; species Cupressus sempervirens. The sequence goes on along the minus strand of CM053787.1, from coordinate 21,796,455 downwards.
TACTTTTTTTTTTTTTTTGGATTTTTCAAAAGTTGGGTATACCAAGGATCTTCAAGCATAGAACTTCTTGAGATGAATGATGTTAGTAGGATCATTCAAGAGTTCTCCTTCTGGTGTAGATAGCTGATAGGCTCTAGAGCCAAAGGATGCAGTGACAATAAAAGGACCAAGCCATGTAGGTTCAAACTTGCCTTTCTTTTCTCGATCTGCTTGGACTTTCATATTTTCTTTGAGGACCATGTTGATTGGCTAAAAGTTTCGTGGAAGTACCTTCTTGTTGAAATTACTTTTGAGATGAGCTTGATAGAGTGTGAGATGATTATAGGCTTGTTGTCACTTCTTGTCTAAGAGATCTAGTTGGGTGAGTCTGGCTACTCTGTATTCTTCATCTGATATTTGCCCTTGCAAAGATATGCGCAAGGAGGGAAGTTAAACCTCTATGGGTAGTACTGCTTTAGTACCATAGACTAAGGAGTATGGAGTTTTTCCTATGGATGTATAGAAGGAAGTTTGATAGGCCCATAGGGCTAGATTTATTTGTAGGTGCCAATCATGGTCAAAATCATTCACAACTTTCTTTAAGATTTTGAGGAGGGTTTTGTTAGTGTCCTCTACCTAGCTATTACCTTGTGGGAAATATGGACTAGAAAAGTAGTGATGGATGCAGAGGGAAGTGCATAATTCTTCCATGTTGAGATTTTCAAAGTTACCTCCATGGTCGGTGAAGATGGTGGATGGGATGCCAAAGCGGCAAACAATGTGGTACAAGATGAACTTGGAGACCTGAACTCCTGTAGCTGAGACTAGGGGGACTACTTCCACCCACTTAGTGAAATAGTCTGTAGCTGTTATTATCCATTTATGTCCATCAGATGAGAGAGGTGTGATAGTTCCAACTAGATCAAGGCCCCAACAAGAAAAAGGTCAAGGTGGTGCAATAGGCTGTAGATCCTGTGCTGGAGTGTGCATGAGATTTGCATGCTGCTGACATTAGAGACACTTTCTGACAAAGTCACAGAAGTCTTCTTCAATGGTAGGCCAATAGTAACCTACTCTAAGGATCTTTTGTGCTAGGAAAATACCACTAGTGTGGGCACTGCAAAGTCTGGAGTGTACTTCTTTTAACGCCATAGCGGCCTCATTTTGGTCTAAACATCAAGAGAGAGTATCATTATAACCCCGACGATATAAGGTATTGGCTATGATAACATAGCATGAAGATTTTTGAATGAGGTTTTGGCATTGGGTACGTTTGAGGTGAGGGGATATGATACCATCATTAAGGTAAGCATAAATCTCATGGTACCAAGGGGATTGGGGACCAACCAAGACACAAACATGGTTTGAATCCTCATTCAAATAGGCAGGTGTGAGGAACTGCTCAACTAAAAACTCATATTGTGTAGTTGCTTGGGGAATTTCCAAGAGCGAGCCAATAGTAGCCATAGCATCTGTTGCTTTGTTATGCATTTGAGGAACTTGTGTAAATTGAAGCTTTGTAAAATGCTGGATTAGCTAATCAACTAGCTCTTTGTAGAGTAATAGCTTTTCATCTTTGGTTTGATATTCATTTAGGGCTTGCTTGATCATGAGCTGAGAATCGCCAAAGATTTGTAACTCAGTGATGTTCCATTCTACAACTACCTTTAATCCTGCTATAAGAGCCTCATATTCAGCTATATTGTTGGTGCTAGGGAATTTTAGCTTGAAGGCTTCTGGAATGTAATCTCTTTGAGGTGTGACCAACAATATTCCTGCCCCTGATCCATGAGATGTGTGTAAGCCATCAAAATAAAGTTTCCATGGGGGTTGTTCTTCAATTAGACAGACATGTTCATCTAGAAATTCTATGATCAACAGATATGTATCTACTAGAGGTGCATTAGCTAGGTGATCTGCTATAGCTTGCCCTTTGATTGCCTTTCTATCCACATACTGGATGTCAAATTTGCTTAGGAGCATAACCCATTTGGCCAAATGGCCTGTAAGTGTTGTTCTAGAGAGCATATACTTGAGAGGGTCAATCTTGGAGACTAGTTGGATGGTATGACTTAGCATGTAGTGGTGAAGCTTTTGAGTTGAGAAAAAAACTTCCAAACAAGCTTTTTCCATAGGAGTATAATTGAGTTCATAACCAACTAGGGTTCTATTGATGTAGTGGATGGCTCTTTCTCTACCGTAGTCATCGAGCTATGCTAGAAGTGCCCCTAGAGTAGTAGGTGTTGCTGATATGTACAAGATAAAGGGACGACTAGGAACTGGTGGAACCAAGATAGGGGGATTGATGAGATACTGCTTGAGATGATCAAAGTTGCATTGACATAAAGGATCCCACTTGAAGTTTTCATCTTTCTTCAGTAAATGTGCAAATGGCGTACACTTATCTGCAAACTGGGAGAAGAAGCGTCGAACAGATTGAAGCTTTCCCTAAAGAGTGCAAAGTTATCGCAGTGTCTAGGGAGGAGGCATGTCTAAGATAGCCTTGACCTTATTGGGGTCAATCTCTATACCTCATTTAGAAACTATAAAGCTTAGTAGCTTGCTAGATGTGACCCCAAAGACACATTTCTTGGGATTCAGCATGAGATGGTATTTGGCTAACCTATCAAAGAATTTCTCGAGGTCAGCAAGATGATCCATGAAGGTGTGAGATTTAACCAAGATATCATCCACATAATCCTCCATAATGTTATGGATAAGATCATGGAAAATGGCTGTCATAGCTCTTTGATAGGTAGCCCTTGCATTCTTTAGGCCAAAAGGAATCATGTTATACCAAAAGGTTCCCCAAGGGGTAGTGAATGTTGTCTTATACTGATCCTCTTCTGCAATCTTGATTTGATTATACCCAAAAAATCCATCCATGAGGGATAGAATTTCATGTCTAGCTATAAGATCTACAATCATATCTATGTTGGGCAAGGGAAAATCATCTTTTGGACAAGCTTTGTTAAGATCTCTAAAATCAGTGCAGATTTTGATGTCAACAGAAGGTTTAGTGATGGGGACCATGTTGGAGATCCACTCTAAGTAGTTGATAGGCCAGATAACCTTAGCAACTAACATTCTTTCTAATTCAACTTTGACCAGTAATGCCACCTTGGGGTGCATTTTTCTAAGCTTTTGTCTGATGGGCTTGATCTTTGGATCAACTACAAGATGATGAACTACAAGCTTTGGATCAAGTCCTGGCATGTCTTGATATGACCATGCAAATTGGCCAATGTTCTCTCTTAAGACCTCAAATAGGAGTTCAGCTTGGTCTTGTGATAGGGATGCAGTAATGTGAACAAGTTTGGGGATCTCTAAAGAACCAATGTTGACTTCTCTAGTATCCTCAATTAGAATAGAAGACACCTCTAGTCGATTATCTTGAGGAGGCAATGCTAAATCCTCATGTTTTGCTTGTGGCTCTAGATTTTCTTGTTGACGGGTTTTCTTTGCTGCCTTAGCTAGTCTCGGATTCACCTTAGTTCCAATTTTGGGTGTATCAAAACTAGGTTGAAGATTTTCTCCAAAATACGATATAGGCAGAATCTAGCTTTGTTTTCTTGTGAGGAGTTTTGGCTCCCATGATGCTTGGTTGGTCCCAATCTATGAGTTGTGGATGGGTGAGTGGTAGGTCAATGAAGTGGATGGATAGTTCTTAGAGAATAGAGTCTCTGAGGAAGATTTGGTCTAGGATATCATCATAGGCTCTCTTTTCAACTTCCTTAAGAATGTCTTCAATTTTGACAAGGTTGCAGTGAATGTTCAAAAAAGTGTGACCGTCCATATTGGTACCCCCAGTTGTGGGTATGCCAAAGCCAAGACCTGACTTTGATTCCCACTTGTGTGCATCGATGGGACACTACATGCCTCTTTCTTTTGGTCCTAGACCACCACCTCAATAGTTCCATTTTTCAGTGATGAGCTTATGTTCTTGGTGATACTTCTGGCTGAAGTGATCAAGGCGTGCTTGATTTCTTGGAGGTGCATCTTTATGTAACCAATTGTTGATATCTAGAGTGAGATCCTCATGAAGAGAGATTTTTGAGGATACAAAGGTTGTTGGGCCAAACTGTTTCTATCGAGGAGGTGGAATCTCCTTAGCTTTGTGATATGTTGATCATCCATGAGCGTATGGATCAAGTGGGAGTGCCCCGATAGCAAATGCATCTGATAGACTATACTCTCCATAGCCTTTGTTATTGATCTTCACGATAGATAGGGTGGAGGCGAGGATGGTTTTTGGGTCATTACAAGTGTGGGATGAGTTGGTGATGGCTATGCCGATATCAATTCCAGGGAAATGGTTTGTATATGAGGCTACAACCGCATTGTAGTAACCAAAGGGTTCTGGATCGGCATGGATGGTTACCTCAGTGCCCTGATGTGGAAATTTGATGCACTGATGGTAAGTGGATGGAATGGCTTTCATGGTATGAATCCATGGGCGATCAAGGAGGATGTTGAATGGTAGGTTTAGATCAATAACATGGTAGAGTGTTTCTTGGATGACTGGCCCAACCTTGATTGGCAGAAAAATAGTTCCTTCTGTGGTTCTTTCCAAGTTGTCATAAGCTTTGATGGTGATAACTTCACTGATGATATCTACCTTAGTATACCTAGCTTGTTTTATGAATTTTAGGGTGCAAATAGTCAAGGCTGATCCATTATCTATCATTACTCTTTTTACAGCAAAATTGGATACCATGATGGCTATGCGAAGCAAAAGGGTGTGATCTGGCTCGACCACGGGTATGTCAGTGGGTTTAAATGATAGGGAACATGAGGATGAAAGGTGTCCAACAAGATTACAAAAATTAGTAGTGTTGATATCTAAAGGGATGTGGGATTCTATGAGAGTATTGTCAAGGATGCTTTTGTACACAAGACTGGTGCAGAGAAGGTCTAAAATGGAGATTTGGGCTAGCATGTTCCCAAGGTGTTCCAAGATATTGTACTAGCTTTTTGACGGAGCTAATGGTAGTAGTGACACTGGTGGACCTATGATGTTAAATCACACTCTTCTAGTAGTGACTACACACTCATTGTTTGGGCCTTGGATATTGATACCATTGATAGAATGCTCTTTTTCAGATATACAACCGATGAGGCTACCATAGTCTATGTAGGATGAAGTGTGGTCATTGTTCTTCCCATGCTGTTGGTTTGACTGGCGATTGTTGGTGTTGTTGTTATTAGTTTGGATAGGTGCTTTTCCAAGATTTTGGTTGTTGTGAGTAGGAAAAGCATTTTGATAGATCTGTAAGCATGCATTGGGAGAGGTTTGGGCACCAACAGTGATTTCTTTCCAATCAATGAGCTCCTGCACATAATCTTTTAGTTTCATGCATTTGAGGGTAGTGTGACCTTTTACCCTATGAAATTTGCAGTACTCATTATCTTTGTACCATGCAGCTTTGGATTGACCTAGGTCAATTTGCTGGGTAGGAGGAAATTTGATGAGGTTTTCCTTAGTTAATTTCTCAAAAATGACATCCAATGGCTCACCAAGGGGTGTATAATTTCTAGGTGCAGGTTGGAATCTGGGCTTTTTCCCTACAGCTACATTGATGGCATTAGCTTGATTGCTAGACCCTTGGAAGTTGGGTCTTAGATTGTGGTTTTGATAGCTTTGGTTATTCTGTTGTTGGTAGTTGATAGCTTGTTGATTGTTTAATTGATATGGTGGGTTGGATTGGTTTCAAGAAGGACTAACAATATTCACATGTCTGGTGTCAGTGACACCATCTGTTGCAACGTGCTTATTTTTGTTCCAATACCTAGACTTGTCATTTGAAAGTGTTTGATTTTAGTTGGGTTCCTTGTAAATCTTGACCACACCATATTTAATGAGTCCTTGCTCAAGGATCATTCCTTTCTCTTTGATATCTTTATAGGTCTACAAACAGTTCATGGTCATGTGATGAGCCAAGATGGGATGAGCATTATCAATAAACATTTTCACCAAATGGCACTCTAGCAAGGTGCAAGATATGCAGGTGGTAAGAGTTTTCCATCTTTGCAGATATTCGGGAAGGCTTTCTCCACCTTTGTGCTTAGTGTGGACAAGATCAACTACTAATAGCTCTGTTTCAACAAGATGGGCATATTGGGCTACAAATGCCTCAGACAATTCAGTAAAGTTTTTAATTGTGCCATATGGGATTCTATAAAACCATTCAAGAGCTGGTCCAACCAAGCTTTTGGGAAAGAGACTCAAGAGGAAGACATCACCGTATGCCACTTCTTGTCAGTGCATGTAAAATTCTTTGATATGTGTGACAGGGTCTCCTTTTTCCTCTGACTTGGGTATCTCAAAGTGTTTTGGAAATGGTGTCATGGTAATGGATCTATCAAATAGGTAAGGACACACATTCTCAAACTTGAAGGTTTTTGGATCATTTCCCTCCTGGATGTTCTTCAAAGCTATCTTCATGTCTTCCCATTCTGAATTAATGGGTGATGGTTGGGGTGCCCCCAATGTAGGAGTGCCTTGAGGTAAGAATGTGCTAGATGGGGCAATGGAATATGGATGGCTTTGAGGTATGGGTTGTTAGGGATTGTACATGGCTTGGGCAACTGAATGTTAGATGATGGATTGCTGAGGTGGAGGGGGCACATATTTTTGCATGTGTTGTGAGGCTTGCTGTTGATATTGGATTTGAGGTTGGGATTGAGGAACATAAACTAGCTATGGGATAAGTGGATTGCTTTGTGGAGGTAAGGTATAAGATGGTTGTGAAGCTTGGGGAAAGGATCAGGGAGCTTGTGGAACTTGACTTTGGATTTGAGGAGTTTGACCAATATATGTGGGTTGTGCCCCCATTTGGGAAGTTATTTGCATGGAAAAAGAGGCCAAGTAATTGGTGGTTGGTGGTGGTGGATTTCCTCCTAGAAGTGGCATAGAAAAATAGTTAGTAATAGGAGGTAATGGATTAGTTGGTGGTGGAGGTGGTGGGAATTAAAAGCTTGGTGGCTGGATTTGAAAGATTAGTAGAGTGGTGGTAGGAGCTTGGGTCACTTAAGAGCTTGGAAAAATATTGGTAGTGTTGGTGTTTGAAAATGTTAAAATAGTGCTAAAACTACTAAGCGACAAAAAGCTTAATACCTAGATATCAGTACATACACAACGTAAAGAATAGCCAATTCTCATTGTCACTTTCCTATGCAAAGTACTAGGACCCAACTTCAACAAAACCTCAGACGGTTTTCTACTCTTTTGGCTCTGTAAAGACCAGGGCGGGTGTACCCGGGGATGGTTCAAAAATGGAACAATTATATGAGAATTATTCTTAGTTTCATTTTGATTCTCATTTCTAAATCCTCAAACATGTACATAACTCTTACCAAATTGGTAAACACATCCCTTGAACAGATATGGCCAAGAAATCTTCTATAGATCTACATATGTTTTCAACAACAATGGCTAAATGAGGCTAAAACATTCCATGCAGGCAAGTGGTGGCCAACTTTGAATATCTTACAGGAAATAAAAGTAAAAATTGATTTTATGATGTATTTTGAAAAAACCAGTCATAATATACTTCTCTTTTGATTGAAATAACTTTCGATCAGTGCCTAATCCATTGGGGTTCAGAGTCTATAGTAAATTCTTAGATCTAATTTGTTGCTTTGCAACAAATTCTTATCAGAATTTATCATTCAAAAATCCTTTTCAATACCTAAGAAATCTCATCACATTCATCAAAGCCTTTATTTAATCCATTGAATAAACAGCAATAACAAATGGATGTACAACCCTACTAGATTGCAATCAATTGCATAAGCTTTTACTCACACAACATCAAGGTAGCTAAGTATTTAAAAGGAGACAGAATTCAGAAAGAACTGATATGGGGACAGTTCATAATTTGTATTCATTTCCTTTGAAAATGGTATATCCTTTACAATAGACCCAGAAAGACCTTCAGAAAAGAAGCACAGTTCTTTCTACATTCATGTATTTTCAGAAATTTTGACAGAAAAGTATGCTACAAACTTGCTTTCCAAAAATTTGGACCAAAAACAGGACTAAGCTCAATACTTAGTAAAAAAAGAATTCGGACCATTCTTTAGCCTTGGGATCTCACTTAAATAGTGTGAGATGCAACAAGCTTTAGGCTAAAAAAGGTGACAGGTGTCCTTTCAAAAGAAAGACAAAAAACAAAATAACAGAAAGATTAACAACATTTCTTGGCGGGTCCCTTTCTGTTATGCTTCTGAATTGTTGAGACAAGAGCACGATCTAACCTTGCAGTCATTCTTCACTTTCGAAGTACATACCCATGAGGTCTGTAAGTGATGTATCATCTTTTGTTACCTGCAAACTCACTTTAACCTGGGGATTTTCCATGTCATCATTGCTGATTACAAGGGTAACTATTACTTTTGCATCTTCTTCCTCATTGTCTCCTGACATCTGTTCACTAAACTGATTTTTCCACTTATTAAAAGTATCATCATCTGGCCAATCAAAACTTTGAGTTTCTCTTTGTATCTTTATTAAAGAATTTTCATTTTCCTCTAAATCATCAAATTCTTTTATCATAACAGTATAATACAATTGTACTTTTACCAGCTCCTTGTTTGTCTTTACCCAAAAACAATGGCCAGTCTCACTGATGATGTTTATTATTCTGTTATTGAATAATTCATCCATTTCATTTTTTCCATTTTTCTTTTTCCTTTACTGTATCAACAGATTCTAAAGCACAAGGAAATAGGGTGAATTTTTCAGTAAGATATTTTGAAAAATAGAGTATCAATCTTCTCTGTAAAGAATCTCTTTCATTTTCAAAATTTTCTAACTTATTCAATAAATCAAAAATCTTTTCAACTTGATGATAAGGCATTTGGACTGCAGATATACATATAATTGTAACATCATTATTTCTCTGTCTCCATTTCTGTGCAAGAGAATCTAGTCCATCCTTTTCTTTATTCAACTCATCCATGAGGGTTACAATCCTTGTCAACTGATCATAAAAAGTCGACCATTGTATTTTATCCCTCAAATATGTCACACCCTGCTTCCATTTTTCTTCCTGCTGATTTCTAAATTCTATTTGCCACTCATGTAATTTGGTTTTCTCTACTTCAAATTCCTCTATAGGATAGAATTGGGGTCTTTCAGGGGTGTCTAGTATTTCAATGATAGGGGTTAATCCAACAGATGACTATGGAGGATATGCAATTCTCAGTGTACTGGATTCTCCCACTTTCCTTTTTCCAAGTATCTTCTCCAATTGAGATACCTTGTTTTCCATCTCAATTCTCTTTTTTACCTCTTGATTGTAAGCATCCACCACTATTTCATATTTACTGTGCAAATCAATCATTTCCTTCTCTTCTCTTTCTGCAGTGGCCAAGGCAAATTTAGAATAATCTACATTCATGTGGGCTGCCTGTACATTTGAAGTATCAGCAACTCTCCTTACAATGATACTCCCTGTTAGTTCTGAATCATCAGGCTGTGATGCAGTAGTCCTAGATCCTTTTCTCAGGGACCATTTAACAAGGGTAGCTTTATCATTACTGAATGTTGTACCCAAGAATTCCTCTTTATTTGGGTCCTGTAGTCCTAAATTATTTGATACAGAATTAAAAATTAATGCATCAGCAATATCCCAATTGGGCAATAATAAAATATTTGCACTTTTTACCATCTATCTACCCTCATCAGGGGTTATATTCTAGAACTCTTGCATCATTTGTTCCTTTATTTGATTTTGAATGGAGGCCTCATCCATTTCTAGATGCTCTGTTTTCATATTCTTACACCTTTGCTAAAAAATGTGCATGTTTACCCTCCATGCAAACTGATGGAAAGCCCTAGATCTTACAAAACTGTTATCAGACAAAAATTGCTGACTGGCTTGTTCCAAAATAGGGTCCAATTCCCTTCCTCTGAAATCTGCTACAGTTAATTCAAAACTTGGCACAGGAGGTTCCTAGGGATTCCCTTCATCAATTTCTGCTTGTGTAACTAAAATTTCTCCTTGTGACCCCATGTGTTCAAATTTCTCATTGGTGAGCTGCTCTTCCTCAATTCTCATTGGAGTTTGAGAAGGTGAGTAACCTAAATCAGGGGATTCTTCTTCCCTTATTATTTTTCTTCTCTTGGGAGAAGGTTCAGGGGGTCTTTCTTCCAGGACAGTACTGGTAGATTCAATTACCTATTTTTCTTTGTGTACAATGGGCATCTGCTTCCGAACAATAGTATATCCTATCTTCTTTCGTACCACCAGTGGACCCATTCCAATGTTGGGGGTGAAACCCAATTTTCTCATAACCTCTCTGGCTTTATCTAGAAAAGAATCAATAAAATGCTATTTCTTCTCATTCATTACTTCCATTATCTCAGAGAAAGTACTCATGAGCTTATTTATCTTATATGCATTGGTTGCAGCATTACTAAGAGGACTGTAATCTTTGTCAAAACAATTAATGAATTCCAAAACTTTTGAATAGACTCTCCGTTTTTCTTTCTTTATTTCTTGCTCATGGAGAGAATATTCATTTCTTATTATATCTTCAGGAAAATAGAATTCATGCTGAACTGGACGGAGCTTGATTCTAAGTCTAAGAGCAGAGTTAAAGAAACCTTCTGTATCACAAAAATGAGCATGAGACACTGCCATCTTATATTGATCCAAAATTTTGTGGAGAAAGATCCACCCTTCTTTAGTTATCACAAAGTGGTGGGCTATAGTGCAAGTAGGAAAAATTGATCCTATTCCCCTTTTGTGCAAAAAGGCCTCCTCCCAACTGCCACAAAAATTTAGCTATCCCTACCTTTAAAGGTACCTGATAGGGTAGTACATGGGGTGTTCCTTTGAATCCATAGACCCTAATGACAGTTGAGACTGAATATGGGATAATATCTACCCAATTATGTGAAACTTTTAGATTATGGGGTTTGTCCATAGGCCTAACAAGATGCATTAGTGCCTTAGGAATTCTGGGATTATCACTCAATATGAGGCATCTTAGTTTGGAGGCAAAGTGCCTATCAAATCTAACAAAGCTAGCATTTTCTGCTTCCCAAGTCATGTCTGCACTCCATAATTGGACTGGCAGTGCCTCCCCCTCTTGTTCCCTATTTAAAACCATTTCTTTACCAAAATAAGTGGCCCCTTTAAAAAGAAACATATGCATCAATAGGGAGTACTGACCCCAAACCTTTTCCACCTTGCCCTTTGCAATCCCCACCAATCCCTGGTGAATCTCATTAGCCAAGTAAGATGCAAAATCAAAAATTATTTCCACACCAAAAAAGGAGATTTGGGTGATCATATACATGAAGCTCACCGGAATAAAATCTTCTTCTCCCTCTCCGAAGACTCTGCATAGGGTCCTATATATCTCTACTGCCCTGGCATTAAAGCATGATTTCTTGAATGGTTCTTTAGAAGACGATGTTATGGTTGGGAGGCCTCCAATCCGGCCTATGTGGGCTTTTAGTGCACCTTGTCTAACTACATCCCTTTTGGATATATATTCTTTTTCTAACTCTATCAAATTAATGGGCACATGATACATAGTGAGAGGTCCCAGACTGAAAACCTTCCTAATCTCCTCGGGACTGATGGTAACTAAAGCCTCACCATCCATTCTTCTCACTACCTTAGTGGCTTGGTCATAATTTTTTGCTATAGCTTCAAGCAGGTCAAAATCCATAAACACACTGGGGACAACAAGCTTTCCAAGATCAAAATTCCATATATTGGCATGAGGGGCATATAACTTCCTTTCCGCAAACCATTTTTTGAATAAACTCAAACCAGTTTGAGAAGTTTGAGCATCCTGAACCCAATTACCCTTATCATACAATCCATCAGCTATCCTTAGCCTAGGGTTCAGTGAGGTTAACCTCTTAACTTGCACAGTTTCTACAGTAGACTCAGGAAGCAACTCAAGCAATTCATCATGCACATTTCTATCCAAGTAGTTTATTGCACCTGTAAATCCCTTCTTCGGAGGCATCTTGGGCTATCCTTTTAGAACTTAAAAGCTCACAAAGATTATGGTAGTATTACTTACTTGAATTCTGTCTCTATTTTCCTCTGTATTCCTGCAAATTTTCCGCGAACAGACAACTTGACAGTTTTTATCAAACCTTGGCATGCTTTTCTTTCAGTAATGGCTTCTGCACAAGAATGGCTCCAAATCTTTTCTCGCGTGAAATGAAACTGATGAAATCTCTCTGTATTATACTATGTTTTTCCTCACGGATGAAGCTTTCTTGTCTAATTAATGCAGAGAGTGGCACTACATTTTTCATTTAAAACTACGTCATTGATCTTCAAAGATCCTATGATCATGTGGTACAGAGAGAACAACTAGGAGTTATATTTTTCATGTCATTTATTTTACCCAATGAGAACTTGCCACATACAAAATTCTTTCTTTGATGGCGCTTATATTTGGACCCAATGACGACTGAGAACACATGTCAGCATGTCGCTACTTCGTTATGCATAAAGAATGAGCACCTTGCCATAGCGAAGCGGCGACAATCGTTGATCTGATCCAGAAATGATCGAAAGATATGATACAGGGCTTCTTAAGAAGGAAGGCGGTGGGCCCAACTCGCTATGTCTCTATAATTATCTCTCTTGCAACTCTTCATAGCGAGGAGATGACAGCCATTGATCACTTACCAAATCAAAGGTGAGGAAAAAGCACAGGATCTCCTAATTTATATTTTCTATGTCGCATGGCTTAACAAGCATGCAACTTGTCATAGCGATGCAGTGAGCTCCGTTGATCCACTTCAAGCTTACGTTCAAGATTTTTTGTACATTCAGTCAAATAGGTATTACTAAGAATCGGATCTCTGCATAGTTGGCACATGTCAAAATTTACCATAGTCATTTATCATTCCACGTCACCAAAGACCTTGCCGATCTTTTACCATTTTACAGGGCCTCGCTAACTCGCTAACGGTGAAGCACCTAAATTTTTCGATAGCGAGGTAGCGAGCTCTGACACTTAAAAGGATTTCGTACCAGAAAATGCAAGGGTTACCCAATAATCACTTCTGTTAATTAAAACTGATGCTGACAACGGTATTTATGACTGGTCATGCCACCTGGTGTAGTTATGATATAAGCAAGATGCAATGTCATCATCTTCTGATTTTCACGTGGCCTCGCTAACTCGCTAACGACGAAGTGCCTGATTTTTCCGATAGCAAGGTGGCCAAACATCCGAAAAATCCATCATTCCAGCTTTGATGTCAGATATTCTAGTGGGTCGCTATCCTTTTTGGACGGTAACTTGCAAAGTGTACCTACACAATAAATCATTTAATAAGCAAATCTCCGATCGCCGTATCTTCACTTTACGGTCCCGCCTCTTAAAATACTCAACACTTGTTACCTCGCCATACTTAATAAGCATGCAACTTGTCATAGCGAGGTAATGACAATGGTAGATCTAGTCGGATCTGACAGTTGGGACAAATAGGAAGAAAAGGTAACCCGAGCGGAAAGGAAAAGGAATATGTCAGCATATTCGTCTCTTTTCAAAATTCAGAATTTTGTGCCCGACAATTTATGAATAGAGATGATATAGGGTTTACATGATGATTATTTCTTATGGATGAATTATCCAAAACCTTATGCTTCACTTAGGAATAGAACATTTGACTTTTCTATGATTTAACAGAAAACTTCTACTACACAAAAAGTCATACCAACAGGTAGTAGCTTGTGGGGTTTGATAGGTTTGTGGAGTGAGGGTAGTAGCTTGTGGATTTGTGGATGATGGTACTGAGCTCCAAGGACCTAGTAGAAATGATGGAATTGTGCTCTGAGCTAAGGTAAACAAGTTGGGGGTGATGAAAGGTTGATTCCTTGACCCCATGGGTGGCATCCTAGTTGTATATTATTGAGGTTGGCCAAAGATGCTAGCACTAATTTGGGAGATGGGTGTATTTGGAAGGCTGGGTTGGAGAGCAGCAACAACAATAGTGAAGGGAGTGAATGATGAGGTGTTTTGGGAAAAGGGGGTTTGGGATGGAGTGGTATGGACCAATGGTGGAGTGTTGGTGGCTAGATTGGCTTGTGGAAGGGAGATTTCAACTTGAGTGAAGGCTGGTATGTTTGGGTCTATTGGATCATATGGGGTGGGTTGAGGCTCTTCTTTAGGCACATATTGAGGATAATTCAAATCATAAGAGCCTATGGGTGGTAGGAGTTGTCCAAACAATGGGTGAGATGGATATGATAAGGGAGGAGGTCTTCCAAAGTTGAAGGCTCCTATCTTGTCCCTTTGAAAGTTAGCCATGATTGTTTCTTTGTTCTTGTCTATAATGGCATTCACCAATACTACATTTCTTGGTTGATTCATGAAAGCTTCAATGTCAGTAGGTGATGGTATAGTGTTCTCTGGGCTAAAGGATGGTTGAGTGCTCAAGGGGAGTGATGCTATTTGATCCAAATGATAGGTCTCCATTGTTTCCTTCTTCTTCTTGGCTAAGCAAGTGATGGGTGGCATGAAAATGTTCTTAGGGATGAGATGCAACAATGTTGATGGATGTAAAAGGCGAAGGCTTCTCTATGCAAATGATTTCCTAGGTTGAGGCAAAGATATATGACAAAACCTAAGGAGGATTGTGTTGGGGATTCTAACTTCAAAGATATGTTGCCAAATCATGAAAGGTCTACTTCCCTATGTGCAAGCTTGAAGGTAATTGTGTCAACTTAAGGATAGATTGATGATCCTTTAGGAAGAACACGAGATTGATCACTTGTGGATCCCAACCTTTAGCTCAAGGTGATGAGGGATAACAAGTGACAAAGCTAGATTACCCTAGACAAAGCTCTGTCAAAGGAATAACCATGGTGAGATTGGTGGATTGGCAAGATGGTAGGAATGGAAAACTTTTGGCAAGGTGACAACAATTTTGAAGGCTTGGATGTGAAGTTTTTGGATTTCTAGCTAGATGGTTTGGTTCTAAATGATATGGATGAGCTAAAATTCTTAAGGGGAGGACTAAAGATGGTTGGCTTTCCTACAAAGATGACTCTAAAGTGAAGCTTATGCAAGAATATGTGGAGAAACAAGGGGGTCTAATCATATAAATCATGCCTAGTTGGTAATGCATAAGAAAGGTTAACTCTTGGATGTCGGTTAAGTTGGATAGTGCGATCTAACTAGGCGTCTTGAAGGGCTTCGTCGACAGCTTTTTCCTCTGCTTTGTGGAGTTTTGTAATTCGAGGGCTTGGTTTTATTTCCTTTCTCTTGGTTGAAAGTTCTTGGTATGCCTGAGATGGCTTGAGTTTGGCTTTGTGAAACTCCTGTTTGGGTTTGGGTTGTTCTGACATAAATTCTTGAATCTGCTTGGCTTTGAGAGATCTTAGTTGTTTTTCTTCGACTTGTTCAACTTCTAAAATAGGTAGTGACTATGCTAAGTGTGCCCTAAGCTAGGATTGACCAAGTTTGGCAAACATTCATTCAATAAGTAAAAGATCAAGCAATAGATAGAAACAACCAAATAGAAGTTTTGATTCCCAGAATGTGATACTTGCTCCAAGGAGTGTGTATGTTTTACAAAATTTTTGATCAGTCACTTCAAACACATTAACACCCTAAATGGTTGTATGCAAGGCTGAAAATTGGTTTAGCTAGGGAGTCCTCGATATAATGAAGGTACGTGAGGCCCAAATCTATAGATGAAACCAAAAAGATGTCACACAGTCGAGAGGAGCGGTAACCCACTTCTCCTCTTTCACTTCTCAAGGGTATAAAGTTCCTTGAGGCTTAGCCCAAGTGATAGAATTTTGATCCCAAGAGAGGTGTCTTTGGATTCACCTCCCAATCTTTATACTCTGCCAGAATGCTGGAGTTGAGGTCATCCCAAGGGGTGATGAAATCCCCAAGCATGCCTCCTAAAAAGAGAAACAAGGTTTTGGATCCTAATCTTATGCACCCAAGATGGCCTCGAAAGACAACAAGGGGAGAGAATACTTGGATGACCTTGGGCTAAAAAACATGTTTGTTCTTTTACCAACTGACTCTTATGTGTGCTGATCTAAACCTTGCAAACACACATGTTTAGGATGCAAATGTTCAATTCCAACTTTGAAGCATCAACAAAAATAAAATCAATCAAAGAATGCATACATCAAGAAGATTTAGGGTCAACAAAAGTAAACTCGCACGCCCAAAAGCCCTCCACGTTAAGTGTCGATTGATTGTCTTTAAGGCATTCAAGTTTTAGTGTTTGTTCATTTTAAACCCAAAACAAAGATGTGTGAAACTCAATTGTCAAGCGCGCACCCGGAGGCCCTCCCCATCAAGATTTGTTCAATTTCTATGCCTAAATGAAGTGTTAGTGAGACTAATGTGCATTCAAGAAATTTTCTATCTTAGAAAAACCAATAAAAACTCAAGTGAGTAGAATTTGATTTTTGTGGAGCACTTAACACCTTCTTAGGTAGACCCATCCCCATATATGGCACTGATATTGCAACCAATGGTTAGAATGATGGGTGATTAAAGAGGGTGAGTCCAACAACAAATTCACTCAAAGTGTCTTTATTTGTTTTTATAACTTAGAAAGTTTCTAGAATGTAGATTATTTTTATGGCCCAAAAGGTGAAGTGTGAGATATTGTAATTATTAATTGACCTTTTGCATTCAAGATTGTATTTGTTGGTTTAATCATGCATTCATAAAAAAGAAAAACTTGATTTTAATCCATGGAACTCAAGAGTGATTTTAGAAACATTCATTCAAAGACAAGTGGTTAAACATTCAAGTTTTTTCCTTTGAGCATTCAAGATTGAGATTTTGTGTGTTGTTTTAAGAACTTTGAAGTGTTTTGTTTTAACCTTAGATCATTCAAGATTGTTTTGGACTCAAAATTGAAAATGACTTCTTTGGACTCTGGTTTTCATTCAAGATTTTGTCTTCTAGTTTGCATGTTTTAAGCCCAAAAATGATATTCCTAGATTGTTTTTATGCATGAAAAAACTAAGAAACATTCAAGATTTTGCAACAAGACATTTGTTTGGAACAAATAAGAAAGCTTTTAGGACAATTTTGGCAACCATTTAGGACTCTTAGTTTTCATGAGATTTTTAAAAAAACTTTAAAATATTTGCAAATGAGGTTCATTTTATCCTTTATTGATGCTTTGAGTTTGATTTAGATTTTAGTGTGCACTTAGTGTTGATTTTGAACCTTTTGAAATGGAAACTTGAAGTTCTTTTTAAATTCCCAAAAATGAAGTGTTCCGAACTTTGCATGAATGCATCTAAAACCTCGATGTTGCAAGGATGCAAATGAGTTGATTGGTTTAGTTTCACTTGTTAAAAGATTTATTTTTTTGCAAATTTTTAGTTTTTAATGGATTTAAGTATGATTTAGGGGTTCATTTTAAGCACTAAAAAAAAGTGTGCATGATTTTGCTTCTTTAAAAAAAATGGCCAAGATCTCCCACAAGAAGAAGAAGAAGAAGTAGATGGAATAAGAAGAATATAGACAAGAAGAGGAAGAAGAATTCCAAGTGCTTTGTCCACCTATAAGCTTGAAAAATCTGCAAACACTATGAGATAGACTATGAGTTCCTTTATTTTCTTCATGCTCATGTGGACCTACAAAACCAATTTATACAATCCTAACAATCATAAAAACAAGAAAAATTAGCCAAAATTAGCAAATGACATACAAAACTTGACTAAAAAAGCTAATGAAGATGACCCATGCGAGGTCCCATCGGGCATGCCAAAATGTATATGAGCAATGTTAGTATGCTAATAGAAACCAAATTTAAATAAAGCTTCTACAAACTAAAAAAAATTCATAAACTTCAAGATATACTAAGATGAGCTCTCAATTGAGAATATGAGCCATTAATGGGCTCTCTCAATAAGAAGCTCTCTTGTTGAGTGGATTTGTCTAAATAGATAGGATGTATGCTCAAGCTTATGCTTCAAAAAGGGCTTCAAATGGAGTTAGAATTTGGGTGTGAGTGTATGGTTTTGATGTAAAATGGCTTCTTAAAATGGCATTATGACTTTACTTCATGGATTGTGTTAAAATGGCTTGGGAGAGGATTCCTTAAATAGGCAAAGGGCTTGAGGGATCAAGAGCTAGGATGCAAGGATGGGAAAAAGCTTATGGAATGCTCAGATTGCATGAGAGGAGAGCACATGGATTGTGCTTCCTTACAGCCAATCAGGGAGTGACACATGTCATAGGGTGAGGGGATGGAGGAAGGGGGAATGATGAGTCAACAAAGGAGGCTCAAGGAATAAAATCTTCATAAAGACCCTCATAATGGCTTGTAAGAGCAATGAAAGGGCTTGGAAGAGTCATTTATGGCCTAGTGGGCTTCATAAAGTTTTATGGTTGGAATATTTTGAGGAGATGAGAGGAATTTCAACTTGGGCTTGATTAGGAAGGTTTTAAGCTTGCTTAGGATTGTGCAAATGATTAGAGGATGGATTAAGATGGCTTAAGATTAGCTTAGGGATATGCAAGTGGATGGCATTTAATGAGGGTGGGTGAAGGAGGAGATATTTGTTAACTTTGGCTTGGGTTAGTAAGTCTTAACCCATTTTTAGGGAACGTGACAAGGTTAGGAGGGGATTAGGATTAGGTTTAAAGACATCTTCTAGAAGAGTCTAGACTTTGGATGAGGATAAAGACTTTCTAGAATAGTCTAGAACTTCCTAGGATGAGGATGAAGACATTCTAGAAGAGTCTAGAACTTCTTAGGATGAGGATAAATTAGATTTTAGAAAATAAATAAATTTTTATTTATTTCAAGGGTTTGGGTTGAGGAGATATTTATTAAAACTTTTTCAATAAACATGAGGATTAATATTTAATCTTAATTAAATATTTTGAGTTGGTATTAGGGGTAGGAAATGATGGGATTAGCCTTTAATCAAAATTAAGTAAAGATTAGAAGATTTTGGAAGAGGTTAGTGGTCTTAAAGAAATTGGCCAAGTTTTGGGCAAAAAATAATTTTTTTATTTATTTTGGGTTTTTTGGTCAATTTATTAATTAAATAATTAATAAATAAAGAAATAATATTTAAATAAGATTTAAACATTTTTGGGAGGGATTCCTTAATTAAATATTTTTAATTAAGATAAAGGTATTTAATGGCATAAAAATAAATAAATAAATAAATAAATGATGATGTCATCAGGAATTTTTTCAAAAAATAAAAATATTTTATTTTCTAAAGGATTTAGGTGTCTACAGAAGCAATCCCTACTAAGAGTGCAACAAGTAAAGTAGTTATTAATTTCATTCTAAATAATATTGTGAGTAGGTTTCGATACCCACAAAAGATTGTAACTGATAATGCTATGTGTTTTAGATCTGAAAATATAAGAAATTTTGTAAAAAAATATGTTATTACAGAATACACATCCTCAAAGGGAATGGTCACGCAAAATCAAACAACAAAAGTATTCTAAAGATTATCAAAAGGATCTTGGGAGAAAATAAGAAGGCATTGGATTCAAAATTTCCATTAGTTTCATGGACTGATAGGGTTACTGTGAAAAGGGCCATCAGATGTGTCTTGTTTGATTTACTTTATGGCATACAAGCTAGACTTCCACAAAATAATCTAAAGGAGATGTATAAATTTTTTCAACTTTATGAAGATGATATCATTGATGAGATGCAACTTAGAATGGATGATATCTTGCAATTAGAAAAAACAAGGAGAGAGTCTTATGTTCAGAATTCCAAGTTACAATCACAGATGAAGGACTTATATGACAAAAGGACTATTGAGAGGAAATTTGAAATAGGTGATATGGTATTAATGTGGAATGCTAGAATGGAGGATAAAATGCAAATATCTTGTGTCATATGTGTGTCCTTTGGGGAGATATCATCCAATACTCTATTTCTACTATTTTTATAATTTATGGTTTTAAAGGAAGCCCTCATGTGTTGCCCTACCAACTACCTTTAGAGGTAGGAATGGCTGAAGTTTTATGGCAGTTAGGAGGATTGGAAGAAATGTATCTAGTATTATCAAGAGTACTTTTGTGTATAGTATGGTGTGAATTAATCTCACAGTTTTAATTACTCTAATATTTGGTTGGCATTCACACTTTATGCAATCTCTATCGAAATCTCTATTTTTATATGTATTATCTCTACAATTCCAATTATTTAGTCATTATTTGTTACAATTAATTATGCATAAGTAATTGTGATCTCTAAACTTTCAGTAATTGGTAAAAACATATTTCAATTCATCTAATGATCATTGAATCAGGTATGGTACATAAAGAGTAATATTTCAATAAAAATACATGTGAGTTAAGTGGAATTATGTATTTAACAATATAAAACTCTAAAGTCTTACAAATCAATGGTCATTAAAAACAATTAGTAGGAAACTACAATTCTACCATCTCTAAGTGTCATTCCACATCCTATCACCATGGTGAGAAGAAGTAGAATCGATTCCTTCCAAATATATAAGCTATAGATTAATCAAAGAAAGAAAATTTATGAAATATAAACATAATTTTATTTTAGAATTTATCTCCCTGATATGTGTGGTCAAATAGGAGAATGAGACCCTTTTAAGAAAAGGTTTAGGCATGATTTTGTGAGTTATTTTAATTCTCTTTTCTAGTATAAGTTCTTTAGAGTTTTAGGGATAATTTGATTCTTTTCATACATGATTTGATTTAGTGGTTAATTATTTTCCATTTTAATCCTTAGTATAGCAAGTGTGAACTAGATTGCATTCATCAATCCTTGACTTATAATTTTCACCCATTGAAATTATAGCCACAGTATCCCTCATAAACTTACAAGCATTGGATTGATATTCTTAGTGTATTAAAGCCTAAATTATATCACAAAAATAGTCCATCAAAATAGAACTTAACTTTACCCTACACTTTTTAGGATGCAAAACTTGGTAGGAGGAACCTAAGTTTTGGTAGCTGAGTTGAGTTGAAGGGTTGTCAAAGGGTTAGAGATCAACATGGGAAATATATCTCTAGCACACCAAGGATAGATGTAAATTTGTTTGTTATATTCAAGGATTTGTAGAAATGGAAGAAAGGAAAGAGTGTATAAGTTGATAACTTGGAGGATATATATATAAAATCAGTTCGGGTTTATGTATTGAAACCTTGAATATTTTCTTCTAGTTATTGAGAGCATCTTTTCACACCTAGGGTATCTGATATAGGGTATCATGAGCTAGTAGGAAATCCTACTAAAGCATCAAGATTGGATTTTGTGGACCTCATGTTTTACACAGTTAGAGTTATGTTTGAGGCATATTGGGGATCTTATTTGATGGGGACACAACCCAAGAATAGAATGGAACCAACAGAAAGGGAAAATTATATTAACTGAGAAAATAAGCTAGTACAAACAGTGCAGAGAAAATAAACTTCAAAACATGCCCTAAGGGCCTACAATAGCATAAATCTGGAGAATATTTCTCCTTTTAGCACCCCCTCTCAAACTCCACTCCAAACTGCCTTTTACAATGCCAAAAATCTCCTTAAATAGACCCCGAAGGGTAAAGGACTAGGAGTACATTCTAGAAAGTGCTACTAGGCATCCATCGACAAAATAGAAGGTTCCAGAAGCTGCGTTAGAAGTCGGTGCAAATCTAGAAGAATCCAAAAACAGTAGCCAAACTTTCGGGAGGCATAACTTTTGAACCGTAGCTCCGATTGACGAACCGTTTACATTTTCGAAAAGCTCTTGAAGTGCTCTATAGCCCTATGGACAAGCTTTATTTGTCCCCCATTTTTTGACCCTAACATTGAAGCATTCTTAGGAGGTCTCCAAAACCTGAAAAACTTCAATAAATTTCAAACCGTGGGGCCTTTTGACCTGATTCTTTTTTTGGAATGCTCTAAATCACAATTACATTCATCTGGCCAATTCACACCTTCTAGTTTACCAAAATGATGGCCCAAATACATGCTCCTATTTTTTTGGGATTTTCAAATGCACTGATAGTTGAACTATGAGAGTTGGAACCTTTGTTTGAGCCAAATGGGTATCCAAAAATGTAAAGACATGAAACAAAAACTAAGTCTAAGTACATTTTTTTTGGTGACACAGGATTGCCCTTATACCTCTGGATGCTCCTGCATCATTATTCTATGTATGCATAATGATCAGAGTGAATGTGCTGGAGTTAGAATTTTTTTGGTGGTCTCTAGTAATATGTTCCTTATTTTCTAGAAGAATTTGGAGATTATTTTTATGAGCTTCTGTTCATGGGAGTTGGCATATACGAGCTTACATCTAGATAATTAGATGACATGTGGGCATATGACTAAGGCCACATAACAATAATTTGTCATATGAGTTAGTTATGCATTTTAATGTTGATGCCTATCCTAAGAGCTTATTTTATTTAGTCTTCTAGCTTGAATTATGGCTTTAGTATTTATTTAATGTTATTTTTTATTTAACATAACTTTCTAGGCCCATCTATGGCTTGGTTTGGTATAAGTAGAGGGTCTTGGGATGTCTAAATTTGAATTCATGAGGGAGTGAGCATGGAGTAGCTAAGAAGATAAAATTTTAGTAGAGTTATTAGCTAAGTGTAGGATTGGGAAGTAATAAGGGTTCTTTATGGCTTACGAGCATAATTTTAGATTCTTCTTGCCGTTTCTACTAGATTGTAGAATTGGGCTAGATAAAGTTTGCATCTTGTGAGGTCTTACAAAAATGTTGTTGTAATTTCTTCATATTTAGCTATAACCTAGAAGGCCTTACAATCGTGCATGTTGGATGTAATTATTATGATTTTATTATTTTTTGGATCTAAATCTCTATGTTATTGTTTATATTCCATTGGATGGTTACTTGCCAAGGGCTAGGTCATCTCCTTTGGAGACTCATCTACCTTGCATTGCATTAGTACTTATGGTAATTATGGTTGGAGGACTGGTGTATATCTATTCTAGGTACCTTCATTTGGAACTATACTTTATTATTATTTATTTTATCTAGATCTTCATATGTTATGAGCTTAGGATAAATTATCTAGGTGTATGGATGAGAGTGGATTGTAATAAGTGTTGAAGCCCACAAGTGGTTGTTAGGATCACTTATTGTAAATAACTTAATAAAGGGATAAATTAATAAAATTAATTAGAATATAAATTCTAATAATATGTATTCCTTTCCCATGCTTGAGTTATTGATTGAAGTCTTGACTAGGATGGGAGCTAGAAAAGAGAATTGATTAAGGTCTTGCATGGTTAGTATCCTTGTCCATGCAAGAGATTTATTGATGCCTTATATAGTCTCTTAAATGATAAGGCCCATAGAGGTTGTTGGTCTGATTTTTGAGGAATAAATTTCCTAAAAATCTTGGTAAAAATGGGGTCAGATTTGAGTCCATAGTTTAAATAAGGATTTCTGAGCTTTTGTTTCACACTTTAAAAAAAACCTTGGAAGCCCTAAGTAAACCCTAGGTCTCCTTTGATTATTTTAGACTCAAGAACAAAAATTTTAAAGTTTCTGAATATTCCCTTATGTTCTTTAGATTTCACAGCCTACATCACTTTTCCTTTTAAGGAGCACCACTTGATCATGACAAGATTGTGACAAGATTGAGGGCTATCGCTTTGTCATTATGATAAGATGTGAGTCAAGTGATCATCATGACATAGTGATTGCCATTAAACTAAGTTGCAGTGCTCGAATAAATTCAAGTAGAGATCAAAAAAATTTTGCATTGGTTTTTTAATCACATGTACTTTATTTTTGCTACCTGAGCTAGAAAAGTAACTAGGGATTCCAAAAATATTTCAGGCTTCAGTAGTTGCATCCTCATTGTCAGGAAAATCAAGTCTCTTGCTGATAGCAAGGTAGGGATCAACCCAGAAACCCATGTCATGGTAGCCGTCAAACTTCCCAGTGGTCATTAAGAGTTCCAAGTGGCATAATAAATGATGATATCAATGCCATGTTAGAACCATGAAGTGGTTAATTGTGATGTGACATGCTTTTACTTTCTAGCACCAAGGTTTTAAAGTCACCAAAGCTCACCACCTCACTATCAAAAAATCTAGGCATCTTGCTATTAGCGACATAGAAAGTTGCCATGAAATGAGCATATAGTGGAACCCAAACAACATGGAAAAGTGATTGGAATTAAAATATGGTATTTATTTCACTAGCTGTGTAGGATTTATCACATCATCAGTCTTTTGGACCCATGCCCCATTCATAAAACACAGGAGGGATTCTAATCATTAGATCAGGTTGAGATCAATGATTCTCATTATCTCGCCATTAAAAGATGTGCGTTGTTTACTTTATGCAACATAGCAAATATGGGACCCACCTCATCTTAAGAAGTTTGTGCAGTTCCTGTACCCTTGGATTGATCTCAGATCAACAACCATCACTATCTCACTATGAATAGTTGCTAAAAGGATATGTATAATGAGATAGAAAATATGGGGCCCACCACTATTCTTCTAAGCAATGCAGTAACATGTCATCCACAAGATCAAGATCAAATCAATGGTTATCACTACTTTGCTATGGCAAGGTGCTCGTTCTTTATGTATAGCGAGGTAGCAACCTGTTGACATGTGTCCTTAGTCACCAATTGGTCAAAATGGACATTCCATTAGGGAAGGAGTTGTGTACGTGGTTAGTTCTCATTAGATTGATTGGCCAACTTGTCAAGTGTAATGCTTGTCACCTTTTCCACATCCGTTGATCATAGGATTTTTAAAGATTGATGACACAATTTTAAGCACAAAAGGTGGTGCCACTTTGTGTATTTATTAGATATGAAAGCTTTGCATGTGTAAAAAATAGAGTATAACAAAAAATATTTTCTCAATCCCACCTTGTGCGAATAAAGATTTCAAGCCTTTTCTAAGCAGAAGCAATTAATGAGAAGATTGTAGAGATTTTGGCAACTGTGTGAATCAGTTTGTTCGAGGAGAAGTTCCAAAATTATAGAAAGGAATAAGATAGAACTTCAAGTAAGTAACTATACTATAATTTATGTTGTGCTCTAGTCCTATAAGAAATAGTCAAAAAATGCCTCCAATGGACTCATAAAATCTTAGGTTGTGGATAGCAGAGGGATTGCATAATGAAGGTAATTGGACCCAGGATGCTAATACCTTGCAAATAGGTTTAAATTTGTTTAAAAGATGGTTTGTAGAGAGGAATTTGTTTGCTCCACATGCTAGTGTATGGAAATTTGACTAAAGAAGACTAGTAGTCCCAAGTGTTTTTATGGATTATGATCTCCTTGAGATTGTGGCAAAGAGCTATGATCGAGCCACTAAGGTAGTGAAAAGAGAAAAGGGTGAACTTGGAAAAATTAGAACCCTATCAAAAATAACATCATTCTCTAAAGAATTTTTCAAGAAAGTATACTTCAATACTGGGGTAGTAGAGATATATAGAGCCTTGTGCAGAGTTTTTGGAGAGGGTGAAGAAGATTTTATACCCATGAGTTTCATGTGTATAATTACTCTTACTTTTTGTTAAGCATGTCTTTCTTTCCAAAAGGGGGACATATTTAGGTAGAGGAATGGTTTTGAATGTAGATATGACTAAGGAAGCAAAAAATGCCCATTTTGTTATATTTGATAGCCACATTGCTTGCAAGCTTAGATGCTTCATATTAAGTGATAATCCCATAACCCTAGGATACTAATATAACCAAGGAATAGTGATAGGTAAAAGTGACTCTCATAGTACAGCATAATGATGATGAAACCCATGGGTTGAGGTTAGTTTACAATCATCAGAACACATTTCATCATTGGTGGGCTTAGTAGTTGCATACACAAAGGAATTAGAGTAGCAACCAAATCAAAATGAAGATATGTAACAGAAAGGGACACTCAAAGGAATATTTGATCTGCATGTCTTTCTGTTATTTGTAGTTTTGTCTTTTCTAATAGGTGTATTGAATCTCTTGTGTAAAGGACACCTATAAATCACATTTTCATTTTACTTGTTGTAAATCATGCCTATATAAATGAGTTTTCAGGGCATTGTGATGGTCCAAAAATTTTGTATGTTTTTAGTTTCTCAAGAAAATACATTCGGTCCAGTCATATGTAGTTGTTTTGAGTTTATTTTCAGTGATGTATTTTTCTAATAACAAATAGAAATGTAGGACCAATATGATCTTTTGGTTTCTTTACTAAGTTCTTATTGGCTATTGTATTAATCAGCAAAAAGGATAATACAAAGGGATGCTTTCACCGAATATGTGTCACTATTTTCTATCTCCTTTTCATGAGTTTATCATTTGGATAATGTTCATTTGATTGAATGCATTTTGGATGGGGTGTAGATTGGTTATATTGTTGCTTCTAATTCAATGAATTATGTAAATGCTTCAATAGATCAGTAGAATTCATGAGTTTATGAAGAGGATATCATGTAAGAATTGAAATAGGTGATTATTGTTGATAGATTCAATTACAAGCTAATTGATAAAGGTCTCCTACCAATAAGTAATTCTGTGTACCCAATGGATAAGGTACTGGTCTTACAAATCAGAGATGATTTAGAATAAATTTTGCCTCTACATGTAAAACTATTATAAATTCAAAATAATTCACATTCTATTTTGTTCAAGGTCATAATGTTGGTCACCACTCGTTTACATTTAGTTTTCTAAGTCATAGGTAGCTACTATTCCTAGAAACACTTGTAAACTCTAGGAGAATTAGGACTAGATCTTCTTATAGGGGATGCATACAGATTTCAAAGTATTAAAGAAATTGGTAAACTATGCATGTGCATGAGGATAGAAGATGAGAATCAGAATGAAACTAAGATAGTTGTAATACATCAGTTTGCATCTAAATCTTCCCCAGGTATACCCACCTTGGTTTAGTAGAGCTTGAAGAGTAGGAAATCATCCTTGGTTTCATTGAAGTTGGGTCTAGATGATCTACTTATGTACTTAATTATAAGAATTGGCTAATCTTTATGTTATTTGAGTATTATCATTCATGTATTGAGCATTTTTTTTTCTTGGTAGTTTTAAAACTCCAATAGAGGTCTTCAAGACAAGACTTAAGGGTTATATGTATGTGATGACAACTCTCTGTATACATCTCAATTTTACCATATATATTGTTTCCTCTAGACTAGCACATACTATCTTTCAAGTGGAGTATTGACCTTGAGATTAGAAAAAAATTAGGATTCCATCCTTGAGCTTTGTGATTGGTTTTATGGTTTTTATCTCCTCAAAATAGAGGGAGTGGGCCTTCTTGTGGTACACAAGGTCAGGTTGTAGTGTGACCTTTATTATTAAGATATAATCCAAATTCTTGTCTTTGTATTGGATGATCCTTGTAGAATTTCCACTATTAAGATTATTCTTTGGATACTTGATCTATCTTCTCAGCTTACTCTTTTGTATTGATTTACATATTGGTCATGAAACATTTATGACATGTATATGTACTTTTATTCTCATCGCATACCCTATGACATGTACATCAGATGTAGTGTTTTTTTATATTTGGATATTGTATCAATTATTTTTGGAGTTATACTATGTGTTTATGTTCTTAGTCACCCATCTACATTATGTGAGTTGTGTTTTATAATTTAACTTAGAAGATTTTAATATTGTTAGTGAACAATTTTTCCCTTGGGTAATAAAAGTTAACGAACCTGGAAAAATCCCACAATAATTAAGTTCCTTCAATAAAACTCTCTCTATTTTGAAGCACAATTCCCTCCTTAAATGATAAAAATTAAATTAAATTATTTTAAAATAATTTACCAAGCAAAATTATTTAACTAGAAAGAACTAAGACTTTTAGAAATAGTTTTCCATCTCTTATGAAAGAGTATTGCAAGGATAATATTGATCAAAAAAAAGCCTAAAGAATTATTTAAATATGTATTGGGGAATAACTAAAATAAAGATGATGTGATTCTAGAACAATAAAATCAAAACCATTCGTCTGCTGATTTGAACCTAGCTTCAAAAGTATTTCCCATTGAAGTCCAACTATTGATTGCCACATTCAAGAGATGTTGAGATGAATCTGTGGAAACATCAGTTAGGGTTTGGACAAACAACCTAACAACCACATTTTTTGTAGCAACAACAAGAACTCTACAAGTAGTGTTAAATACATTCAAGTGTTCATCGGTGGGCTTCTTCCCATCACCACTAAATTTAGGAAAGATATCCTTTTTTCCCTTCAGGACAAAATCTAGAGTAGGACCTAAAGCAAGGGGACCAACTTGGGTGCCCCAAGAATTAGCAATCATTTGAGGTAAAATGAGGTTTAAAAGTTAAGCATTGAAAAAATTGGGTACTAATGTCCCTTGTAAAATTAAGGCTTGCAAGCTTAGAGAAACTAGGGATGATTTTCAAGGGAATGAGCTCTGATTTTACTTTTTACAATTTTTTTTCATCTTTGGGTCAAATTAGGGGAAAATTTCCAACTTCTTATAAATTCATAGATTGATCCAAAAATCCTTTTCTCCCTTCACTCCAAGCATATGTATCACCAACAAATTTTCTAAAATAAAAGAATTTTAAGTTACTGATATTCAAAGAGGTTATTGGGATAATATTCCAACCACAACTTCTTCTTGAGCAATGGGTATTCCTCTACTAAGATTTGATTGTTTTTCTTCTCTCTCAAAAAATTGACTGACTTGTACAAATTTCTTTACATTGGTTTTGAGTTTCCAAGCTTGGGCATTTAAATATGAAATGATATCTTCTTGGGTATTGTCAAAACCTAATCCTAGTTGAAGAACAAGAAAAATCTCTATGTGAGTTAAGACCGTTCCTTATAAAAATGTTGAACCCTAATGGATTCCCTAGCAAAAACTATTAGTGAAATTTTTTTTCCCTTTAGTAATGCAAGTTAATGAACCAAGAAAACTCCCACAATAATTGAGTTCCTTCAATTGAAATCTCTTTTTTTTGAGGCACAACTCCCTCCTTAAATGATAAACATT
Source organism: Cupressus sempervirens (assembly GCA_028749045.1). Classification (NCBI taxonomy): domain Eukaryota; kingdom Viridiplantae; phylum Streptophyta; class Pinopsida; order Cupressales; family Cupressaceae; genus Cupressus; species Cupressus sempervirens. The sequence goes on along the minus strand of CM053787.1, from coordinate 21,767,495 downwards.
AATTTCCTTTATTTCAAAAGAATTTATCAAGTAAAATCTTTTAAATAGAAAGAACTAAGGCTTTTAGAAATACTTTTCCATCTCTTATGCAAAACAATTGCAAGGATAATCTTGATTCAAAAACAAGCCTAAAGAATTAGTTAAATGTGTATCAAAGAATAACTAAAATAAAGATGATTGATTCCTGAACAATAAAATCAAAACCATTTACATAATAGAGCATATCATTGTTGACCATAACCACAAATAAATCCCATATGAAATGAGTCCATATGATAACCACAAATGACCAATAACATATAACTAGTATAAAGAGTTTTTTGTATATATTTGTTGTTCATGTAAATAGGATATCAAAATTGGTTTAGTTTCAACCTAATTTAACAACTTAAGTTACTATCATAGAAAATAATAGAGTATCAATACAAAAAAACATTTTTAGTCTCACAATATATAGCTGCATAGAGGCCATAAAATAGTTATAAAACTAACTCCTAAGTGGAGTTGCATATACTAAAATTAAAACCATAAAACAAATACCTTAGGAATGAAAAATATTAAATGACCAAAGCCTTTATTTTAAGCTAAGTAATTAAAATATTACCTATATTTTTTGGTTTTCCTTGCTCCATGGTTGTGTTGCCACCTATAGTTTTCTAGTCCTTGTAGGGGACTTCAAAATCCACAATTTCCTTTTGTTGCAAGACTCCTAGCTATTTTTTTCTTAGCTACCATATGGTAATGACTTGATGGGCATGTTCCATCTTTTTAATCTACATCATCAGATGATTATCACTGATAATAATCATGGAATCTATTTGTGTGATGACTACTAGGCTAGTAGAAGATACATCTTTGGCCTCTTTGAGAGCTCCCACTTTGTCTTGGCACTCAACTTCTATCTCATTCATGTCCTTGCTAGATTGATCCCCGTTTCTTAGGACCAACATTGATGGATTAAACATCATTATGTAGGATAATTCTTAAATATTTGACCTCATTGACTAATTCTAAACATTTATCTAGGCACTATTTGATGACCACATTCCTCTATACCAAGTTAGTCTAGGACATGTACAAGAAGTCTACATCCACTCTAGAATTCTAAATCTCAACCAATAATTTGTCTATTCCATATTTCTAAAATTCTATGATGTGATCTACAAAATATTCCCATATTTCCTTTTCCTTGACCCATGCATTTAACTTTTCCTCTAGTTTGGCCGTCATTTTTTTAGCCTTCACCTTTGTCTCTACTAAGTGAGTTGTGTAGTTGACTTTATGAAAAATCACCAATTCAAGCCACTTATCAAAAGCTTTAGAAATCAACCTATCCCTTTTCACTTGGTCGATGAACTACTCATTTGTTAGGGAGGTCACAACAATCATGGAAATCTCCTAAGGATGTTTAGGTTCTACATTCTCTATATTATGAATGTATTCTACTAGCACACAAATCAACTTTATTAGTTCATTATTTTCCTTTCAGTCTTTCTATATGTGACTGGTGACCCATGCATGTATTTCATCAGGGATTCTCATATCCATGCCTCTCGAGGCTAGTTTAAGAGCTCTTTTCTCCATTACATAGTCTTGGGGAGTGATTTACTCAAGAGTTTTACCTTTAGATGGCTTGAACACATCAACCACCCAATCCCCTATTTTTTCTTCAACACTAAGCATAGCCTCTTTTTTTTCTTTTTTTTTTAGTCAAAATTTTGAGACATTTCCCAACCATATCTTTGACTAAGACACTTATAGGCACCAAGATCCTTTTATTTCTCACTGATATATCAAACCAATTTGGTGTTGAAAAGGTACCCTTATAGGGAGGTGTTTGTAAAGAAAAGGAAATGTAATTAGCAATTATTAATCTAGAGGCATTAGTATCACCTTCCATTGGCTAAGAATTATGATCCATGAGTTTTTGTATCTTTTTTTTAGGAGGTTCAACCTCAGCTTCTAACTCAATTGGTGTGTTGAACTAAACTCTGAAACTCAGATAAAGCTTTAACTTAAGGGTTCCAAATACTCATAGAAGAAAAGGTGACATATTTATTAATATCAATATCAGTATCATGAATTTCCTACTCTACATATTTCATTTTTTATTTCCTTTTCTCCTTTAACCATTTTTTAGTCCTCACTATGACTAGGTTAGTTTGGAACTACAAATATTCTTCTTTAGGTGAATCCCAATCTATCTTTGGAAGGGGAAATGTTTCAACCATTGTTATATAAAATGAATCAATAAATTCTTCACCTTTTTTTTCTTATACACCTTTCATATTCATCTTCAATTTGAATTCTTTTATCTATTTTAGGGTTAGCCTAGACTACCACCTCTTCCTGACTTCATAATCATCATCATAGGCATCCTAAAAGTCTTCTAATTGAGGGATATGTCAGAATATCTATCATAATTCAAATAAGGGATATGTAGAGTATTTATCATCAAAATTAAGGTGACGAGTGTGAGCCTCCAAATTCATGAAACTTAGTTCATGTTTGAGAGCTAAGGAATCTTGTATACTTTGGCATCTATAGTGACCAAACACTATAGGGAAAGCAAAATTGAAAAATTTTCTAGCCTTGAAATTCCCATCCACTTTGGCTACCTTATATTTTTCTAGACAATGCATTGAGAGTTTTAGTGGTCTTCCTTCATACCCACTGAATCAGATGTAGGTGAACTTAGTGCATTGGATGAAGAATAAAAATTGCACTACCTCTTTTGTTAATCTCCTCTACTCTTTCCCTTCTAGTTCAAAGACCATCTTAGCAAGAAATATACCATCCACTCTTTTGAATTCTTCTCCATTCTTTTCATTTTACAAATAAGAGAAATATTCATAAATGGGCATATTATTTACCCAATTAGTGTATGGAACTGTGACTCATTTTTCACTTAGAATGGTTTGAATGAAGAAATACATCAAGTTTTCCCAATGGAAGGTATGTTTATTTCCTTTAATCCTATTTAGGAGAGTAGTCATATCTTTGATCTCAAGGATCATGTCATCTCTTGTCAATCGATGGGGTAGATGGGAGCCCCCTTTCTCTAGCTTGAGTAACTAGTTCTTGGCAATGAAATTATTCAATGTGTTTGGGTTGGTCAAAAAATTGATATCTAAGAGGTTAACAATCCAAGCTTCATATACCTTGTGTGTAAAAATCCTCAAAGAACCCATGATTGTAACCCTATTTATATAGACCAAAAATTCTCCTAGATACATTCTTATACATCTTTGGTTGACATAATATCTATTCTTGCATTCTAAAACTAGTTCTAGGAAAATAACTAACTCTAGGAAACCAACAACTTATATAAATCTACTACTGACTATTTTCTTAGTAATAGAACCATGATTGGGATTAGAGAACCTAGCCAACAACTTATTCATATCTTCATAAAAAAGGAAGGTATCTTTTAGTTCAAGCAAGAAATAGGCAACGAAAGTAACACACATTCTTTTGGTAACCTGGGACAAGAGCTAGCCATGAGAAATAAAACTCAACAATCTTGTTAAAAAATAGTTAAGAGTAATTGGAAATGGAGGTGGTTAACATAGTTACTCACTTAAGTGAAAGAAGTACCATTAAGAAAGATAAAAGAAACTCACCATGTAGGAGAAACAACAATGTACTTCCATGATCAATCTAGTTGTAGACCACTTATGATTCCATACAAGGGTGAGTTTTAAGTTGTTTACTAATAACATAATAAAAAGAAAAGACGCCTAGAAAAGTATTTAAACATATCCTCACATCATGACTTAACATGGAAAGTACGAATTTGATAGGAACACTAAATTTATTGATGGGATTATTTTGCTTTGCATGTAACAAATATTTTTTCCACATGTCATAGCAATCATTTATTTCAAGGTGTCACTTCAGCATTTTTGAAAGGATCTTGACACATCTTTGTATTGCCACATGTCAGTCTTCTTGAATATTCTAGGTTTGTGAACTAAACATTGAACTATTTAGAAGTTTAGGTTCAAGTTCAAAGCCAAAAATACATATAAATAAGGATTATGAAACCATCATAAAATTTTTCAAAGGGGAAAAGAGTGAAAAAAATTGAAGTTTGAAAAGAATGAAAATTCGATGTTAGGTTTCAAAATGCCCCCAAAATTGAATAGATTTTATGTTCACAATGAGCACAACTACTGCTTGGACAAGTTGGTTGAATTGTTAACTTAATTAGTTCAGAGTTCAAGTTCAAGGTTAGGAAAAAGGTTTACATTTTAGGCTCGACAAAAATAAGAACTAATGAACTTGAACATTGAACTTGAATAATTTCATGGTTCAAAGTTCAAAACCTATACTAAGGTTGGATTCATTGAAAAATATTGAGAATGAATATATGGGGTTTTACACTAGTAATAGCTTGTTTTGATTAGGGATTTGGACCATAAAGGGCTAGAAATGAATTTAACATATCTTTTTTTGCACTGAGACAACTAAGAAAATGAGAACTAAAAGTAGACAAAGGAAAAAAAAGACAAAAAAACAACAAAGAGAAATCTATGTACAAGAAAGGGAAGAGAATCCAAAACATCAAAATCAGTAGAGTTTAAGATCCTACCCATTATAGGATAGGGGAAGTTCTTTTCCATCGAAATATTAGAGCATGAAGGAATTGGGGCTAAGAGCTTTGTTGATTTCAAAGAGTCCCTTCCATAGTGACTCAAACTGTCCATGAGCTCCCTTTGGTTCTCTTTGCTTGTCCCAAAGAAAAGCTTGATCACCCTCCATAAAATTACTTGGCCTAGCCTCATGATCAAAGATTTCCTTGACTTGCATTTGGTGCTCTATAATATGATCCACTACCTTCTATCTTTCTTTCTTTTCCTTCATCAAATAAAAGATCCTTTTCTTAGTGCATCCCTCAAGTAGTAGCTTCAATAGTCTTTTGGAGATTTTCCTAGTGGGAGTGATAACTGAGCCTCTACACCATATACCAATTCAATAGGGGTCAAATCAATAGCTCTTTTAGGTGTTGTGTGATCTAACCATAAGGCTTCATGTAACCTTTTATTAAAATCTTTGGAATTCTTGCTAACCAACTTTCTCATGATGGTGTTGAGATTCTTGTTGGTGAATTCATCTTGACCATTCTTCTGAAGGAAATAGTTTGAAGCATGTGGCAATATTATACCAATATCATAGTAGAATAGTTGTAACTCTTGTGAGGAAAAGTTTTGGGCATTATATGTTACTACCTTTTTAGGGACACCAAATCTAACTAAAATTTTCTCCTTCATGAATTGGTAGACTACTTTAGATTTTGTCTTCTTCATAGGTACAACCTCTTCTCATTTCATGAAATATATGGTGGTAGTGAGGATATGAGTATGTCTTACACTAGAGGTAGGGTTAAGTGGGCCAATAAAGTCTAACTCCCATTGTTTAAAAGGCTCTTCTATTATTATTGGTCTCAAAGGGAGAGTTGCCAACTTAGGCTTACCTATAAAAAGTTTGCATTTTTCACATCACCCCATCCACTTATCTGCGTCACCAAACATACCTAGCCAATAGTACCCAGTATGACAAATTTTGAATGTCATGATCATTGACGAGTAATGTCCTCCACATGCTTCATTATGAAAAACATGGAGAAGATTCCCTTGTTGATCTTTATCAACACAACTCAAGAACATGTCATCTAATCCTTTTTTGTAGAGCACATCATCCACTATCATATTTATTTATCTTCCTTTAATTTCAAATCTCTCCTAGTATTTCCAATTAATTACTTAGGACATTCACCATAGGTTAAATGAAAAATAACACCTGAGAACCACTCATCCTTTAGACCAACTAAGTGCAAAAAAATTTCTTCATTATGGGGTTGATGTCATTGATCATCAGTGATGAGTTTGCATAGGCCTTGAACCCTTACTAACTTAGTGTTTTTTATTTCTAGATCAAATTCTTGGACTTTGGAAACCCAAGTTTCCTAGTTATGGATTACTACTTGTTAATGTGTTAGGATACTTTTGATTGTGATATTTGGTACCAAAAGTGTGTTGTGGGAGTGCAGGATGAAATAATGAAATTGCTTAACAAATTTTAATACTAAAAATACCTACTTTTTAGTAAGTGAGTACTTCAATTCATGATTTTTAAGAGGAATACTCATGTAAGAAATGATAATTTCATCTCCATCATTTTTTTGTAATAGGACAATAGACATAGTGTGTTTATATGTGTGGCAATGCATTACAAAATATGTATTTTATAGTCAAGGTGAGCTAGAATAGTTGCTTGAGAAATAGTTGTCTTCACTTTATCAAAGGCTTTCATAGACTCTTCACTTCATTTAAAATTTACCTTCTCACTAAGGAGGTTGGTAATTAGTCTGGTAGTTTTTGAGAATTTTGACACAAATTTCCTTATGAACCTAAGAAAGATCTAACTTCATTTAAATTAGAAGGAAGATATAACTATTGGATTGCCTTAACTCTCTTAGAATCAATCCTTATCCCATCTTCTAAAACTAGGTGAGCAAGGAATTTCCCTTTTTGTAACATAGAAAATGCACTTCTTTGGGTTTATAGAGACACCATGCTCTCTACATCTCTAGAGGACAAGCTTCAAATCTCTTAGGTTCTTCTTTCTTCTTCTAGAAAAGATAGTCATATCATCTAGGTAAATGCCAATTATTTTATTTAGTATGTGGCTAAAGGAAGAGTTCATAGCCCTTTGAAGGGCCACACCAAAATTTATTAATCTGAAAGCCATCCAACTATTAGAAAAGCGTACCCATGGAGTTGTAAAGGAAGTCTTATGATGATCGTTAGGGTCGATGTTGATCTGATTGTACCCTAAAAAGTTGTCCAGCATGGACATCATTTTAGAGCCCACAAATATCTAAAGAATGTGATCCACATTTGACAAGAAAAATTTGTCCTTCAAAATCACTTGATTAAGGTTTTTGAAATCAACATAGATCCTTATCTCACCATTATTCTTAGAAAAAAGAACCATGTTAGCCACCCAGGTGGAGTGATGAATAGGGAAAATTATGCAACCCTTTAACATTTTCTAGTTTCTCAACTTTTGCCTAAAAAGAGTAGCTCCAGGTTTGACTGGAATCTAGTGTTTAAACTTTCCCTATTTGAAATCCTTGAAATATTCATAATACTAGGAAAATACATCATTGAACACTTTCAATAGTTTGGTAAATTTAGTTTTTTCAAACTCGTTACAACATTTACACAAATTAACCATCCTTGATTTCTCTTTGATGTCAATGTTGAATTTGTCATAATCTCTAGATTTGTCTATCCCTTTTATCCCATTGAAAATATTCTTGTAAGGACTATCTCAACTATCAAATAAGGGTTCCAAAGAAACTATTTCTTTAGGAATCCTATTTCCCTTCAATTGGAGTATTTCTGTATCTTCATTTAAATTCCCTTCTAGGATAAATTTGTAGAATTTCAAAGAGGAGCCTTCAAAGAATATGTTTCTAAAAAATTCCTTCTCCCATAAGAAAGCATTTATGTGGGCATAATTATTAAAAATATGCCATGATATGGCATTATCAAGTACATTGGAATGATGTATAAGTTCTATAGTATAGAGATCTTCCATGAAATTTGGATGGGGAATTAATAAAGGTGTTGATCTGACTAATGCATCAGCTCTAGTGTTCAATTCTCATGGCATAACCTTAATAGAGAAGGCTTCAAACCCCTCCAACTCATTGCATAATTTTTTCCTATAGTGCTTTGGTCTAGGATTTTTAACAACAAAAATATTTTGTACATGTTTAACCACCAATTTTGCATCTCCTTTCGCTTTCAATGAATTAATGCCTTTATTCTTAGCTTATTCTATTCCTAGTAGTAGGGTCTTGTATTCAATAGTGTTATTTTTATTGTCAAACTCAAGTTTGAAAGCACAAGGAGTGATCATTCTAGTAGGGGAAATGAGAAATACCCTCACTCCTGATCTAGTTGAAGCACAACTACCATCAAATTCTAGGGTTCACATGCCTTGATCACATGAACCTTTGAGTTGAGTTACTTGTTCTTTTGGTAAGTGACATAATTACCAAACTTAGTTTGTTGGTAAAGGATGTGGGACCTAGGATCTTTAGAGGAAAAAATTATGTATTTGGCCTTGGGCTTAAGGTTTAAGACTACCTTTTTGCTCCCAATTAGTATAGTCTCTTGTGACCAATCTAACTTCACTTCTCCTCCTAGGTTTTACAAAAGGCTTAACTCAATAGAATTCCATAAGAATTCTGCTCTGCAAAATGTCCTCTACTAGGGTTTGTATAATTTTCATCTAAAACCTTTTTTTCGTACTTCTTGTCATTCCACATTAAGTGTAGGAACTCCTTTTAGGTTATAATGGCCTCGACCCTCTCTGACCTAGCAGTTGCTACTAGTGCTAGAGTTGTTTGTACCTAAAAGAATGGCCCTTTTGAAAAAATTCCCATGCAAATTTGTCCCAAAGGTGTTCCATGAGGTAATACCTCTCTCGACCTAGTTTTGAATATGTCTGCTTTTGATTTTTCTTGCCATTTGTTAGAGACCAAAACCTTTATTGGGTATTTTGTGGGTCACACTCCATATAAAAGCTCAATGCATGAATAGTTTTCCTAGGCCTAGACCCTCCAAGGGGTTCTCCTTGAAGGGATTCAAAGCCTCACTAAGGGAATTTTTCTATTTTTTTTTGGTAACCCCTTCTAGGCTGAGAGTATTTTTAGCCATTGGTCGTGGACAGTTTGCTTGTCTCTACTAGTTTCTTAGAGATGGTCTCAAGACTTTTGCATCTTGGATCACTACAAACTTAGGGTTCTAGTTTGGTTAGAGTTCCCTAGGATGCCTATCCCTTGCTGGTATTTCCTCTTAGAAATTTCCAAAACTATGGGCAAAGTGATTTGTGTGGAACAAAATTTTTTTTTCAAACCCACCCTTAGTAGAGGGTTTGTGTTGTGGTTGACCTATCTAGGGACCTTAAATAATTAGTGGAAATTTAGATTGGTGCTGCCACCTTTACCCAAAAGGTGCTTTACCTGAACCTACCAAATACTTGTTATCACTACAAATTTTCTATCCATAAGATAAAGGATTGTCCTCTACCTGAGCGAAATCAATCTCTAGTTCAGGAAACCAAGCCAGCTCTAGCCATTAAAAAGGATGAATGGATGTTGGTCATTAAGAAAGGAAATGGTATTGCTAAACCAGGCCTCATTTCTCAAGAACCTAGTGTAGGACCAGAAAATGGTTTAAATGCATAAGATACTATGAGAAAATCACAAAACTCAATCAACATATGTTAGCACCCACTAGTCTACCATGAAAGCCAAACTAATAAAGAAAGCAATAGAAACCCCCTTTTTCATTTGTAGCTCCCATGTCCTTCTTTCTTCTCCAAATGATTGTAGCTCCAATTTTCCTATAGTGCACACAAAATTGAAGCAAAAGTCTATGATGTGGATAATGCCATGAGAATACTTGAAGTTGTGATTTGAATGTGAGAGATGGAATGAGAAACCTAAAAGAAATTAGGACCTAAAGGCTTCCAAGACTTCAAGAAGACCCGAAATGAGAGAAAGAGTGTCCATTTTATAATCAACACTCAAAGTGAGGGCATTGGATTTGTCACCCATAGATATGCAATGTGGCAAGAGATTCCTTTGAGAATCCATGATACATATGAAAAAATATGCCAATTGTGAGATTCTATGACACATGAAAGTCAAACTTGGCTAAATGTTGAAGAGAATCTATGATGCGTCATAAGACACCTCAACCCACTTAAAGCCAAGAATCTATGACAAATAAGCCAAATAGAGACATGCGTAAGAGAATAAGAATATTTGATTATGAGAAGTCTTAGCCAAGTGTCGAAGGAGAATCCATGAGGTGTCATATCCAAGTGTTATGATGATGCAATATTTTATGGAATACTCGAATTTAAAATCCTCTTATTCCACAAAATAAGAATTACTAGAAAATGGAATTAATGATGGAAAATGGAACTTAGGAAATTGTACATTTCCATGGTTTGTAGATAATGAATCAATTAATTAATAAGATTAATTAATTAAGGATGATAATTAAGAAGAATAATTAGAAAGAATAGGATTAAATTATGGGTTATTTAATCCTATAGAGAAAATTAGTAAATGTTTGGCCAAATTGATTAAATGAATGTGACTGTACCCTTTGATAAAAATGTAATGATGATGGATATGGAATAAGATGACAATAGAAAGACCAAAGACATGGTCAAATTGACTGATAGATCAAAATTGATAACATGCCAAGGACACATGACATGAATTGGTTGATATGTAACATTTAACTGACATTGTAAATGCTACATGATTGAAATTGATTGATAAGGTTTTCATCATAATAAAATTGACGAACATTGTCAATCTAATTAAAATGGTTGATGATTCTGTGATCTAACATTGAAAGCCTCAACAATTTCAAAGTTTGGATGCCATGAATGATAGTTTGACCTAGCACTGAGAGTCATGACAATACTAAGGTCAGATTGATAAGATTGATAGGTTGATAGGTTTCCAAGGCACTGAAAGCCACAAAAATACTTAGGAGTTGGAAAAATGATGATTGATTTGAGATTTTTGATATGTTTTGGTTGATTAGGACTAATTTTGAGTGATTCTGGGTTGATTTGGGGTGATTTTGAGTTGATTTGATATTGATGTGAAAGGGGATACAAATGATGAAACATGGTCAATCTAGCCAAAAGATCAAAGTTAGTAGAATGAGAAAATGGGACAAATTAGTATGAATAAGTGATGAAGTCATAGATGTGAACCATTTTTGAGCATCTACATTTTTCCCCTCTTTGATACAATGTGATTTAGAGCATTGTATCAAATAATCATTGATGAGAAAGCCACAACATGCCCCAATAGGGATGATATATATGGGTGTCCCCTTGATAAATTGACTAAGATAAGCATATGATAAGTCAATTTTTCAAAAACAAGAAGACAAAACCATAGCAATTGATGGATCGCAAATCAGAGCTAAGATGTGAAAGTTATGAGGTCTAGAGTGCAAAATAGGGTCAATCAGGAGGTTGAGAGTGATTGCATGGGTTACCACTCAAGAAAAACACAAAATGATGAAAATGATATTTCATGTTGTCCATAATGAAGATAAGAATCCAACACAACTGAAGGATTTCAAATCTAACTTAAAATGCAAAAGTTATGGGCTCCAGAGTGCAACATAGGGGCTCCAGGAGCAGTTCTAGGTATCCTAGGTCCCCAACTGCGCCCAAAACTCAACCAAGTGCATCATTGATGCACTTGGTAAGCCCAAGTGCATCATGATAGTACCAAGTGAGTCAATGATGCACTTGGGGAGCCCAAGTGGTCTCAAAAAGTGCAAAATGTGCTCGAGAAGGCTCTGGGGGCCAAAATCAACATGACAAGGGACAAACAAGAGGCCAAGAGTAATCTCAAGGATTACCACTCCATAAATTGACAAAATAATGAAAATAATAGCACATTTTGTTCATAATAAAGATATGAGTCCAACGCAACTGATGGTTCATAAATCAAAGTTGAAATGCAAAAGTTATGGCCTCCGGAGTGCAACCTAGGGGTTCTAGGAGCAATTCTTGATAACCTAGGTGCCCAAGTGCACCCAAACTCTACCAAGTGTGTCAATGACATAGTTGGGAACCCCAACTACACCCTAAAAGTGTAGATTGCACCCTAAAAGGCTCCAATGCCCAAAAATAGCTCGATTGGACTCGAAATGCCCCAAAACTGTGCGTGTATGCCCAAAATGATGGAAAGATGGTAGAGCATGAGTAAAATTATGAAAAATGGTCATATTTGTTCAAATATGGTGAGAAAAATGTTAGGAGGTTGAACCAGGTGAAAACCCACAAAAATTTTATTGACAGTGCAAGATGATGCAGGAATGCATGAATGCGAGATGAAGATGATTTGGTGAATTGAAAGACATGATTATGGTGATGGAGAATGAGATGAAGAAGAAAGATGAGATGAGGAGATATGATGGAAATAATTTTGCTTCTAGAAAGTGCACTATATGTCAAATGGAGCTTTATTTTGATATGGAAAATGGAATGCAATGCATCATGGCATAAAGGGCCAGAGTGCAAATGCAAGCCTTTTGCGTAAACAAGCACAATGTAGACAGAGAATGGCGTTGTCCTTCCTAAGGCATATGTACATGCCCTAGCCTCTCAAAGGTACATTGTAATAGACAAAAAATAGAAAAAGATGACCATGAACCATCTTGGCCAGTCTCATAGATTAGTTTTATATCATCGAGTGGCATAGGAACATGATCAAAGAAAAAAAAAAGAAAAAAATAAATCACTCACTAAAAAGTGTGAGACAACAGCTATCCTTGTCCATTATTACTTGCTTTTTAGTTTTTTTAGGTGTTTAGATGGTGTTTGACATGTTGACGGTGTGATAGTTCTGGTTATTGATTTAGTTGATAGGTTCATAGTGATATGTTGGAGTGATTGTTTGTCAAATGGGTCAGATAGTGTGATTGTCTTGAAAGTGTAGTGCTTTGAGTTTCAATCTACAAAGTGCAAGTGTGAACGCAAAAGGGATGGTTACCCACAGTGAATATGTACAAGGTTTATTGCAAATTTTTGATGAGTTTTGTGATTTTTACAATTTTTTTGGGGATATTTGATTTTTTTGTGTGACTGATTTCTTCAGGGAATTTTATGATTTTTAGGGTTTATTTCAGGACATTTTATGATTTTTTGTGATTTTTTCAGGATTGTATTTGAATTTTTAAGGATTTTTTCAAGACATTATGCGATTTTTAGTGATTTTTTTTAGGATCGTATTTGAATGTTTAGGATTTTTTCAAGATATTATGTGATTTTTAGTGATTTTTTCAGGATTGTATTTGAATGTTTAGGAGTTTTTCTGGACATTATGTGATTTTTAGTGATTTTTTCAAGACATTTTATGATTTTTAGGGATTTTTTCAAGATCGTATAAGAATATACACATGTTAGCTCAAATCCATTATGTGATAGGTCTAATGGATAAAAAGAACTTAGGGATATGCCCCTAGTTCAAATTCAAACTCATGCACTATGTAGGTAATATGCCCCCAGAAAAGATGCAAACTATGTACAAAGGCCAATGACAGGGTGTGTGTGCAGACTGGTGATGCTTAGGCAAGGTAACAAAGGATATTAACCAGTTTGTGAGCCATGATAAGAGACCAAGGATTTCTTGCAATATGAAGGATATGATCAAGGAATGATCGAGGGGGAAAAGACCAGATGGAATCCTGATAGATGGAGGAGCAACACTGATTACACACGGTGCCTGTTTGCCAGGTTTTCACCATGGTACTTGCCCAAAGTGCCTATTTGCCAGGTTTTCACTTTTGGACAAAATTTTTCTCTTGACTCAAATTTTTGTTCCAAGATGCCTATTCGCCATGTTTTCATCAAGGCATCCATTTTTTCATGACTTTTTTCATGACCTTTTACTATTTTTTTGATATTTTTTCAGGACTTTTAGATGAAATCAAGAATGTTACTAACAAATGCTGAGAAGATATCTATTTTTGGTGTTGCTAGCTGATGAGCTCTGGATCCATGATTGACCATAACTATGGAGGATTTGTTCCGAGTCTATAGCTAAAATCAAACCACTAGAAAGGCCTCAAGATATACCATTGTGTGTTGTATGGAAGACAATGTCTGTCTCTTGTGAATCAAGGCACCTAAGGATAATTGGGTCAATAGAAATGTCATGTGGGATGTCACTGATGATGACATATGCAAAGGCTTGTTGGATAAAGGACTGATTTTGGTTATAGGAAAAATTAGGTAGCTGGATTGGGGGATAAACAAAGGGATATAAGGGAGGGTTGGGAGGGTTGAGACCAATGACCTTCTGCATGAATGCTGATTGAGAGAGCTCCAAAAGACTTTGTGGCATGTTGAACACTAGAACACTAATATTCATGGCATCATATTTTTCATTTTGTATCATTGGGAGCTGATTAGCTTTTGATTTTTTATGGTCTAATGGTGCCTTTCGATTTTCACCAAGAGACCTACGCTTGTTATTTCTTTCTCTTTTTTCTTTGTAACTAGAAGGTGGAGTGGACTCACCAAAATATGCCAATGTGTTCTCTTTAGGAGAAATTGCTTCTTTATGATCTTCAGTCATAATGCCTTCAAATTATATTATAAGAGTGTCATCATCATTGAATTGATCAAAACTTGGTGGTCTACATTGGTCCCAATCCAAAGGTTTAGGATAAATTGAGGGGGTGTCATCATCAGTGCTGAATGGGCTTTGGTTAAAGCTATAGATATGGGCATTAGATTCTATTGTATCATTGGGGTTATGCTCAAAAGCTAGAGGATTTTTGGTTTTAGGTGGGATATCCTCTTATGCCTTTTCATCGTTCAAAACATCCATAGTCTTACACATAGGTACCATAGTACTAGGAGGACCTATTCGTAATGGTTTAAATCCAAGCCCCAAACTAGGAGGTTGTCCTTCTATAGTGATAGGTTCAATGATTACTTGTTTCTGAGATCCAAGACCACTATAGCCATCATAGTCTTGTTTTTGCATCATGGTAAACCCAAGTCCATACTTGCTAGGAGATATCAAAGTGGGTTCTCATTCTACTTTTGCTTTCTCAATACATACGGATATATTCTCATTGATAGAAGTATAATTCTTTGTACTGATGGGAGAAAGTGGTGACTCCCTAATGTGAGAGACTTGAGACATAAAGTACTGTCCACACCCATTATCTTCAATCTTCATATTTTCCTTGGCTTTACTGAGCAGTATATCAACATCCACATACTTAGAGGAATTTGTGGGTTGTGCTTCATTATTTGTTGGGATTTGGTATGCAGTAGCATCTCTTAGATTAGCACAAAATTGGAAAGGATTTGGATTGCCAGGGATGGTAACTTCCATGTTATTATAGGAAAAATTTAAACATTGATGATATGTAGAAGGGACTGCTTTCATAGCATGAAGCCAAGGGCATCCTAGTATCATGTTGCAATTCATTTCTATATCTAGGACATGGAACAATGTATCTTCAATAGCTGGACCAACTCCGATAGGTAATGTGATTATGCCCTTGGAGAAGCGTTCATCATCATCATAAGCTTTTATTGTGATTCTTCAAGAGGCATCTACATCATCTTCAAAATAACCCAAATTTTTGACAACCTTAAGAGGACAAATATTCAGTCCTGCTCCTCCATCTATTAAGAAATGTCTGACTTTGGCATTATGGATGAAGACTTTGAGTTAAAGGGGATCATTATGGTTAGGTTTGTCCTTAGGAATATCTCGAGGGGAAAAGGTGATATGCTATGAAATGGATAGGTTCCCAACCATGGCTTAGAACTAGGCAACATCAATGTTATCTGGGACTATTGACTCTTTAAGTGCTTGCTCCAAGATCTTCTGGTGTTGGGGAGATGCACGCAGTAGGTCCAAAATGGATATTTGTGTAGGGGTTTTGCTAAGTTGTTCAACAAGGCTATAATCAGATGAAGTAGGGGCAGTAGGTCTACTTGGGGCTGTAGGTCTAGTAGAAGTAGTAGGTCTAGATGGGGCTCCAAATAGGGTGATCTTGCTATGACATTTAGTGATAGCACAACGAGGGTCTTCAGCCTTCAATGTGAATGTGGATATGTAGAAATTAGACTCATTAAACCAATTGATGGTGTAGTCATAGACGGTGCGTGTGTAATTCACATTACCTTGTGAGTTTGAGTTTGAACTTGAGGGTTTCTCTTTGTCATGATTACCCAAAGGATCTTTGAAAATACTGTGATCAGAGTTGGATGCTAATAGTGATGGATCAACTATGATTACACCATCATCAATAAGGTCTTCTATTGCATGTTTCAATTGGAAGCATGATGAAGTCTTGTGTCCTTTGGTGCAATGGTAATCACAATAATTTTTGTCATCCCACCAATCTACTTTAGTTAATGGTTCATCTTTGATTGTGGGTAGCTGCAGGAAGTTATTACTTAGTAACTATTGTAATGCAGTCTCAAGTGGTATTCCCAATGGTGTGAATTTCCTATCTTTGGTTCTAGGATGTATTTGAGGTTTGTCTTGCATGGAAGTCTCAATTTTCTATTGTGGAGCTGATGTTTGATTGGAGGTTTGTGAATTTGTAGGGTTTACACCTCTCAAAGTCAGTTGAGGTTGTGTTGTGCTAATAATGTAGGCATCCACAATGCCATCATTAGTCACATTCTTATTTTTGGAGAAATTTTTTTCCTTGTCATTAGACCAGTTGGTGTTTGTGTTTTCTTTTTTTATCTTGAGGATTCCCTTATGGATAAGAGCATCTTCAATACTAGCCCCTTTTTTCATCAGTTTATAAATGGTGCTTGGACTCTTGATTTTGAGTTCATACATTAATTCTGGGACTAAGTTTTCAATGTATAGGTTTACTTGTTGTTCTTCAGGAATGTCTAGTGAGCATTGACTAACTAAGCTTCTCCAATGCAATATGAATGTGATGAATGATTCTCTTGTCTTCTGTTTAGTTGAGCACAAATTAGAAAGTGTCACCTCATTTGTAATGTTAAAGGAAAAGTGGGAGATAAACTTGTTTGCTAGCTCTGACAAAGATTTGATATTACCAGGAATTTTGGAGTACCATTCAAGTGCAGGCCCACCTAGAGAATGAGGGAACAATCTCATAAGGTAAGTGGGCTCATCACTGTGTTCAATACATGAAGCACAAAATTCTTGGATGTGATCAATAGGGTTTCCTTTTCCTCAGTATTTTTCAAACCTTTGAGCCTCAAAGTGTCTTGGGAATGGAGGCATACACAGACTTTTATCGAATGGGTTAGGACATAGGTCCCTTTCTACATATAGAGCCTGTTTCTTTTGGACTCCCAATACCTCAACTTGTTTGGAAAGTTGTTTGATTGTTCTAATAGTT
This sequence comes from Cupressus sempervirens, assembly GCA_028749045.1. Lineage (NCBI taxonomy): Eukaryota > Viridiplantae > Streptophyta > Pinopsida > Cupressales > Cupressaceae > Cupressus > Cupressus sempervirens. The sequence continues at coordinate 21,750,510 of CM053787.1, read as the reverse complement.
CTTCATTGGGGTTTTGGATGATGGTCTTTCCTTCAAGTCTTTTGTGTCTATGAGTAGACTATTTTCTGTGGCGAGAACTATGCCTACTTGGTTCTAACATTTCTGTGTCTGATGAGTCTAATGAAGTGTGACTAGGTGGTGGAGGTATGTTGGCACCTCAAAGATAGAAAGGTCCTTGTTGTTGGGGTACTTATTGTGGTATTTGATGTGGCACTTTTTGTGGGATTGACTATGATTGTTGTACAATGTGTTGTTGTTGTACCATGCGTTGTGGTTGTTGTTGGGATACCTGTGTTGGTTGTATGTGAGACCATGTATGCGCTTGTTGTTGTAGAGGTATTTGTTGAGGTTGTTGTGGCACATGTTGTTGTTGTAACAAATGTTTTTGGTATGTGATTTGTTGCTCAAGGAATCTTTGGTATTCCAACTGTTGCTTGAGTTGCTCTTGTTGTTTAGCAAACATTGCTTGTTGCTGTTGGAATTGCTGCTGAAATTGTTGTTGATAAATTGTGTGCAAGTCAAGTGGGTTCACATGGGATTGCATATTAGGAATGTTGGATGTTTGCCCCACTTGAGGTTGTTGTTGTTGCGGTTGATTTTGTTGTTGATATGTGGGATGTGCGTTAAGTGGATGTATACTTGGTTGTTCCTTGGAAGTGTGGAGTCCTTGTACCACTGTAGGTTGTTGTTGTCTTGGGGGTTTACTAAGTCCTTGAGAATTGAACGTCATGTTTGGATTGTGGTTTTGGTACCTTTGTATGTTAGATGTTCCTATTTGTGACATCATATTGAATTGACTATGAGATGTGTCCCTATTGGGAATGGGTGTAATGTCAATAAGACTTTTCCTTTGTGTGTCCATAGGGATGGTTGTACTTGTTGTTTTACATGTTGTATTTATGAGAGGCTCCATAGCATTTGATGTCATAGCACTTGGTAAAGTTAGGAGCAAAGGTGTACTTTGTTGATTTGCCTCCAAAGGAGGTATGTTTGGCATCCTTAGAGCACAAGTCCCTTTAGGTGCATCTTGTTGTTGCATCATGTGATGAAAATCAAGTCTTAATGTCCTTTTGAGATGTTTAGGGATTGGTGGTATTTCTTCGAACAAGGGGTTAACATTGATGTGTTTAAATGTACTTTGGAGGATTTCGATGGTTGACTCTTGATGGGACCTTATAGGTTCCATTATCGTGTTTGAAAATTCCAAAGGTTTTTTTCCCTTATCTAAGTCCAAATTGATCATGGGTTATATGCTTTCAATAGTTGTGTAGGTTTGGTGTTTGGACTTAGGATCTTCCATGTTTGGGTTAAATTTGACAATTTCTTAGGCTGTCAAATGTTTCTAGTTCTTACAAATTTTTTTGTCTTGACATGCCCTAGCCATTTCTTCATCAGTGATGCCATAATTAGTTTTAGAGTCATCACTTAGGTGTACAGTACCTTGTTGTATGTTGGATGTGTTATAGTTGAAGGTACTTGTGTTAGGTTGGCTAAATTCGAAGGAATGTGATTGTTCATCTTCGGGTGTGGTTGGTACACTTCCACCTCCAGGTGGTATCGACACAAATATAGGTTCAAAGTTAGGAATCCATTGAACCATCCCATGTGTGGTGGAAGTGTTTGGAGGAAATCTCATGGTAGGTGCATTGTTCAAGGTTCGTTGTACCATAGCTTGATTATGAGGATCTTGCGGAAACATGTTCAAGGGGTCTTCTAGTAATGGTTATGATGCCTCAATTTGGTCTTCTTCAAAGGTTTTTTGTGTTTTCTTGCTCTTTCTTTGTCTTGGACAAGGTTTTGGTTGTGTTTGTGCCTCAAAAAACAAAGGTTGATAAAGTTCCTCTGGTCTATGAGCTTATTGTGTCCTAGTAAGTGTTGGCATGATATCTAAGAGTGTAGATGCAATGGAAATTTTGATTGTTTTGAGTGATTTAGAGTGGTGGGTATGCAAGATATGAGTGTTTTTTTGGATTTTTAAGTGTTTAGGAATGTTATGAAATGTGATGAAATGCTAAATGAATTATGGTTTTGATGTGCAAAGTGTAAATGTCCTAGGGATGTTATGCAAATGCAAATGCAAGGTGATGTTTTGAAGTTTGACTAGAGGGGATGAAAATGACTCTAAGGTATGCAAAATGACAATTAGGGTTATGTTTTGGACTTCCTAAGGATGCTAAAGGTTGGTGTGTGTAAGGTAGATTATGCAAAGGATGGTTTCCAAGGGTTGATAATGACATTTAGGATATGCAAAATGAGGGTAAATGATCAAGAAGGCAGTTTGGTTGATGGATAATCTAATAGGGTTTGGTAGAGGGAATGATGCTAAGGTTTGGACCATGCAAGATGAAAGGGATATACCACTAGGGTAAGTCAAAATGACATTTGGGGATGCTAGGGATATGATTATGCTACGATAAGGGTAAAGGGAAAGTTTTGAATTTAGGTAAAACCTTTAGAAAGTATTTTGCCTAGGAGTTTAACCTTGTGATAAAGGACTTTGGATCTTGACCAAAAACTGATAAAAGACAAAAAGATCAAATTGATAAAAGATGACAAGGTCAAATCTATCAAGACATAGACAGATTTTGACCAAAGAAAGTGATAAGAAAAGATAAAAAGACTAGTCAAGATCCATTATCCATCAACACTAGGAGATACTCTAAGACTCATACTTTGTTCTAGATTTTTGACTAAATTCAAAGGTTTTGGGGGTTCAAAATGATGTTTTGAGGACTTGAAATGGTGGTAATGTTGAGCGAATATGTGCTATGGACAACACCTATGATGCTAGGGATATGATTGCTTTCACGTCAGGTTCACCCAATGTAGGACCAGAAAATGGGTTAAATGCATAACATACTATGAGCAAATAAAAAAACTCAATCAACATATGTTAGCACCCACTAGTCTACCATGAAAGCCAAACTAATAAAGAAAGCAATAGAAACCCCCTTTTTTCATTTGTAGCTCCCATGTCCGTCTTTCTTCTCCAAATGATTGTAGTTCCAATTTTCCTATAGTGCACACAAAATTGAAGCAAAAGTCTATGATGTGGATAATGCCATGAGAATACTTGAAGTTGTGATTTGAATGTGAGAGATGGAATGAGAAATCTAAAAGAAATTAGGACCTAAAGGCTTCCAAGACTTCCAGAAGACCCGAAATGAGAGAAAGAGTGTCCATTTTATAATCAACACTCAAAGTGAGGGCATTGGATTTGTCACCCATAGATATGCGATGTGGCAAGAGATTCCTTTGAGAATCCATGATGCATATGAAAAAATATGCCAATTGTGAGATTCTATGACAAATGAAAGTCAAACTTGGCTAAATGTGGAAGACAATCTATGATGCGTCATAAGACACCTCAACCCACTTAAAGCCAAGAATCTATGACAAATAAGCCAAATAGAGACATGCACAAGAGAATAAGAATATTTGATTATGACAAGTCTTAGCAAAGTATCGAAGGAGAATCCACAAGGTGTCATATCCAAGTGTCATGATGATGCAATATTTTATGGAATATTCGAATTAAAAATCCTCTTATTCCACAAAATAGGAATTAGTAGAAAATGGAATTAATGATGGAAAATGGAACTTAGGAAATTGTACATTTCCATGGTTTGTAGATAATGAATCAATTAATTAATAAGATTAATTAATTGAGGATGATAATTAGGAAGAATAATTAGAAAGAATAGGATTAAATTATGGGTTATTTAATCGTATAGAGAAAATTAGTAAATGATTGGCCAAATTGATTAAATGAATGCAACTGTACCCTTTGATAAAAATGTAATGATGATGGATATGGAATAAGATGATGATAGATAGACCAAAGCCATGGTCAAATTGATTGATAGATCAAAATTGATAACATGCTAAGGACACATGACATGAATTGGTTGATATGTAACATTTAACTAACATTGTAAATGCTACAGCATTGAAATTGATTGATAAGGTTTGATCATAATAACATCGACAGACATTGTCAGTGTTATTAAAATGGTCGATGATGCCATGATCTAACATTGAAAGCCTCAACAATGTCAAATATTGGATGACATGAATGATAGTTTGACCTAGCACTGAGAGCCATGATAGTACTAAGGTCAGATTGATAAGATTGATAGGTTGATAGGTTTCCAAGGCACTGAAAGCCACAACAATACCAAGGAGTCAGACAAATGATGATTTATTTGAGATTTTTGATATGTTTTGGGTTGATTAGGACTAATTTTCAAGTGATTCCAGGTTGATTTGGGGTGATTTCGAGTTGATTTGATATGATTCCGAGCTGATATGAAATTGATGTGAAAGGGGATACAAATGACAAAATATGGTTAATCTAGCCAAAAGATCAAAGTTAGTAGAATGAGAAAATGGGACAAATTAGTATGAAGAAGTGATGAAGTCATATATGTGAACCATTTTTGAGTGTCTACACCTAGCTATCCTAGCTCCAGTGTGGCTCCTCTTTCTCCTACGACTCTTGAGGCTCCTATGGTCGCGTTGCCACCTATTTCAAACCATGTGTAATAGGGGACAAAATAGTCAAAGTTTCAAGTTGCTTAGGTTCATGTGCCTTAAGTAGCTTTTATGATTTCCTCTCAGTCTCTTAGTTGCTCTTGCAACCTTGAAGGCCAAAATGTTGTCTCTATCAATGGGGACAAATGAAGAGTCATCTCTTTGAGTGACTCTTCATTTGAATCCTCTACTTTCTTACATAACACCTCTTCTCTTGGGGATAAGGAGAACATGCAAGCTGGTTTGTAATGAATTTTTTCTCATGGAATGTGTGGAGTCTAAGAGAACTCCCTAGAAAATATTTTGTTCATTAATCTAAGCATAGGTTTGGCAATATTGATGTATTCTGCCTACAAGAAGTAAAAGTCTTTGGTTTTATTCTCAACTCAGCATGTCATGTCATATGGCCAAATGCTATTAGTTTTTCTTCTCAACATGAAGTTTGTCAAGGTGGTGTAGTCAATCTTCTCTCCCTTCAAATTTTTCCTTTTGTTATTTATCATGGTTCTGACCCCATCTAGAGAATGGTTTTGATTTTGCTATCTTTTCAAAATCATTCTTTTGGCATTGTTAATTTTTATGTTCCTAATGATGTAGTTGAGTGTTCACACCTATGGAGGTGGCTACCTGATCATCTTTTGCCTACCACTTGGATATTCTGTAGAGATTTCAATATGGTTGATTTGGCTATTGATAAAGTGGGCCTTCTACCTTTTGATGATTAACTAGAGAGAGGGAAGCCTATTTTTACACATGGAACAAGATGGGTCTTTTTGATCCCAATGTTAACCACCACTAGCCTGATGGCGTTCGGTACACTTGATCCAACTTTTGAGAGGGATCTAATAGGGTTCTTAAAAGGATAGACCATTCTACAATTTCTACTTAGTCCTTTTTTTCCTTTTCTCACACAAGTATGCTACCTATCAATCCTCTCCTTGATGTGACTCTTTCTAACTATTTTCTCACTCATTTCTCCATTATATAGCATTCTACCCCTCCTCGTAATTGTAAAACTTAGTTTTACCTTAATACCTCCATGCTATCACATCCACCCACTACTTCTCATATTTTACAAACTCGAAATCTTGAACCTAGGCCCCATTCCACTACTGGGTGGATTCAATGGTGGAATGATGCCATCACCCATACTACAAGGTTTCTTTGCATTTATTGGAGACAATTGGCCACTTACCACAAGAGATCGTATGAGGCCACTACCAAAGATATTTGTATGGACATGGTAGTTCTTTTGATCAATTTATTTGACATGGATCTCCAAGTTTGGCTTGCCAACCTTCACCACTAGAAGTAGGTTGTAGATAATTATACTACCTTGGGAGCTCAACTCAATGCCCACCTACACTAGCTGGAGGTTAGAGATCAAGCTTCCAAGGAATTTTCTAATGCATTGAGGGCTTACCACCCTATAGTTGGGATTAAATGCATTTGGGAGGGTCAATGCTCCTTTTGTGAGCTTCTTGAAATTGTTAAAACTTTCATTTGCCAGTATGAAATTTTTTTCATGGTGTAGAGCCCTTTGAAAGCTCAAAATCAAGCCTTGCAGGCTTGTTTAGATGTCATTCCTAAAAATATCACTCCAAAACAATATGAATTCTGTGAGTAGAAGCTCACTTTAGTAGACCTCAATGAGGCTATTTTTTCCATGGAAGATGATAATTCCATTGGCAATGATGGTTTCCCTTGTGAATTTTATAGGGCATTTTGGGAGGAGATCGGGCCAAACTTGCATATAGTTTACCTTGAAGCCTACAATTCTTGCATTTTAGGCAATATTATTAATAAGGGAAATATCAAATTCATACCTAAGGTGGGCGACCCTAAAGATATATGTAATTGGAGGTGCCCCATCATCTTGTTGAATGTCTCCTATAAGATCATTGCCAAGACTCTCTCTCTTAAAATATGTCATCTTCTTCCTTAGATTATTTGCCCCAAGAAAACGGGTTCTATCAAATCTTGGTATATTCTAGATAATATAATTTCTATATGGGAAGGGATGGAATGGGCTTGAAACTCCAAGCAATAGGCTATCTTTCTTAAGATTGATTTTGTCAAAGCCTATAACTAAATAGAGTGGCCTTTTATTCTTGCAATGCTTCAGGTGCTTGGGTTTGGCCCTACTTTTCTGTAGTCAATCCAAATGCTTTTTGGGGATGCCTCTACTTGCATCTCTATTAACGGTTTTTACTCTCAAGTCTTTTGTCTTTATCATTCAATTTGACAAGGATGTCCTCTGGTGCCTTCTCTATATGTGTTGGCTACTGAAGGATTTGGGTACTTGCTTGCCAATGAGATTTCACAAGGGAGGGTCCATGGTATTTCCCTTCTGAACTCCCTTGATCAGCTTATGAATGGCTATTTCATGGATGACACCTTCCCCACTCTCATTGACGATGAGAATAATGTTACTTCTACTCTATAATGTCTTGACACCTTTTGTCTTACTTCTAGGTCTTTTATTCAGTGACAAAAAACCCTCTACTACAGGCAATCTTCCCTTCTCCAACTTTCTTGGTTTGGGAAATATCAATGGAAATGGGTCTAGCATGGTGAAATTTTTCATTTTCTAGGCATCCAAGTTTTCCTTTCAAGCTTTGGCCATCGAGCTCTGGACTATGGTCCTTGCACAAATAGAGAAGAAACTAGAATATTGGATTACTAAGTCTCTCTCCCTTGTGGGAAAATTCCATATTTATTCCAAGGTGTTCCCTACAACCCATGTGTACTATTCTTCCTATTGGGCTCCTTTAAAGGCCTCTTATCTCAAACTTGAGTGACTACTACATGACTTTCTCTTGGCTTCAAATGCTTCTCACTAGGGATTTCATAGAGTTTCTTGGGATTTTTGTTGTCTTTCCAAAGAGTCTAGTTGCCTTGGCTTGCTCTTTATCAAGAAGCAAGGTATCACTCTTTGTACCAAATGTGTTATCTGAGCTCTCACTAGCAATGAAGCTTAGAAAAAAAATTTCTGACATTTCATTTCTTCAAGCTTTCTTGTTCATCAGCTAGCCTAGAAGGGGATTGGTTTTCAAACACTTCTTGTGACCATTGAACTTGTTTAATTTTGGGGCACTTTTGTTGCCAAAAGTATTTGGAAAGCCTATGAAGCTGTTCAGCCTTGGCTTCATTGGGCTGGTGACAAGTTCAGAGATGGGCTCTCCATGAACCAACATAATCTCTAGTGGTCACCAATATTTGATAGTCAAGGTGTTCCCCTAGCCAAAGTACATGGGGCTAGTGCTCTAATTTTTTTTCAAATGTGGCATAAGAACCCCTATAGATCTTTTCTCCAAAGTTACTATATGCTTATGTTTGTGGGAGGACATGAAAGTGTAATTTTGGCTCACTCATTTAGATTGCCAAACTTTTGATCTTCTAGTTTCTATGGTGCCTCCCCATATGTTCCATAAACTTGGCATTCAATCTGCTTTCCCTTGGTAGAAAGACTAAAAGAGGTACCCACCCACTTTGGTAACTAGCTACAAGCCTAAGTTGGGTTATCGATGGTTGGTTTCTCACCTAGCCATTGTCAAAGTTCTCAACCAAAGATGGCATTCACAATCTTCTCACTATACTTGGAGTCATAGGTTTTCCACTGTTTGGTGAACCATTACTAAGCCTAAAATTGTACATTTTTCTTAGTGTATTCTTTTCCATGGCTTTCATTTGGGCCCCTAACTATGGCACCTAGGAGTTCCTAATCCCTGTTACCCTTTCTATGGTCAACGAGAGACATTTTTGCACATTTTTTGGTTTTATTGATGGTCTCAGTGTTATTAGTGATGGATCCATGATCTCTTTTCCCCCTTCTACCTAGAACCTTTCTCTTGGCATATGGTTGTTCTGGGAGATAACACTCATATTACCTTCAAGTACTCCCAACTTTGACATGCTTTTAGATTGGAGATTTTATTTACCATTTGGAAAGATCACAATGCTGTCATCTCTGCTAATAAAACACTTGACATTAATGTTTCTATATATGATAAAGCTTATATTTATAAAAAAGTCATGTTGCAAATTCAAGTACAAATAGAAAAATTGGCTCTAGAGGTGGCTCACCTATAGGAGCTACTGGCGCATTGGGGAAATGCCCCCTATATAGTTTCTAGTGTTCTACCAAATTCTGTCTCTAGCTACTATAGCCCTCCTCCCAATTGCCATTGAGGACACAACAACTCTACTCACTGCTCACACATGCCTCACTCTCAACAATGCTTTTGGTTGGTGCTACTCTCCTAGAGTCTCTCATGGTCAACACTACTCCACCTAACCCCCACAAAGGTCTAGTTTGGGGTGGTCCACAATGGCTCCTCCTATTGCTCCTACTATTAGTTAGCCCTCTTCTCATTCACACCCCAAGTGGGTGTTCCCTCAACTGAATTTAGCCATTTCTCCTCCCAGGCTTAAGGGAGAAAAAAGAAGAAGATAATGCTACTACTACTAATGGATGGTCTCCCCCTAAGCCATCTACTCACCTCACCCCTAGGTGGAGATCTGATGATAAGGATCCTCCTTCCTTGGTTGGCACTATGCTAGCAGCCTAAGGTTTTTTAAAATTTTCAAAGTTTTTTTTGTTGAATAGTTGATCTCTAGCCTTAAGCCGTATGAACTCATAGGGTGATCCTATTTCCCCCAAGCCCTTTTTTGTGAATATGTAACTTTATTATATTTACTTTAATATAAGGAAGGAACTATTCATAAAAAAATTAGCATTCCATAACTTGTAGGAATGTTTGCAACCAAGATGGCTGACACAACTCTTTTCTCAAGAAACTCGGCTAGAGAAACTTGGGCATATTTTATCTGGCCTATTAGAGGAACTTGTTTGGAAATCATGGCATAGAATTTTCCTGAGTTCTATGTGATTGGAATATCTAAGGCTTTTTCTATAGAGGATGGTGTGATATTATCTAAAGCTCTAGAACCTATGATGCAATTATTCAGTCTATGACCATGGATAAACAATGACATAAAAAGGGACAGGCTTAATAATGATAGGGCTATCCTTAGCTAGAATTTTATCTTTTCTCTCCATGGGTGATTTAGAACTAGACACAATATTTTTTGATGGAGGCATTTTTGGGTGATTAGGACCTTTAACAAATTATATCAACTTATCCAATTCACTAGGATTTGAATGTAGATAATCAATTAGTGAAATTTGAATTCTAGAAGACTTACAAAATTCAACTATATCAAAGGAAATTTCAAAATAATTTCTTTTTAAAAGTTTTACCTCTATAGCTAGATCCTTCAAAGTATCAAGGACCTTCTTTGATTGGTTAGGCCAAGTCTTCCACTTTTTGGCTAGGTTTGAGGTAGAAGGATCTGTTGCCCCACTTTTCATCCTCTAACCAAACTAAGTAAAAGTGAATACTTATGCTATAGTGAGTTCCTAGTTGTGTTTGAGTCTAGTTTTAAGCCTTCTCAGGTCAAATGGATCTCCATCAGATTTCTCTTTGTCCCTTTCTCCACATTTCATAATCAGGTTGTTCCTCTTTTTGTTAAAGTTATCAAATGGGTAGGTTAGTTCCTAATCCATTGGAAATTCATCTTCCTCATATGATGATAATTTACAAGTTATATCCACTTTTAGCATATCACTTTCTCCATAGAAACAAAAGCTTGTGGAGATATAGAATTTGTCTTCTCCTTGGTAGGTTTCTAACCCATGAAGATGATTTCTCACAAAGGGGACCAATTGACATGTATGGATCAAAAACATGAAAATAGAAAAGTACCAAATGGAGAATCCATATTCCCTTTGTGATTATTACTCCAAAAAATATTTTAGATTCATTATAGCTCTCATAATAATTTCTAGTATAAAAATCATAATGAACTTCTCCTCAGCAAGTTTTCAACCAATGAAGTCAGTTTTTTGCAAAAGGCAATTCTGAATGAAAAGATACACTAAGTGGCCCCTTGCAAAATTTTTGCACCTCACTTAGACATTTCCAAACCCAAAAAAGGATAATGGTCTAAAGGCCAACTAAAAAGGAAGCGTTGGTGAAAAAACATAAATTTTCTTCTCCTTGGTGGGTTTTCAACCCATGAAGACAATTTTATGGGTTCTAAGAAAATCAAGCTGGTAATTAGATTAGACCCACAATTTGTGCAAAAAAATCTCAAGATGATAATAGAAAGAATATAACCATTATAGGAAATATTTAAGGAGTAGAATTCAACCCAGTAGATATTTTCCCATTGAGTACTCTGTTGTTAACTTCTCAAAACAAAAAGTAAAATGCGAAAGTAAGTATGGGGAGATAAAAAGTTACCTTTGGGCCAATGAAATGGTGAAAAGACCTTGAGATATCCATTAAAACTATGTACATACTATTTCAATAGATCTCTCATTCAATTCATTTATATGGCATGAATTTTGAAGATGAAATGGATGAATCAAGGCTTCCATATCTATGGAAACATGACTAGTTGGAAAAACTACTGCTCTTTCTCTTGAACTATTTTTTATTAGATAAACAGGTTTACAAGGACCCTAAAATCCAAGAGTTAAAACATAAACAAGCTTGATAATAAGCATTAAAAGTCTAGCCAAAAAAAGAACAAGTCTAAAGGCTGATAATAAGCACTAGGCCCGACTGAATCTGCTAAGGCCAAAGGAGAGGCCAAACAGTTATATTAAAAAAGAAAATAGGAAAAAGCCAGGACAAAAAGCCAAACAAAAAAGAACGGCTAGAACTAAAGAAAAGAGCTAATCCTCGTTCTTTCTTTTGAGCTCTTGCATGACCTAGGTAGCCTTGTACACCATCTAGTTCTCCTCGGCCTCTTGCTAATGAGTCCAATGTACATCCTAGTCTAGACTATTGTAAGTGATATCTGTGGTAGTTTCATAATTAGATCTAGCTTTTCCCCTATCTTTTCCTTCCTCATCTCCCTACATACCTCTATCTTTAATCCAATCAATTAATGATAGAATATTGTCATTAATTGAGTTGAGTAGTGAGATCATCTGGCTTAACAGATTGTGATTGTAATTTTTCAGGTTGTGGATCATCCTTTCCCCCAGGCTAATTCTATCATCTTGGTCTATCCCCTTCTCAAGACCCATTAAATTCCTAGCTCCTTCCATTTGATCCACCTTCTCCTTAACGTCCTCCATCTCATGAAAAAGCCACTTGATTGACTTGAAATTGTCAATCATGTTGTTGCAGGAATTGTTCAAAAGGTTCATCCTAGTTTCCCTGGCATTATCAAAGATTGCCACAATTACAGGGTTAATTATTTCTTCAAGCCACGACTCCTATTTGTCCACTAGAATCTGGGGATTCATCACTTCTTTGAAAATAACCATTTTTGTTGTCCTCACATTAAAATTCCTCCAGGATTTCCTCTTGTCTTTGGCCAGCACTTCCGCCCCCCCCACCCCCCGATCATCTCCAATACTATCCTTTATCTACTCATCTAGATGGGCTTGAGGATGGACATAATAGTTCTCTTGAACTGTTATTTAGTTAATGTGCATAACTTTTTCAAAAAGCTAGTATCTATTAGATAAAGGAGCATCAAGCTTGTATTTTGGTGGAGTTATTCTTTTCATGGTTAGGAATTTGTTGCAGACACATTAGGGAATGTTTCCTCATAATTTCATAGAAATTGGATGGATTGAGTTGAAGTTTGAGCTATTTTTACCTTGCTATTGGAACTATGTTTTTCTAGTTTCTAGGTGCCTATTGTAGGCTATATATCTAAATTTTCACAATGAATGAGAGGATTTACATTTCAAGGATTGAAGATATCATGGATTAATATCTCTAGCTAAAGTCATAAGTCCTAATTCTTTATAAGATTGGAGATATGGTAATTCTCCTAGAGTATCGATTTATGGCAGTTTGTGTGACAAGTTTTTGTGCATGACTTTTAGGATGGATGCACATGAATCCTTAATGAATTAGAATTTCTATATTTTAGGGGTTGTATAAAACCTAATTTTCTTCCTTTGATTCAAAGTGCATGTTGTAATTCAATCAGAGCTATGCGATATCATGATTTTTCCAAGGTATCAATTTTTGGACATTTAATTATTGTTGGAGGTTGACTTGTGGCTCTTCAAGTATTTAATGTTAGTTTTTGGTATTCTAGGCCAACTTGTGGCTTGGATTAGTATAATTAGTTATTTTTGTGAAGTCTTTCAGTCATTATTCATCCATCTTGGAGAAGACGAGTTGGTAGAGGAGAAAATTTTGAGAAGAGCTAGTGGCTGCGACTTGGGAAACAAGGAGATTACTTGGTGGGCTTACGAGTACCAGAAGGATCTTCTTTGGAGGTTTCTACTAGAGTGTGTATCTAGACTAGCTAGTGTTTGGGTTAGATCTTGAGGGATCTTGGAGAACTATTATTTTAATTTCTTTGTATTTGTTTGTAACTAAGAAGGCCTTATAGCTTGGCATATTGCATGTAACTATTATTTTATGAATAAATTATTGTAATTTGGTATCAGATCCTACATTGTTGCTTCTTGATATTATGTTTTTCCTATGTGGTTATATTTCATGGGCTAGGACATATCCTTTGGGGATTCTCTTACCTTGTACTATGTCATATGCTATTAGAGCTAGGTTGTTCCTAAGTGTGTAGATAGATCTCTGAAGCTAAGGTAGTTCACACAAAGACTTGGGTTGGATAAGTAGATCTAAGTTGATCTTGATCTAGTGGTGGATTTTTCTTTCTAGATTCATAGATCTCTTTGTTGTGAGGTGGTAGATCATGGTTCTAAGTTACAATTATAGAGGGCTCACAGATGGATCGATGGATGCAAAGATGGAAAACTAATCTTATTGAGGCATGATTGCAGAGAGTTTGTGGATTGTAGATCTAGGTATTAGACTTGTGATGTGGTTTTTGATTGTTCATGTGAGGTGGTAGGTTTTGATCTAACTTTTAGAAAATTTATTTTTGTCACAAGGAGAATGGAAAGGATTTTTTGTAGAGTGTTTATGAAGATCTTGGGATATGGCTCCAAGAGGATTGGACCCTAAGATGATTGCAAATCTCCATGATATGGTGGAGAAGAAGTTTCTAAGATATGTACTTGGGTTGAAACTAGTTTGGCTAATCAAGATAAGGAGGTGGTTGCTTAGTTTAAAACTACTTTGATTGATTGAGATAAGGATAGGATAAGGACTACATTTTATAGATGTTTGTGGAGCTAGAGTCTACCAATCTAGAAGAGAATTGTTTGGCCTATTAAGAGACTTATTCATGAGAGAAGATGGCATGACAAGGTTGAGGTGGAAGAGGTTGGTTTTGTTCATTAGTTTGTGAAGTTTGATATAGAACTTGTAGAGAAGCTAGAGTTTGTTGCTAAAGATATTCCTAAACTTGTTGATGCTGGGATAGACATTGGTTTTCATGATTAGTTGGCTGAGTTTGACATGGAAATTGTAGAGTACTTGGTCATGGATGATCCAGTTTCTATTGTTGATAAGTTGTGTGTCGTAGAGCATCTTTTTTTAAGCAATGAGATGGTTGGTGTTGAGAGTTTGGAATATATTGATGGAGATATACATTTTGCTATTGATATGGAGTTTGTTGTTGTTGGCATAGATTCAGTAGTTATTGATGTGGATGAGGTTTTTCTATTGAAGCATTATGTTTAATTTGTTCTTGGGTGTGAGCATACTAATTGGGTTGCTGATATGTATTTGATTATGATGTTTTAGTAGATGAATAATAGATGGTCTATTTCTATTGACTTTGATGAAGTGGAAACCTTTGGTAAAGATGAAGTTGGTTGCAAATCTTTCTTTGGGCATTAAAGTATGGGACATACTTTTCTATTTACTTAGGGAGTATGATGCAAGAGAATCAAGCTTGGATTTTGGTGGAGTTATGATTTTCATTGTTAGGGATGTGTTGGAGATACATTGTGGAACCTTTCCTCATGATTTCATAGAGATTGGATGGATTGAGATGAAATTTGAGTTGTTTTTACCTTACTTTTGGAACTGTATTTTTCTAGTTTTTGGGTGCCCGTTGCAGGCCATGTAAGTAATTTTGTGAAATGAAAAAATAATGAAAATTTCAAGTATTGAAGAGGGCCTAGAGTACTATGTCTAGCTAAAGGAACAAGTCCTAATTTGTTATAAGTTTGGAGATATGGAAATTCTCCTAGAGTATTAATTTATGATAGTTTGTGTGACAAGTTTTTATGCGTGACTTTCAGGATAGATGCACAAAAATCCTTAATGAATCAGCCTTTGTGCATTTAAAGCTTTGTATAGCACCTAAATTTCTTCATTTTTTTTAAAGCATGAATTATAATTCAATCGAAGATATGAGATATTGTGATTGTTTTTGGGTATCAATTTTTGGACATTTAATAGTTGTTGGAGGCTAACTTGTGGCTCTTAAAGTATTTAATGTTAGTTTTTGGCATTCTAGGCCAACTTGTGGCTTATATTGGTATAAGAAAGAGTTTTAGTGAAGACTTTTTGTCATTATTCATCCATCTTGGAGAAGAGGAGATGCTAGAAAAGTTAATTTTGAGAAGAGCTAGTGGTTATGGCTTCGAAAATAAGGAGATTGCTTGGTGGGCCTGGAAGTTCTAGTTGGATCTTCCTTGGAGATTTCTACTAGAGTGTGCATTTGGGCTAGTTAGTGTTTAGGTTGGATCTTGAGGGATTTTGCAGAACTATTATTGTAATTTCTTTGTATTTGGTTGTACTGGGAAGGCCTTATAGCCTGACACATTACATGTAATAGTTATTTAATGAATAAATTGTTGTAATTTGGTATCAGATCTTACATTGTTGCTTCTTGTTGTTGTGTTTTTGTTGTGTGGTTATATTGATGGGGGCTAGGACATCTCCTTTTGGGATTATCTTGCCTTGTGCTATGTCACTATTGCATTAGCTTTTCTTCTCACTTTCTTAATTCAAAATTCATTCTCAAAACAATGGCAACTAGGTTTGTTGGTTTTGACAGGTTGAACGAAAGCAAGTCTCAATTGTAGAATTTTGTAGATACCTCTCTCCATTACTATAATATGCAAGATTTTGAAAAGAGACTGAGGTCTAAGAAGATTTATCCCATCACTGAGAAGCTAGGTGGATGTGGGTTGGTTGAGGCAACTAGTTTTTCATTTTTAGTTCAGGCCCCAAAGTTGATCTATGAGTGTATAAATCATTACAACTTAGACACAAGGAAAATTGTGCTAACAGATGACATGGTGCTGATTTCAATTGATAGGAAAATTGTAATGAATTTCTTGTGAGTTTGAGAATGAGAGGAATTCTCAGATTTGACCTTTAGAGGAGCCATTTCCAAGTTCTCTACAAAGAAGATTATGTAGAGAAAGGAAATCATGTAGAGATGGTTCCAAAAATTGTGGGGCACCAAGAGTAAGTTTCGTAAAACATTGTTTGGGACTAATTTTACACTAGAGGTCATTGATATCTTGATCCTTCTACAAAGACAAAAATGCAAGGTAGAAGCTTTAAATTTCATTGAGCAATATTACTTTCTAGTGCAAGTCATCTACTCTAACACTCAATATATTGATTGGGCCAATGAGGTAAGGGAGATTATCTCCAATTCTCTTCATGCCACAAAGTTTTACAATACATTCTATATATCCTTTTTCCTCATTTATATGTTGACTTCTTTACAATTATTGCTAGGCCTCCATAGAGTGGAAAATTTTCCTGATGATGTAAAATCTTATGAGTTTTATCCATACTTACAGTTGGAAAATAGCTATGTAGAATATGTGATAATTAACTATGCTTTTAATATGGGTAATTGTGAGGAGCTTTAGGGATGTCCAAAAAGGAGATTTAGTCCTAAAGCCATGGTAGCCATCAGCCAATTTGGGAGCTAATTCATCAAATTTTCATCCTTTTCTTATTTGTATCTTGTAGCCTTCATTGGTTTCCCCTTGAAGATACCAAGATATCCTGGTGATATGATCATGTTGATCAAGATCATGCAACAAGCTACTCAAGTGAATGTGTTGAGTGGGAGTCTAAAGAAGAAAGGGTATGAGTTTCCCATGAAGGTGGTGTTGGATACAATTGATTAATTATGTGTTGTCTTTGATGTTGCAAAAATTTCATATTAGTTGAAAATGAGTGTATACTGATCTCAATTGATCAACAAAGACAATTTTCCTATTCTACTAAGCATTCCTAAGTTTACTCTATGGAAAAGGAAATTTCTATTAAGCTAACTTGGGCATCACATAAAGTTAAGTAGAAAAGAGTATTAACCAAGATCACTTGGTTAATGAAGGAAAAGATGAATAGAGTTAATATTAACCAAGTTCAGCCAGTTACCAAAAGGATATTGTTAGTTTGTAGTGTTAAACAAGCTTCTATTGGTTAACATAAGAAATCACTTTAAAATTAGTTTCAACCAAGTTGGGTACGCTACCAAAGGATTTTCTTATTATGGCATGTAAAGCTTAATTATCTTACCTATTGATTCTAGCTGACTAAGGCGATGAATATTGGTTATTCTAATTTGTATTTGAGCCAACTTGACAATCTGGGAGGTATAAGTAAAAGGTCAAATTGTGATTTTAAAGTGTGTGAGATGCAAGTTAAATAAGTTGAAAGAGATAAGAAGAGAGGAAGAAAAATTGAAGGATAACTAGATATCCTTGTGGAGCAAAAATATGTTATTGGATTAGGAAGGATCAATTATGAACCAGAATAGAGATCTGTAATTAGCAATTCAGTTGTATAATAATCAATTCATTTCATTTTTACTCTCTAACCATTGTAGTAGTGGTCTAAAATCTCTTAATAGAGTTGGTTTAATAGCCATTTGTAAATCCTCTAACAAGGTGGAAATTTCATTGAATTATTTCAAGACCTTTTGCAAGGCCACTCCTAATAGGGTGATTAAATCTTTTAATAGGATCGCACCTAATAAAATGTTTTGTAACCTTTAATAAGGTTGGCTCCTAACAGGGCTTAGTTTAGAAGAGTAAAAATTAATAACTAGTTACATTGGTGGTTTTTTCATGTTTACAAGTAATTACTAATAATATCTTAATATTTGCTAAAGTATTACATACTTTGCATTTACTAAGTATCAATAGTAATTACTTTTAGTAGTTTGGATTTTAATTAACATCTAAGAGATCTAGAATTTATTTTAGTAGTAACTAATTCACCCCTCTCCTCTCAGTTACTCTTAAATTTCCAACAATTGGTATCAGAGCTTTTGGTGCTTGCAGAGAAGGTTTCAAGGACCTCAACTAAAGATTAGGATGTCTTACAAGAGAGAGATTCCAAAGCTAAATAAAGACAACTTTGCAACATGGCAAGGACTTATGAGGCTTCATTTGGCTACCATTAGTGATCTAGGATGCAAATATCTTAATGAAGAATATAAAACTCCCACTGGAACATTATCAGTTGAAGATATTGTTGACAACAAGACCCATAACATCATGATGATTGACATTGCATCTGCTCTAAGTTATGCTAAATTTGATGAGGTTAAAGACTATAAAACTAATTTTGATATGTGGAACAAATTGAAAGAAATATATCCCAAATACAAAAGCCTTAGAGGATAATTTGATCAAATAAGGATGAGAGGGGATGAAAATGTCTCAAAATATGTAGAAAGAATCAAGGCCAATGTTAGTGCAATCAAAGCATCTAGAAGAAAAATTGGAGTGTCTACTATTCAAGAAATTGTTGTAAGTAAAATACTCAAAACTTTACTTCACATCTATGCAATTAGAGTGTCTACTATTCAAGAAAAGAGATGTGATCCAAATAACAAGACAAGCTTGGATGCCCTAGTAGGAAGATTGACATCTTTTGAAGTAGACAACTTTGACAACTATATTCTTGCTTCCAAGAATATTGAGTTTTCATTTGAAGCCAAACTTTCACTCAAGAAAAAAGGAAAGAAAATAAAAGAAAATAAAATAGGAAGTGGGGAAGAAACTGAAGAAAGTTTTGATAGTGATCTTGAAATTGTCAAAGCTCTACTTGCAAAGAAACATTCTAGGAGTAGAGTAAAGTACAAAGGTAAAATCCCTCTAATCTATTTTTCTTGTGAAGAAATTGGTCATATTGCTACTAGGTTTCCAAACAAAGAAAGCAAGGAAGATAGGAAAAGCCACAAGTACAAAGGCAAGAAGGAATTCAAAGGTCACAAATCTTACAAAGAGAAAGGTAAGAAAACTTATTTTATGGCCAAAGATTTTGATAACAGTGAAGATGAAATAGTGTATATTATTGTAAAAGATGAATATGATGATGAAGGAGATAAGATGGCACTTGTCTCTCATGTTAGCAAAACTAACACATGGATCATAGATAGTGAATATTCTCACCATATGACTGGAGACAAAACTAATTTTGAACATTTTGAACACTATGATGGAGGTAGTGTAATGTTTGAAACAATGAACCTTGTTGCATAAAAGGAAAAGGCCATATCTCATTAACTAATGAGGTTGTATGTGACAATGCCTATTGGGTTCAAGAACTAAAACATAATTTATTAAGTGGAGCATAACTGAAAAACATTGGATTCAAGGTAGAATTCATGAATGACAAGGAAAGACTATTAGATAACCAAGTAAATCTGATTGGATCAGGTAGGAAAACATACAAATTTATAAATTTGTTCACTCACAAAATCATAGAAAGTGCACATGTGAGAATTGATGAATTTTCAGAAAAAACTAAAAAATAAAGAAAAAAGGAGTTAGAAGATTATAGAAGATTTTTCTACTATGAACCTAACGCATTGAGAAATTCTTTTGACAAAAAAGAGACTTCATCTCTCAAGATCTCCATGTCTCCATCGGTTACCAAGATGCAAGTAGTGCAAACTGAGTCACAGGGACCTAATTCACATTCATAGGCTACTAATTTAGTGCATACTAAGTCAAAAGAACCCAAGGCATGGATAACAGAACCCAATCAGATCATTGTAGACAAATCAAATGGAACAATGACAAGAAGAAAACTAAAAGGTACATGTTCACTTATTGAATTTGAATCTAAAAGTGTTAAAGATGCATTGGAAAATAAAAGTTTCATTGAGGCTATGAATGAAGAAATAGATTAGATAGAAAACAATAAAACTTAGACTCTTGTACCTAGGACCAAAGATAAAAATGTGATTGGTAAAAAATGGGTATTTAGAAATAAGCTAAATGAAGATGGAAAAGTATCAAGAAACAAAGCAAGATTGGTATGTAAATGTTATTCTCAAAAAGAAAGTATTGATTATGGTGAAACTTTTGTCCCTATTCTAAGATTAGAAGGTGTTAGGGATTTACTAGCTTATGAATCTCAAAAAGGATTTGAAGTATATCAGATGGATGTTAAATCTACATTCATGAATGGAATTCTTGATGAGGAAATCTACATTGAGCAGCCATAAGGTTTTGTTGATCTAGAAAAAAGGGATATGATCTACAAATTACACAAAGCCCTATATGGTCTAAAAAAAGCTCCTAGAGCTTGGTATGAAAGACTACATAACTATTTGATATAGATTGGTTTTCAAAGAACAAATGATAACAATAGCCTATTTATCAAGGAAGGACTAGATAAGAAGATTGTGTTGGCAGAAATATTTGTGGATGATACTCTATTCATAGGAAATAATGACTTATGCAAAGCATTTTTAGAATAAATAAATAAAGAATTTGAGATGTCCATATTTGGTGAAATAAAATTCTTTGTTGGATAACAAATACAACAGAATAGAAATGGTATATATATCACTCAATCTAATTATATCAAAGAGATACTAAAGAAATTTGTAATGGAGGATTCAAAACTAGTTGGAACCCCCATGTGTACTAGACTTAAGCTTACCAAAGATGATGACTCCAAAGAAGTAGATCAGACCTTATATAGATCAATGATTGGGAAACTATAGTATGTGGTACATACAAGGCTTGATATTGCCTTAGTAGTTGGGATAGTGGCAAGATTCTCAGCTAAAACAAAGGAAAACCACATGATGGAAATAAAAAGAATCTTGAGATATCTAGAAGGTACTAAAGACTATGGCTTATGATAAAAATTTGGAAGCAACCTTGACCTAAAAGTATTTATTGATGTTGATTGGGTGGTAAATCTTGATGATAGAAAAGCACTAGTGGTGGAGCATTTTTTCTTGGTAAAAGGCTGGTATCTTGTGTTAGAGTAAATAATTAATTTATTAATTATTTATTCTATTTACTTAAGATTACTTAGGTAAATGCATTTATTTATTAGTTGTAGTCTAGGACTTTGTTATAAGTTGTTGACAATATGGGAGTTTGTTCTCTCCTAAGTCATACTTATCCTCTCACATTGTTCGAGGACTTTCCACCTCAAGTGGATGTATGCTTAGTTGTCACACTTATCTCCTATCATCTTCTAAGTTGTTCTAGAAGATTCCTAGAGCTCTTTATATTTAGGCTCCCTCATTGTATTTTCACATCACTTATTGTATATTGTAAATAAATTTTCTCTTGTGTTTGCATATGTGGTCTCTCATGTTCGTTTAGGGTTTTTCCCTTGCTCCTCGCTCTTCTCTCCTTGGCTTCCCTTTGACAAGTTTTCACATGCAAGTGATCTTGGGCATCTTCAAAGTTGGATTTCATCAAGTCCAACATGGCATCAGAGCCTTCCTACTACTACTTCATTGAAGATTTTTGAAGCCGTGATTTGAAGTCACAAACCCTAGTTTGTTTGTGCATTTTTTCTTCAAATTAGGGGATCAACAATTTTTTGGAGCACTTTCAGCCGAAACAGACACTACCATTGGATCCAAAAGGCCATTTGCAATCAATATTCATATTAAACTTGTCAATTTTGGAGACAAAACTCTGGGAGGCAAATTTTTTTTACATCAAGGGCTATCATACAGACAATTTGCGATTTAAAAATTAACAAAAAAGAGGTTTTCGGGCCACGCCACCCGAACACTACCCAACGGCCACTATGAGGCTATCCATACTTGGCTAGAGCACTCCCTGCACTTAGTCCTCCTTGGCCACACAACTCACCAGGTGCTCAGCCTTCCCGCCACCTATCACTCGGTAGTGCCTCCATTTTTGGTCGCTCTACACCTGGTTCCACTGCCACTGACATCGCTCCACTCTACCGAGTCAACGTAACCTCTGCAGACTGAGTTAGCATCTCCACTTGTGTTCACTATCTCCATCAGGTCTGCCCACTTGTGTGCCACTAAGATAGTAGTTTCGCCGCCTTTCACCACCTGCAACGACGAAGCCCAATCTCCTCCGCCAGGGTTCAACACAGCCTCGTTGCCACCTATTTCTGCTCTATTAGCGCTACATTATTATTTGCACAATCAACATCATTCAAAGCTTGACACATGGTAGGGCTGCCATGTGGAACTTTGCCATGTGGCTCTAGCCACATCCACCATTTGCCATGTCATCTGCTTTGCCATGTGGCATCCATGTGGCACTGCCATGTGGTAGCCATGTGGCCTCTTTTTTTACGTAACGGTTGATCGATCGTCAAATTGTTTCTAGTGAAATGCTGATGTCAACATGATGTCAGCACTGCATCATCCTTCCTCTTGCACTCTCCTAGGGTCATTTTGGACCTACTCTTGGTTTTTTGGCCATAACTTGAGCATACAGAGGTATTTTTTTTTATCCAAAAGAAGCGTCGAAAAGTTGGCTCCAAGACAGAGACATTGGTTAGGTATTTTTAGATTTTGATGTTTTTTTATTACTAGTTTTTTTAGTCAAAGTCTAAAGTTCTATTTTTGACTTTGGAAAGCATATCTTTTGTGTCCCATGCCCATTTTTTTGAAAACTTTATATTTTTGGAAAGCTAGTTTTGTGTACTTTTCAGAAATGTGGTCATTTTTCTTAGTTTTTAGCCCATGCTCTTTCTATCATAGTTTTGGTATTTTTACTATATGGTGGATATTTTGAGTGTTTTAGGCCCAAGGATCATTTTCTTGGCATGGTTTCCTTTGTTTTGAGCTGTACTATGTTTTGTTGCAGCTTGTTTTTAGTTTTGATCATTGTAGCTATCATTTTGAAGCACTTTTTTGTATCGCACTATGATAAAGTGCCACTTTTGCATTTCAGGGATCATGAATGTTGTTTTGAGTCAGTTGTACATGCACTATTTTCATAAAGCGCCATGGAGAAGATAGTTGTTTGCTATTTTAGGCATTCTCCCTTTGTCAAGTGAGTGTCCCTTCGACAAAATTAGCCCATGTAGAGTCAGTTTGATCGTGTCTTTATATGTGTCTGAAACTCTTTTACTCTCTCGTCATTCTTGGTTCATCTGTAGGAGACTTTGGCCCACATTCTTAGTTGCATGTCATCACAACCTGTCTACATTAAGGGGGGGTTATGCTATTGTTCTAATGCATCCTTTGTTTGATGGTTCGATAGTGTGAACTATGTATTCAGTGGTTGATCCTATGTACAAGGTGATTGCAGTGGCTAGCTACCTATGCATTTCGGTGAGATGGATCATCTACCATATAGACACATTCGGTTTGTAAATTCTTCTTCCATGGAGGTTTTTTAGATCAGCAGTTTGGCAGATTTTGCAGCTCTTCATGCTTCAGTAATGCTTCTTCATGATCTCTCCTTGTTCCTATTTTAGGGGACATTTCCCTAGTTGGAGGCTTCTTCAGTTCTTCACTAGGTTCTTACCTCTTTTTGGGGGAGGTTTTTTCCCACATGGTTTTCTCTCTTTCCTCATTTACAGAGGTTTCATTTTTTTGCATTGTACTTGGGTAACTAACATGGCCTTGTTGCCAGGACCCATTTTGCATTTCATCTTAGTTTTGTGAGCTTAAGGAATTTCCCTAAGTTGCACTTAAGGGGGGGTGTTAGAGTAAATAATTAATTTATTAATTATTTATTCTATTTACTTAAGATTACTTAGGTAAATGCATTTATTTATTAGTTTTAGTCTAGGAGTTTGTTATAAGTTGTTGACAATACAGGAGTTTGTTCTCTCCTAAGTCATACTTATCCTCTCACATTGTTTGAGGACTTTCCACCTCAAGTGGATGTATGCTTAGTTGTCACACTTATCTCCTAGCATCTTCTAGCTTGTTCTAGAAGATTCTTGGAGCTCTTTATATTCAAGCTCCCTCATTGTATTTTCACATCACTTATTGTATATTGTAAATACATTTTCTCTTGTGTTTGCATATGTGGTCTCTCATGTCTATTTAGAGTTTTTTCCTTGCTCCTCGCTCTTCTCTCCTTGGCTTCCCTTTGACAAGTTTTTGCATGCAGGTGATCTTGGGAATCTTTGAAGTTGGCCTTCATCAACTCCAACATCTTGGACAAGCAAGAAGAAAAACTACACATCTCAATCCATAATAGAAGTAGAATATGTAGTAGTAGCAGTTAATTTCTGTAACACTGTTTGGTTCAAAAAGTTGTTGCAAGGAATGAAGGTTGAAATCAAAGATCCAATAGTGATGTATTGTGATAAGACTAGTGTAATAAACATATCAAAGAATCTAGTGATGCATTCCAAAACAAAGCACATTGCTATAAATATCACTTTGTAAGAGAATTAGTTCAAGACAAAGAAATTAAATTGGAATATATGCATACAAAAGAACAAATTGTAGATATATTCACAAATTCATTACCTAACAATGTATTTTTGTATCTAAGAGGTAAGCTAGGGGTCATTCCCCTATTTAAAGCTCACTAAATAAAGTTTAGTGATGCATCAATAGGAACCAAGTTGAAGATAAATTAGTTGATGTAGTATTGGCAAGGACATATTACAGATGAATCTCTACTCAAGTTACATCGATACTAATCAGAATTATCTTTGGCATGTGTTGTTACAGGAGAGAAGTTTACTATCATATCTTTATAAATTTTTCTAGAAGGAGAAGTTAAGTAGTTCCTTCATAGAGGGAGAATACTATAGGAGAATTTTTCTATATAAAATTAAAGAGGGAGAAACTTTCTCATAGAGGGAGTCTTGTTCTCAAAATTTCATTGTGCTATGACATGTTGTGTTACCATCAATGTCAAAGAGGGAGATTGTTAGATATAATTGATTAATTGTGTTGTCTTTGATGTTACACAAATGTCATATCCATTGACAATCAATTCATGCTGAGCTCACTTGGTTAGCAAAGAAATTTTTCCTAGTCTATTGAGTGTTCCTGAGATTACTCTATGCAGAAGGCAGTTTCTACCAAGTTCACTCAAGCGTCAAAGGAAGTTAAGTAGAAAAGAGTATCAATTGAGCTCACTAAGTTAACGAAGGAAAATATCAATAGAGTTAGTATTAACCGAGTTCACTCAATTACCAAAAGGATTTTGTTAGTTCATAGTGTTAACTGAGCTTTTGTTGGTTAACATAAGAAATCACTTCAGAATCAGTTTCTACCGAGTTAGCTCAGCTACCAAAGGATTTTTTTATTGTCTTGTAAAGCTTAATTATCTTACATATTGATTATAGCCAACTAAGGTGATGAATATTTTTTATTCTAATTTTTATTTGAGACAACTTGACAATTTGAGTGATATAAGTAAAAGGTCAAGTTGTGATTTCAAAGTGTGTGAGATGCAAGTTGAATAAGTTGAAAGAGGTAAGAAGAGAGGAAGTGAACTTGAAGGATAAGTAGATATCCTTATGGAGAAAAAAAGTGTTATTTGATTAGGAAGGATAAAGTGTGAATAAGAACAAAGATCTACAATCAACAATTTAGTTGTATCACAATTAGGTCATTTTATTGTTACTCTTTAACCATTGTAGCAATGATCTAAAATCTCTTAATAGAGTTGGTTTCACAAACATTTGTAAATCCTCTAACAAGGTGGGAATTATATTGAATTGTTTCAAGACCTTTTGCAAGGCCACTCCTACTAGCGTCACACCTAATAGTTTTTTTTTCAAAACCTTTAATAGGGTTCGCTCCTAATAGGGCTCACTTTAGAAGAGTGAAAAAAAGTAACTAGTTACATTGGTGGTTTTTTCCAAATTGGGTTTCCATATTAAATCCTAGTGCCTTAAGTGTTCATGCTATTTATTTCATGTTTTCAAGTAATTATTGATAATTGTTAGAGTAAATAATTAATTTACTAATTATTTATTCTAGTTACTTAAGCTTACTTAGGTAAATATATTTATTTATTAATTGTAGCCTAGAAGTTCGTTATAAGTTGTTAACAGTATTAGAGTTTTTTCTCTCCTAAGTCATACTTATCCTCTCACATTATTCAAGGACTTTTCACTTTATGTGGATGTATGCTTAGTTGTCACACTTATCTCTTAGCATCTTCTAGCTCATTCTGGAAGATTCTTGGAGCTCTTTATATTTGGGCTCCCTTATTGTATTTCACATCGCATTCTATTGTAAATACATTTTCTCTTGTGTTTGCATATTTGGTCTCTCATGTCCATTTAGGGTTTTTCCCTTGCTCTACGCTCTTCCTTCCTTGCTTCTCTTTGATAGGTTTTCACATACAGGTGATCTTGGGCATCTTCAGAGTTGGATTTCATCAACTCTAACATGGTATCAGAACCTCCTTGCTACTGCTTGGTTGAAGGATTTTTGAAGCCATGATTTGGAGTCACAAACCCTAGTTTGTTTGTGCATTTTTTCTTCAAATTAGGGGATCAACAATTTTTTGGAGCACTTTCAGCCCAAACGAACACTGCCATTGGATCTAGAAGGCACTTTTCATCTATGATTCATATAAAACTTTTCATTTTTGGACATAGGACATTTTGGGAATTTTTTTGAAGACCCTTAGACACTGTCATACGAATGAATCTACGAAAAAATTTCTAAAGGCACTCCGCCAATGTGCTACCTAGTGGCCACCGTGGCTCTACCTGTGCGCAGCTCGCGAGTGACCATCACAGTGCCACTACAGACCACCCATTGCTAGCAGGCCACCTAGCCTCTACCTACACCGGTAACTCTGCCAGTGTTTTTCCTCCTCAGCTAGTGATCACAGCCCTAGTGCCACTCTGCTTGCAACTCACCACTTCTATAAATTGTGCACTCTATCAGCACTACATGGTAGTCTACATCAGCAATAGTTGGTACACTCAATGCCTCATCACACACATTCTACACGTGACATGTGGCAGGGATACCACATGAACCTGCATGTGACATCTTTTTTTTGTGCTGACAACTTTGTGGCCATCAAATTTAAGGCCTTAGAATGTTGATGCCAGCACTTGCATCATCAGACCTTGCATGCACCTCCCCTGGTTCTGTTTTGGAGCTACTATTGGTTTTTTGGCCATAACTTGAGCATACAGAGGTATTTTTTCAATCCAAAAGAAGCACCAAAAAGCTAGATCTAGGACAGAGACATTGGTATAGGTATTTTTAGATTTTGATTCTTTTTTGTTGCCCTTTTTTTAGTTGAAGTCTGAAGTTGTGTTTTTGACTCTGGTAAGCTTATCTTTCGCGTTCCATGTCCATTTTTTGAAAATTTTATATTTTTGGAAATCTTGTTTTATCACCTTTTCAGAAATGTGGTCTTTTTCTTAGTTTTTGGCCCATGCTCTTTCTATCATATTTTTAGCATTTTTTTGTATATAATAGATATCTTGAGTGTTTTAGGCCCGAGGATCATTTTCTTGGCATGGGTTCCTTTGTTTTACGCTATACTTTGTTTTGTTGCAGCTTGTTTTTAGTTTTGATCATTGTAGCTATCATCTTGAAGTACTTTTATCTATTGTACTAAGATAAAATGCCACTCTTGCATTTTGGGGGTCATGAACATTATTTTTGAGTCAGTTGTACCTACACTATTTTCATAAAGCACCATGGGAGGGATAGTTTTTCGCTATTTTAAGCCTTCTCCTTTTGTCAAGTGAGTGTCCCTTCCATGATATTAGCCCATGAAAAGTCAGTTTAACCATTCCTTTATATGTGTCTATACCTCTTCCTCTCTTGTCATTCTTGGTTCGTCTGTAGGAGACTTTGGCCCATATTCTCAGTTACCTGTCATCACACCCTGTCGGCATTAAGGGGGCTTATGCTATTGTTCTAATGCATTCATGGTTCGATGGTTCGATAGTGTGAACTATGTATTTAGTGGTTGATCCTATGTACTAGGTGATTGCAGTGGTTGGCTACCTATGCATTTCGATGAGATGGATCATCTACCATATAGAAATGCTTAGTTCATGCCTTCTTCTTCCATGGAGGTTCTTTAGATCAATAGTTTTTCTTTCTAATGGTAGAATTACAGCTTCTTCATGCTCTGATGATGCTCTTCATGATCACTCCTTATTCCTATTTTAGGGGACATTCCCCTAGTTGGAAGCTTCTTCAGTTCTTCACTAGGTTCTTACCTCTTTTTGGGGGAGGGTTTTTCCCACATGATTTTCTCTCTTTCCTTGTTTACAAAGGTTGCATTTTCTTACATGGGTACCTAATATGACCTCATTGCCAGGACCCATTCTACATTTTTGCATTGTTTAGTTTTGTGAGCTTAAGGCATTTCCCTAAGTTCCACTTAAGTGGGGGTGTTAGAGTAAATAATTAATTTACTAATTATTTATTCTAGTTACTTAAGCTTACTTAGGTAAATGCATTTATTTATTAATTGTATCCTAGGAGTTCGTTATAAGTTGTTGACAATATGAGAGTTTGTTCTCTCCTAAGTCATACTTATCCTCTCACATTGTTTGAGGACTTTCCACCTTATGTGGATGTATGCTTAGTTGTCACACCTATCTCCTAGCATCTTTTAGCTCATTTTGGAAGATTCTTGGAACTCTTTATATTCAGGCTCCCTCATTATATTTCACATCACATTCTATTGTAAATACATTTTCTCTTGTGTTTGCATATGTGGTCTCTCATGTCCATTTAGGGTTTTTCCCTTGCTCTGCACTCTTCCTTCCTTGGCTTCTCTTTAATAGGTTTTTGCATGCAGGTGATCTTGGGAATCTTTGGAGTTGGATTTCATCAACTCGAAAAATAATATCTTAAGATTTTCTAAAGTATTACAAACTTTGCATTTACTAAGATACAACAATTTCTAAATGTTTACAGAGTAATTATAGTAATTAGTTTTATTAGTTTTGATTTTAATTGATATTTAAGGGATCTAGAATTTATATGAGTAGTAACTGATTCATCACTCCACTCTCAATTACTCTTAAATTTCCAATAGGTGGGAGCCTTCAACAATGAAATTTGTTCTGATGCCAAGAACATGTTGATCATGTTTGAGATGAAGTATAATTTGTAAATGTATGAAGTCTTGAGGCTCATGTCTGATTTTAATGAGTGTGTAAGGGAGGTTTTGAAGATTGGAAGTGTTATCAAGTACATCACCATCATTGGGGACTATAGGGCTAATTGCATGGATGAGTTTGAGATTCATGATCGTGCTTTCACCAAATTGATAGTTGATCAAGTGAAAATGTATAAAGTCAATATCGATGTAGGAGTAGAAGATGATGGTCAAAACATGTATAATAACACTTACTTGACCAAGCTAAGAGGTACTCCAATAAGCTCAAAACCTTATGAGGATTCATGGGAAGAGCTAGATATAATGATGTCTCAAATTATCAAAATGACTAAAAAATATGTCAAATGGACCATAGCTAGAAGGAGTTGAACCAAAAGTACTTCCACTCAAGCTTTTCTAGTAGTTGCAGTAGCTTCCTCCTCTTAAGGTTGCACATCAAGTACAACCTTGGCCATTACTCAAGGGCCAACACAGCCATGAGGTGGAGGTGATCAACCTCCTAACAAAAGTATTCCTTTAGCTAAGGCTTGTTAGGATGGCTCCCTCGTGGTGATCAAAACTCCATCATAATCTAAGAAGAAAGAGGAGGAATAAAAAGATGGTGTAGTCACTCTTTCCTTCTTACCTCATAGTAGTCCAATCCCATCTATAAACACTACACTTCTCCTTCCAAGTAGTCCCTAAGTTCAAGTAGTAGATCTTGGAGATGGTGTGAGTAGTGAAAGTGAGTTGACTGAATCTAACAAGACAATGAAGAAGACCTTAGATGTAGAGAAAAGCTAGGATTCTTCAAAGCTCATTTTATAGGCCCCAAAGAATCCTTTCTCTTTGGCCATAAAAAATCACCCTAGTCAAGAGAAAGATGTTTACCATAGACTCTCTTAGGACTACTTCCAACGTGATTGACATAGATTCATGGGTGGAGGACACCCTAGACTGAAAAAGAAAGGGGAGATATGTAGGAGCTCAAAAAAAATATAGTCTATCTTTGACTATCCACTCTAGATTGACACTAAGCAAGGTCAAAAAGTAGAATACCTTATTCATCCTCAAACAAGATCCCAAAATAGGGCATCTAACAATGGAGATTGCAAATCCTATCAAAGAAGGAAGAAATGAAGATATGTCTACAAATGATTTCTACTTACACTCTATGGATCTTCGAGAGCCCAGGCATGACACCAAGGTTTTCCTATGGAAGTCAAAAAATGAGGTAATAGGGAGAAAACTCAAAAGTCTTAAATTATCAAAAGTCAAAATGAAGGTTGAAATCCATGAAAAATTGGTTACCCCATTGGCAAGCATCTCCAAAATGCCTGTCACTAGCGATCCTACTATTGTTGATGTCTAAGAATTCATCTCTCAGCTCCAAGAAGATAAACACTTTAGGAAAATTAGTAGAGAGTGGAGTAGGAAATTCAAATAGAAGGGAATCTCTATTATAAAATAGATTAGCAATACCATACTAAGGCTAGAAATAGAGCAAGACAACATTTTAGCCAATAGAACTACCCTAGCAGTAGAAAAGGTTAAAATTGAATATTGTATCTCTTTACCTAAGATGATTATCCAAATGAAGGCCGAATAGGCTATCGAAGCAAAGATCTTTCCTGAAGGAGATGAGCCTTTATTTGAGTGACTTTAGAGCATGCAATTCAAGTATGAGATGATCATGCTAGTAGAGGAAGGGCTTAAAGAAATAGAAGCTAAAGTGAAAAAGGATTAGGATAGAAAAAATGAACTCCTAATAGGTCTACATATAGACTCCTAGACTAGTGGACAAGGGAAGGAAATCATTGGAATAATTTTCATAGAAAAGAACTTCTCTAATTATATAGATAGTTTGATGGGGATATCTTCTATTCACAAGAATAGAGTTTCCAATCTTTAGAAGCTTGGTGGGTGCATACATGTGGCCATGGAGGAAGTACAAGACTAATTAAGTGCTATCAAATATTTTTCCAAAGAGAATTCTAAATGGCTGTTAAGATATACTAATGTACATGTACATAGGAATGAGGAATTGATTCTAATTATTATCACTGCTAAGGCCTATTGAAGAAAATTAGAAAAGGGAAAGAAGGTGAAGTAATTCATATTCTACCCTTTTCACATTTTGTTGTAATGATTGTAATGAATAAACTAGCTTCTTGCCATTTGTCATTTTTGAAGAGATGAAAAGATTTAAATTTCTTTATAATGGTCATCTCAGAATCCTATATGTAGTAGAATGAAAGATTAAAAAAAGGTCAGGTAATTTTTGGTGTGAAATAATTGATGTTGTACTGACAATTGAATGGTATTTTGTGTGAATTATTATCTATTCCATTCAGTTTTGTGTTAATTTTATGTTTTATCTTTCATCCAAATTAAATCAAGCAACGAACAAGGCTTCACTTCCCTATTTTGAGGCAATGAATTGAAGATGATAGTTGTTGGAATTATGATATATTTGTCATTAGTACAAAAAATTATTCAATTTTGAATGCTTATCTAGCTCATCACTTAGTCTACAGTGTATACTGAGCATTTAGGGGTTACCTTATAAGTTTAGCAGGTAAACAGTTCTTACCAAGCATTCCAGAGGATACTGAGTGAATGAGAAGTTCAACAGTGTTTACTGAGTGAAAAAGGTAAACAAAGGACTCAATGTTTACCAAGTGATAAAGGTAAACAAAGGACTCAGTGTTTACTAAATGATAAAGGTAAACAAAGGACTCAGTGTTTACTGAGTGAAAAAGGTAAATGAAGGACTCAGTGTTCACTGAGCAAAGCAAGGTAAACAAAGAAGTTAGTTTCTATCGAGTGACACTATATCTACCGAGTCACAAATGGTTACCAAGTTCTAGGGAATGTTGTGTGGCTAGTATGAACCAAGCCTCTACTTCTATTGAGTGCATTATGATGCCGAGTAATGTAGTGGATGCCAAGTATCATAAGGTCACCAAGTTAGCTTGAGGAACTTGAGTTTTCTACTATCTAGCCGACTCTATAATGTTTTGTTCACTTGTGTTTTCGTCGACCTTGCAATTGTAAATATTGGAATGGTATATATGTAATGTATGATATCATTTGTAGAAAGTGAGCAAGATATGGATAAATTTATCAAGAGAGACATGTAATATTTTGTGAATCAGTGAAAGAGAAGAATATTCAGCAAGGTCTACAAGGAGCAGAAAAGATTCATTAGTCACAAGAGGTGATCTATACTTCAAGGATCTAATCATAAAATCAAGTTTGTAAGTATATCCACTATTTCATCCTAATAGGTGAATCAATTTTGTAAATCCTTTAACAAGGTAGAGTTAACAGTCTTTTTATAAATTTCCTAACAGAGTGCATTCTTCAGTGTATGTTTGTAAATCCTCTAACAAGGTGGACCTAGCAGTCCTCTATGCTCCTAACAGGGTAGATCATCATAAGTGATCAATGTAAGCCTTAACTTGCCAACTTCATACTAAAATAACAAAGTTTTGTGGATATCATCGCCACCCCAATTTTACTTTCTATTTGGAAGGTTTCTAGGTCACCAAATCTCTGTGTACATGTGCAATGAATTATTAATCTTTCATTTATGAAATAGATTAGATGAATGAATGATGAATGGTTAAAATGCTAAATTGCTTAAAAAAATTTATAAGTTACTAATTCACCCCTCACCTCTTAGTAACCTATCTTATCTTGAATATTTCCAACAATTGGTATCAAAGCTTTGTGGTTCTCAGGATAAAGTTTGATAGCTTTAGCAAAGATCAAGGACAATGGAGATATTCAAACTTGACAAATCTATTGAAAATGAAAAGCTAGATTTGGAAATGGCCATGGCTCAACTCAAAGAAGCTAAGGAGCATCTTTCTCAATCTCTAAAGATAAGGGAGGAACTTGCAAGACAAATGAATAATCATTAGTATGTTGAAGAAAAGATTGAAGACCTTTTACCATCATGTAGTTCAAATGAAGCTCATGAAGCAATCAAGAAACTCCTAGCAAAGAATGGTTCTCTGTAGGAAGAACTAAGAAAGCTTAAAAGAGAACAAGAAATCCAATCAATTAGGCTATGTGAAGTTTTGGAACAGAGAAATAAGGGAAATGAAGACATAGAGGCAAGAAATAATCAATCCCTTCATCATGAAGATCTTGTAGGTCAACTATCTAATGCAAATGAAGAAATTATGAATCTAAGATCTGAGAATGAAAGTTTGAGAAATGATTTAATCACTGGAAGACAAATCAATGCAAGCTTACAAAGTGATCTGAGATCTGAAAGACAAATTAGTAAAAGTTTGGAAAATGACTTGATCACTTAAAGGCAAGTCAATGAAAGAATGATGAAATCTCAGGCAGACATGAATCGATTGAATCAACAAAATGAGTAGAATCTTCATAAACAAAAAGGTAAAACTAGTCTTGGATAGAAGGAAGAAGGTGAAAGCTCCAAACAAGGTGCCCAAAGGAATCGAAGACCTACTTGCAATCACTGTGGTAAGTTAAGTCATACATGAAACAAGTGTTGGAGCAATGAAAAAGGCAAATTCAATTGCAAATGCTACAATTGCAGTCAGCATAATCATAAAGCTAATGAATGCAAGGATAAGCCAAAGTTTGAAGGAAATTGTCACAAATGCAAGAAGCATGGTCATAAGGCATTCTAATGCAGATCCAAATCATTCAATCCAATTGAACAACTTGTTAAAACAATATTTGGATGGGATTACAATACTTGGTGCAAATGTCATTACTGTGGAGAATATGGACATGTTGGCAAAGACTGTTCAAGGCATCACTTGAGGAAAAGAGACACAATAGTAAGATGTTATACATGTACAAAACTTGATCATATAGCTAAAAATTGCATGAATATTGGAAGAATTGAAGATGAAAAGAAAGCTAAAGTTGAAAACATTCAGAAACAAATGAGGCAACAATGGATTCCAAAATCTACCGAGCAAGACAATTCCAGTGATGATAATGTCACTCATGAAATGGGTGACTCCATCATTTCCAATTAGATTCATAAAGAATCTAGAACTATATCATCAAGCTATATCCAAAGCAGTTCCAAATGCAAGTAAGGAAATAGATTGAATTAGTATTCTAGATACACAAAGATCAAAAGAAAGGTATCTTTCGCCGAGTTGCATCTACCGAGGAAAGTTGATTGAAGACCATACCGAGCTAGGTTGGGACTAACTAAAAGTTTTGTTTGACCACTGAGTTGTAAGGATCTACCAAGTAAATCAATGACAAACTGGCAAGCACTATGTCATCACATCTACCTTCATACCAAGCATTAATGACAATATTTTTTGTCAAAAGGGCAGAATTCGATTTCATTCTTCAGCGCGGTTTCAGAGAAAATTCCAAATGATTTCAAGAAATTTTCAAGCGGAGAATTTGTTCAAGATTTTCTTATTCTTATCGAGCAGCTATGGCATCCACAAGCACCAACAACACCAAGGTGAAGAGGATTTTAGAAATGCTAGTAAAGGGTATAGACTGGAATGTGCCCCAATTCAAAATTGTTCCAGTTGTTGCAGAATCACTCGACCCAAATGGAGCTAAATCATGAATTCCACCTAAGGTACTTATTATCAATGATATTCATACTCATTTTAAATGTTCTATTCAATAAATTGGAAACCTAGAAATGGACAATACCCTAGGTGAAATGAGTGTAAATGGCTCTCTGAAATCCGAATTCAAGCATCTTGAAACCAAAGGCTTGACTCATATCTCACATATGGCTAGAAAATTTCAAACCAAATGGATGAGGTATATTTTGAGTTGAGTGCATAATGGGTAATTATGGTTAGAGTAGCCAGTGTTTATTACAAAGAAGATGATTCACAAAATCATGAGTCTCCCTATTCTCAGCAAAGCTAAAGCCACCAAAACCCTAGGTTGGGAGGAGTTACAGAAGCAAACCCTAGCCAAGTGGGATAGTAGAGATTTAAAGGTCAACACTGTATTAGATGTCGAACAAAGATTTGGCATTCATGTAATTGCCCACAAAATCTATAGCTCTAGTCGACTGAACAGTGTACCTTATGAAGCTATGGATTTGGCCTTCAAAATTGTAAAGAAAAACCTTGAATTTGATTTGTCAAAAGTATTGTTGAGACAATTGAATAAAAATATGGATAGTATAAGGAATTCCAAGAATAATCCTTATAAATTCAGTTCTCTATTGATCTATTTATTTTTCTACGTTAAAAAATTCTTTCCATCTAAAGGAATTGTCATATGGAGAAAAGGCATTCCAATTTTGTATTAGATAAATGAGTTTGTAGCAGAGATGGGTGAAAATTTTGACAAAGTCATGGATAACTATTTTGAAGACTTCAAGGAAAGAAAGAATAATAGGTTTCAAATTCCTCCAAAACTAGTTGAAGATTATAGAGATGATGTTATGCTTTATGGTTGACTGTGACAAGGTATACATTCAGGTAGTCAGATCTTGAGTTGCATGGGTGAAACCTCTTCCCTATGAGGTAAATATTGATGAAGCCAAAGACATCATAGAAGCACTGGTAAATGAGCCAATAGACCCAAGGCAACCAATTTTTGGAACTTAATTGAGCTTGAAATCAAGCTACGATAGGCCATAAGCAAAGGCAAGAGGAAGATAGCCAAATTAAAAACTACTATCAACCCTCTTATGCAAATAGAAGGAAAAGGTGATGATGAAGGAGATGATGAAGAAGAAGGAGGAGAAGAAGAAAAAGAAGAAAAAGAATTTGAAGAAGAACCATCAAAGAATTTTAGGTAAGGTAATCATTACCAAACCTAAGAAGAAGCCTACTACAGTATTCACTAGAAGGACTAGAAAAGGAAAGTAGGAACCTATACTGGTTAGGCCTACACCCACATTCAAGCAAAGACTTAAAAAATTAGAAGAAGGAGCTGGCATCACAAATTTCAAGGCATTGAAATTTGAAACAAGAACAGATGCTGATAAAATGCAGATTGAGGAACTGGTACTCAACAAGATGGGTAAATGGAAATACTCCCCAGACTAGCTTGCCTCTCAAATCTCAAAAGAACTACTAGAGAGATTGCAACCAAGATGGGAGTCAACCACCCAAATGGTAAAAGAAATATATGAGCAATCTCTGAAGAATCTTAGACCAAGTCTCATTGGAGCAAAAATAAAGATTGAAATGAAAAACCATGAAGGTAAAATGATGATCAAATTTCACACCTATTTGATTTTAATCAAAGACATTGAGCATATTGTAAATGATGCAACAAACATGTGGAAAAATATCTATCATATGCATAAGCCCAGTGAAGATCCAGTTGAGATCAAGGATGATGATAGTAGTGACAATGATGATATTGATGGCACTCCATCCATCACAATCTCACCAGGAGAGTTGCATGCACTAATGGAAGAAGACAAGGACGAAGAAGGAATGGAGGAAGAAGCTAAAGAGGAAGATAAGGAGGAAGATGATCCAATCAAAATTGTTGTAGTAGTTATTACATCCCTTCCTCACTCTCCACCAAAAACTATTTCATCCACTAAGGAGATAGCTTCTACAAGTGAGATTGTGAGCACAATTGCCACATCAATTGCTCAATCTTCACTGGCCTCCTCCTAGCTCCAAGTATCTGAAATAGATGTGCCAAGCACTTCATTGACTAAGCTAACTGTTACTTCTTTAGCTACCAAGCCAACCTCTTCAACTCCATCATCATCAGTCAGAATAATAGTAAGTTCCACAATTTTGTCTTCATCAATTCTAGCAAGTTCTCCAATTTTGTTAGCATTATTTTCATCTACTTAAAATCCAATTAGTTCATATACTACTATACTGAGTGTATCATCATTTTTGGGAAGTATTCTAGTTTTTAATCCAGTAAATACTTCTATTGGCACTCAGTCCTCAAGTCCTATCCCAGTTTTTACTGCTAGTCCTTCCATCTCCACTATTATGTCTATTCCTAAGGTCAAACCAGTCATCACAAAAGTCAAACAAAAGCATCCATTAAGATGTTTTTTCACTAGAAATGAAATTCCAGAAGATATTGACTTAGACATAGAGATAGTGATTCCAAAAATTGACTATGAAAATGCTACCATTGAAGAGATGAGGTTTGCTAGTCAACTAATAGAGATGAAGGCTACGTAGAAGCAGTTAAGGTATGAAAGGGATAAGGAATATAGAATAATTCAGAATGCCAAAAATATAATTACAGATGCTATAGGTGTTGAAGTAGATTCTACTCAACACATTTTGATTCAGTTAGAAGAGGTTGTAAATAAATTCAATGAGGACACCTCTAGTCAATAAAAAATGATTGAAAAGGCTGAAAGGAAATTTGATAATAATGTGCTTGAGCATGTTGCAATAAAATAGGCAGAATTGTCCACAATTTTGGTCAATCTTGAAAATTCCTTTAATAATGTAACTTCACTTTTTGCCAAAATTTGTGATGTTACCAAGTACACCAAGGAGATCAAAGAAAAATTGAATAAAATTAATGAGGATATGAAGGTCAGTGCCCAAATGCTACAACTTGACCCCAATTCAAGTTCATCCCATCATTTTAGAATCAAATTTTTGTCAAAAAAGCATGCACAATTGTTGAGAGAGAAAGCAAGGATCAGGTCTACCTTGATTGACATTCAGAATATGATCCTTCCTATCATGGACACAATGGAGAAACACATTGTCTACTCCAAAACATTGATCCATGACAACAATTTTTCAGTTGCAGATCATGTGATTGAACTTTTAGCTAAAGTTCAAATAGCACTCTCCACCTGCACAATTTTGCAAGAAAATTGGGATAAGTCTTTGGCTCTTATTCTCAAGGTACACTCTGAGTTTATCTCTCATTTTGGTGTCTCTGTGTAAATACATATTGTGTAATTTGGCATTATTGTCAAAAAGGGGGAGATATATGTAAATAAGGAAGCCATGTGTAAAGATAGAGATATATGTAAATACTCTATGCATATTGTATGGGGGAGAATATGTAAATCAGTACGTCAAAGTTTACACATAATTTTTGGCTCATAAGTGTTTTTGTCACTAATGCCAAAGGGGGAGATTGTTGGAATTATGATATATTTGTCATTAGTGCAAACACTTATTCAATTCTGAATGCTTATCTAGCTCATCACTTAGTCTATAGTGTATACCGAGCATTCAGTGGTTACCTTATAAGTTCAGTAGGTAAATAGTTCTTATCAAGCATTCTAGAGGATATTGAGAGAATGAGAAGTTCAATAGTGTTTAATGAGTGAAAAAGGTAAACAAAGGACTCAGTGTTTACCAAGTCGAAAAGGTAAACAAAGGACTCAGTATTTATCGAGTGATAAAGGTAAACAAAGGACTCAGTGCTTACCAAGTGATAAAGGTAAAAAAAGGACTTGGTGTTTACTAAGTGAAAAAGGTAAATGAAGGATCCAGTGTTCACTGAGAAAAGAAAGGTAAACAAAGAAGTTAGTTTCTACCGACTGACACTATATCTACTGAGTCACCAATGGTTACTGAGTTCCAAGAAATGTTGTGTGGCTAGAATGAACCGAGCCTCTACTTCTACCGAGTGCATGACAATGCCAAGTAATGTAGTGGATACTGAGTATTAGAAGGTCACCAAGTCAGCTTGAGGAACTCGAGTTTATTACTATCTAGCTGACTCTGTAATGTTTTGTTCACTTGTGTTTTGGCTGACCTTGAAATTGTAAATATTGGAATGGTATATATGCAATGTATGATATCATTTGCAGAAAGTGAGCAAGATATGTATAAATGTATCAAGAGAGACATGTAATATTTTGTGAATCAACAGAAGAGCAGAATACTCAGCAAGGTCTACAAGGAGTAGAAAAGATTCATTAGTCACAAGAGGTGATCTATACTTCAAGGATCTAATCAGCAAATCAAGTTTTTAAGTAGATCCACTATTTCATCCTAACAGGTGAATCAGTTTTGTAAATCTTTTAACAGGGTAGACTTAACAATCTTTGTATAAATCTCCTAGCAGAGTGCATACTTCAGTGTATGTTTGTAAATCCTCTAACAAGGTGGACCTAGCAGTCCTCTATGCTCCTAACAGGGCAGATCATCAAAAGTGATCAATGTAAGCCTTAATCGGCCAACTTCATACTGCAGTAACAAAGTTTTGTGGGCATCATCCCCACCCCAATTTTAATTTCTATTTGGAAGGTTTTTGGGTCACTAAATCTCTGTGTACATGTGCAATGAATGATTAATCTTTTATTTATGTAGTAGATTAGATGAATGAATGATGAATGGTTAAAATGTTGAATTGCTTAAATTTTTTTATAAGTTACTGATTCACCCCTCCCCTCTTAGTAACCTATCTTATCTTGAATATTTCCAACAAATAGTATTGTCATCATAGGTTCAAGAGAAATCTCTTTTGTGTTTTTCTTCAAGTTAGTCTTTCTTTCTTTGTAGTTAGTTTCTTACTAAATCATTTCAGTATTAGTTAGTATGCATTACTAAAATGATAAGCCTTGTGAGTTCATAAGATGTGTGAATTCATAGACTTAATCAATCTTAAAATACCATTCATTGCCTAAGTTAGTTCCTTTTTAGGCCTAGCTTGGTTTACCTCTCTTGTTCTCAAGTTAAGAACACACCCCATTTTAAATTTAGAAACAAACATAATTCATTGCAAATCATACTACAATAAGGAGCTGTACCTAAGAATTTAGGGGAAGGTTAGTCTTTGTAGAAGCAACTTTCCAACTATTGTAACTAGATATTGTTCAAAAATTTGGGCATTTAAGAGTTAAATCAAAAGAAAAATCTATTTAATAGCATGATCTTTGATGGTGGCATAGACATCGCCTCCTCTTTTATAATCTAACTCATACTTGAGGAAATAATTTATAGAGTTTCCAAGACCTCTTGATTCTTCTTCAAGATGAATCTCTTCTATTGTCTCCTTATTTGCATTTAATTGATTTGAACATATCATCTTAGGACATGCAACACCATCATGATCATTAGTAGAGTTGAAGATGTAGTAATTTGTTCTATTGGATGAACTGGCTTCAATTAACAATTTTTGATTTGTTGGTATCATATTAGCTTGTCTTCCTCTCACCCTTGCATTTGGGAATTTCCTAGGGATGTCTTGATATTTAGTATTGATTTTTGACATTTTCCTCTTCATTTTCATTACATAATTAAATAATCTCTAAACAAGGGGGTCAGCTTGACTTGAGCTAGATGGCTGTGATCTTCAATCATGCATCTCCCTTCTCCATTCACTAGTAGCTAGAAGATCATCTTCCAACTGAATTGTTATCCTTTGCATGACAAAAATATAAACTACTTTATCTCTTCTTAGGTGAAAGTTGATGTCCGGTGGCATTGCATTCATGGAAAATACTTTGTGGCTTTTAGCATTGGGTCATGTTGGGGCTCAAAATTGCATGGTCAATTTTGAGCACTATTGTGAAATTCAGGCCTATAAATGCTTTGTGAAGCCTATGTACCTCACTGTTGAGTTATTGCATAAATGGTATTTAATGTTTCTAACACCTTCCATTCAGTGTGCCTACCCATTCCATGAAGTTAAATCATCATTCTGAGCTATTTGGCGATGTCCTATTTTGAGCCAATGTCAAATCTGCAATTTTGCCCTAGTGTCAAATAGCGACAGGAGGCTGTGTTTGCCAATGAATATCTCGCACCCAAAAATGTGTCATGATTTTAAACTTTGAGATTATCTAGTGTCCATACCTAAGAACCTATGTTTCATATTTTCAGTCATTTCGAGTCCATTTGACTAGGTTTTGAATCCCTCAAAGTTGGTCAGTTATTGTTTTCATATTTTTTGCAAAATATTCAAAATTCTGGAAGGCCCTGTTTGACGAGTAATAACTTTTGACCAGTTGATCCAAATGTTGAATTTCCTTTTGTGTTGCATTGTAGATGTTAGAGACTTGTCATGTTTCAAGTTTTAGCTCTTGACAATCCATTTGATCAATTTTCAAACGCGATTCCAAATGGAATTTCTAACTTTTACTGGTGTCAGCATTTGCAGATTGATTTGAACCCCTGTTCAAGACGTTATAACTCCTAATCTGTAATTGGTGAGATTGAATAGATTATACTCTTGTTTTTTCCACTGAAAATTCTTCAAGTGTGTCAGTTTGCAAGTCTTGATGAATCCATATGCACACTTTTCCAAGCCAATTTCGTTTGCAAAAAAATATTTTATGCCAATGTTTCCATTCTGCTATTTCCAAGTAGCCCACTTTGAATGTCCACCATTTGTGCCTAGTTATTTTTCATGAGCCCATATCGCATTTTCATAATGTCCTTATGACAGAGAATGAGTTTCCCAGTTTTTGTTTCCCCATGTGCTCATTTGCCTAGTTTTCCAAGCCGATTCCA
Source organism: Cupressus sempervirens (assembly GCA_028749045.1). Lineage (NCBI taxonomy): Eukaryota > Viridiplantae > Streptophyta > Pinopsida > Cupressales > Cupressaceae > Cupressus > Cupressus sempervirens. Next base: position 21,709,350 of record CM053787.1, on the reverse strand, counting down.
GAGCCATTTTGTTGTTTTCTGACGTGTTTATTTGCAGATAAATCTGAGAAGGTTACTTTGAGGGAAAATATCTTTTGATCCCGAATTCATCATGAGACGAGATTCAACAGGCTGAAATTTTGTGGAATGGAGAGTTAGTGTGCCAATTTTAAGAGCCTAGTTAGAGGTTTGCGTCAGTTTTTAAGGCAAATTAATAGACCTTCTGACATGAAATTCACAAGCTTGCAGATTATGTAAAATGAGTTTCAAATTGATTAATTAGCAGTTGAATTTGACTCTAATTAGTCTGATGGGTTCGATGGATCAAGTTAGCATTTCAGTTGTTCGAAAATGAATTTTTTTTTAGTCGGACCTGCTTTGGGGTTCGACTGATTATACCATATTGATAAGATTGATAAGATGTGGAATTGAAGGTATTCAGAGATTAAAATGACATTGATCATTATGAAATGCTAGAGTTTTTTCTGAGAGCAGGGGCACCGTGGGCGGAACTATCACTGGGAACCATACATCAACAAATTACAACAAAAATACTACATTATATGCTTTTTAGCTCAATAGTATTATAACATGTCAGAGAATTTGAAATGCTTTGTATACTCAGTTGGGAGTTAAAGGAAAAGGTACCATTCTTTATAAAACAATATGCCTAAATACAAAAGACCATTATGAAGCATGTGTAGAAGTGAATCACACTATGGAATCTAGACTTCCCTCTAATATGAAGTTGATTCAGGTTCCCCTGGAATAGGGAAGACTTCAATGTTGATATCGTTTGTCTCCACTTTAGTTGAGGCGATGGAACATGCCAAGTCAATGCCATCCAACATAGCTAAAAACCTCGCAGTCAAAGGGAGCCAACGCAAATGAAAGAACAGGCAAACAGTATGGATAAGGAAACTGGAAGAAACCGACCATGGCAAGATATCTCATATTGAGGGCTTGCTATTTGAAAGAGACTTCCACATTTAGAGGCAGAGAAATGAATCAGATTCAATCAAAAGGAGGTTGGCAATTGAAGATGTTGCCCATGATTAGCTTAGAGTAATTAGCACTGAAGCCCATGAGTAAAGAAAGGTTAGCACCCACATTTTAAAGGGAAAGAACCGCAGATTAGAAGGAAGTCCATGTATAAAGTTTTTACACCATGCATTTTAATAGTTTGCTTCATACGCAGTCATCACACAAAGAAATAAGCTGCTGCTCAAGAAAAATGTTGCAAGACATGGCTTAAGCCAAGAAAAGACATCATTTCAGAAAGGGAGATCACACCATAAAACTACGGCATGAACAGAAAAATGCCCATGCAAAGGCGAATTCATTAAGATGTCCATGATGGAGGCTACAATTGTTGCAGAGGAGACGCCAAAAGGAAAGGAAGTCACGCATGAGAAAGAAAAGCCCACGTTTTATAATGCATTGGGCAAAACACGCTAAGAGCAGACAGCATATAAGCTGTAAGCATTCAAGGCAAGCATAGGAGCTCTAGTAGAAGATAAAGATGCCTTCCAGGAGCCTCACTCAAGAAACAAAGGAGGTGGTTCATGCAAGTTGGAAGGTGGAATAGAGCATGTTAAAGAAGAAGAGCTCCACGCTCTCCTACAAAGTGTGATATAGATGCGACTTGTGGAAAGGACTCCCTCCACGTTGTGAAGAACCTACAGCATGAAGAGAGAGCAATGAAGTTGATTAAATCAAAAGAAGGTTCAAACTTGAAGATGTTGCCCACGCTGGCTCAAAGCAGCAGCAAATCACAAACCCATGCTGATTACAAAGAAGCACACCACACTCAACCCAATATAAGAGAGCTCTCCTTGTAGATTAATAAGAAGGATACCCATGCGAGCCAAGAAGCTTCTCATCCATAAGCAAAGACTTTGTGCAATACAGAGGAAAGCACAGGAGAAGTGTTCAGTAGTATATCCCACATTGTATATGTGGTGATTTTCTTTAATGTTTAAATGCAATTCTTCACACAATGTGAAATGTCTATTAAGACAAGGGCTTTTGAACTACAGGTTTGCGAGGTGGGACCTGACTTTGACGATGCCAGCCATGTGGAGGTGTTGACATAATTTTAAATGAAAAAGCTTATGCAATGACATGGTGCTAGAAAACAAGAATCGCCCAAAATGATGACATGTGTCCTGAATCGAGCGGATGTCGCTAACTCGTGAACTAGAAGTGCTCGCTAGTTAACCGTGGTGACATAGCAAGGATAGAGGTGGTGATGATATGTGGCAGGGGCCTGGCATGAGATGATGTGGTGAGATTGTAGCATGAACAAGGAGATCGCGACATGTGGCACATCCAACAGTCCTTGCTTACTCGCCAAGTGGAAGATGCACGGGATTTAACATAGCGAGTTAGCGAGAAGATGACATGTGGCAATAGGTCTCATGTTCGATGACATGGTAGATGCAATGAGCGATCTAATCAGAAGATGCCACATGGCACTGGTCAAACTTAAGGTTGACCACAAATTAATAGGGTCAGGGAAATATTGAAGGGTTAAAAAATAATAATATTTTATTATTATTTTTGTTGAAAATGCCAATGTCAAGTTTTAAAATCAAATGGTATTTATTCTAAAGTTGGACTTTAGGATATTTAAAAATTTTCAATAAAGTTAAAAAAATCAGAGGTGCAGACATGTTTTTTATAGCAGAGGATCATTTTCAAAATGACTTTCAGTGGGTTTCTGAGATGCAAAATAGGCGATGTTATATATCACCAAAATTGGGAGAAGACAAACTTTCCGATTTCAGAGTCAGTTTTTGCATAGATATTAGTCTATTTTAGCTACAGAAGGATTTGTCTCAGATACCTAAATTGCAACCATTTTTAGACCAAGAAGTTCAGTTGTGAATTTTGGCAAGTTAATAGCTTGAATATGCGTAAAAGACAAGGAGAATTAAATTGGGGGCATTTCTGAGTTAGTTAGATGAAGTTTTATCAGCATTTTGATGCAAATCAGATATTTAGCAAATAAGGGATTTCATCATTCAATTGGGGATATTTTGCAAATTAGTTACAATGTAATGATGAAACAGAAGATCCGATAGGATGAAAGAAAAAAGAGGTTACTCAGTTGCACAGGATTGAATTTCAAGTGGGCACTTGTCGTCTTCAGAACAGATCTAGGAATTCTTTCTCTTCTATATCTTTCTTTCTTTCTTCTATTGAAGGGTTCCAGTTTTTGGGAAGTTCTAGTTCTTTGGAGAAATTCTACACATTACTGTGATACCAAGGTCTTGGATCCAGTTCTGGTTGCATTCCCATGACTGAGACACCATTTTTCTTCAGCATTTCTTCTTGTATTGAATAGCATTTTGAGTTTTATACAAATAGTTCATGTCTGTTAGGTGATTTATGAAGTATTTTGTACATCTTTCATGTATTTGATTTCAAGGAAATCAAATAAAGAGCAGCAATGGTTTCAAATTCAGTCTGAATCTTGTCTCCTGTTTGTGGATCTATAATCTTTTCTAGTTTATGATTAAAGACCATAGATTAGGTTGCATCTCATTTAGTGATGTATGTGACTGAAATACCTTGCTTATGGAACCAAGAGCCATATAACCGCTTGGTGTTTATCATAGGGTTTACTAATTTCATGATGGGATATTCTGAGTATGAGATTCATTTTGATGCAAATGTCAGTTCACAAAGTGAAGGATAGATTAGGGATCTTGATGTAGAGATATGTCTCAGATTTCAAGGAGATGTATGGTTATAATTCATTTAATTTTCCAATAGATAAGGCACTGATCACAAATAGGATCATTAAATTTTGTTGCTCATACCTGGGTCTTGCTTTCATCAATCTATTAAATCATTTTCATTTTATGTTGAAAGGTATTCAAAGTATAACCCACACTTAGCTTTCCAATTTCATGAGTCATGTCCTTAGTTATTTCATGCTTGTGATCTCCTGGTTAAGCATAGAAGAATTAGAGGTTTTTATTTTCATTAAATAGATTCAGGGATATGTTTTGCATTGGTACGGTATCAATTGAATCTCAGGTCTACCCGCCTAGGTTTTGCAGAGCCTGAAGAAGAAGAAGGGTCATGCCTTATAGTTGGCCTAGTGTCTGAATGGATGTGTTGATAATGGGAGTTAGCTGCCCCTATATGCACCTTGTTCTCATTAGGGTAATTGGAAATGGGTAACATTTTCAAACACCAACAAAATGGCGACTCTACTAGGGAGTTGCATATAGAAAGAACCAAAATCTCTGCCATGAAATAGATTGGATATAGAAAATCTATAGCAAGATGTGTTCCTTTTCCTTGTTGAAGTTTCATGTTCCCCAGTTAAGCTTTATTCATTATCAGCAGTATGTTGAAACTAGATAAAAATTGTGTTCTATGACTATCATAGGTCTATCTTCAATCAGTTCAATTTTTGCAAATACCGTTGAGAAAGTTTCAGAGTCAAGAATTCATTTATAAAGTATATTTTATTTTCAAGATGTCAGTGATCTGCAAGTTTTTCCTACATTGAAGGTCTGGTTTAGATTTGTCAAGTGACAAATTATGTTTTATTTCTCACAAAGTATGAGTGGAAACTCTCAAATCTCTGTACCAATTTGTTCCTAGTTGATTTCATTGCAAAATTTTGAAGGACTTTCAGTTGTATGGGTAGATCTGAGACTGTTGATAGATCTTGGAAAGGTGGTCTTAAATTCTTGATAAGTTTTTAAGTGCTGGTTGCAATCTGCTATTATAAGAAATTGAAATATAAAAAGTGAATCACAGCAGTGGTTATTTCATTCCTCTTGCAAACAGGTGGCGGCTCTACAAAGTTTTATCAGTGGTGTAAAGAATTTCAGTCTTACACTTGTGCCAAATCAGCAGATTGAAGTTCAGCATTAACACTTGAGGTATTTTGATTTTCATGCTTATTTTCATGAAGGTCAAGCATTAAAAAGGGTTGCCTCTATTCAGTGGTTTTTAGCACTAGGAAAAAGAGGTAGAAATTTCATTGTCAAAATGGATTCAGATTGGAGATCTGATAATACTCTGTCAAGCTATGAAGAGGTACATGAAAATTTGTTTATGTTGTATGGAAAGCTTCATAGTCAAGTCATTTCTTCTATTTGAAGGAATGTGGGAAGTGTAGATGACCTAGATGCAATTCAGATTTACATGCAATTCAAGTTGGAAATCTTAGAGCTTCCCATTTCAGCAAGACCTAGTGAATTATCATGGGCTTTTGTGTTTTTATTAGTCTTCATGCCTAATTCAGTACATTGGACAGCGAAAGCAAGATTTGAAAAGATTAAATACTTTGAGAGAGTATTTAGAGAATGTGAAGGCTATTTAGAAAAGAATGGTTACTGTATTGTTGAAATTGAAAATGTTGATAGTCATAGTGAAAGTGATGAGTCCTATGACAATATGTTTGAGAATGAAAAGAGTTATAACAGTAGTCTTGAAATATCTTCCTGCAATGAAGTTGAATGTAGCAACACATCTAATGTCCAGATGTGGTGTAGGGAAGAGGATATGTATTGTGAAAGTACTACTAATTGTTTAGATTGTATGACTAATGGTGTCACTATTATAAGTTCTTCAAATTATCTGGGAAATAATTGCAATCAAGATGAAGAAGTTTGTGAAAGAGATCTGCTGAATACAAATAAGGTCTCAGCCTTGTTTCAACATGAGTTTGAAAGGTATATGTCAATGTGTGATTCAACTTCACCTTTATTAATGCGTGCATCTCGTAAGGATGATGTAAGGTATGATGTATATCCCTATGTTTGTTCTCATGCATATCAACATTGTTATTCTTTTGAAAACTTTCAGCATAAGCATGAAGATTTGTTTGAAGAAATGAAGACTAGTAGAGATGTATTTACTACTGTCATGAGTGATGTTAAATCAGATCTATGTTATAAAGATGATAATGAGAGATTGTTGATATCTTTTGATTCTAATTTAACATTTAATGAAGAAATTCCTATGATTGATGTTACTGATGATGATGAGAGATCAGTTGGGTTTTTATCTGATCTAGATAGAGTATATGATAGTAATCTACAGTTACTTGAGATGGGATTTGATGATTCATGCAGTAAAGTGAATACTGACAATGGTACACATGAATCTATAGTTAAATCTTCTCTACAATTTGGAGAGTCTTATGCTAATGAGTTTGATGCATTCACAAGTATCTCTAGCAATTTCTTTGATAAGAATATTGATGCCAGTAGAGTTCCTGCTGATGAAAATTTTAATGATGATTCTTTTCATATGTCTGATGAAGCTTTGTTTGAAGACTATGGTGATAATTTTTCAGTAAGTTTCAGATCTAATTCGGTATGTGATGACATGATACATAAAGTTGATTTAGATCCATTGTATTTTTTGAAGCCAGAGGCACAAGGTGAGTTGCAGGTTTTTGGTGTTTGCAATTTGGTGAATGATGTAGATTATGAAGTTTTTGTGTTTCCAATCAGCATGCACGAATCATCGTTGGATTTTGATTCTCAGTTTAGTTTGTGTAGTCAAGAACATGCTGATGCTTTTTCTCATAGTGAGCATGAAGATGAAATGGTCTTTGAATTTTATATGCACTATGAGAATGAAGGAAGTTGTTTTGTTTTGCCAAGTTATTTGTTTCAGTATGCTAATCTGATTAGTGAAACAAATGATAATGAGAGTTTCAGTTTACCTCTGGAGAATGTAAATGAAAATAAGGTTTATGATAGAGGTAAGGAGTTTTAAAATCTTTACAGTGGCCTGGGGGTCATCGTGTGTACCTAGTTAGAGTAGTTTCCTTGCTTTCAATAAAGCTATTCAAGAGAGAAAGTTTTGTTGTAAGATGAATGGTCTACTTCTTCCAGAGATCTAAAATCTTGCCATGCCCACAAGGGGCATGCATCACTAGACAAAGCCACTGTTGGCGCTCAAAATTGCATGGTCAATTTTGAGCACTATTGTGAAATTCAGACCTATAAATGCTTTGTGAAGCCTATGTACCTCGCTGTTGAGTTATTGCATAAATGGTGTTTAATGTTTCTAACACCTTCCATTCAGTGTGCCTACCCGTTCCATGAAGTTAAATCTTCATTCTGAGCTATTTGGCGAAGTCTTGTTTTGAGCCAATGTCAAATCTGCAATTCTGCCCTAGTGTCAAACAGCGACAGGAGGCTATGTTTGACAATGAATATCTCATACCTAGAAATGTGTCATGACTTTCCACTTTGAGATTATCTAGTGTCCATACCTAAGAACCTATATTTCAGATTTTGAGTCATTTCAAGTCCGTTTGACTAGGTTTTGAATCCCTCAAAGTTGGTCAATTACTGTTTTCATGTTTTTTGCAAAATATTTAAAATTTTGGGAAGCCCTGTTTGACGAGTAATAACTTTTGACCAGTTGATCCAAATGTTGAATTTCCTTTTGCGTTGCATTGTAGATGTCAGAGACTTGTCATGTTTCAAGTTTCAGCTCTTGATGAATCCATTTGATCAATTCTCAAATGCGATTCCAAATGGAATTTCTAACTTTTACCGATGTCAGCATTTGCAGATTGATTGGAACTCTTGTTCAAGACGTTATAACTCCTAATATGTGATTGGTGAGATTGAATAGATTATACCCCTATGTTGTCCACTAAAAATGATTCAAGTGTGTCAGTTTGTAAGTCTTGACGAATCCATATGCACACTTTTCCAAGCCAATTTCATTTGCGAAAAATGACTTTATGCCAATGTTTCCATACTACTATTTCCAAGTAGCCCACTTTGAACGTCAACCATTTGCTCCCAGTTATTTTTCATGAGCCCATATCAAATTTTCATAATGTCCTCATGATAGATAATGAGTGTCCCAATTTTTCGTTTCCCCATGTGCTAATTTTCCTAGTTTTCCAAGCCGATTCTAGAGCCATTTTGTTGTTTTCTGACGTGTTTGTTTGCAGATAAATCTGAGAAGGCAACTTTGAGGGAAAATATCTTTTGATCCCAAATTCATCATGAGACAAGATTCGACAGGCTGAAAGTGTGCAGAATGGAGTTAGTGTGCCAATTTTAAGAGCCTAGTTAGAGGTTTGCGTTAGTTTTTAAGCCCTGTTAATAGACCTTCTGACATGAAATTCATAAGCTTGCAGATTATGTAAAATGAGTTTCAAATTGATTAATTAGTAGTTGAATTTGACTCTAATTAGTCTGATGGGTTCGATGGATCAAGTCAGCATTTCAATTGTCTGAAAATGAAAAAAAATTTAGCCGGACCCGCTTTGGGGTTCGACTGATTATACCATATTGACAAGATTGATAAGACGTGAAATTGAAGGTATTCAAAGATTAAAATGACATTGATCATTATGAAATGCTAGGGGTTTTTTTGAGAGCAGGGGCACTGTGGGCGAAACTATCACTGGGAACCATACATCAACAAATTACAACAAAAATACTACACTATATGCTCTTTTGCTCAATAGTATTATAACATGTCAGAGAATTTGAAATGCTTTGCATACTCAGTTGGGAGTTAAAGGAAAAGGTACCATGCTTCATAAAACAATATGCCTAAATACAGAAGACCATTATGAAGCATGTGTAGAAGTGAATCACACTATGGAATCCAGACTTCCCTCTGATATGAAGTTGATTCAGGTTCCCCTAGAATAGGGAAGACTTCAATGTTGATATCGTTTGTCTCCACTTTAGTTGAGGTGATGGAACATGCCAAGTCAACGCCATCCAACGTAGCTAAAAATCTCACAGTCAAAGGGAGCCAACGTAAATGAAAGAATAGGCAAACAGTATGGATAAGGCGACTGGAAGAAGCTGACCATGGCAAGATATCTCATATTGAGGGCTTGCTATTTGAAAGAGACTTCCACATTTAGAGGCAGAGAAATGAAGTTGATTCAATCAAAAGGAGGTTGGCAATTGAAGATGTTTCCCATGATTAGCTCAGAGTAATTAGCACTGAAGCCCTCGGGTAAAGAAAGGTCAGTGGCCACATTTTAAAGGGAAAGAACCGCAGATTAGAAGGAAGTCCCTGTATAAAGTTTTTACACCATGCCTTTTAATAGTTTTCTTCATACACAGTCATCACCAAGCTAGCACACAAATAAATAAGCTGTTGCTCAAGAAAAATGTTGCAGGACACGGCTTAAGCCAAGAAAAGACATCATTTTAGAAAGGGAGATCACGCCATAAAACTATGGCATGAATAGAAAACACCCATGCAAAGGAAAATTCATTAAGATGCCCATGAGGGAGGCTGCAATTGTTGCAGAGGAGATGCCAAAAGGAAAGGAAGTCACGCATGAGAAAGAAAAGCCCATGTTTTGAAGAAAAGATACCCACGTTTTATAATGCATTGGGCAGAAAATGCTAAGAGCAGACAACATATAAGCTATAAGCATTGAAGGAAAGCATAGAAGCTCTAGTAGAAGATAAAGATGCCTTGCAAGAGCCTCACTCATGGAACAGAGGAGGCGGTTCATGCAAGTTGGAAGGTGGAATAGAGCACGTTAAAGAAGCAGAGCTCCATGCTCTCCTACAGAGTGTGATATAGATGCGACCTGTGGAAAGGACTCCCTCCACATTGTGAAGAACCTGCAACATGAAGAGAGAGCAATGAATCTGATTAAATCAAAAGTGGGTTCAAACTTGAAGATGTTGCCCACGCTGGCTCAAAGCAACAGCAAATCACAAACCCATGCTAATTACAAAGAAGCACACCACACTCAACCCAATATAAGAGAGCTCTCCTTGTAGATTAATAAGAAGGATACCCACGCGAGCCAAGAAGCTTCTCATCCATAAGCAAAGACTTTGTGCAATACAGACGAAAGCGCAGGAGAAGTGCTTCATTAGTATATTGCACATTGTATATGTGGTGATTTTCTTTAATGTTTAAATGCAATTCTTCACACAATGTGAAACGTCTATGAAGACAAGGGCTTTTGAACCGTAGGCTTGTGAGGTGGGACCTGACTTTGATGATGCCAGCCATGGGGATGTGTTGACATAATTTTAAATGAAAAAGCTTATGCGATGAAATGGTGCTAGAAAACAAGAATCGCCCATAATGATGACATGTGTCCTGAATCGAGCGGATTTCGCTAACTCGCTAATCGGAAGTGCTCGCTAGTTAACCGTGGTGACATAGCAAGGATAGAGGTGGTGATGACACATGGTAGGGGCCTAGCATGAGATGATGTGGTGAGATTTTAGCATGAACAAGGAGATCACGACACGTGGCGCATCCAGCGGTCCTCGCTTACTCACCATGTAGAAGATGCACGAGATTTAACATAGCGAGTTACTGAGAAGATGACATGTGGAAATGGGTCTCATTTTCAATGACGTGGCTGATGCAATGAGTGGTCCAATTAGAAGATGCCACATGGCACTGGTCAAACTTAAGGTTGACCACAGATTAATAGGGTCAGGGAAATATTGAAGGGTTAAAAAATAATAATATTTTTTTATTATTTTTGTTGAAAATGCCCACGTCAAGTTTTAAAATCAAATGGGATTTATTCTAAAGTTTGACTTTAGGATATTTAAAATTTTTCAATAAAGTTAAAAAATCAAAGGTCCAGACATGTTTTTTTAACAGAGGAGTTGTTTTCAAAATGACTTTTAGTGGGTTTCTAAGATGCAAAATAGATGATGTTATATATCACCGAAATCGAGAGAAGATGAACTTTCTGATTTCGAAGTCAGTTTTTGCATAGGTATTAGTCTGTTTGAGCTACAGGAGGATTTGTCTCAGATACCTAAATTGCAACCATTTTTAGACCAAGAAGTTTAGTTGTGATTTTTGGCAAGTTAATAGCTTGAATATGCATAAAAGACAAGGAGAATTCAATTAGGGGCATTTTTGAGTCAGTTAAATGAAGTTTTATCAGTATTTTGATGCAAATTAGATATTTAGAAAATAAGGGATTTCATCATTCAGTTGGGGATATTTTGCAAATCAGTTACAATGTAATGATGAAATAGAAGATCAGATAGGATGAAAGAAAAAAGAGGTTACTCAGTTGCACAAGATTGAATTTCAAGTGCGCACTTGTCATCTTCAAAGCAGATTCAAGAATTCTTTCTCTTCTATATCTTTTTTTCTTTCTTCCATTGAAGGGTTCCAGTTTTTTGGAAGTTCCAGTTCTTTGGAGAAAATTTGCACATTACTATGATACCAAGGTCTTGGATCCAGTTCTGGTTGCATTCCCATGATTGTGACACTATTTTTCTTCAGCATTTCTTCTTGTATTGAATAGCATTTTGAGTTTTATGCAAATAGTTCATGTCTGTTAGGTGATTTATGAAGTATTTTGTATATCTTTCATGTATTTGATTTCAAGGAAAGAAAATAAAGAGTGGGAATGGTTTCAAATTCAGTCTAAATCTTGTCTCCTATTTGTGGATCTGTAATCTTTTCTAGTTTATGATTAAAGACCATAGATTAGGTTGCATCTCATTTAGTGATGTATGCAACTAAAATACCTTGCTTATGGAACCAAGAGCCATATAACCGCTTGGTGTTTATCATAGGGTTTACTGATTTCATGATGGGATATTCTGAGTATGAGATTCATTTTGATGCAGATGTCAGTTCACAAAGTGAAGGATAGATTAGGGATCTTGATGTAGAGATATGTTTGAGATTTCTAGGAGATGTATGGTTATAATTCATTTAATTTCCCAATAGATAAAGCACTGATCACAAATAGGATCATTAAATTTTTTTTGCTCATACCTGGGTCCCTTTGTCATCAATCTATTAAATAATTTTCATTTTATGTTGAAAGGTATTCAAAGTATAACCTGCACTTAGCTTTCCAGTTTCATTAGTCATGTCCTTAGCTATTTCATGCTTGTGATCTCCTGGTTAAGCATAGAAGAATTAGGGTTTTTATGTACATTAAATAGATTCAAGGATATGTTTTGAACTGGTATGGTATCAATTGAATCTCAAGTCTACCCACCTAGGTTTTGTAGAGCCTGAAGAAGAAGAAGGGTCATGCCTTATAGTTGGCCTGGTGTCTTAATGGATGTGTTGGTAATGGGAGTTAGCTGCCCCTAGATGCATCTTGTTCTCATCGGGGTAATTGGAAATGGGTAACATTTTCAAACACCAATAGGTCATTTAGTAGCAGGGGTTTTATGAAGTATTTTTTTGATTTTTGCTACAAAATCCTGCATAGGCTAGTGTACCTCTTTCTTGAGTTGTGTCAAATGTAGCAAAAGAGTATGTTCATGATCTGCTGATTTGAAGCTAGCCTCAAAAGAATTTGGCATTGAAGCCAAATCTATGACTATTCCATTTAGGAGATGGTGAAACCAATCTATGGTATTATTCAGTTAGGGTTTGAAAAAATAACATAACAACCAAATTTTCTATAGGAACCACAGGAACTCTACAAGCAATTTTAAAGGTATTTAGGTGTTCATTGGTGGACTTCTTCCTATCACCACTAAATTTAGGCAAGATATCCTTGGCTCCCTTCATGAGAGAATTTGGATTAGGACCTAAAGCAAGGGGATTGACTTGGGTGCCCCAAGGATTAATGATCATTCAAGGTAAAATGAGTTTTAGAGGCTTAGCATTGATACAACTAGGTACTAATTTCCCTAGTAAAATCAATGCTTGTTAACTCACACAAAGTGGGGGTGACTTTTTAGGGGAATCAAGTCTACTTTCACTTTTTAAACACTTCCATCATCTTTGGGTCAGCTTAGGGGAAAATTTTTGACTGCTTAAAAATTCATATGATTGATCCAAAAATCCTTTTCTCTCTTCACTCTAGGTATATTTACTGGCAACAAGTTTTCTAAATGAAAGGATTTTTAATTACTGATATTCAAAGAGGTAGTTTGGATAATCTTCCAACCACAATATCTTCTTGAGGAATGGGTATTCCTCTACTGATATCTTCTCATTTTTCTTCTCTCTCAAGAACCTGACTAACTTGTAAGAATTGGTCAACATTGGTTTTGAGTTTCTAGGCTTGGGCATTTAAATCTAAAATGATATCATCTTGGGTATTTTCAAAACCTAATCCTAGTTGAAGAACATACAAAATCTCCACTTGAGGTAAGATCATTCCTTATAACAATGTTGAACCCTAGTGGATTCTCCAGTAGAGTCACCAAAATTATTAGCAAATAGTTTTTCCCTTTAGAAATGCAAGTTAATGAACAAGGAAAACTCCCACAATAATTAAGTTCCTTCAATTGAACTCTCTCTATTTTGAGGCATAGGTCTCTTATTAAACCATAAGCATTAGTTTCCTTTATTTCAAAACAATTTATCAAGAAAGATTATTTTAACCAAAAATAACAAAGGATTTTAGAAATACTTTTGCATCTCTTATGAAATAGTATTCCAAGGATAATATTGATTTAAAAACAATCCTAAAGATTTATTTAACTGTGTATCAGAGAATAACTAAAATAAAGATGATTCATTCCTAAACAATAAAATGAAAACCATTCATACAACAGAGCATATCATTATTGACCATAACCATGAAAAAATCCCATATGAAATGAATCAAAATAATTAGTATGTCTAAATAAAAATGACCAATAAAATATAACCAATATCAAGAAATTTTTGTATATATTCCTTATTCATGTAAATAACATAATAAAATTGGTTTTGTTTGAACCTGCTTTACCAACTTAAGTTACTATCACAAAAAATAACAGAGTATCAATACCAAAAACATTTAAAGTCTCACAATATATAGCGATGCAAGGCCCATAAAATAATTATAAAATAAATTCTAGGTGGAGTTGTATGTACTAAACTTAAAACAATAAAAAAGCTACTCTAGGAACCAAAAAGGTTGACTACCTCAAGCTCTAGTTTTAGGGTAAGTAATTGAAGTATGAGCTATATTTTCTATTTTCCTTGCTCCTATTGGAAAATATTGATTAATTGTGTATTGTCTTTGATATTACACAATATCATATCATTTCCAGTCGGTGTATGTTGATCTCACACAGGCAATGGAGATAGTTTCTAGTAGCTGTTGAGCATTCCCAAGTTTTCCTAGTCCATAAAATAGTGTCTACTGAGTTCACTCAATCATCAAAGGAAAGAATGCAGAAGTTGAGTGTTAACCAAGCTCACTCATTTACCAAAGGAACTTTGTGAATATGCAGTGTTAACCGAGTTCACTCGATTAACACAAGAAAATCCTTTTTGAGTTAGTATTTACTGAGTAGGGTTGGCTAATGAAGGATTTTCTTGTTTTTGGCATATTGAGTTCAACTGATTTATCTTTTGGTTCTAGCCAACTGAGGAGATGAATATTAAGTATTCTAATTTGTATTCAATATGACTTGACAATGTGTAAGATATAAATATAAGGTCAAGTTGATAATTGAATGCATGGAACATAAAAGAGGATTTGAAGATCCTTGGAGGAATAAAATTAGAAGGATAAGAAGAATATCCTTGTTGAGCTAAAAATATACATTTAATTAGGAAGGATCAAGCATTCAATCCATAATTGAGATTTGTAATCAACTTTTCAGCTGCATCAGATATTAGGTCATTTCATTATTACTCTTTAACCATTGTAGTAGTGATCTATATCTCTTAATAGAGTTGGCTTAGCAACTATTTTTAGATCCTCTAAAAAGGTGGGATTTCTAGATTGAAGTGTCTAAAGACCTCTAACAAGGCTACTCCTAACAGGGTCACACTTAATAGTGTGTTTTGTAACCTTTAACAGGGTTAGCTCTTAATAGGCCCCACTTCAAAAGAGTGAAAATCAGTAACTAGTTGCAATTGGTGGTTTTTCCCAAATTGGGTTTCCACATTAAATCTTGATGTCAAGTGAAAGTACAAATTTGTGTCACCTTTTAGGCTAATTTATAAGAACAAATGAACTTGAGTATTTCTATCTAAAAATCACTTTTTTTTCAAACATATGATCTAAATAAATTTATTCTAGCTAAGTTATACATGGTCTTAAACTTTTCCAATTGGAAATGTCTACTAAATGCATGTTTTATAGTAGTTATTATCTAATTACCAAAGAAATCAAATTATTTCAGAAAACTAATGTTTCAATAAATATTACTATTCTTATGATATTTTTTTAATAACATATAAACACCCTTTTATAGAGCTCAAAGTCAAGAATATTCTCATATAGATCTTGTTGGAACTTCAAAAAACTACTGAGCAATAGAGAGCCTCAATACCAAAATGATAATACCTAAATGCAACCTAAGGATTAGCCATTTCCTATTTTTAGTTACACATGAAAACCATTTGGATCCAACAGTAACAAAACCAAGAATGGTTTTCTTCTCTTGAGGCTCTGCAAAGCTAAGGTGGGTATACCTAAGGGATGACTCAATCTGACTATTGTTGTATGAAAAATATCTTAGTTTCATTCTGATTCTCATCCTTAATCCATAAACACATAGCTAATTATGACATTTTAAATTGAATACATCCCATATAACTGATTTGGTCATAAAGTCCTCTATAGATCTGCAATTATTCTTTGCAAGAGTGGCTAACTAAGGCTAGAATATTTCATGCAAACAAGTATTGACCAACTTTGAAGATCTTCAGGAAATAAAAGTAAAATAAAAGTAAAATTGATTGTAATTTTGCATTTGATACCCATTTATGATCTATTTCTCCTTCAGCTGAATCACCTTGACCGATGCCTAATCCAGTAGGGCTCAGAGTCTACTACAAATCTATAAATCTAATTTGTTTCCTTACAACAAATATTATCAGAAATTCTTACTAAAATCCATCATTCAAAACATCCTTCCTATTACTACAAAAACCTTATCAAATTCATCAAAGCTCTTACTTAATTCATTGAACTAATAGTAGTGATCAAAAGATATACAACCTAAAGGATTACATTCAATTGCACAAGTTTTTACTCATACAACATCAAGATAATTAAGTTACCAAAAGGAGACAAAATTTAGAAATAATTGATATGGGAACAACTCATAATTTGTATATATTTTCTTTAAAAGTTGTATATAGCTTGCAGTAAACTTAGAATGACCATAGGAAGAAACATAGAGATCATTTTGTATTAATGTATTCCCATAAACTTATAGAGAAAATACATCATAAAGCTTTCTCAAATTACTTGGACCAAAAACAAACTAAGTATGACTAAAATTATTAGAAATTAGACCCTCGCATTGCCTCAAAAACTCATTTATATAGGCATGAGTTGCAACACGCAAAGAGCAAATGTGATTGACAAGTGTCTTTCAAAAGATACTTACATACACGTGTGAAAAAAAAGGACAAAACTGCAAATAATAGAAAGATATGCAAATCAAAAATTTCTTTGTGGGTCCCTTTGTATTACATTTCTTCATTTTGATTCGGCTACTACCCTGATTCCTTCATGTATGCAACTTCTAAGCCCACCAATGATGAAATATTTTCTAATGATTACAAACTAACATCAACCCATGGGTTTCATTATCATTATACTATATTGTGAGAGTCACTTTTACCTATCACTATTCCTTGGTTAAATTAGTATCCTAGAGTTATGGGATTGTCACTTAATATGAAGCATTCAAGCTTGGAGGCAATGTGGCTATCAAATATTAAAAAATGAGCATTGCAACCTCAGCCATATCTACATTCAAAACCATTCCTCTACCAAAATATGTTCCTCTTTTGAAAAGAAAGACACACATTAACAAAAAGTAAGAGTAATACTACACATGAAACCCATGGGTATAAAATCTTCTTCACCTTCTCAAAAAACTCTAAATAAGGATCTATATATCTTTACTACCCTAGTATTGAAGTATACTTTCTTGAAAAATTCCTTAGAGAATGATGTTATTGCTGACAGGGTTCTAATTTTACCAAGTTCACCCTTTTCTCTTTTCACTACCTTAATGACTTGATCACAACTCTTTGCCATAGTCTCTAGAAGATAATAATCCATAAAAACACCCAGGACTACTAGTCTTCCTCAGTAAAAATTCCATATACTGGCATGTGGAATAAAAAACTTCCTCTCTACAAACCATCTTTTGAACAAATTTGAATTATTTTGCGAGGTATCAACATCTCAGACCCAATTACCTTCATTAGGCAATCCATCCGCTATCCACAACCTAGAATTTGGCGAGTCTCTTGGAGGAATTCTTTGACTATATCTTGTTGGACTAGAACACAATATAAATTATAGTATAGTTACTTACTTGAAGTTCTTTCTTATTCCTTTTTTTAATTTTGTAACTTCTGCTCGAACAAACTGCTTCACACACTTGCCAAATACAATCTTCTCATTAATTGCTTCTACTCAAAAAAATCTTGTAATCTTTATTCACACAAGGTGGGACTGAGAAAATCCTCTATGTTATACTCTATTCTACACATTCAAAGCTTTCATATCTAATAAATACATAGAGTGGCACTACCTTTTGTGTTTAAAATGTTGCTATCAATCTTTGAAAATCTTGTGATCAAGGGATACAAACAAAAGCTGACAAGTATTCCACTTGACAAGTTGGCCAGCTAACCCAATGAGAGCTGACCATGTATATAGCTTCCTTCCTAATGACATCTTCATTTGGACCCATTGGTGACTAACCTTTTACACTGTAGAGTCTCAAATCTTTGCAACTAACACCTTCACTCTTATGCATCAAACATTCCTCGTATGAGTGTAAAACCCTTGTTGCTATCTTCTCTTTACCTTTTATGCTCACACACACACACACATATCAGTAGAAACCTTGAAAATTTCCTTCACATTGCTTCACTTACTTCATTACCCAATACATCATAACTCTTTAAACATTCATCCTTTGATCATACAATCTATGCTTTACTCGTGGCACTGTAATGCCTCTTTTTCTTTATTCCTCCTTTACATTCACAAGAGTTACTCTATTCTTGTAACATTGGAAAGCTTCTATAGATGGCATTCCATTCTTACATTTTTCCTTTCTCATATAAGTGTAAATCCTTGTATTAATTTCTTCACATTTCCTTTTACACTCATATGCTTAGACCTAACTCATAACCATGGAGAAAGGATAGAATAGTTCTTCCTTTATACATTTACCTTGCAAGTGTAAAGGCATAATGAGAAACTTTACTTTTCACTGATCAATGACCTAGATTGCAGCATAAAGAAATAGAAAATAACAATTTTGTTGATTTTCTACATATAAAAAATTAAGAACTTAAGTTATCTACCATGTGGGTTGGGCCCATCTAATGTTTTTGACATGTCACCATTTGATTCACTTGCACCAGGGCCCATTTAACAACTCAACGGGTCCTACTTTAAACAATCACAATTATAATCTTTCTTTACGATTTTTCATGAGCATAAGAAATGTATGCATGTAAATGCAATAGCATCCCACCTTCTCTCCTATGGACTAACTTTATTTGTAGAACTGTAAAATATTTTGTGCATTCTTTCAAACCATTCCTTTACACCATGTTGGGGTGTTACACTCTTATGTTATCCTTTCATATGTAGATGTGTAGATCTCAACTCATCACCTTTCTTCCCTCTCACTCAACTATTTACTTGTACCCTCATAAAGTGTCACAACACATATCCTTCAAAACCTTTTACGATCACATGCTCAACACAATATCATATGACCAGGAATATCTCTTCAAACCTCTTCTGCTCAATTATTCAACTATTCACTATAAAGCTGTAAAACCACTTTCAAAACATGAAAAAGCTTTTATGTTTCTTTAGTCAAAGACCAAACATATGATCAGGGAGACTCTAAATCAACTCTTTAGCTATTATGAAAGACAAAAGCGTATGCCTATAAAAAAAACCTTCTTTATGCTCTTATGCTGCACCATAAAATGCGACCACGGAAACAAGAGGAAAAAGGTATTTTTCTCTTATGTGAAACCCTACATCGTATGACCGTAAAGGGAAACATTTTAAGCACTTCTTAAATATTTCCAAAAATTTAAAAGGAGACCTAAGGTTTTCATACTTAAGGTATTTTAATAGCTGGGTTGAGAGGCAAACCTTGAGAGTTTAATAGAATTGCAACAACATAGAGACCGACACATGAACTAGGGCAACCTAAGCATTTGAAAAATAAAAGGAATGAACCCTAAGCTACAAGATATGATGTCTTAGATAATTTTTTAATAAAATTTCCAAAAAAATTGCATTTTGAAAAATTAGACCAATAGTGACTCTATCTGGGGATGATAGACTATTTGAGTCTATGCAAGAATTCAAATTTTTTGGGAGAGTAGACCACAAACTTGATACAACATTGACAACTTCTTCAAAGTGCACAAAGTAACACACAAAAACAAGAAACTAGACTGTACAGAGAAATTTACAAGGATTTAGAAAATATACACAAAAATGTAATGGGAAAATAGGAAAACCTAAACCTACTATTCATGGGAAACAGATACCTTTTAGGAAAAGTATCTCTTCAAGAACTTTCCATGAACTAGAAGTTCTAGAATGTTGTTTGATAAATCCTTGGTGATATAATAATCTCCTCCCCATGCATTTTCAATTAAATAGGGGCCTAGCCAAATAGGGTCAAACTTACCATGTTTTCCTTTATCTTCAATTTTGACATTCCACATTAGGACTAAATCTCCATCTTGAATTTTTTTCTTATTTTCCTTTTGTCATACAATGTCTTGATTTGTAACTACAACTTTTGGTTTTTGACTGATGCCTCCTTTCTTGTTTCTGCTAACCCTACAAGCTCATCAAACCTTTCTTGCATATCATCTGTAATGTCCTCATCATATAATAGTATATGATTGTAGAGTCCCATTAAGTTATTTTGAGGCATCCTTTCTTGAATTCCATAGACTAGATTAAAAGGAGCTACTGCAATGGCTTTCTTGATAGTCACTTTGTCAGCCCATATGGCGAGTTGCAACTTAGAGTCCCATGCTTTCTTGTTATCATCCAATGTCCTCTTAATAAGTTTTAATAAGCTTGTATTCGTATATTTAGCCTGTCCATTTCCTTGTGGATGATATGGGGATGATGTTGACCTAGTTATTCCATACTTGTCACAAAACTTTATAAATTCCTTAGATCTGAAGCACATGGCATTATCTGTCACAATTTTTTGAGGGCACCCAAATCTAGAAATAGCATTACTTAGCAAGAAATTATTGACAACTTTACTTGTTGCATTTCTTGTAGGGATAGCTTCTACCCATTTTGTAAAGTAGTCAGTAGCAACTAAGATCCATGAATAGCTAGTACTAGATTTGGGAGAAATCTCACCTATGAAATCCATACCCCACTGCTGAAATAGTGCTTGCACCACTATTGGCTTGAAAGGAGTATTACCTAAAATTTTTAGTTTTCCAGCAAACCTTTGACAAGAGTCACATTTTCTAACCAAGATTTGAGCATCTTTAAAAAGGGATGGCCACCAGAATCTACCTCTCATTACCTTATGTGCAGTAGTCTTAGCCATATAATGTCCCCCACACACTCTAGTATGCATCTCATTAAAAATTTCTTGGGCCCTAGCTTGATCAAGGCATTTCAATAATATCCCTTCAAAATTTCTCCACCAGAAACTACCTTTGACAATTATATACTTGATGGCTTGCAATTTTGTGCTCCTTTTCTCATTTTTAGTTAAGTGAGATGGAACCTCTATGTGTTGTAGATAGTCAATAACATTGGTATACCACTCACAATGGCTCATATCACATGAATTAGATCTAAGGTCTTTGGTTACCATATTAATCTAGTTAGCATCCAAATTTGATTGAGCCATGAGTTTAGCTAAACCTTGACATCTTACCAACTTTGTTATCTATATCTCAATGTTAAATTCTTGGATCCTATTGATCCATCACGTCTTCTTCCAGACACTTCTTGTTGAGAAAATATTTCTTTCACAACAACACTAGGTACAAATGCAATGATAATAGCACCTACCAAATAGCATCTAAAAGCCTTTATATCTTTTACTAGAGCATATGCTTGCTTTTCAATTATTTCATATTTCAACTCAGCTAGCTATAGTGACTTACTAGAAAATGCAATTGGTTGTTAATATCCCTCCTCATTCTTTTGTAACAAAATTGCAGCAACAGTATGAAAAGAAGCAAAAGAAAATATGTGCATGGGCTTAGTGTAGTTAGGAGTTCTCAGCACTAAAGCATTTTTTATTGCAATTTTAATATCCTAGAATGCTTGTGAAGGCTCATCATTCCAATCTATAGTAGCTCCTTTCTTGAGCATTTTTTGAAATAGGTATACTAATTTCAAAAAAATTAGTAACAAACATTCTCAGAAAATTAACTTGTCCAAAGAAGGATCGAATTTTTTTTACATTCTTTTCTTAGGGACTTTATCAATAGCTGCTATTCTCTCGAGATCTATCTTTACCCCATCCTTTGATACTATATGTACCAATAACTTACCTTTAGTTACCACAAATGCACATTTCTTAGGGTTTAATGACACTCCATATTCCAATACTTTGATAAAAATCTTTTCTAGATGCCGACAATGGTCTTCGGCCTTCTTAGAATAAGTTGTGAGGTCATTTCGATATACCACCACAAACTTATTGATATATTCATGAAAAGCCACATCCATGGCTCTTTGGAATGTGGCACTAGCATTGATCAATCAAAAAGGCATACTTACATACACATAGCTTCCCCAAGGAGTTGTAAATGATGTTTTAAATTGCTCTTCTTCTTTTACTAGTACTTTGTTATATCTTGAGAATCCATCCATCATAGACATGAGTTTAGATCTAATTACTTGTTGTAGCATGGCTTCCATGTTTGGAAATCCATAATTATCTTTTAAGGAAGCATATTCAAATTTTTGAAATCAACACATAGTCTGATGTCTCCATTATTTTTTCTAATAGGAACTAAGTTTGAAACCCAAGTGGAATGCCTAATAGGTTTAATTATTCCTCCACCACTTAACTTCATTAGTTCCTCTTGCATTTTGGGGGCTAGGGTTGGGTTGACTAGCCTTTTCTTTTTCCTAAAAGGTTTTATATGGTCTTTCAATGGTATAAAATGTTGAAAGAGATCTTCTCTGTAGGCTTTCAAGTCATCATATGACTACACAAAAATATATCTATACTTTCTTAATAGGTCAATCAAAGGTTTCTTAATTTTAGTTGACAAATTTTGGCCAATGTAGACTTTCTTTGGGGCCTCATTTGTACCCAAATTTATTTCTTCTAGCTCTTAAGGTTTATAGTCCTTAGCTCCATGTCTTATCCTATCCTAATTATCAAACATATTCTCCAAGATAACTAGACCTTTAGGTACTTTGTTAGTTTTGAACTATATAACTTCCTGGCCAAAAATTGTTTTCCTCCCATCTATGGTCTCAACAAAGTCACTGCAATCCATCTCCTAGCCATGATACTTATCTTCATTTAACAAGAAATTGATAATATCTTTATCATCTTCAAATACCTACCAATGTTCAATGTTATCAAGTATTGAGGGTTTGTTCTGAAATTCAATTTGTGATATCCCTGCAAATGATATCTCCTAGGGCTTAATTGCTACATTTTCTAACAAGTCAACCATCTTATTATGGGTTCTATCTCTCCATGATATAACAAATGCATCAAAAAATTCAATCTAATCCCAAACAACATTTCTATACTATTTTAATCTTCTATTTTTAGAAGCATATGTTCCCTTTATCTATGAGATAATCAATTTTGAATCCCCTATGACTTGTAATTTATTAATTCCATTGTGGGTAGCAAATTTCAACCCTAACAACAAGGCTTCATATTCAGCTATATTATTAGTACATGAAAAGTTCAAGGTAAAAGTATATCTAAAAGTGTTTTTCTTTGGAGAAACAAAAACTACCCCTGCTCCTGCACCTTCTTTAGGACTAGATCCATCAAAGAACATTTTCCATAATATTTTTGAATCCATACAACATTCAACTTCATGTTCAATAATAGAAGGTAGATTCTCAACTTCTTGGATAATCAGTTCAGCTCTAAATGCATTCACACTAGTATCTAAAAAGAAAGTGGCATCTTTGTCAATTTGTTCTCCCAAAATGTGACTAACCCTTGTCTCTCTGTTTACCTTAACAATTTTATCTCCAATATTAAAGGTTTCATAGGTTAAGTCACACTATAGACTACCCCGCATAGCAGCACTCCATTTTCTAGATAGCAACATTCCATAATGTGGAGGGATATCAACTACAAGAGTTGACATGGTCAATTCTACCTCAAGATATGCAACTAGTTTAAATGGCAAAGCATTTATAGTACCTATAATTGGGACTTCCCTAGCATCCATACCTCTATATCTACCTTCTATAGTGTCTACTTTCAACCCTAAGGATTCCATTACTTTGAAAGACATTATGGTGTTAGAGGCTCCTAAGTCTATCATGCAATTTTTTAGGGTCCTCTCTTTTATAATTAGATAGAGAAAGAATGGTTCAATATCTTCTATATATGATATTAATGAGTCATCAATATCTTCTATGTATGCTACTAATGAGTCATCCAAGAACATTTGGGGAATTTGGGACATGATACCAGTATCTTCTATTACTAAGGGAGTCTGTTGGGTAACATTTTGTTCTACATTGTTATTACTTTTTCCTATCCCTCCCAACCATGACAAGGCTTTATTCTTATGCTCTTCAATTCTAAAAAGCTCAGACAAAGGTACCTTAATAGTGATTTGGGACAACATGGATATCATATCAATTGGCTCAGACATAGTGTGTTTAACAATCATACCTGGAGTAGGAGCCTTCTAAGTAGCAAGGGTTATCATTTGCTTGGAATTATTAGATCCTGATCCCTTCTCTTGCACAATTGATTTTCCTATCTCATTAGCTTGGAATTTCACTTTCTTCTTAGTTTTAACATCTTTAAGCTTTGTTGCCTCTACACTAGCCTTCTTGCCTTCATCTTTCATCTTATGTGTGATATCTTTTATGAATATACTAGAAGGCTTCCCGATTTTATTGTTAACTATTTTGTTTCTCAAATTATAATTGCTATGTACTTGGGAGATCATTTCTGTAGTGATTCTATCAATTTCCTCTTTAGAAGGCATTTTTAAACTTACATGAGCCACTTTAGATGATGTAACACACACCTGATCTTCATCATAGCTTTCATTATTTGAGAAAACTTTTTGATGGTGTAATTGATAAGAAATTTTCTTATTCTCTAGATCACTTTTTGTTTCTTCTAAATTAGATTCAACATATTCACTACACATTCTTACCATATTACAACTCACATCATCATGACTCTTTTCTTCTTCCTCCTTAGTTTGTACACTATGATAAAAAACAAATGATTGAGCAACTACACAATATTCTGCTAAGTGAGGTGATTGACAAATAATGCACCATGGCACATTATCATTCTTATTTACTGAACTTCTTTGCGAAGGATCTAGTGTGCCCTTATCTTTCACATTTTGAGTCTGGTTTGGGATTGGCTTGCTATCCTTCCATTGGGTAGTATAAGGATAATTTTGCATTCTAGTCTATCTATTGAAGTTGCTATTATTTATAGGGGTTTTCTCAGCAACATTTGGCTTATTGAAACTAGTGGGATTCATCTTTTTTAGCAATTCCAATACTTGGCCTATTGTAGGTTCTATTGGTGTTTGAAAATGCTGGAGGGTTTTCAATTATCCCAATGAGAATATGACATATCTAGGGGCAACTAACTCCCATTTTCAACATACCATTTCAGACACTAGGCCAACTATAAGGCTTGACCCTTCTTCTACTTTAGGCTTTGTAAAACATGGGTAGGTGGACCTGAGATTCAATTGATACCGTACTAGTGCAAAAACATATTCTTGAATCTATTAAGCAGATGAAAACCCTTATATCTCCTAATGGCTTAAGAAAAGACACAAGTCTACAATAGCTAAATGCAAATCTATGAATCTCAGAAGCTAAGTGAGGGCATTCTATTATAGCTCTTCAACATGAAAGGGGAAAAGCATTTGATTAATAATGTTGATATCAACAAGACCCAAATATAAGCAACAAAAACTAATAATCCTATCTCTAATCAGTGCCTTATCTATTCGGAAATTAAATGAATTACATCCATAAATCCTCTAGAAATATCAGATATATTTCTACATCAATATCCCTAATCTACTTTCACCTTGTGAATAGAAATCTACAAACCCTATGATAAACACCAAGAAATTACATGGCTCTTTGTTCCATTTGCAAGACATTTTAACCACATACATTCCAAAATGAAATGTAACCTAATTCATGTTCTTGGTTCACAAATTAGAAGAAATTACACATCCATGAACACGAGACAAGATTCAAACTGAATTTAAAATGCTTTTTTACACTTTATTTATTCTCCTTGAAACCAAATACATGAAGATGTATAGATATACTTCACAAATTACCTAACAAATCTGAACTATCTGCATTAAAACATAAATGCTACTCACATGAGAGAAATATGTTGAAGAATGGTGTCATAGTCAAGGATATATATGCTACTTTGGTACATTAGAAACACTAAATTAAAACAATCAAAAAGCATTTGCATACTAATTTAACATAACTTCATCAGAGACAAAGTGAAGTCCTCAAATGAGAATATGAGGCATGGATAGGCTCTCTCAATGAGGATGATCACTTGATGTAGAGGTGTGTCTAATAGCTAAGATGGCTTGATTATGTATGTATGCTCAAATGCTCAAATGGGCTTCAATGGAGGATTTTTGATAGATTTTGGTGAATGGATTTGATGTAAAAAAATGGCTTCTCAAAATGGCATTATGGCTTTACTTTCTAGATTGTGTTGTTTTTGCAAAGGGGAAGGATCCAATTTATAGGCAAGAGGCTTGAGGGATGGAGGGCTAAGATGGAAGGAAAGGAGAAAGCTTATGGAGGGCTCAGATTGAATGAGAGGAGAGCACATGGATTGTGCTTGCTTATAGCCAATAAGGAAGTGACACATGTCATAGGGTGAGAGGATGGAGGAAATGGCAAGGATGAGTCAACAAAGGAGGCTCAAGGGATAATATCTTCATAAAGACCCTTCATAAGTACTTTGTAAGACCATTGAAGGAGAGTGTAAGGGATATTTGAGGGTGAGGAATTTTGACTTGGGTTGGCTTAGGAAGGTTTTAAGCTTGCTTAGGATTGTGCTAATGATTAGAGGATGGATTATGATGGTTTAGGATTAGCTTAGGGATAGGTTAGTGGATGGATGGCAATAAATGAGGGTGGGTGAAAGAGGAGATATTTGTTAACTTTGGCTTGGGTTAGCAAGTCTTAACCCATGGTTAGGGAATGTGACAAGGTTAGTAGGGGATTAGGATTAGGATTAAAGATAAGGATTGACATCTTCTAGAAGAGTCTAGGCTTTGGATGAGGACGAAGACTTTCTAGAAGAGTCTAGAACTTCCTAGGATGAGGATAAAAAAGGTTTTTTAGAAAATAAATAAAATTTTATTTATTTCAAGGGTTTGGGTTGAGAAGATATTTATTAAAACATTTTTAATAAACATGAGGATTAATATTTAATCTTAATTAAATATTTTGAGTTGGGATTAGGGATAGGAAGTGATGGGATTAGCCTTTAATCGAAATTAAAGAAGGATTAAAAGATTTTGGAAGAGGTTAGTGGTCTTAAGGAAATTGGCCAAGTTTTGGGCAAAAAATAAATTATTTATTTATTTTTGGATTTTTGGTCAATTTATTAATTAAATAATTAATAAATAAGGAAATAATGTTTAAATAAGATTTAAACATTTTTGGGAGGGATTCCTTAATTAAATAATTTTATTTAAGATAAAGGGATTTAATGGCATTAAAAAATTAATTAATTAATTAATGATGATGTCATCAAGGACTTTTTCAGAAAATAAAAATACTTTATTTTTCAAAAGATTTTTAGGTGTCTACATTTTTCCCCTCTTTGATGTGATTCCGCAAGTGGCATGGCATCGAAGATAAGAAAATAAGATGCCCAAGGCTAGAGCAGAAGAGGACAGAATGGACTGTGAGATGCCCCCTCAAGAAGGTGGTGGGGACAGAAAGCAAGGCTCGACGACTTCTTGAAAAGTACAAGAATCTTGGTGGGTGGGAGGACGAAGAGTGGCTTAAGAGAAGAGGTTTAGTTAGCTCAAACTCTCACTATGGGAGAATGATAAAGGGGAAAATCAGTGGCACAAGAGTAAATAAGCTTAAGACTTTTAGGATTTGGGAGAGGATGAAGGAGCAGAGTGCCATAAAAAGGAATATAGGATAGGGAGATGGATGATGGGATGATAAAGCTGATGGAATAGGATTTCAAAGAGCTAGATTGGTGAGAGATGGGTTTCGAAGATCTCTAGGACTAGGATTGTGGATCTCGAAAGATGAGGCTTGGTGTATTAATTTGATTGGTGGATCCTAAGACTAAGATTGTGGATCCCTAAAGCTAAGAGTGATGATTGATTCAAAGAGATATTGATGCATAAGCTGGGGTAGGAGAGATAAATGTTGGATATGGATGGGGAATAATGGAGATGAAGGGATTCCATTGAAGCTATTTGAGCGAGGGGATACTTCAAAGAGAAGTACCACCATGTAGTTGAGCACTAGATTTGCTATAGGACTGTTGGTTAATTGCCAAGGTTACCAAGAACATCAAGGCCTTTTCACCAACTATCTAGAGGACTGATGGACTTGACTCAAAACAAACACGCAAGGATTGCCCTAGTAGCACACATGAATCCTAGAGGAAGCAACATTGAACTAACACTAGGTAACCCACAAGCAAAAAAGAAAAACAAACAAAAGACCTGATCAAAACCTTACGCTCAGATTGCCCCATTTGTAGTATACCATGATATGGAAGATCGTGGCAACCTTGAGGAGGGAACAAAAAGATTGCTTGGAAAAGATACTTCAAGACCCAAAGGGAAGATTCCAAATCAAAAGAAAGTGAAAATCCAAAAGAGAACCATTTGCCAATGAGATGGGTAGGACAAGGTACTAACGGACCAAGCTCAGACATGAGGAAAGCTATATCCTACAAGGATCTATCAGAGAGCACCTAAGCTGATGGATCTAGATGAGTGATGCATTTGGCAAGCTAAACTAAGAAGGATAACAATTTGGTGATAAGAGATCTAGCTAAAGGATGCATTGGAATAGCTAACCAAAGGTTGTGCGATGTGTGCAAGATGCTGATCAAGGATGAACTAACATGAAAGCTGGATAGACACAATGACACTAAGCTAAAGAGGATGTAAAAGTTAATAGAACAAGATATATTACAAATGTACAAGGTTGTTCATGTTTGGGTTTTGTGAGATGGAAGTTTTTTAGAGTGTGTTGGATGGATAGTTGGATAATGTGATGGTTTTGTGAAAAGCTTAAGGAAAATGGGATTCTTTTTGTGCATGTGATAGGATACAAACTAGGATACAAGATTATTTACAAGCTGGAATATGGTACACATTTTGGACAAGATTTGGATATACAAGCTATGATACAAGGGATGATACAAGATTTACAAGGTATGATACAAGCTTTGGTACAAGATTTACAAGCTGAGGTACAAGATTTACAAGCTGTACAAGAGGTATTTACAAGCTTCATTAGATGTTAGATATTTGGTTGGAACACCAAGGGAACAAGCAGGTGTTTTATGGGATGGTGAGTGGATGGATGAGGGATAGGATAGTGATAGATAATGGATTAGTCTTAGTACACAAGGCACCTGAATTACCAAGTTTTTACCAAGGTACCTATCCAAGGCACTTGAATTACCAAGTTTTCACCATTGGACGCTTATTTCTCTTTACTATTTTTTTTTGTATTTTTCAAAAGCTAGGTATACCAAGGATCTTCAAGCATAGAACTTCTTGAGATGAATGATGTTAGTAGGATCATTCAAGAGTTCTCCTTTTGGTGTAGATAGCTGATAGGCTCTAGAGCTAAAGGAGGCAGTGACAACATAAGGACCAAGCCATGTAGGTTCAAATATGCCTTTCATTTCTCGATCGGCTTGGACTTTCATATTTTCTTTGAGGACCATGTCACCCAGTTGAAAGTATCAGGGAAGCACCTTCTTATTGAAGTTCCTTTTGAGGCAAGATTGATAGACTGTGAGGTGATCATAGCCATGTTGTCACTTCTTGTCTAGGAGATCTAGCTAGGTGAGCTGAGCTACTCTGTATTCTTCATCTAATATTTGCCCTCCCAAAGATATGTGCAAGGAGGGAAGTTCAACATCTATGGGTAGTACCACTTTAGCACCATAGACTAGGGATTATGGAGTTGTTCCTATGGATGTACAAGAGGAGGTTCGATAGGCCCATAGGGCTGGATTTATTTGTAGGTGCCAATTGCGGCCAAAATCATTGACAACTTTCTTTAGGATTTTGAGGAGGGTTTTGTTAGTTGCCTCTGCCTAGCCATTACCTTGTGGGAAATATGGTATAGAAAGGTGGTGATGGATGTTGAGGGAAGTGCATAATTCTTCCATGTTGATATTTTCAAAGTTACCTCCATGGTTAGTGAAGATGGTGGATGGGATGTCGAAGTAGCAAACAATGTGGTACAAGATGAACTTGGAGACCTAAACTCTTGTAGCTGAGACTAGGGGGACTACTTCCACCCATTTAGTGAAATAGTCTGTAGTTGTTATTATCCATTTATGTCTATTAGATGAGAGAGGTGTGATAGTTCCAACTAGATCAAGGCCCCGACATGCAAAGGGCCAAGGTGTGTAATAGGCTATAGATCTTGTGTTGGAGCATGCACAAGATTGGCATGCTACTGACATGGGAGTCATTTTTCTGACAAATTCATAGGAGTCTTCTTCGATGGTAGGCCAATAGTAGCCCACTCTAAGGATTTTTCATGCTAGGACAATACCACTCATGTGGGCACCACAAAGTCTAGGGTGTAATTCTTTAAATGTCATCGCAGCCTCATTTTGGTCTAAACACCTAGAGAGAGTATCGTGATAACCTCGACGATATAGGGTATTGGCTATGATGACATAACAGGATGATTTTTGGATGAGGTTTTTGCCTTGGGTTTGTGTTAGGTGAGGGGATACAATACCATCTTTAAGGTAAGCATGGATTTCATGGTACCAAGGGGATTGAGGACCAACCAAGATGCAAACACGATTTGAATCCTCATTCACATAGGTAGGTGTGAGGAGTTTCTAGACTAAAAACTCATACTGTGTAGCCACTTGGGGAATTTCCAAGAGCAAGCTGATAGTAGCCATAGCATCCACTACTTTGTTTTGCATTCGAGGCACTTGTATAAACTGAAGCTTTGTAAAATGTTGGGTTAGCTGATCAACTAGCTCTTTGTAGGGTAATAGCTTCTCATCTTTAGTTTGATATTCATTTAGGACTTGATTTATGATGAGATAAGAATTGCCAAAGATTTGTAACTCAATGATGTTGCATTCTGTGACTATCTTTAATCTTTCTATGAGAGCCTCATATTCAGCTATATTGTTGGTGCTAGGGAATTGTAGCTTAAAAGCTTTTGGAATGTAATCTCTTTGAGGTGTGACCAACAATATTCTTGCCCCTGATCTATGAGATGTGTATGAGCCATCAAAATAAAGTTTCCATGGAGGTTGTTCTTCAATTAGACAGATATGCTCATCTAGAAATTCTGTGATCAAAGGATATGTATCTACTAGAGGTGCATCGACTAGGTGATTTGTTGTAGCTTGCCCTTTGATTACCTTTCTGTCCACATACTAGATGTCAAATTCGCTAAGGAGCATAACCCATTTGGCCAAATGGCTTGTAAGTTTTGTTCTAGGGAGCATATACTTGAGAGGGTCTATCTTGGTGACTAGTTGGATGGTATGACTTAGCATTTAGTGGCGAAGCTTTTGAGTTGAGAAGACAACTGCTAGACAAGCTTTTTCCATAGGAGTGTAATTGAGTTCATAACAAACTAGGGTTCTACTAATATAGTAGATGGCTCATTCTCTACAGTAGTCATTGTGCTATGCTAGAAGGGCCCCTAGAGTAGTAGGCATTGTTGATATGTACAAGATGAAGGGACAACCAAGAACTGGTACAACAAAGATAGGGGGATTGGTGAGATACTGCTTGAGTTGTTCGAAGCTGCGTTGACATAAAGAATCCCACTTGAAGTTCTCATCTTTCTTTAGTAGATGTGAAAATGGCATACACTTATTTGCAAGCTGGGAGATGAAGTGTTAGACAGATTGAAGCTTTCCCTAAAGAGTACGAAGTTGTTGCAGTGTCTGGGGATGAGGCATGTCTAAGATAGCCTTAACCTTCTTGGGTTCAATCTCTATACCTTGTTTAGAAACTATAAAGCCTAGAAGCTTGCCAGATGTGACCCCAAAGACACATTTCTTGGGATTCAACATGAGATGATATTTGGCTAACCTATCAAAGACTTTCTCCAGGTTAGTAAGATGATCCATGAAGGTGTGAGATTTAACCAAGATATCATCTGCATAATCCTCCAAAATGCTATGGATAAGATCATGGAAAATGGCTGTCATAGCTCTTTGATAGGTAGCCCCAACATTCTTTAGGCCAAAAGGCATCATGTTGTAGCAAAAGGTTCCCCAAGGGGTAGTGAATGTTGTCTTATGCTAATCCTCTTCTGCAATCTTGATTTGATTATACCCAAAAAATCCATCCATGAGGGACAAAATTTCATGTCCAGCTATAAGGTCTACAATCATATCTATGTTGGGTAAGGGAAAATCATCTTTTGGACAAGCTTTGTTAAGATCTTTGAAATCAGTGAAGATTTTGATGTCACCAAAAGGCTTAGTGATGGGGACCATGTTGGAGATCCACTCTAAGTAGTCGATAGGTTGGATAACCTTGGCAACTAACATTCTTTCTAATTTAGCTTTGACTAGTAATGCTACCTTGGGGTGCATTTTTCTAACCTTTTGTCTAATGAGCCTGATCTTTGGATCAACTACAAGATGATGAAGTACAAGATTTGGATCAAGTCCTAGCATATCTTGATATGACCATGCAAATCAGCCAATTTTCTCTCTTAAGACCTCAAAGAGGAGATCAGCTTGGTCTTGCGATAGGGATGTAGCAATGTGAACAAGTCTGGGGATCTCTAAAGAATTGATGTTGACTTCTCTAGTATCCTCAATTAGAATAAAAGACACCTCTAGTCGATTATCTTGAGGAGGAAATGCTAAATCCTCATGTTCTTCTTGTGACTCTAGATTTTCTCACTAAGGGGATCTCTACGCTACCTGAGCTAGTCTCAGATTCACCTTAGTTCTAGTTTTGGGTGTATCGAAACTAGGCTGGGGATTTTCTCCAAAATACCCCTTGAGATCTAGCTCATAGATATAGGCAGAATCTGGCTTTGTTTTCTTGTGAGGAGTTCTAGCTCCCATGAATCTTAGAAGCACTTCCTCTGATGTGAACTCATCATTGTGTATGACGCTTGGTTGGTCCTAATCTATGAGGTCAGGGTGAGTGAGTGGTAGGTCGATGAAATGGATGGATAGTTCTTCGAGAATAGAGTCTCCCAAGGAGATTTGGTCTTGGATATCATTGTAGGCTCTCTTTTCAACTTCGTCTGGAATGTCTTTGATTTCTACAAGGTCACAGTGGATGTTCAAAAAAGCATGACCATCTGTATTGGTGCCCCCAATTGTGGGTATGCCAAAGCCTAGACCTAACTTTTTTTCCTGTTTGTGTGCTTCGATGGGACACTGCATGCCTCTTTCCTCTGGTCCTAGACCACCACCTTGATAGTTCCATTTTTTAGTGATGAGCTTATGTGCTTGGGGATACTTCTGGCTAAAGTGATCAAGGCGTACTTGATTTCTTGGAGGTGCATCCTTATGTAACCAATTGTTGATATCTGGAGTGAGCTCCTCATGAAGAGGGATTCTTGGGGATACAGAGGTTGTTGGGCCAAGATGTGTGTATAGAGGAGGTGGAGTCTCCTTGGCTCTATAATATGTGGGCCATCCCTGGGTGTGTGGATCAAGTGACAATGCACCAATTGCAAATGCATCAGATAGGCTATACTCTCCACAACTTTTGTTGTTGATCTTTAGGGTAGATAGGGTGGAGGTGAGGATGGTTTCTGGGTCATTATAGGTGTTGGATGAATTGGCGATGGATTGGATGATTTTGATGCTAGGACAATGGTTTGTATATGAGGCTTCAACTACATTGCAATAAGCAAAGGGTTCTGGATTGACATGGATGGTCACTTCAGTGCCCTAATGCAAAAATTTGAGGCACTCATGATATGTGGATGGAACGGCCTTCATGCCATGGATCCATGGGCATCCAAGGAGGATGTTAAATGGTAGGTTTAGATCAACAACATGGCAAATTGTTTCTTGGATGACCGGCCCAACCTTGATGGGTAGCAAAATTGTTCCCTTTGTGGTTCTCTCCAAATTATAATGAGCTTTAATGGTGATAACCTCATTGATGATATCTACCTTAGTATACCCAGCTTGTTTTATGAATTTTAGGGTGCAAATATTCAAGGCTAATCCATTATCTATCATTACCCTTTTTACGGTGAAATTGGATACCATAATGGCTATGCGAAGTGGAGGGTGTGATTTGGCTCAACCATGGGTATGTCAGTGGGCTTGAATGATAAGGCACATGAGGATGAAAGGTGTCCAACAAGATTATGAAAATCAGTCGCATTGACATCCGAAGGGACACAGGATTCTATGAGAGCACTATCAAGGATGTCTTTGTACACAGGACTAGTGCGGAGAAGGTCTAAAATGGAGATTTGGGATGGCATGTTCCCAATGTGTTCCAAGATATTGTACTGGATTTTTGATGGAGCTAATGATGTTGCTAGGGTTGATAGTGCTAATGGGACTGATGGGGCTGCGATGTTTAATCATTCTCTTTGAGTGGTTACTGAACACTCATTGTTTGGGCCTTGGATATTGATAACATTGATAGAAGGCTCTTTCTTAGATATACAACCTATGAGGCTACCATAGTCTATGTAGGATGAAGTGTGGTTATTGTTCTTCCCATGCTATTGGTTTGGCTGGCGGTTGTTGGAGTTGTTGTTGTTGGTTTGGATGGGTGCTTTTCCAAGATTTTGGTTGTTGTGAGGAGGAAAAGCATTTTGATAGATCTACAAGCCTGCATTGGGAGAGGTTTGTGCTCCAACTATTATTTCTTTCCAATCAATGAGGTCATGCACATAATCTTTCAGCTTCATGCATCTGAGGGTGGTGTTCCCTTTCACCCTATGAAACTTGCAATACTTATTGTCTCTATACCATGCAACTTTGGATTGGCCTGGGTCGATTTCTTGGGTAGGAGGAAATTTGGTGAGCTTTTCCTTGACTAATTTCTCAAAAATGACATCCAATTTCCCACCAAGGGGTGTATAGTTTAGAGGTGCAGGTTGGAACTTGGGCTTTGGTCTTGTAGCTACATTGATGGCATTAGCTTGATTGTTAGACCCTTGAAAGTTGGGCTTTGTATTGTGTCTTTGAAAGCTTTTTTTGATTCTACTATTGGTTGTTGATAGCTTGTTGATTGTTTGGTTGATAAGGTGGGTTGGATTGATTTTGGGAAGGACCAACAATATTCACATGTCTGGTGTTAGTGACCCCATCTGTTGCAACATGCTTTTTTTTGTTCCAATACCTAGACTTGTCATTTGAATGTGTTTGATTTTGGTTGGCTTCCTTGTAAATCTTGACCACACCATCTTTAATGAGTCCTTGCTCAAGGATCATTCCTTTTTCTTTGATATCTTTGTAGGTTTGCAAATAGTTCATGGTCATGTGGTGAGCTAAGTTGGGATGGGCATTATCAATAAACATTTTCACCAAATGGCGCTCTGACAGGGTGCAAGATATGTGGTTGGTAAGGGTTTTCCATCTTTGCAGATATTCACCAAGACGTTCTCCACCTTTTTGCTTGGTGTAGACAAGATCAACCATTCATAATTTTGTCTCAACAAGATGGGCATATTGGACTACAAATGCCTCAGACAATTCAACAAAGTTTTTGATTGTGCAATATGAGATTCTATAAAACCATTCAAGAGCTAGTCTGGCCAAACTTTTGGAGAAGAGGCGCAAAAGGAAGACATCATTGTATGCCACTTCTTGGGAGTGCATGTAAAATTTTTTGATATGTGTGACAGGGTCTCCTTTTCCTCTAAATTTGTCAAACTTGGGTATCTCAAAGTGTTTGGAAAATGGTGTCATTGTAATGGCTCTATCAAATGGGTAAGGACACACATTCTCAAACTTGAAGATTTTTGAGTCATTTCCCTCCTGGATGTTCTTCAAAGCTATCTTCATGGCTTCCCATTCTAAATTAATGGGTGATGGCTATGGTGCCTCCATTGTAGGAGCACTTTGAGGGAGATATGTGCTAAATGGTGCAATTGAATATGGATGGCTTTGAGGTATGGGCTAGTAGGGATTGTACATGGCTTGGGTAACTGAATGGTGGATGATGGGTTGCTAAGGTGAGGTGGCACATATTGCTGCATGTGTTGTGAGGCTTGCTGTTGATATTGGATTTGAGGTTGGGATTGAGGAACATAAGCTTGTTGTGGGATAAATTAATTTCTTTGTGGAGGTAAGGTGTAAGATGGTTGTGAAGCTTGGGGAAAGGATTGGGGAGCTTGTGAAACTTGACTTTGGATTTGAGGAGTTTGACCAATATATGTGGGTTGTGCCCCCATTTGGGAGGGTATCTACATGGAAAAAGAGGCCAAGTAATTGGAGGTTGGTGGTGGTGGATTTCCTCCTAGAAGTGGCATAGAAAAATAGTTAGTAATAGCAGGTAATGGATTAGTTGGTGGTGGAGGTGGTGGGAATTGAAAGCTTGGAAATGGAATTGATGGGGTTTCATAGCTTGGTGGCTGGATTTGAAAGCTTGGTAGAGTGGTGGCAGGAGCTTGGGTCACTTGAGAGCTTGGGAGAACATTGGTAGTAGCTTGTGGGGTTTGATAGCTTTGTGGAGTGAGGGCAGTAGCTTGTGGATTTGTGGTTGATGGCACTGAGCTCTAAGGACCTAGTGGAAATGATGGAATTGTGCTCTGAGCTGAGGTAAACAAGTTGGGGGTGATGAAAGGTTGATTACTTGGCCCCATGGGTGGCATCCCAGTTGTATATTATTGAGGTTGGCCAAAGATGCTAGCACTAATTTTGGAGATGGGTGGATTTGGAAGGCTGGGTTGGAGAGCAACAACAACAATAGTGAAGGGAGTGAATGATGAGGTGTTTTGGGTGAAGGGGGTTTGGGATGGAGTGGTATGGACCAATGGTGGAGTGGTGGTAGCCGGATTGGCTTGCGGAATGGAGATTTCAACTTGAGTGGAGGCTAGTATGTTTGGGTCTATTGGATCATATAAGGTGGGTTGAGGCTCTTCTTTTGGTATATAAAAAGGATTATTTGGATCATAAGAGACTATGGGTGGTGGCAACTACTGAAATAGAGGGTGAGAAGGATCTAATAAGGGAGGAGGTCTTCCAAAATCAAAGGCTCCTATGTTGTCCCTCTGAAATTTTGCCATGATTGTTTCTTTGTTCTTGTCTATAATGGCATTCACCAATACTATATTTCCTAGTTGGTTCATGAAAGCTTCAATGTCAATAGGTGATGATATAGCATTCTCTAGGCTAAAGGATGGTTGAGTGCTCAAGGGGAGGGATGTTGTCTGATCCAAGTGATAGGGCTCCATTGTTTCCTCCTTCTTCTTGGCTAAGCGAGTGACGGGTGGCATGAAAATGTTCCTAGGGATGAGGTGCAACAATGTTGATGGATGCAAAGGGGGAAGGCTTTTCTATGCAAATGATTTCCTAGGCTGAGGCAGAGCTATATGACAAACCTAAGGAAGACTAGGTTGGGGATTCTAACTTCAAAGATATGTTGCCAAAGCATGAAAGGTCTGCTTTCCTATGTGCAAGCTTGGTGGTGATTGTGTCAGCTTAAGGATAGACTCATGATCCCTTAGGAAAAATATGAGATTGACCACTTGTGGATCCCAACCTTAAGCTCAAGGTGATGAGGGATGACAAGTGACAAGGCTAGATTACCCTAGACAAAATCTCTGTCAGAGGGATAACCTTGGTGAGACTAGTGGATTTTCAAGATGATAGGAAAAGAAAATTCTGGCAATGTGACAACAATTTTGAAGACTTGGATGTGAACTTTTTGATTGCTGGCTAGATGATTTTGTTCTAAGGCAAGGAACTAAATGAGATGGATGACCTAAAATGCTTAAAGGGGTAGCCTAGAATGGCTGGCTTCCCTACAAAGATGACTCTAAAGTGAAACTTATGCAAGAAGATGCGGAGAAACAAGGGGGCCTAATCATAGGAATCATGCCTAGTTGGTAAGACATAAGCAGGGTTAACTCTTGGATGTTTGCTAAATTTGATAGTGCAATCTAACCAGGCATCTTGAAGGGCTTCATCAGCAGTTTGTCTTCTACTTTATGGAGTTTGGTAATTCAAGGGCTTGGTGTTACTTCCTTTCTCTTGGCTGAAATTTCTTGGTATACCTGAGATGGCTTGAGTTTGGCTTTGTGAAACTTCTATTTGGGTTTGGGTTGTTCTGACATAAATTCCTGAATCTATTTGGCTTTTAGAGGTCGTGGTTGTTTTTCTTCAACTTTGTTCAACTTCTGAAACAGGTAGTGACTACACTAAGTGTGCCCTAAGCTAGGATTGACTGAGTTTGGAAAACATTCATTCAACAAGTAAAAGATCAAGCAATAGATAGAAACAACCAGATAGAAGTTTTGATTCTCAGAGGACAGTAACTGTGTCATGGAGTGTGTATATTCTACAAATGTTTTTATCAGTCACTTCAAACACATTAACATCCTAGATGGTTGTCTACAAGGCTGACAGTTGGTTTAGCTAGGGAGTCCCCAATATATCCAAGGTACGTGAGGCCCAAATCCATAGATGAAACCAAAACAATGTCACACAGTCAAGAGGAGCAGTAACCCACTTCTCTTTCACTTCTCAAGTGTATAAAGTTCCTTGAGGCTTAGCCCGAGTGACAAAATTTTGATCCCAAGAGAGGTGTCTTTGGATTCACCTCTCGATCTTTATACTCCACCAAAATACTAAAGTTGAGGTCATCCCAAGGGGTGATGAAATATCCAAGCAGGCCTCCTAAAAGCTAAGACAAGATTTTGGATCCTAATCTTATGTACCCAAGATGGC
The DNA here is from genome assembly GCA_028749045.1 of Cupressus sempervirens. Classification (NCBI taxonomy): domain Eukaryota; kingdom Viridiplantae; phylum Streptophyta; class Pinopsida; order Cupressales; family Cupressaceae; genus Cupressus; species Cupressus sempervirens. Next base: position 21,671,137 of record CM053787.1, on the reverse strand, counting down.
CTTGAAAGACGACAAGGGGAGAGAAGACTTGGATGATCTTGGGCTAAAAGACAGAGTTCTTCTCCAACTTACACTTTAAGTTTTCTGATCTAGACCTTTTGAAAAAACACTTGATTTAAGATGCAAAGGTTCAATTCCAATTTGAAATGCACCAATAAAAGAGAAGTGATCGAAGAATGAATATACCAAGAAGATTTAGGGTCAACAAAAAGTAAACTCGCGCACTCGAAGGCCCTCCATGTCAAGTATCGATTGATTTTCTTTAAGGCATTCAAGATTGACTGTGAGTTTGTTTTAAGCCCAAAACAAAGATGTGTGTAAAGCTCGATTTCAAGTGCATGCTCGGAGGCCCTCCACATCAAAATTTGTTCAATTTTTATGCCCAAATGAAGTGTTAGTGAGACTAATGTGCATTCAAGAAATTTCCTATCTTAGAAAAACCAATAAAAACTCAAGTAAGTGGAATTTGGTTTTTGTGGAGCACTTAACACCTTCTTACGTAGACCCATCCCCATATATGGTGCTGATATTACAACCAGTGGTTAGAATGATGGGTGATTAAAGAGGGTGAGTCCAACAACAAATTCACTCAAAGTGTCTTTATTTGTTTTTATAACTTAGAAAGTTTCTAAAATGTGGATTCATTTTATGCCCCAAAAGATGATTATTTGATCTATGGAATTCAAGATTGGAATTGTTATTTTAATCATGCATTCATAAATAAATAAAAACTTGATTTTAATCCATGGCACTCAAGAGTGATTTTAGCAACATGCATTCAAAGACAAATGATTAAACATTCAAGTTTTTTCCTTTGAAGTTCTTTGTTTTAACCTTAGACCATTCAAGATTGTTTTAGACTCAAAAGTGAAAATGACTCTTTGGACTTTGGTTTTCATTCAAGATTTTGTGTTCTAGTTTGCATGTTTTAAGCCTAAAAAAATGATATTCCTAGATTGTTTTGATGCATGAAAAACCTAGGAAACATTCAAGATTTTGCAACAAGACATCTGTTTGGAACAAATAACAAAGCTTTTAGGACAATTTTGGCAACCATTTAGGACTCTTACTTTTCATGAGATTTTTAAAAGAACTTTAAAATATTTGCAAATGAGGTTCATTTTATCCTTGATTGATGCTTTAAGTTTGATTTAGATTTTAGTGTGCACTTAGTGTTGATTTTGAACCTTTTGAAATGGAAACTTGAAGTTCTTTTTAGATTTCCAAAAATGAAGTGTTCCTAACTTTTCATAAATGCATCTAAAACCTTGATGTTGCAAGGATGCAAATGATTGGATTGGTTTAGTTTCACTTATTAAAAGATTTTTATTTTTTTTGCAAATTTTTAGCTTTTAATGGATTTAAGTATGATTTGGGGGTTCATTTTAAGCACTTAAAAAAAAGTGTGTATTATTTTAATTCCTTAAAAAAACAAGGCCAAGATCCCTCAAGAAGAAGAAGAAGAAGTAGATGGAATAGAAGAAGAATATAGACAAGAAAAGGAAGAAGAACTCCAAGTGCTCCATCCACCTATAAGCTTGAAAAATCTGCAAACACTATGAGATGGACTATGAGTTCCTTTGTCTTCTTCATGCTCATGTGGACCTGTAAAACCAATTTATACAATCCTACCAATCACAAAAATAAGCAAAATTAGTCAAAATTAGCAAATGACATACAAAACTTGATTTAAAAAGCTAATGAAGATGACCCGCGCGGGGTCCCAACGGGCATGCCAAAATGTATATGCTACTTTAGTATGTTAGAAACCCTAATTTAAAACAATCAAAAATAATTTGCATACTAATTTAACATAACTTTATGAGAGACAAAGTGAAGTCCTCAAATGAGAATATGAGCCATCGATAGGCTCTCTCAATGAGGATGATCACTTGATGTAGTGGTGTGTCTAATAGCTAAGATGGCTTGATTATGTATGTATGCTCAAATGCTCAAATGGGCTTCAATGGAAGATTTTTGATAGATTTTGGCGAATGGATTTGATGTAAAAAAATGGCTTCTCAAAATGGCATTAGGGCTTTACTTTCTAGATTGTGTTATTTTTGCAAAGGGGAAGGATCCAATTTATAGGCAAGAGGCTTGAGAGATGGAGGGATAAGATGGAAGGAAAGGAGAAAGCTTATGGAGGGCTTAGATTGAATGAGAGGAGAGCACATGGATTTTGCTTCCTTATAGGCAATCAGGGAGTGACACATGTCACAGGGTGAGAGGATGGAGGAAATGGCAAGGATGAGTCAAAAAATGAGGCTCAAGGGATAATATCTTCATAAAGACCCTTCATAAGTTCTTTGTAAGAGCATTGAAGGAGAGTGTAAGAGATATTTGAGGGTCATTTATGTTGGAGGGTGAGGAATTTCAACTTGGGTTGGATTAGGAAGGTTTTAAGCTTGCTTAGGATTGTACAAATGATTAGAGGATGGATTAGGATGGTTTAGGATTAGCTTAGGGATAGGCAAGTTGATGGCAATAAATGAGGGTGGGTGAAGGAGGAGATATTTGTTAAATTTGGCTTGGGTTAGCAAGTCTTAACCCATGTTTAGGGAATGTGACAAGGATAGGAGGGGATTAGGATTAGGATTAAAGATAAGGATTGACATCTTCTAGAAGAGTCTAGGCTTTGGATGAGGATGAAGACTTTCTAGAAGAGTCTAGAAATTCCTAGGATGAGGATAAAAAAGGTTTTTTAGAAAATAAATAAAGTTTTATTTATTTCAAGGGTTTGGGTTGAGGAGATATTTATTAAAACATTTTTAATAAACATGAAGATTAATATTTAATCTTAATTAAATATTTTGAGTTGGGATGAGGGATAGGAAATGATGGGATTAGCCTTTAATCGAAATTAAAGAAGGATTAGAAGATTTTGGAAGAGGTTAGTGGCCTTAAGGAAATTGGCCAAGTTTTGGTCAAAAAATAAATTATTTATTTATTTTGGGATTTTTGGTCAATTTATTTATTAAATAATTAATAAATAAGGAAATAATGTTTAAATAAGATTTAAACATTTTTGGGAGGGATTCCTTAATTAAATATTTTAAATTAAGATAAAGGGATTTAATGGCATAAAAAATTAATTAATTAATTAATTAAATAATTAATTACTAAATGATGATGTCATCAGGGACTTTTTTAGAAAATAAAAATACTTTATTTTCTAAAGGATTTTTAGGTGTCTACAAAGGAAATATGTCAAAATACTAGAACCAATGGTCTCACAACAATGAACTTTTTCTTTCTAGAAACTAGAACCTATACAATGAGAAAGAAAGAGATAGATATAGGAAGAAGAAAATCTTGGATCTGATTAGGAAATGACAAGTGTCCACTTAGAATTCCTTCCCAAGCAAATGAAAAAGCCTCTCTCTACCTTCTCTCTATAATTGGTGAATCAAATCCTTTCATTTTGGCTTTTAGAGGCATCAAATATCTCATAAATGTCATGATAAAAGATCAAAACTGATTCTGAAGTAAAAGTGAACTCAAGGTAAAAGGTAAAAAATAGTTGAATGGCCTCAAGAATACAAGAAAACTGATTAAAATCAATTTTCTTCACTTTTACACTTCACCAAGCCTTTATATCTTCCTCGTGATCAATTTTGATGATTAGTGATCAAAATTGCTTGTTTTGTTGAGAACACCCCAAAATTCACAAATTGGCTTATAGCTCAAACCAGTGAGCACCTATGCAAAAATTGACTTCAAAATCAAAAAATTCATCTCTTCTCAATTTCGATGGTATATAACATTTCTATATTCGCCTCTTATAAACCCCTTGAAAGCCAAATTGAAAAATACCCTCCTAGCACATAGCTTCAAGTCTACACTTTGAAAAAATATAAAATTTAAATTAAACTAAAGTTTTTACTTTAGATTAAACTCCTTTTTTATTTAAATTTATACACATTAACCTCTTTTTTCAAAAATAATTTTAAAATGAGATTTTTAAAATAATTTTTAGTTTTTCCACCCTATTCATATTTTGGGTCAACCCAAGTTTGACTAGGCCACATGTCGCTCTGTGATTTGCCCATATGACTGCCCCATCACCACCCTGCTCCTAAGTACCACGTCACCATCTCTAGGACTCACGACCACATGTTATCACCACATCAATATTTTCCATATCGCTATGGTGATTCTCGTGCATCTTCCATTTGGCAACGTAGCGACGACCACACAATGAGGAAATGTGTCAACATCTCCTTCCTTTTGAACTTGTTTGTCTTCACCGGATCTCTAAGTTTTTTTGAGGACTCGCTATGTTGCTAGCTAGAAATCCTCAAATTTTTTGGCTAGCGACATAGCAACTAGCTGGATTTTTACTTTTTTGGTCACTTGCTGACATCATTGATCTAATATGCGGGTTTGTTTAAAATTATGCTTTCTCTAGCTAGCCGTCAATAGGGGTCAGGTCCCACAAGCATGGCCTTGGCTTTCAAAAAGCCACTGAGTTATTACAACCTCTATCTTTAATGCAATACCATTTAAACTCTTTAACTCTTTATTACCCAATAGATGTGGGACAGAACAAATGAAGGTGATTCCCTTTCAATGCCTGCACTTTTTCTTGGCATGCTTCCTATTTGAATGAGTGCCCCCTGATCATGAGATGGCTCTTTTATGTCGACTATGGCTCCAAACCTGTGATTTGCTAGCATAGGCTGTAAGTACGCTGACAAATGTGAACTGATCGGGTTGTAAGCCTATTCGTTACATTTGGTGAAACAATGCCACTACTTCATGAGGATACCCATGTCTACAGTATGTTGCAATCACCATATTCCATGAGATGATGTTTCATTCTTTCATGTAATCAAACACTTTAAGAGCATCCACCAAACTTCCGCACTTGACATACATGTTAACAAGGCTATTCTAAAAAGTTGTGCACATGGAAAATGCAAATTGCCTGTGAGTGACAAAAAAGTGGACACTCTTTCCCTTTGAAAAGGTATTTTTGAGAATGCAAGTCTGTAATAGCTTAATATATGTGGAGGAGTCTTCAAGTGGGTTGTGTGTGGTAAGCAAGATGTGTAGTGCCTCCTTGAAATGGCCCTCTCTACATAATGCCATGAGATTGAGATGAGCAGTAGTAGGAAATTCCATTTTATGACTGTAATTCACCTCATTCAGTCTACTTCCACTACAATGGCATTACCAATGGTGAAATTGGGAGAATATCCACTCTATTGGCACTAGCAAGATGATTGAATGCAATTGTGAGATGATTTCAAGAACACCATTGAAATATTGAATGTGATTTGAAGCAATTCCAAGAACACCATTGAAAGATGGTGAAGCAACTCATTTGTGCAGATAGATATTTGTTTTTAGAGACATTTTGGAGAGAGCATTGCCAAATGGTTTATTACCAATTTTGGCGTGGGCTCTTTCACTGGACATGAGTTTTGCTATTTGTTTTGACTGCCTAGCTCTTGCTTTGGCACAATGTCCTTATTTTATGCATGGGTTTTAGTTTCTTGGGATAGGTTTCTCTTAGATGCATGTGGCTCATTCTTGAAATGTGGATCTCCATTTATGACTATGGGATCTTTTTCTCTACTTCCTCTATAGCATGAGCCTCTTTGTGGGTGCTTCCTTGATATTGGCTAATGGCTAGCCCCCTTTTTACTGGTGCTCTGCCTCCATGGTGGATTTGATTGCTAAAATTTTTTTTCTTTGGAGGCTTTGATTGCTTAGATGTGGGATTTACTCTCATTCCCTTGCCTGTGATGTGAGTTGCTTCTTCCTTGGTCTGTGGCTGCTCCTTTAGACATAGATCCTACTCAAGATGGGGATATTAATCCCTTTACAAACTATAGAATTATCTCCCTTTTTATTTGTCGACTACTCCTTTATATGGCATGAATTTCTTCATCATGCTCCTTTTACATTGACCAATAATGTCTTTTGTCATAGACGTAATGTATCTTGTAGCCACCACTCTAACAGCAACATGGCAGTGGCATACCTAACCAAAGATGCCAGGTAATAGTTTTATCAATTCCAATTGTAAAGGTTGTGTCAGCAGAGGTGCAATTGAATGCAAACCCTAAAGATTGTTTATCAAGACTTAAGGCTCTTTGTTGAACTCCATCATTTGCATATTTTTTATAGCCTCTAATAGCTCTAAACTATTAGGTACATGTAGCTTAGAAACTTTTGTAAGACATTCCCAAAGCCTTGGAAGCCTTTCAAGTAAAGAAGTTTGAAACTTGTCGCATAGAGACTTTAAAACAAGTTTTGCCCCACATTTGGTGATAAAATATTTGGCCCTAGATCTTTCCTCAGCTACAAAATATGTTTGTGACTTTGAATGTTGATTTCTAGCACCTTTCCCTATCAGAATTGGGTCTTAGTCCTTAATATTCAACTCATTTACATTCATTTGTGTTGCTTGAGGAGTTTGACATGGACCTTGAAGGTGCCACCACTTGTTTTTACATTGTAAAGAAGCTGCAAAATTTTCATCCTCATATGTCTCTATAAGGAAACAATCAAACAATTCAATAGCTTTGCAAATGACATTTAAAACTATTCCACATTTGAAAAATCTAGACGCCATAGCAGACTGGTGAAATTAGTCAGGCCCCAAGTGGGTCTGGCTAAAAAAAAAATTCATTTTCGAACACTTGAACTATCAGACTGGTCCATTGATCATCTCAAACTAATTAGAATTAGGTTTGATCACTAAACCGTCAATTAAAGCTCATTTTATCACTTATCCACAAACTATCAAATTGGTACCAGGAGGTCATTTGATTGGCCTTAAAAACTTACTTGAACCTCAGGCTGGGCTCTGAAAACTGGCACACTGAATCTTTTCTCTGCATACTTTCACCTTGTTAGATTTCATCTTATGATGAATTCCTAGTCAAAAGATATTTGTCATCAAATTTTCCTTCTCAGAGTTACCTATAAGTAAACATGTTAGAAAGTAGTAAACTAGGTTCAAATTTGGCTAAGAAAACTAGGAAAATGAACACATGGGGCAATGAAAGCTGGGGCGTTGATTCTCTATCATGAGCACTATATGAATCTACAATTTGGGCTCATGATGAATAACTGGGCACAAATGGAAATCAGTCAAAGTGGGCTATTTAGAATTTTGCAAATTGAAACAATGGTATAAAGATGATTTTTGCAAATGGAATTGACTTGGAAAAGTGTGCAAATGGATTTGTCAAAACCTAAAAACTGGCACACTTGAAGTATTTTTAGAGTACAACATAGTGGTACAATTCATTTGACTCACCTATCACAGATTTAGAGCTATAACATCTCGAACAGGAGTCCTGACAAATTTGCAAATGTTGACACCAGTAAAAAGATAGAAATTGTGTTTGGAATTGCATTTGAAAACTAATCAAATGGATTTTTCATAAGCTAAAACTTGAAACATAACAAGTCTCTAACATCTATAATTCAATGCAAAAGGAATTTTAGCACTTTGATCAACTAGTCAAAAGTTATAACTCGTCAAACAAGGCTTCCTAGAATTGTGGACATTTCATATTAGCATGACATTGATAACTGACGAACTTTAAGGGATACAAAACCTAGGCAAACGGACTTGAAATGACTCAAAATCTGAAACATAGGTTCTCTGGTATGGATACTAAACACTCTAAAAGTGATGGGTCACAAAATATTTTTGGGTGCGAGATATTCAATGGAAAACATAGCTTCATGTCACTGTCTGACAGGTGAAAATGCAGATTTGAAATTTGCTCAAAACAAGACTTCACAGAATGGCTTGGAACATCAGTTTAACTTCATGGAACACTTAGACACACTAAATGCAAGGTGTTAGAAAAATTAAACACCTTAGGGGCCTCAAACTAACAGCTAGGTACATATGCGTTAAAAAGTGTTCATAGGGCTTAATTTCTCAACGGTGCTCAGAATTCGGGCTACAATTTTGAGCGCCAATAGGTTCTTCTACCTTTTTTCCTACAGGAGTTTTATCACCTTACCTTTTGTTATTATTCTTAGGATTGAAAATCTTTGGATCATCTCTCCTACTCAATTTGCTAGATGCTTTCTTGTTATTCTCGATATTTAATGCAACCTTGTAAGAACCCCTTAGAGTGTTAGGATTCTTATCCCTTAATTGGGAAGACATTTTTCTATCAAAAGCATTAAAATATGTTGTGAGACAAACATCCTCATTCAACCTCATAACCTAAAAAAATTTGTACATACCTTTCTAGAATCATACATTAAAATCAAATGTGGACTCATTAGGATTCTTTTTGATATTGTTGAATTCATTTAACATGAATCCAACATTAGTGTTGTCTCTATATTTTTCTTTGAATAAGTTCTCTAAATCACTCTAGGAACTAATGCCATCATCAAGTAACTATCTAAACCAAACCCTTGCATCCTTAGTTAGTGAATGCACAAACAACTTCATGACCACATCTTCATGTTCAACTTCATAATCATTTAACATGTCTATGAAAATTCTCAAATGTTCTTCACTAGTAACAACATTATTTCCAAAAAACTTAACCACTTTATCTCTTAAATCAAAAGATATGGGATGTGGGGCACCAAGAATTCCTACAAATGATATTTGTCTATACGTTTCCATGTATATGAGTAGAAACCAAGAACATTTGAGGTACTTGTTATGCTAGCCTAGTTTAGAGGAACACTTTGGGATTGTTGAGGTTGGATGATAGGGGCTTGAGTATAAGTGATGGATGATGAGGTAGGAGTAGACTGAGATATTCCTTGAACTAAAACTATTGGTCCAGAAGGAGCTACATAATCTAAAGCTGGGGCAAATAAATTTGGCCATGAGGCTAATGTAGAATTAGTCATAATGAACTAGATTTTCCTCCTACTTTTTGTAGCTTGAGCTTCATTCTCCACCTTTTCAAGATCTTTGGCAAGATATTCCTTCTCCTTTCTAGCCTTCTATAGATCTAGATCTAATTCTGACATGGATGGTTTTATGGGTTTTCTCGGTTGACCTTGAGGTTCATTTATTTGGACTCCTATAGCTTTATCTTTCCTTTGTCTACAAATTTCACTATGGGTTATGTAGGATTTACTTGTACAGGTTTATAGTCTTGGACTTGAGCAATAACTGGTTCTTGCTTTTGATTTAAAATTTTTTCTTGTTCTTGAACTTTAGCTCTCAATCTGTCTACATCTCCAAAAACATCAGTATGGAGAGTCATATTTTTCTCCTCTAACCTTTTATTTTGTTCTTTCAAGGAAACCATCCTTCTGAGTAAAACATCTCTTTCTATTATTGCATCCAAGGTGGCTTGCTCCTCCTCTTTTTCAAGATGAATGCACTTAGCTTCTTCCTTAGCAACCCATTTCTTCAGAAATCCTATCTCTGATTGTACTTCTTCAAAATCTACAGAAGTAGCTTCTGAACCAACATGGTCATCCAGATCTATAAGATTTGGTTCAGAGTATGGGACAATTTTAGGATTAGAAGGATCCCCAAAAGAACTTCTGAGTCCTAACCTATGATTCATTTCAGCTATGAGATCTGGTATAGGGGATATATTCCCTACTGGTGACATATCCTTATCTTGATATGCTCTTTCATCTGGTATTGGGGTAGTAAATATCCCTCCTAAGAGTCTTGTGATTTCTAATTTAGAACTGAGTGAAGAAGACTCTCTCCCTATCATTGGTTGATACTGGGAATTGATGGATACATTACCTCTGGGTTTCTAGGTGGGATTTGGATCCATCCTTTTCTTACTTAGGTTCTTCCTACCACCTTTAGGTAAATCAATATACATTGGTTAATCAGGATGGGCTCTTTTGTAAGCTCTTATGTTTTTTCTTTTCTTATCCATTTCACTATATACTAAATAAGCACTAGCTTCAAAACCTTGACTGAGTCGCCACCCCTCTCTTGGGAAAATACACAATTATAATTACTCCTAACTTTGAGGAAAAACATAAGTAGAGATAGAAATATCTACTATGGATGGACCAATCACTGATATTATAAGACTACAACTCTTGCTTGTTAGATAAGACACTTGGAAAGGTTGGATATGTCACTGTATCTCTGTGGTATTTTGGTTTTTATTTTTTTCTTTTTAAATTCTCAAGGTTTGTCACTAAAATATCCCCTTATAATCATGGGAAAAAACTTACATACTCTGACACACATGTACATAGTAGGACCAAAGAAGTTGCAGTACTTTTCACAAATGTGTTGGACAACTCCCTAGTAGAGTTTCCATTTTGTTGGAGCTTCAAAAAACTATTGAGCAATAGAGAGCCTCAATACCAAAATGATAATACTTATGAAACCTAATGATTAGCCATTTCCTATTTTTAGTTACACATGAAAACCATTTCGATCCAACATTAACAAAAGCAAGAATGGTTTTTTTCTCTTTACGCTCTGCAAGCCAAGGTGGGTATACCTAAGGGATGACTCAATCTGACTGTTGTTGTATGAAAACTATCTTAGTTTCATTCTAATTCTCATCCTCAATCCATAAGCACACAACTAATTGTGACATTTTAAATAGAATACATCCCATATAACAATTTTGGTCATAAAGTCTTTTATAGATCTGCAAGTATTCTTTGGAATAGTGGCTAACTAAGGCTAGAATATTTCATGCAAACAAGTATTGACTAACTTTGAAGATCTTTAGGAAATAAAAGTAAAATTGATTGTAATTTTGCATTTGATACCCATTTATGATCTATTTCTCATTTAGCTGAATCGCCTTGACTAGTGCCTAATCCAGTATGGCTCAAAGTCTACTACAAATCTATAAATCTAATTTGTTGCCTTACAACAAATATTATCAGCAATCTTACTAAAATCCATCATTCAAAACATCCTTCCTATTACTATAGAAACCTTATCAAATTCATCAAAGCTCTTGCTTAATTCATTGAACTAATAGTAATGATGAAAAGATATACAACCTAAAGGATTGCATTCAATTGCACAAGTTTTTACTCATAAAACATCAAGATAACCAAGTAACCAAAAGAAGACAAAATTAAAAAAGAACTAATATGGGGACATCTCATAATTTGTATTCATTTTCTTTGAAAATTAAATATGCTTTGTAGTAAACTTAGAATGACCATAGGAAGAAACACATAGATCATTCTACATTAATGTATTCCCATAAACTTACAGAGAAAATACATCATAAAGCTTGCTCAAATTACTTTGACCAAAAAAAAACTAAGTATGACTAAAAGCATTAGAAATTAGACCCTCACATTAGGTTGAAAACCCATTTATATAGGCATGAGTTGCAACAAGCAAAGGGAAAATGTGATCGATAGGTGTCCTTCAAAAGATATTTACATACACCTATCACAAAAAAGGACAAAACTACAAATAATAGAAAGATATGAAGATCAAAAATTCCTTTGCGGGTCCCTTTCTGTTACATTTCTTCATTCTGATTTAGCTTCTACCTTGATTCCTTTGTGTGTGCAATTACTAAGCCCACCAATTATGAAATCTATTTTGATGATTACAAAATAACCTTAACCTATGGGTTTCATCATCATTATACTATATTGTGAGAGTCACTTTTACCTATCACTATTCCTTGGTTAAATCGGTATCCTAGGGTTATGGAATTGTTACGTAATATGAAGCATCTAAGATTGGAGGCAATGTGGCCATCAAATATAAAAAAATGAGCATTTTCTACTACCTCAGTTGTATCTACATTCAAAACCTTTCCTCTACCAAAATATGTTCCTCTTTTGAAATGAAAGACATAAATTAACAAAAAGTAAAAGTAATTATACACATGAAACACATGGGTATAAAATCTTCTTCACCCTCTAGAAAAACTCTAAATAGGGATCACTATATCTCTACTACCCTGGTATTGAAGTTTACATTTTGGAAAAATTCCTTAGAGAATGATGTTATTGCTGACAAGGTTCTAATTTTGCTAGGTTCACCCTTTGCTCTTTTCACTACCTTAGTAACTCGATCACAACTCTTTTCCATAGTCTCCAAGAGATCATAATCAATAAAAATACTTGGGACTACTAGTCTTCCTCAGTAAAAATTCCATATAGTGGCATGTGGAACAAACAACTTCCTCTTTGGAAACCATCTTTTGAAAAAATTTGAATCAGTTTGTGAGGTATCAACATCTTAGACCCAATTACCTTCGTTAAGCAATCCTTCCGGTATCCACAACCTAGAATTTGGTGAGTCTCTTGGAGGCATTCTTTGACTATATCTTGTAGGACTAGAACACAACAAAAGTTAGAGTATAGTTACTTACTTGAAGTTCTTTCTTATTCCTTTTTGTAATTCTGGAACTTCTACTCGAACAAACTGCTCCACATGCTTGCCAAATACAATCTTTTCATTAATTGCTTCTTCCCAAGAAAAGCTTGAAATCTTTGTTTACACAAGATGGGACTGAGAAAATCCTCTTATACTTTTTTTTACACATGCAAAGCTTTCATATCAAATAAATACACAAAGTGGCACCACCTTTTGTGCTTAAATCTGTGTCGTCAATCTTTGAAAATGCTACAATCAAGGGGTATGAACAAAAGGTGACAAGTATTCCACTTGACAAGTTTGCGAATTAACCCAATGAAAGCTAACCAAGTATACAACTTCCTCCCTAATCACATCTTCATTTGGACCCACTGGAAACTGACATTTTACATTGTAGAGTCTCAAAACTTTGCAACTAACACCTTCAGTCTTACGCATCAAACATTCCTCGTATGAGCATAAAACCCTTGCTTCTATCTTCTCTTTACCTTTTATGCTCACACACACATGTATTAGTGAAAACCTTGAAAAATTCCTTCATGTTGCTCTACTCACTTCCTTACCTAGGACATCGTAACTCTTGAAACATTCATCCTTCAATCATACAATATAGGCTTTACCCATGGCATCATAATTCCTCTTTTTCTTTATTCCTCCTTTACATTCACAAGAGTTACTCCATCCTCGTCACACTAGAAAGCTTCTATAGATGGCATTCCATTCTTAAATTTTTTCTTTCTCGTATAAGCATAAAGCCTTTTATTCATTTCTTCACATTTCCTTTTATGTTCATACTCTTAGACCTAAATCATAACCATAGAGAAAGGATAGAATAGTTCTTCGTTCATACACTTACCTTGCAAGCGTAAAGGTTAATGACAAAAATTTACTTTTCAGTAATCAAGGACCCAGATTGTAGCATAAGGAAATAGAAAATAACATTGCCATTGATTTTCTATATATACAAAATTAAGAACTTAAGTTATCTACCACACAAGTTGGGCCCATCTGTTGTTTGTGATGTGTCACCATTTGATTCGCTTGCACCAGGGCCCATCTAACAACTCAATAGGTCCCATTTTAAACAATCAATATTATTATCTTTCTTTATGTTTGTTCCCAAGCCTAAGAAACGTATGCATGTAAACACAAAAGCATCCCACCTTTACTCCTATGAACTGACTTTATCTGTAGAACCGTAAAAAAATTTGTGCATTCTTTCAAACCATTCCTTTATGCCATGCCAAGGTATTACGCTCTTACGCTATCCCTTAGTATATAGATGCATAGATCACACTCAACACCTTTCCACCCTCTCGTTCAACTATTTACTCATACCCCCATAAAGTGGCACAACACATATCCTTCAAAACCTTTTACAATCACATGCTCAACACAATATCATACGACTAGGAATATCTCTTCAAACCTCTTCTGATCACCTATTCAATTGTTCAATGTAAAGCTGTAAAACCACTTTCAAAGCATGAAAAAGCCTTTACATTTGTTTTCTCAATGACCAAACATATGATCAAGGAGACTCTAAATGAACTGTTCAGATATTACAAAATAAAAAAGTGTATGTCCGTAAAACAAAACTTCTTTATGCTCTTATGCTACAATATAAAATGCAACCACAGAAATAGGAGGAAAAAGGTATTTTTCTCTTATGTGAAACTCTACATAGTATGACCATAAAGGGCAACATTTTAAGAACTTTTCAAATCTTTTCAAAAATTTAAAAGGAGACCTAGGGTTTTTCACACTTAGGGCATTTTAATAGCTAGGTTGAGAGGCAAACCTTGAGAATTTAATAGAATTCCAACAACATAGAGACCAAGACATGAACTAGGGCAACTTAAGCATTTGAAAAATACAAGGAATGAACCCTAATCTACAAGATACAATGTCTTAAATGATTTTTCACTAAAATTTTCAAAAAAGTTATGCATTTTGAAAAATTAGACCAATAGATCTTATAGTGTTTTAATTAGATATAGTATATTATAATTAAAAAATCTCGAGGTGCATATTTTAATACTCAAAGAAGATGTTGATTTTGAGAAAGAAAAAAATTTAAATCATATCAATTTTTTTTTAAAATTATGCAATGTTCTAGAGGAGAGAGTCCTTTTCAAGAATCTATAATTTGACTTTTGGTTGGAATAGATTTATTTGGAAAAATGTGGTGGGAGATGAAAACCATCGATTTTAATAAGTTGAATTTTGAATCGTTATAAAAGAGAAAATATAGGTCTAAAGCCAATTTTTATTTTTTATTGTTCTAGCTACATATGTTATCTATAACATAATCTAAGATCAAAGGAAAATAAGTTTATTTCCATGTAGTTTTGTAGTGGGAACTAGACCCCTAAATTCCAACATTTTTCAGCAACTAAAAAGTTATCTTTAAAAAATAGGAAATTATATCATATATTTTTCCAAATAATTATTAAAAATTATAATCTAAAATTTCAACCATTTCTACACACTTCATTAGTTTACTTCAATTTCAAATTCTAAATAATAATCCAAGATTTCTGTCATTGAAGGTGAACAGTTATACTTTTGTTATCCTTTTCCTTTGTAAAACGCTGACATAGGTTTGTGGTTTTACCCTATCACTTGTGTTCATGCTATTTATTTTATGTGCATGAAACTATGTTAAATAAGGACAAGCATAGATAATAATATTTGAATATTTTCATGTTAAGCAATTGTTGAGTTATTTTAGTATTAACCGAGTTACAATAGAATATAGTTTAATCAAAGTTTTGATTTCTATTAACATATAAGGGATCTGGGATTTTTTTTTTAGTAACTTATTAACCTCTCCCAACTTAGTTACTCCTCTTATATTTCCAACAATGGGTATAAAATCCTTTTTAGTGCTTGCAAAAAAGGTTTCAAGGACCTAAGCTAAAGATCAAAATGTCACATAAAAGAGAGATTCCCAAGTTAAATAGAGACAAATTTGCAACATTACAGGGAGTTATGAAGTTAAATATTGAAACCATCAATGATTCAAGTATGGAATACTTAAACACTTCTATTGGAATTTACAAGTGGGAAGATTTACTTCGGAGAGTGGGGGGAGGGTGAATCAGAAGTAACTAACTTTAACCTTTTCAAAACTTTTTAACTGAAAATATTCACATGCATCTAATTCATCTAATAAACATGGAAGTAAAGACATGCATGAAAATAGATAACACAAGAATTTGGTAACCCAGAAACCCTCTAAAATGAGAAGGTAAAAATGGGGTGGGGATGACACCCACAAAGTATTACTATAGCAATATATAACTATTTAAGGTTACAAAGTTTGACCACTTCCAATGGTCTGCCCTATGAGAGGCCTATCCTATTAAAAATTTTACACCTTATTAAAAGTGACCTAGTTAAAGGATTTACAAACATTCATTTGGAATGTTCTCTTTTTAAATGATTTAGCACCTTGTCTAAAGTCTTACAACATGGCTATTAACCAACCTATCATCATAGGATTTTCATTCCTAATATAATTGCTAGAGAGTATTAGAAAGTCTTGACCTGATGACTTGTAGTCCTTAATTGTTGATTCCATATCCTCATTTTGCTCTATCTAATTTGATCCTTACTTGATCTGATATGTCTTTCTTCAAAATTCTAATGCTTTGTTCTTGATCAACTAAATTTTGCAATGTTGCTCTGCTCTTCTCTTAGTCTTTACACCCTTATGCACTTTTCTATATTTCACCCATATGCTCTTCCTCATGTGTACATATAATGGGTTTTTGTGATCCTTTTAAAGGCTTTGAAGACTTAGGGTTAGGTATAAATCTACGATCAATATTTACTCTTCATTTCCTACTCAATTCTTGCACTTTTCCTATTGGTTGCATGACTTCTCTATTTTTCTTATTGGTTGCATGTTGATTGCATAGGTAATGCAAAATATTTGGTGTTATCTTCAAGATCCTTCAAGATTCATCCTACGTTAGCTCAAAAAATGATTTACATATGAGTTTGTGAAGGCACAAACTCATATGTTGATTCTATGTTACTCAACACTTACTAGTTGTTGATGCTCGACACATATAGGAATTCTGTATCACTTAACTCCTATAGTTATTCTATTTTGCTTCACATCTTTACTCTACTCAGTATCACTTATCACTCAGAACTTGAACTTCACTGGACACCTAAAGTTCATTCAGCATCTATTGAAACTCTAGCTCGACACACACTATAGCTTAGCTTTTGTATTATACTCGGCATCATCTTGAGAATTGGTTAACTATTTTTTCACTTAGTTGTCAAAACCAATCCGAGACAAACAATCTCCCCCTTTGACATGAGTGGCAAAAAAACTTAACTAAGAATTATGAATATGATCTCTATGAGTATGCTACATATTCTATTTAGCATATGTACAAGACTTCAAAAACTTGTTCAAAATTTTATATACCTCAAAATCTTGTAACTCCCCCTGAGCTGATGTGCCATATCTATAACCAAAATTCCATTCCTACAACCAAAGACTCTTGTGCTGAATTTGTCTCATGTTTGTTTGATACTCTTTACCTTGTCTACCTTATCATTCTTTTGCCTCTATTTTTATGTGCCCTATTTTTTCTTTGTTTGTAATTTGTATCTACTCCCCCTTTCACATCTTTTTCTAGTGTTTGCATATTTTTGGCTTTATTCCCTTATTAGTTCCTCAAAAGTTGAATATCTCCCACTTTGGATATTCTTTATTACCTCCATCAAAGAATATATTATCTCCAAAAATGTAATTTGTCCCCTTTTTATTTACATCTCCCCCCTTTTTGACACTTATGTCAAAGGGTCATAAGAATGAATGGAATATTTAGCCAAAAATGTTTTATTTACCTCCATTATCATCTTTAGAGAACCATCCCAATTATCAAAGGAAATTTCTAGTGATTTGTGCTGAATGGTTGTCTCTACTGCAAGATTTACTAGGCCTTCTAAGGTAGAAAGATTAGGGTCTTTCTTTAAGACATTTTCTACATATGCAATTTCCTTGTATAGAACTTCTAGATGTGGAGTAATGGTAGATTGAATCTGTATCAGTTTTGCCTTGACATTGGCCTCTTCTACTATCAATATAGCTAACTTCTTCTAGGTGTGAAGCGTAGTTGCAAAATACTTCTCACTTTGAGCTAGATCTTTGGGTAGCCGAGTCTAGAAATCTTAAGATTACATTCTGAGCTCAGAATCCTTTGGCTAGGTTCTTGTGTGAAGAATGATGAGTCATACAATTTGGAGTATAGTGAGAATATGTTCTCAAGTACTATTTTAACCTTCTCAACTTTCTTAGCCAAATCAACTTGTGAAAGTGTTATTTCACTAGATATCTTTATATTGACTTTCATTTGAAATTTCTTTTCTAACAACTCTAATAACTTAACATTAGTGTCAAGCTCTTCATTTTGTACCTAGTCCACTATGTTGGACAATTTCTCCATAATGGGTGTTGTTTCATTAGGTACAAGGAAGTTGAATGCATCAAGGAATATGTCTTTGATTTCTACAAGTGCTTGCTTCTATCTATACTCATTTTTGAGTATCTCCTACCTCTTCTTTCTTTCTAGTACCTCTTGCACTTCATTTATTTGTGTTAGGTTGATTTTCTTGGAGTCATAACTAGGTATGTTTGTTTCCTCATCAATTATAAGGTCTCCATAGTGAAGTACCCTTGCAACCTTGGTGGAGCTCAAGCCTGGTGCTAAGATTTGTAGTAGTACTACATTAGTTCTCAGCTTTTTGGTAGGAGTCCCTGAGGTAGGAAAGTTCACCAATGTCTGTTTTGGCTCCTACTCCTTTTCTTTAGGGGTATTCTCCTCTTCCTTCTCCTCTTTTCTACTACCTTGATCAATAATGATGATTTAAAGAGGTGCACCTTGGTTTTATGCTATAGGAACATCTTCTCCTATTTTTTCCTTTGTTGGCTCGTCGACAGGTGTTGTTGTTGTGACTATATGATCAAATTTAGCAGTTGCATCCTATGCTTCTTTCTCTTTTGATTGATCTACTATAGTTATGGAAGGTTGTGAAGGTGGTTCTTGTGTGTTCACCTTCTCCCTAGTGATCTCTGCTACAACCTTTTGCAACTCTTCCACACTCACCAAAATAGGATATGTGCATAATTGTGATTGTAATGTAGTTTGATGAAGGATCTTTTTGAGATCCTCTATAGTCAATGGATTTATGTTCTAACTTGAAGTGTTAGTAACATCCTTAACTATTAGTATTTTTGTAGGTGTTGTATGTGGATGACTTGGTGGTGGCATTTAGGTGTCTTGGACACTCTGTTCTAGTTGCTACTCCTTAGTTGTTGCCTCTTCACCTTGTATCTTCTCCATTGTTGCCTCTTCTTTCTCTTTCTCTCCTTCCCCAAATTTTTCATTCTCCTCTTCTTCTTCATCATTTCTTCCTTCAAAGGGGTCTTCCTACCCTTCCTTTACTATAGTCAATCCATAAATTAAGTTCCACATCTGTGTGGACTTTTGCACAACATCTTCAATTTGATTTTGCAAAATTCTGAAGGCTCTATATTTAGGTGCAAATTTTCTCCCATGTTTTTTATTAGCCTTAGTTATTTGAGCTTTATTTAGGTCTAGCATTACATGAGTGAATGTAGACTCCCTTATTTCCTTTTCCATTTTAAGGCAGTAGAGCCATTTATTCTCTACAATGGAGCTTAGCTCCTTAGGCAATGAATTGTCTAGTTCAAGTGGGGTGGTCTTGAACTTAGCCATCATAGTGTAGATGGACTCTTCCACTATGATTTTCTATTCCCTTGACAACTTATTAAAATCAATGGTCATTAAACTAGTTAGATCTACATTATCTCTAATGTTATTACAAACACTTTCCACTTTAGATTTGGTAGAATACCTTACCAATTTGAATTGATCTTCATCAAACTCTGTCCATTCTTTGTTTGATTCTGGGGGTGCAACATATTTTCTTCTTTTCTTTGGTTCTATAGGACCTCCTTTCTCTATTTCTTTTTATTTCCCCTATTCTTTTTTCACTTGGGTGGTTGCCTTGGTATTTCCCCTTGTAGTTGGTTTGGTTGGGCTTAGCTTTGTTGCTTTCTTCTTCCCCTTTGGTTGTGCAACTAGTTTTTTTTTTCTTTTCTTTTCTTTAACTCTGGCTTTGGTACTTTTTTCTTGGCACCTTCCTATTCTTTTTCATCCTCCCCCATTGCTTGGGTTAAAGCAAGTGTTTCCTAACCTTGTTCCTCTTCATCATCTTTGGCTTCTTCACCTTCTTCTTCTTCTACTACTTCTACAATGCCCTCACCAAATTTGGCCTTTAACTTCTTTACAAGTTTATCTTTCTTCTTTAGTGTGGAGGCAATCTTTAACTCCATATCCACCTTTGACCTGACCACATCATAGGTTCCAAAATGTGGTGCACTTTTGTCCACTTCTTTTGCTAGTAGTGCAGTTATATCTGTTGATGCCTCATCTATATTTATTTCATAGCCAAGAGGTCTTAACCATCTAACTCTTGGTATGGAAGCTTGAATGTATGTATAATCAATATCTACAAGAAAGCATATGTCATTTACATGCTTCTCTACTAATGAAACTAGTATTCTTAGCGTTTTCTTCCTTGACTTTTTGAAGTCTTCAAAATAACTAGTCATAAGGGTCTCAAAATTAGCTCCCATTTGTTCAATATATTCATTGACTTGAGTTATGATTGACCTATTTTCTTTCCACACTACTTTACCAAAAGAAGGAAACTCATTTTGTACATAAAAGAATATACAAATCAAAATAGCACCAAACTTGCATTGTGCTCCCTTGGTTTTCCTTATTGCTGCTAAATTTTCATTAATTTATTGTAGTTGTAGTTCAGCAAGATCATAAGTATGATCCCTTTTCACCAATTTGTAGCCTGCATCCAATGTAATGCAAGGCACACTATTAAGTCTACTAGATTGATAGAATTTGTGTGTAATAAATCTAACAAAAAAATCAACAAGAGGGTATTGGATGGTGTCTATTGTCATCCCTCTCTTGCTTCACTTAGCACCAATGTTCTTCTCTATTGCCTCCTTAGAATCACTCCTAAGGGTCTTTGGTTGTTCTAGGGTTGGGTACCCTATCACTCTATGTACAATTCTCTTTGTCATTTTTCACTGAACCATCTTCCAACCATAAACTACCATCATGAATTCTACTAAGCACTAGCCTGATCCATTCAATCTTGAATATTGTGGGGAACTCTAGGGCACACGTCAAAGCCTTCTTTTCAACAATCTAATATTCTTCTTTCAACACTCTATTTTCACACAATTTTTCATAAGCTTCCCTCATCTCCATGTCTCTTATGGATCCAATCTTGCAATTGTAACATCTCCTAACATCCTAAACCATAATTACCTTAGGGGGTATGATAGATAGGGCTTTGGCTGGGTCATTTTTATATTCTACCTCTAGAATTGGCTAGAAATAAGGTTGTTTTACTTCATTTGACACTAGCTGGACCTCAAAAGATTCCTTCTCCTATGTTTTCCTAGATCTAGAAGCCATTTATACGATCTAGGGTTTCAACACAAAGAAAATATGAAACTGCATAGCTCAGCACAAATGTAAATACCTCGAAATCGATGAAATCATGTTGAATTGCTGCTAAAATCTGCTTAACACTAGATTCTCTACTATGAAATCACTCTGCACTCTTTTTCATCTTTTCTCTTCATTTTCAATGAAGAAAAATGACTAAAAACATGATAATATACCCTATTTTTATTGCGTTTAATGCTTAGTGCATTTACAATTGTCCACTCAGCATCTTAAGGATTTCTGTATTACTCAGCTTCCATTGGCTTTTCATCACTCAACTTACACTACCAACTTGGCTACAACTAGTCTTCGAACTTTTGCTCTTTTTGATAATCAACTCAACTTGTGCTGGAATGTTTACTCAGCATCTAAGGGAAACATGACAACACTTGTGAAATCTTGAAATTTTAACTTTGCATCTCTGTTCATGTTGATCTCTTCTTTTGAATACTTACTTGTTTAGGAACTAATGTATGATAAAACTTTGTAAATTAGTCCCTCATTCCTTCTCTTTTCTTAGTTTGATGAAGTGTGACCACTTCAC
The DNA here is from genome assembly GCA_028749045.1 of Cupressus sempervirens. Classification (NCBI taxonomy): domain Eukaryota; kingdom Viridiplantae; phylum Streptophyta; class Pinopsida; order Cupressales; family Cupressaceae; genus Cupressus; species Cupressus sempervirens. Next base: position 21,649,704 of record CM053787.1, on the reverse strand, counting down.
TTGTTATGTGAAGTGATCCCTTCATTTGATATGCTACACCCATCTTTCTTCTTCCATGTCTTATTCATTTCTCCTTTAATGTGTTCAACATCTACCTTTTTTGTTATTTGAATTGGGTGCCTTTGACCTTGTTGGGAATTTCCTGGAAAAAAACCACCAAGTAACTAGCTATTGCTTTTCAATGTTCTGAAGTGAGCCCTATTAGGAGCCAACCTGGTTAAAGGTTACAAAACACACTATTAGGTGTGACCTTGTTAGAGGATTTAATAACCTTGTTAGGAGTGGCCTTGCAAGAGGTCTTTAGAACAATTCAATGGAACTATAACCTTGTTAGAGTATTTAAAAATGGCTATTAAACCAACTCTACTAAGAGATTTTGGAATCACTGCTACAATGGTAAGAAAGTAACAATGAAATGACTTGAATGAGATGCAACAGAATTCCTGATTACAGATCTCTATTCTACATCACACTAAATCCTTCCTGATCGAATATGACTTTACTGATCCTCAAAGATATCTGGCCATCCTTCAAATTCGCTCACACTTTCCTCTTCAAACAATCAATACAGTTGCATACCTGCTGATACATAATGGAATTCTAAACTTGACCTTTCATTTATACCTTACAAATTATCAAGTCGACCCAATTACAACTTACAATTTCCAATTATCATTACCTTAGTTGGCTAGAATAAATACTTGGAACAATTAAACTTCATTTCCAAAATTAACAAAATCCTTCATTGGCCAACCCTACTCAGTAAACATTAATCCTAAAATAATTTCCTATGTTAACCAACAGAAGCTTGGTTAACACTGCGAACCTGCAAAAATCTTTTGGAAATCGAGTGAACTTGGTGAACACTAATCAAATAAAGGGTCTCATAACCATGCTAAAACTAAATAAAGTTACACTTTCTTGGGAATATTAGGCTATGTGTGATATCAATCTAGCTACATGTAACCACCACATATATATAGAAGAAGGGAGTCATCCTATTTGGCAACCATAATGAAGACTTAATCTTGTGTTGCAAGATATAGTCAAAGAGGAATTCCAAAAGTTATTGAATATTGGCTTCATTTATCCTATCTTAGATATTAGTTAGGTATCTCCTTTGGTAGTAGTACATAAGAAAAATGGTAAGTGGCTCATTTGTGTAGACTATAGAGAAATAAATAAGGAAACTAAAAATTATCACTTTTTCTTTACCATTTTTTTATGAAGTTTTAGATTCTCTTGCAAGGAAGTCATTCTTCTCTTTCTTGGATGGATTTAGTAGATATAACCAAATATATATTTCTTTGGAGGATTAGGACAAGGTGAAATTCACATGTCTATGGGGTACTTTTTCCTACAATCTTCTTCCTTTCGGACTGTGTAATGCCCCAACCACATTTAAGAGGTCACTTGGTACATGAGCACCAATACCTCTAGTATCCAAGGAATCCAATCCTATAAGGTCTTTATGAGATTCACTCAAGCAAATTTATGCCTAAGAGTCATATATATTTTAGAAGTTTTTTTCTCATTTGAATAACCCTACTTGTAGGACCTAGTTACCACTGGTGTTTTATAAACCATTTGCTTTTGACTATGGTCATTCAGAACATCTTAGTCCTAGGATAGGTAGGATAGGTTATGCATTTTCTTAGGCTTCTAAATATGTTTTAGGTCCCTATGATACTAAAGGAAGGTCCTAGCATGGTAAAAGTGCACATTTTTCATAAGTTGCAAAACATTGCACATTACAAGAAAAGTTGCTTAACAACTTTTGCAAAAAGTTATCATCTATTACATAATAACATCCCAATGGGAAAAACATTTTAAAATATGTTGAATTAGTTTGGAAAGGTCTTTGTATAGCCATTTTAGGTGGGTGGAAGATAGAGAATGTAATTTGGAAATTGGAATCAATAAAAACTCCCTATTTTCCTTGTAATTTAACTACAACACGTGTGTATAGACTGGCATAGATTGGAGGAATAAAATGAATGATTGAATAAATATAAATTATGATAAATGAAGGAAATTAAATTGGTTTTAAGAGTTGAAGAGGTTTGAGTCAATAGATATCATATAATCTCTCTCGAGTGCACCAAAATCCTCCATTCATTGGTAGTTTTAGGCAAAAATGTCCTAACTTGATTTTCCACATTGGGAATTCCTTGCCACTTAGGAAAATAAAATTTAGGAGGGTATAATATTTGATTACATAAGGATGGGAGATGGGATTTAAGTTTTCTATTTTTGTAACCCTGTCCTAGACCAAACATCTCTATGTGTTTGGTTCAAGACAATAGATATTGAAGTGATAGAAACACTTTAGGGATGGTTCAATCAAGTATAATGGTGGATTATGGTCTTTTATAGATCCTCCAAGTATCTCAACTAGTGGCTAATCCTATAAATTTATCTAGAGAGGACTTCCTTCACAAACCTAGCTAATTAGGCCTAATTAGGTTTATTGTTGCACTTAGGGTTTGGTACTCATCTTTTGGTTTGGGAGTGTGAAACCTTGGATTCCAAAAAAATTCAAAGAGCGCTTGAATATCTACTTTTTTTGTTAGGTCCTTCGGAGAAATTGTTGATTAAGACCCAATTTCCTCTTTTGTAAGGCTAATAGGCCACTAGGCCCAAAAGCCAAAATTTCTATCTAAGCTTTTAGGCATAGGCTAGGTTTTTGTATCCCATCACTTTGAGACCAATGGATATTGTGGAACCTTTCCATTCTATTTTTATTACCTAGGTTCCCATTTCAAGCATTTACCAAACATTTGGTTGTGTTTTGCTAAAATACCTAGTAGTACTCTAAAGGAGTGCCTAGTTGATGTTTTGTATGCAAGATTTTACAAAGGTGTAGAGCCCTCTCTCAAGCCCATTTTGGGTGTAAAAGAGGACATAAGGCCACACCAAAAAAAATTTCCTAATCAAGGGAGAGATTCAACACTATTAAGAATTTTTTCTTATTTAGTTAATGATTGTGTCAAAGTTTATACGGATGAAGGGACATGGTAAGACCTTTGAAGAAGTTAAGAATAATTTAGATAAAGTGCTTAAAAGGTTTTTAGATACTAATATGTCCTTGAGTCATGAAAAGTGTCACATGCTAATTATTGAGGGAATTGTGTTATGCCATCTAATTTCATCAAAAGACATCCAAGTTGATCTCAAGAAGATCAAAATTATTCAAGACCTCCTTGTAACTTATACTCAAAAAGATGTTAGGATTTTTCTTCATCATGTGAGATACTATCATATATTTATTCAAAACTTTAGAAAAATTCCTTCTCCTTTTTTTTCTCTTTTATTTAAAGATTTTGTCTTCTCTTGGACACCGAAGTGATAAGAAACCTTTGAAACTATCAAGATCGAGCTTTTGACTACTTGTGTCCTCAAGGTCCAAATTGGGAGCTACCTTTCCAAGTCCACACATATGTCTCTAGTTTCTCTATGGGGGTGGTTCTTGGGCAAAAAGAAGACAACCTCTTGTACTCTATTTACTATATTAGTAATAATTTCACTAGAGTAGAGGTAAAATACATGGTAACTAATTTTTTTGGGTTTTTTTCATGCTATTAATAAATTTCAACATAATACTACTAGCTATTAAGTGTTCATACTAATAATTCAACAATTCACCTTTTAATGAATAAACATTTAGTAACTAATAGGTCATTAGATGGTTACTCTTATTACAAGAATTTGATGTTACTATACTTTATAAGCTTGGTCAAGAAAATGTGGTTGCAGATTTCCTCTCTAGCATGCAATAACTAGACAATAAATCCAATCTTGTTCATGATATATTCCTTGATGAGAACCTCTATGCCATCTTTGTGAAGAGTCCATGGTATGCCAATATTTCTAACTACCTTGTTACATGAAAGTTTCCTCCTTACATCTCCCCTTGAGAATGTTGTAAGTTGGTGGGTCTTAGTGACCAATATCCTTGGATAGATGGTCCCCTCTTCCACACTCACATCAACAACATAATGCACCACTATGTTCCTAAGGAAGATGTGTTTGATAATCTATAATCCCATTACACCAAAACTTATGGTGGACACTTTTCTTCTCAAAGAACTACTTAGAAGATCCTTAATGCTGGATAATATTAGCCTATATTTCATAAGGACTATAAGTTATATGTTTATCATTGTGATCAATGCCAACAAGTGAGTTTTCTTAAAAGATCTAATGAGATTCCTCTCCACCCTCATATCTCCATTGAACCTTTTGAGAAATGGGGTCCTAATTTTGTGGGTTCCATTAACCCACCTTCTAACAACAAAGAGTACATCCTTTTTTGCACTAACTATGTGACCAAATGGGTTGAAATTTTTGCACTTAAACATGCATAGGATACCATGGTGGCTGACTTCTTATATTCTAAAATCTTCTTCCACTTTGGTGTTCCTCAAGAGATTACTATAGACCAAGGACCTTAGTTCACTTCAAACCTCATTGTTGCATGAGATAAAGAGTATGAAATTTTCCATCGAAAGTCTTCTCCCTACCACCCTCAAGAAAATAGACAAGCTGAGATGACCAATAAAGACCTTGAAAAAATTCTTACCAAGAGTGTTGCACTTCATAATCATGATTGGGCCATATGACTTCTCAAAGCTATGTGGTCCTATCATACCACATGGAAGACCACCACTAGTATGACTCCTTATGAGATGGTCTATGGTAAGAAAGTTTTTCTTCCCATTGAGTTCAAGGTCAAGACTCTCCAAACCATAATACAACTTGGTTTGAGTATCTATGGTGCTCAGCAGGACTGCATTTCTTGGTTATATTCCCTAGATGATATTTTCTAGGATACACTTCTTCATACAAAACTTTTTTAGAAAAAATGAGTGCTTTGACATGAAAAACATATCTATCAATGCTCCTTTCATGCTGGGGATTGGGAACATTTGTATGACTCTCAATTTCAAGATTTCAAAGGTAAATTCTATACTCAATGGCTTGGACCCTATAAGGTTAAACATGCTTTTAATAATGGTGTCATAAAACTATGTACTATCAACTTAGAATGCTACAAGGTTCTTGTTAATGGCTATGATCTCAAGCTATACCAGAAGCCTCTTTCAAAGGAATCCTTCTTTCTTGATGTGGAAAAGAAACTATGCATGGTTCCTTTTGGACTCCTCCACTCTTAAAATGAATAAATATATTTATAAAAAATATACAAAAAATACAAGAAAATAAACCTTCTAATTTTCTTAGTGCGCCTCTATTCCTTTATTTTTCTATGTTCCATAGGTCTCCTACTTCACTTATAAGATCTCCTACATTACTTACTTAGGTTTGTTCTGATCCCTTCTATGAAAAGAAGGGTACCTATACCTTGGCTCTTATCATAATACCAATTTTATTCCTAATGTATTGCCACATGGCTCACTTTGTGATCATGTGTTATTGTCTTGGTGTTTTTGGCATTGGCTTATCATCAATCCTATTTTCATAGTGGCTTTCCACATTACCTTTGTAGTTACCTAAGTCATTTTTTTCAAGGTATATACTATGCTCATATGAGATCCACTCTCTAGCTTCCACTTCCATCTTGATAGTCACATCTTCTATACTTAGTGATTTTGGTGATCCTTCATCATTAATTGACTTGATTTCTGTAACTTATTTTGTTTCTTTTTTCCTCTTTATATGTTTTTAATTTTCTATTCTCCCTATGCCCTATGGTGATTTTCCCCATGGATGGGTCAACTGTTTAGTTTGGGGGACATGTATACATTTTGGTGATGTTTGTTTCCTTGAATTTTCATTACTATTTCATAATTTTCCACCCTATTTCCTATCATTACTACCATTATACCCATATACCTATGACCCTTCACTAGAAATGGTAATTACCCTACCAAAGAAATCCTAAGTTGTTTCTTTGTTTTTCACTTAGAATGGTGGTTTTTGAAAAAACTTGGTACCAAAGCCTTCTATAATGAACCAAGAGTGGTTTTTGGTGAAGATCTCTACTACAATCATGTGGGATGAGAGATGACCTTGCTATGATCCCATGACTATGGATGAAATAAGGTAACCCAAGCACACATAGGCATACAAAGTGTTTAAACAACACCACTACAAGGGTATGATACATAGGTGGCTCAAGAGTTTGCACAAAATATATCTCTTTCTAAACACCAAACCATGGTATATAGATTAATAATTCCTATCTCAATGGAGGTTATTGTAGAAGCTTTTTGTTTATCCATCACTAGAAAAAAGTATTTTCTAGAAAGTTCAAAAAAGTTAATGGCTTTGCAACCACTTCATGAATTTTTTAATGAAAGGAATGAGGTAGCTACAATTTTCAAAGGTTAGGGCACAAAGTTGGATTCTCTTTCTTACCATTTGAAGCATGTTACTTGGTTCATGATTCAATATACAACATCTGAAGGTAGGTATGTGTATGCATATGCTCATCATTTTTAGTTGTTGATTCATTAATGAAGGGGGAACTTGTCAGCATTCCATATTATCTCTATTATTCTTTGTGTCATATGATCTAGAGTGTTCAAGAGTGTCATACTCATAAGCTTGCACATCATGGTCTTATTAGGTTATTGGTCATTAGGTAATTGTAGATACTCAAACCCCCATGTAATTAGGATTCCTTCACTAATTATGATACAAATAAGGGTTCTTCTAATAAGAAAAATTTAGAAGAAATATAAATTTATAGTTTTGAGAATGAGAATGAGGATAGTTCTGCTAAAGAAGAAGATGTTCCTAAGTCATCCTCTAGAGAAGATGCCCCTATGTAATGTTCTAAAGATAATGTCTATGAAGAACAAGAAGAGAAGGAGTATGACATATCCAACCCAAACCCTAGTACACCTTCACCTTCATTAAGGAAATAAACCCTATAAAATACCACTAGATAAAAAAAGGAACCTTATAAGATAAATTTTAAGAGTCCCTACCAGCTAGGAGTTTGGTTACAAAGAAAGGGCAAACCCTTGACAATCTTATGACTCAAGGAAGAAAAGAAAAATTGCCCCTAGTGAGAAAGATGATAAACTGAAGGACTTGTACACTATATCCACATTAAAATTGGATAAGGAAGTCCAGGAAAGTGAATAATTTAAGGAAAAAATACAAGTTTTGTCAATAGTCTTAAAAACCTAGCAAAATGAAAAGGGAATTGAGACATATGACTCAGAGGAAAAGGAAATAAATTTGGCAACAAAATTCTAAATGTGTTAGTCTTGTTCCAATTCTAGAACATGCATCAAAATAAAAACTTCCTTCTCATCATTTTAGTAAGGATGTATGAGCTAAAAACTTATGTGAAGAGAATGGAGCCCATAAACAAAATAAGGAAGAAATAGTTTAAGGTGAAAATAAAGGTATTATTTGTATAGAAAGGGCCAATGAAATACTAAAATTTCTTCCTATAAATACTATTCAAGAAATCTTGCATAGTGCCCTTGGTGAAGAGATGATGAAATAAGTTTATGATAGCAATATTTGCATAGAAAACCAAGAACTAGTAGTCCAAAATGCAAAGGGACTTCAAGAAGGGATAACCCCACAACAAGAGGCAAATGTCCATCAAGTCATACATAGTATGCTAGAATCTATTCAATAACAATTTCAAGAAGAAAAGTGTATGGAAACATTAGAGGTAGCTGAAGAGCTTCCTAAGTTTCAAAACAAGGATAATGAGAATTTTTTTAATAAAACAAGATGAGGACATCGTAGAGAACTAGTGTGAGGAAATACTACAACAAAATGAAAAGTTTATGAAACAAAAAGAGGAAATTTAGACACTTAGAAATTCTCTTGATCAACTAAAAAAGGAAAAAGAAAATCTCTTCAAGAATATCAAGTGAGGCTTAGGCCCTTGTCCAAAACTAGGCAGAAGAATTATAAAGGTTCAAGGAAAAAACTAAATGCACAATTATTAGTCATGAATTCTGTCTTACAGTTGTAGAACATGAAAAGATTTTGAAGGGGGGAAAACAAAAATGCTACCATGAACTTTACTATAACTTACAGAAACTTACCCTTTTGTCTAGTTTGTGCCTTGTTCTTCCCTTTTTGTATGAGGATATGCAAAACCCTCAACTAGGCAGAATGATGAGCTAGAATATGTTGACTTTTGATTACTTTTCCATTTGATTTCCATATTTAATGTTAATCTAGTCACCATTATGTAGAAATGAAATAAGAAATGTAATGAATATAAAAGGAAAGTTAGAACTTGAACTAGGAATGAAATCTTTGATATATTGCTGATTGGATTGCATTAATGCATAACAAGTGATTCATAGATGGATAAATAGATAGGACAATAGCTATTTGGCACACTGCTATGATTTTTTATATTTTAGTAGCCATGGTTTTAGGCTAGAGAAAGAATATTATTCTATTTTGTATGTAATGAAAGATGTATTGGGACTCAAAACTGAAAGCCTTGATTTTGAGTCCCATTCTAAATTTTGAGTCTAATTGAGCCCCTATAAGCACTTTTCATGCATTTGTACTTGACTATCACTTTGAGGTATATGAAATTTTTTATGTTTATAATACCTTGGATTTAGTATATGCATGATTCCCATAATGATAAATTTTTATTCTAAATCATTTTTAGCATTACTTAAATCTGCATTTTTTCTTAAGTGTCAAGGAGCGATAGGAAGCCTAGTTTGCAATTGAAAATGCTGCACCTAGTAAAGTTTCACATGTTGCCACTATGGGAGTGTTTAGTATGCATATCAAAAAGAATATTTTTCAGATTTCAAGTCATTTAAATATGTTTTGACTACATTTTGAATCCCTCAAAGTTGGTTATTTGTTGTTGTCATGCCGATGCATATTTCTTAGAATTATGGGAAACCCTATTTGACTAGTTATAATTTTGACACAGTTGATACCACTCAGAAAATTACTTTCATACTACATTCTATGTGTCATTGACATGCTATGTTCCATATTTGAACTTATGATGAATCTATTTGACTAGTTTCCAAATGTGATTCCAAATGCAACTTATAAATTTTCACTTGTGTCTAATAGTGCAAATTGATCTGTAGCCCTGTTTAGGATGTCATAACTATAAATCCATGATAGATGATACCAAGTGTATTGTACCACTATGTTATACTCTAAAAATTCTTTAATTGTGCCAGTTTTTGAGTCTTGACCAATTTTTTTACACACTTTCCTAGGTTCATTCCATTTGTGAAAATCATTGGTTTGCTAATGTTCCTAGTTTTGTAGTTCTAAGTACCTATCTTTGAACACCTATAAAATGCACCTAATTATTAATCATGAGCCCAAATAATTTTTTTTACTCTTTAAATGATAGTAAATTTATGCCCCAATTTTTGTGCCCCCAAGTGTTCATTTGTCCTATTTCCAAAGCCAAAATTGAATGCACTTTATTGTTTTTTGGCATGTTTGTTTACAAGCAGTTTCAAGTAAGCAACTTTGACAGTCAATATCTTTTGACCCAAATGTCTTCATGAAATAAAATCTAAGAGGGTACAAGAATGTGAACTAGAGCATAGATACATTATATATTAGGGACCTATTGTTTCTTTCAGTCAATTTTTAAAGCCAGTCTTAGAGGCTTCTAGGCATAAAAATCATAGTTTGCAAAAGGGGTACAATGAGATTCTCAATAATCAAGAAGTGACTAATTTTTTTTTAATCAGTATAAGGGGTTGGACATATTAGTTTGAAATTTTAGTCATTTGAAAAAAATTAAACTAGACCCACTTTGAGGCTTGACTAACTTCACTAGACTTATAGTGACAATAAGATATTAAAGTAAACATATACAAGAAAAGTGACTAGATTATCTTGACTACCATTCAACTTACAATATGCTCATTGACTAATTTAAAAACTTAGTACTTGGATAGCATGAGGCATTGTGTTTACTTTTATGATATTTGAGGGGTGTAACTTTGTAGTGAAGGCTTGAAAGTAAGAAGCAAGTTATTGCCTTCAGATTCATAGCAACATGTTTGTGGCATATGGAGTAATTCCAATGCACGTTGTCTAAGAATAACACTATAACACAAGAACAATTTAAAACATCTTGGTATTTTTTGCAAAAGGAAGATGAAGACCTCAGTTATCATATAATATACCTATAATTTGAAAGTGGGATGTATGCTTTAAAGTTGACAATAGGTAATGGATTGTTTCATATGCTTGTTTGCTTAACCTTTTACAAGAGGGAACCATTTTAACTCTCCTAGTTAGATTGTGATGGAAATTGGAAAATATTGACACATATGGTTCTATGGAACATTTCTATTGGTTTTTGAATGTGTGGAGGCATGTGGATCAACATTGAAAGATTTTTTCTCCCAATATGTAAAACCATGAAACCCAAAAGAGAAAATATCTTACATCACCCATCCTTCATCATAGTTAGCTCAGTAAAACCCATTCCTTCCTTCCATAAATTAATAGGATCCCAAGCCATCCTTGGCACATCAAGAATGAAACAATCTTGCTTGACCCCACATCAAGAAGGTATAAAGGGTGAGGCGTGATTCTGCTTGTAAAATTAATGCCTTTTTCTTTTGAAAGAGAATTTAGTTAGGAAGAAAAATAGAAGAGGGAAGTTGTCTATTAGATACATAATATATTCCATTCATAAATCAATCAAAATACCTCCCCTTTCAATAAATCTCATGCACTATGGGTGGGTGAAGTTTGGCAGGTAAAATCAAATCCTATGATTCTACATGCATAGGTGAGATACACATAGAGACCACATGACAAAGTGTTTGGAGATGAATGTTAAAAAATTTAGTTACTAGATAAAGACATTTTATTAACCTAGTATAGACCACTCTAAAGCTCTATAGAAACCTAAGAGAAGTTGTTATGTTTGAGGCAGAAGTATGGGTGGACTACGTTATGTGGGCTTGTAGGACTTAAAGGCCAAGATTTCTATGGGAAATGCTTGCAGGTCACTAACTATGAGACTAAGGCTCAGATAGTTGTCAAGATTATAAATTACTATAGTAATGGTAGCATAGATTTGGATATTAATGTGTTCAGGTAGTTAGATATGAATAGGTAGGGTAATACCATTGGAACATAAGGAGATCATTTTATCCCACATTCCTCATGGGAGAGTAAAATCTCATAGTTTTATACCAAGATACTCAAGCCTTTAGTGTCTTAAGAGGGTGCCTATGGAAAGTGGAGGAAGATATTCATGTGGGTCCTAGTTTACAGTTGGATGGATATGAAATAAAATTTTGGCAACACACACAAAACATAGTCGGTGAGATGGCCCAAAAACTGCGTATTGCATAGCATAGAAATTAAGGTGGGCTTGGAATTCACTTTTGATAATAGTAATTTCTCTTTTTTCTCATCAAGAATGTCTCATCTATGGGTCTAAAAATTCCACCCTCTATAGCTTTTGCTTCTCTCTTTCTATGATAGGTATTTGCATGCAGGTGATTCTTGGGAGATGTGGGGTTGATCTTTCATCAACCTCAACATGGTATCAAAGCTCTAGATCTTCATGCCCTTGTTCTGTTTATGAGAGATTTAAAATCATTTTTTTAGATTTGAGCTTATTCTTTCAAATGGTTTCAATTTTCAAAAGTGTTTTGTGTTGGTTTTGAGGGGGACATTTTTTTGGAGCACTTGAGCCCAAACAAACATCACCATTGAGATTAGAGACTCAAAAACCCCCATTTTCATATCAAACATGTCCATTTTGAATGTTGTTGAAATATGAGGCAATATTTTGCACCCAACCCCTTTTGAACTAGACATGCAAATTAAGGCAATAATATTAAAGGTATTTTTGGGGCCATGAAGGCTTGTTCTTTGTGTTTGATTATGATTTTCTTAATTACATTGGTTTTGTAGACTATGGCCTTGAACCCATGTGGACCATTTTTTACCCTCCACCTTGGTCCACATTCTTTAATATCTCCATGGTGTGCACATTAAATATTGGCTCACACACCCTTTGTGTCCACATCAACTTTAAAAGTTTGTTTTGAATAGTGGTTTATTGCATTTTGGAGGTCTATTGTGGCCCCTCTACACTTTTTATTCCTCCTGGGAGGCTCACATGTCATGTAGTTGGTTTGTATGTTTGAGGGAGATAGTAGGCATGAGGAATGAGGCCAAAGAGTCATTTTTGTGGGTAGATCATTCCATTGAATGAGATATTTTTCTCTTTATATGCAAGAGGTGTAGGCATAGGGAAACATTTGAATCCCATTAATAGTGGTGGATTAAGCTTAAATCTCATGCTCCTTAGGCTGCCTCATGTCAGTAGCTCCACCCAAGTCTAATACTCCCCTCCAACCTTCGTGCATCCTCTATTCAGATGTCCTTGGTAGGAATTGCATGCATGAAATGCATACCCACATTTTGGTTATGTAACATTTTTTTCATGCACCAATGGTTTCTAATTCTGTTATTTAGCTCTTTTCTCACTAGATTAGTGGTATATCTTTATTTTAGGCATGATTGGCATTCCCTCATGGATCCTTTCAATACATTGGTCAATGGAGTAAATGGTGGTGAAGATTTTGGCCTCCAAGTCAGACCTCTATCTTGAGCCTTGCAACATTTATGCGAGTATATCTAATGGGAGCAAACAAATTATGTTGTGACACATGTTGTGGTTGGTGGACAATGTGAACTTAGAAATTCAATAGTTTTTAAATTAGGTCAATGACTTTGGTGGCATTTTTTGGGTGATTTGGAAAGTTTTTCTTACCCCACCACATCACCTTCCAACCCATCTTTCCATGCACCTCATATTTGGACTAGTTTATGGGTTGTTTGGTAGATAGCTTGTACTTAGGCTTCTATGATTTTGGAATTAGTGATGTTAAGTCCCACATGGTATTCTTGACTATACCTTTCCACCTTGTTTATGATTCCCTTTCCTTGCATATGGTTGGCTTCATTTTGTGTCTGCAAGTAATGATGCCCATTTGCTATGTGGCATATCCCACACTTGCCTCTTCTTGGTCACATTCTTATTTTAGATGATCAATTTCTTGTTTGGCAGTTTTCAAGATTTTTATGCCTCATTCATGGATCACACACACATATCAGCTCAAGTTTTTTTTTTTTGTTGATTAATTGAATTTTTTTGGCACATGCTTATTTATTGACCACTAGTTTTTTAATCTAGCATAGACTCTTATACCAATGAATTTTTTGTTATCTTGTTTTGTTTTTGGCAACTAGATTTTTTTTGGCAGGGGTCATTTTGTGGCATTCTTTTCCCTGATGACATTTTTCCCATCAAATTTGGGCACGTCACTTGCTAACATTAGCACCATGTTAGCACTGCATCATAAACTTATTTTCCCTTCAAGCTCTATTTAGACCTACATTTCTATTTTTGCTCATATCTCATGTATACAAACTCTATTTTCTAAAAATAAGTTAGTGCCCAAAAGATGGTTTCAAGCCCATCACAGTGGTGCATATGATTTTAAGTTTTGATTTTTTTTATGGTTTTTATGCTATCAAAGTTAGGGGTACAATTTTGCACTCTAGGAGACATATCTTGAGCATTTTATCTCTTATAGGAATTCTTTATATCATTAAAAAGGTCCTTCTTAGATCTTTCTAGTGATGCTAGTTGTTTTTCTAGATATGCTCTAGGCAAATTCTATTTAGTCTTTTGTATTTTTGTATTCAAGTAGATATCTTGGTTGTTTCAAGTCTAAGGATCCATTTTATTAATTTCAATGATTCATCATGTCTTATACTATCTATTATATTAGTCTTATGTCTCTTTTGGTTTATTTAGACATCATTTGTATGCATTCTTGTAAACATACTAAGATAAAGTGCCATATTTTATCTATATTTTCATTTAATTTTATTTTCTTTACTTTTCCTTATGATTCATGTAGTTTCATTTTAGGACACTCATGTGGATTATTGCATTATTGGGATTCACCATATCTTATGCCTTAATTTACATGCACTGCTCATGATTAAAGTGTCATAGCGGGGCTAGGGGGTTGATATTTTTCCTTTGTTTTCCATCTTCCTTTTTCTAGCAAGTGTCCCTTCCATGACATTATCCTCATGACATGTCTAAGATTGATCACCTCAATACACACATATGTACTCTTTTATGAATCTTGATAATGGTTCCTTGAAATGTAGTTCTTTTGGCCCACTTTTCTAGTTGCCTATCATCTTACCCTTATTTTTATTTGGGGTGATTCTTTTGTTATTTTTCATGCTTCCTTGGTTCAATGGAGTGAGCTATGTATTTATTTTTTGTTCCTATGTACTAGGCAGATGGAGTAGCTAGGTACCTATGCATTTCAGCGAGATGAATCATATACCATATATACACTCTTCTTGATTCCTACTTTGGTTGCTTCCTTCCATGTTCAATTGATAAAATCCTCAGGCATTGGTGTTTTAAGCCATCTATATCTTCAAGTTCAATTATTTTCCATTGTGTGCCTCTCAATTTGATGTAGATTATAGTCTTCTCTAACTAGTCAAGTTCTATTTTAGTGGAGGTTTTTCAGATTAGTAGCTAATTTTGATAGAGTTTTGCAACTTATATATGGTTCAACGGTGTTCTTCATGATCACATTTTGATCCTATCTTCTAGGAAATTATCTAGTTTGAAGGATTCTTTAGTCCTTCACTAGTTTCTATTCAATATTATTTCCATCTCTTTTTGGATTAGGGTTTTCCCTATGTGGTTTTATCTATTTCTCCTCTTTTTAGAGATTTGGTTGTTCTTGGGTATCTCATCATGCTTTGTTGTTGGGGCCCGATTCTACTTTCTATGGTAGTTTCTAGGTTTTAGCTACTCCCTAAGTTTATCTTGAGGGGGGGAGGGGTAAGAGTAATTAGATATTTCCTAATTAAGTCTATTTTTCTTAAGCTAAACTTTAGGCATTTAATAATTAATTATTTTATTAATTATTATGATGCAACCTAGGTTAGATCTTTTTAGGATTTTGATATCCTTTATAAGGATGATCTCTCTTATTAATTATTTGATTTATTTACTTTTGATAATAGTAATTTCTCATTTTGCTCATCAAGAATGTCTCATCTGTAGATCTAGGAATTCTAGCGTCCATAGCTTTTTCTTCTCTCTTTATGTAATAGGTGATGAGAGACATTTACAACCTATTTTATCCTATATTTTAATCTATTTCATTTAGTTTCCTACCCACTTCCCTATTCCATTTCATCTCATTATTACCATTTTTATGTTGCATGTGATTTGATGTATAAGTTATGTTTAATATAGTTTTGAGGTTAAATAATGAAAATTAATTATTGATTGTCTTTATTAAAGAGCATTGCTATTTTATGTTTTGAAATTTATATTTGTAACATACTTCTTGTCACCTTCTATGTAAGAATCTTATTGACATTCATTATTTCCTCAAAAAATTAAAGCATTATTCCTTCCAAGAATATTGACCAAGGACTATGTTGAGAAAGAACTTGATAGGAATAATTACCAACTAAAAATAAGGATAGTTAGTTTTGCATTTCCTTTTGCTAATAGATATAGATGAATCTCAAAAATTGGAGACATGGGAATTATCTAGAACATGCCCAATTACAATCCTGGGTAGTAGAATCTTCATAAAGTGGATGATAGAAAAGTTAGAGGTTATTTTTAAAATGTGCTTTTTCTAGTTTACTATTATGGGTTTGGACTTCAATTTTCAAAGTTTGTCCTATCTTTTGCTGGTGTTACTAGCTCAACATAGAACTCCTTCAGCTTAGCTGAATTGATAAATGGAGAGGATATTGAATACTAAACTAAAGGGACTATGGATCATTCTACTATTCAGATTGATGGTTGTACATGCAAACAATGAATGCAATTGAGATAGCATATATTACAATTAAGATTTATTCCCAAGAATTATGTAGCTGTTGAAAAACCCGTGCAATAAATAAATACATTATCATTTCTATTAAGGAGATGAAATACTATTGTTAAGAGGTATATCCAAGCCTCACATGGAAATCCTAGTAATTAGACTTTTCCAAACTATTACAAAATCGTGGTTCAACAAATGTGAATGAAGGAAATAGTATTCTATTTGAACGATGATAGAAAATTGGCAATTCTTTGCAAGCCATATATTTTTTGTATAACTCTATTATGTAATAGCCACTCTTTTTATAGAGTGCATAACAAAATAGTTATTAAATTTCTAAAGCTACATCTATATAAGTAGTAGTGGTAGTGAGGATCTATATACATGTACAGTTCTACAAAATACATAGAATTGTATAGAAATTGTTGTTATTTTGCAATATAACTCCCATATTCACATGCATGGTTTCAAAGGTGTAAAACTATTACTTTTCTTCACGACTAGGTAGTTGAGGAGGCAGGGCCCACTCTGAAGTTACCCAGTGATTAGTTTTCATTTGTCTGTGGAGTGTATTTAAATTGGTTTTCATTTGTATTTTAATTAGCTTAGCATTACACAATATATATTTAATCATAGTATGTTGGTTTATATATTCAATATCAATATTTAATTAGATAATGATGTTTAATATTAATTAGATTATGAGATGATAATTTATTAAGATTTTTAATTAATTTTATTACAGATTAGTTTTATTGAGTTATTTACATTTTTGATGTTCCTATTGCCAAGAAGTGATAGTTCTTGTCATTGGGATTTACATGGCTTTTCATAGATTCAATGATGTGTGTTGTAGCTAGATTCATAATGCCTCATTTCACACCTATCATCCCTTGATAGCATACTGATCGGACAACTTTCGCAAGCTTACACTCTCAGATTGATATGTTTAGACCAACTAAACTTCCTTATAAATAAATAATTATTTATTATTATTTGCCTCATTGTTGGCCTATCATTTTGGTGTTGTTTCCAAGGAAAGGTGTCAAAGGCATTTTATTTCTTTGATTTGAATTGGGAGCAATGTGTTAGGATGAACGCTTTTGAAATTGCTAGCCTTGCTTAAGTAACTAATCTTAATTTGTGTTGCTTAAATCATATAGATGCATTGTTTTACAGTTTACAAGTAGGCCTTAGAAATTAGATTCATTAGTTGTTTTAGAAGTTAATTGAATTTTAAGTTATCATAAGTTGTTGTGAGTTATTGGTAAAGAGAATCAAATTTTGAAGAAAAATGTTTAAAATGATGCCTTTTCAATGTTGTTCAAGTATATCAATTTTGGTTGAAAATTGTTTTAAAAATGCAAAACTTGAAGGGAATACAAGAGGAAAAATGTGCGCTACCCTAGGACCCTACAAGGGTTATTGTCCCTTGACCCCACTAGTGGATGCCACCCCCAGACCTGTGCCTTCAAATTTTTTAAAAAAATAACTTGGTGGGGAAGATGCACTGATCAAAGGTGATATTTTAATACCCTCTCTACCTAATGAATTCATCTTTACTAATCTTTATCTTCCCCTATTAGAGGTATGCAAGAATTCTATCCTTATTTCTAACCAAGTAAATATCATTGATGAATTCTTAGAGCCATGTGATTTTGATGATGAAAATGTAACCACTTGTTGTTCTCTTTGTTATAGGAAATATGACTAGTGCATATGCCTAAACAATCAAGAGCAAGTGGTGAATGAGGTACAGAATTTTTGTGATCCCTACCAAGATAAGGGAGGAAGTGAACAAGCATTCCTTGTAACTTATGAACCATTTGATATAACAATCCAAGAAGATCAAGGTATGCATTATGTTGGTAACATGTACTATCACTCCATTTCATTACAAAGCCGGCATGTTTCTTCAAAACACACTACTTTAGATAATATGCATGATAAATGGAATCAAGAATACTCACAACAACCACTATATTCCTCCTTACCATCTTTATTCCACCTATCCTCCTTAATCTTGTCTACTTTATCTCCTTCATAGTTCTTACCATATTAAATATCTCATTCACGTCATATTCTACCCACTCTGTCATATCCACCAAAGGAAACTATATTTCCTCATACAACACTTCATAATAAGGTGGTTGGAAACACATATAATATTGAGCTTTCACAGATCGATTTACCATATAATGATGTGCCTGAAATTGATAAATCAACATTGGGATATATCGATGCACTTAAGGAATGGGATTTTGGTTTAATTAAATTAGAAGAACAATATTTTTTATTGAAATATAATCAACTTTTTCCTTCTTTTCTACTTAGTGAATTCCAAATACCTACAAATGAGCCCATACTTCAAATTGCATCAATTTTAATTAATGGACTCATGAGTATGTCTATTAATATGAATCATGCACTAAGTAATATTAAACCATATGCATTCCATGCTCCACAAACATGTTGCCAAATCCTCCAAGATTTATATTTTATCACTCTTGTACTTATACATATTGATATTTGGAGGCCTATTGTCAAAATGTGCATCCCTCATATACTTTTTGATTTGGGACTGATAACTGATTAAGCACAATAATATTAATGGCCAAAATGTTAGAACTAGATAATCATTATTTCTCATTTTTTTATTGTTTCCATGACCAAATAACAAGGATCATGATATTAAAATCCATATATTCTTCATTCTTGGTTCTTGTATCTTACGATGATCACTTATTGACAACAAGTATTATATCCATTTCTTGATTCCTTGGATAATTCAAATTCCATATGCTTTTATAAAAAATAGTGCATTTGGGAATACATCCATTGAATTATTCAAATATTTGATTTATCTATCATTCAAGAAGGCACAAAAAATTCTAATGATGTGTTACTCTCTTTGGGTTACCTAATTTCTTTGGTTCTCATGATGTTCTCACAACTTTGTAGCATGAATTTAAGTTGGGGGGGCAGTCCCTTCAATTTTTTGGTTCTTAGATGATTTTCAACAAAGCTTCATTAGTTGTTTCATTGGTCCTTTTAACAAACTTCCACATGTGATGTCTCCATAATTCAAGGTATGTGTTATAGTGTTAATTAGAATTTCTATTATATGAAAAAAGGAGTTTATTTGTATTTATCCATTCTATCAAGTATTTATTCATAGTAATAACTCTATCTATCATTTGTAAAACTAAATAACCTACTTAGTGATAGAGTTATTGAATCGATGATATTTCTTTACTATGCTTGATATGCTTGATTTTGAGGATATGGTTATAGGTCTCTTGTTGTGATGTAATAATCTTAGAAGCAATACCAATTAATGATGCTTCTCTACACAACCATTGCATAATACACTAGGTTGTCTTTGTTCACATTGTGTGGGCTTGCTAGCTATCTAGTGCATATCAATTTTTCTTGTGATTTACTAGTAGAGATCACAAGAAAATTTTGGCATAAGGTGTTCACCATGTTGAGATGGAATTTTCCTTTCCACATGGAGGAAAATATGCAACATGATCTATGAGATTCATGATTACTCAAAAACACATATGAAGATACTTTGAATATAGTGCCAGCTACTACACTCCTTCCTTGAGTTGTGTCTCTCTAGAGTTCTATGAACACATTGGTGACTACTATTGGTTTTCACTCCATACTCATGTATTTGGTAATGAAGGTGTGTTACTTGCAACTTTACATTTTCCTACAATGGATTTTTCACATGCTTCACAAGAATAGAGTTTCATATCTTCAAGAGATGTCTTCTTATTTAGTCATCATAAAGAGATATGAGAATCATCAATTTTGGGAGTAATATTGTCCCAATATGTGTTGAAGCTCTAAAATCAATTTTTAGATTCAGTGGTGAGAGATACATAGATCAAAAATGTTTCTAGTGTAGTGGCTTGTGGTTCTAGTTCTGATGAGGTTATTCTTGGTGATCATTTCAAGTTCATTATGCAATCAAGTTTCAACAGTGCCTTCTGTGAGGTCATGGACAAAACTCAAACTTTGGATGGTATTATTTTTCATCATCCATTTTAGGATTTCATTTCTTTGGTCGTTCTATATAGTTATTGAAAATTTGAAAAAAAATCAAAGAAAGAAAAAAAAAGCAATAAAAGATCCAACAATGAAAACCTGCAGGCGTTGTTGGCCAGTTAATATCTGAAAACTGGTTTCCAGTAGATGTTAACTAAAAAATAAATTCTTAGTGGTGGAAACTATTTTTACAACACCATTAAGTGGCGAGTGATTGAAAATTGGCTTACCAATGGTCACTTTTCATTATCAAAATGTGAAAAAAAAAAATTAAAAAGGAAAAAGAAAAAGAAAAAGAAAAAAAATGAAGGGTGCAATAATTGGTGTTCTTGGCTTTTCTACTAATTATTCCTTCTAGGAACACTCATTGGTTTTAGTGGTTCTTTCCTTTTTGGCACCTCCTATCTCTCACTCTTGTAGCTCTACTCTTGTTTAGTGTGATTCTCACATTCTTGATCACCCCTAGTACATGTTGCATAATATGTTGAGGTGTTTCAGTGGATTTTGGTACCTACTATATGATCTACATTGATTCAATTGCTAATGGTAGCCCCTCCACTTGTAGCCACTCTCCTAGTTTTTTGGTTCCTTCTAGTGGTCTTCTCTTCGATGCTTTCAATTAGATGGTGGTAATTTGTGGTGTTGTAGTTTTGGATGCCTTTCTTCATCCATTTTTGTTGATTCCTCACTTTTGGTGGTGATAGTTGCTAAGTTACTCTATGTTCCAGCCTTGGTCTCTTTGCACATACATGTTGGTAAAACAATCATTTTTATATTTAATTATTTTATGTCTTAACTTTATTTATATTTATTATTATGTTATTCACTATGACACATCCCTCTTTATCCTCTCCTTATTTCCTATGGACAATCAACCTTTAAGTTGGGGGGAGGAATGTCACCCTATTATCTTCCATGTATCACCCTTAATAATTCCATCATACTATACATTATTTTCATCATACAATAGGTTTTGTTTTGTCTCTCATCTCTCCTATTTTTCCCATTTAAACTCCTCTTAGGTAAATTGAGATAAACTTATCCTATATGTAACCTTTTGAATCATGATGCTATAAAAAATAAAAATAAAAGAAAAGAAAAGAACAAAGACAGAAAAGTGAAACAACTTATCAAAAGTTGAAAGAGATATCCCTATTGAAAAAGAAAAAATAATAACAAAGCTATCATGTGAAGCAAAGAAAGGGATTTTTGTTCATCTATGAATTATCATGGTTCAAGCCAGAAACCAAGCCAAAGTGATAAACTTGAAGTGAATCTAGCTCACACCAAAATCCTCTTGATTATACTAATTGCATAATGACATGCAATATGTTAAGTCAAAGGGAATGATGAGAGACATTTACAACCCATTTATGCTATATTTTAATCCATTTCATTTAGTTTCCTACCCCCTTCCCTATTCCATTTCATCTCATTATTACCACTTTTACGTTGCATGTGATTTAATATATAAGCTATGTTTAATATAGTTTTGAGGTTAAATAATGAAAATCAATTATTGATTATCTTTACTAAAGAGCATTGTTATTTTATATTTTGAAATTTATATTTACAACATACTTCATGTCACCTTCTATGTAAGAATCTTATTGGCATTCATTACTTCCTCAATAATTTAAAGTGTTATTCCTTCCAATAATATTGACCAAGGAGTATGTTGAGAAAGAACCTGACAGGAATAATTACCAACTAAAAATAAGGATAGTCAATTTTCCATTTCCTTTTGCTAACAGATACAAATGAATCTCAAAAATTTGAGACATGGGTATTGTCCAAAACATGCCCAATTACAATCCCAGGCAGCAAAATCTTTCGAAAATGGATGACGGAAAAGTTAGAGGCTGTTTTCAAAACATGATTTTTCCAATTTACTATTATGGATTTGGACTTCAATTTTCAAAGTTTGTTCTATCTTTTGCTATTGTTACCAGCTCCACATAGAACTCCTCTAGCTTAGCTGAATTCATATGTGGAGAGGATATTGAAGACTAAACTAAAGGGATTATGGATCATTCTATTATTTAGATTGATGGTTGTACATGAAAACAATGAATGCAGTTGAGATAGCATATATTATAGCTGAGATTTATTCCCAAGAATTACGTGGCTGTTGAAAAACCCATGCAACAAATAACTACATTATTATTTCTACTAAGGAGATGAAATACTATTATTAAGAGGGATATCCAAGCCTCGTGTGGAAAGCCCAGTAATCAAACTTTTCCAAACTATTACAAAACTATGGCTCAACAAATGTGAATGAAGGAAATAGTATTATGTTTGAACGATGACAACATATTGGCTATTCTTTGCAAGCCATATATATTTATTTATAACTCTATTATGTAATATCCACTCTTTTTATAGAGTGCATAATAAAGTAGTTATTAAATTTATAAAGCCACATCTATATAACCAGTACCAGTAGTAAGGATATATATACACATACAATTTTGCAAAATACATAGAATTGTATAGAAATTGTTGTTATTCCACAATATAACTCTCATATTTAGGTGCATGGTTTCAAAGGTGTAAAACTATTACTTTTCTTTATCGCTAGGCAACTGAGGAGGTAGGGCCCATTCTAAAGTTACCCTATGAATAGTTTTCATTTGTGTGTGGAGTGTATTTAAATTAGTTTTCATTTGTATTTTAATAAGCTTAGCATTACAGAGTATATATTTAATCATAGTATGTTAGTTTATATATTCAATATCCGTATTTAATTAGATAATAATAGTTCATATTAATTATATTATGATATGATAATTTATTAAGATTTGTAATTAATTTTATTACGGATTAGTTTTATTGAGTTATTTACATTTTTGATGTTCCTATCGCTAGGAAGTGACAATTCCTATCACTGGGATTTACTTGGCTTTTCATAGATTCAATTTTTTGTGTTGTAGCTACATTCATAATCCCTCATTTCACAACTATAATCCCTTGATAGGATACTACTTGGACACCTTTCACAAGCTTACACTCTAGGATTGACATGTATAGACTAGTTGAACTTCCTTATAAATCATTAATTCTTTATTATTATTTTTCCCAGTGTTGGCCTATCAATAGGTGTTTGCATGGAAGTGACTCTTGGGAGATGTAGGGTTGATCTTTCATCAACTTTAACCCAAAACACTTACTCATAATATAAAATAATTATAGTGCAATTTGACCACATAGTATATGTTGAGTGATCAAAATGAGTCAGGCAATCGATGTGTGTCGAGTAATCAAAGCATGCTAAGCAATATAGATAGTTAGCACCAAGTCACTCAAGTGCTGAGAAGTCTATACATATTGAGTGATTTAGGTGCTGAGTAAATAGAGAGTGTCAAGCTATTCAAAAGCTGAGTTATAGTATTAGGAGCACAAGAAAGGTTGAGCATTAGAGTCTTCAGATGTCGAGTGAATAATTTTTATCATAGTTGTTTGTAATAGAAAAAACTTCTATGTAAACCTTTTTGGGTTGACAATCATATTTTATGATTATAAAATATAAGTATGGAGGTATATTGAAAATCCCTATGTAGTACATACAAATGATAAAAAAAAAGGGAATATTAAGGTGGCAATATGGATCAACCATAGTCATTAATTATTACCTAATTAATCCTCATGAATGACTATTTATCAATGCAACCCCTAAAGAGTTTGTACTTGTGCAAGGAGATAAATGCTAAGAGAATAGAGAGAATTCATGGTGGCTAAGATGGCCATAATAGGCCACACTTTATAACTATAGTAGTGAAGATTTTTGGGTGTCATTCCTACCCCAGTTTTATTTTTCCATTGGAGGGTTTCTGGGTAACCAATTTACTATGTCATGTGTTATTTACTTTATACTATGGATGTGATTCATGTTATGCTATTTTAGTTTACATGTTAAGTTATGAGATGGATGTTGGTGATATGTTTTAAAGGAAAAAAAATTAAGTGATGATTCAGCCCCCTCTCAGAACTTACTTTCCCATTATTATTTTCAAAAAATTATTTGAGAGCTTTGTTCTCTAGAAAGGAAATTTTTACATCTTTGGAAGTATGATCTTGAAGATGGATGTCTACAAGTTGGGAAAGACTATTAAGAACCAAAATATTGAAATACAACTTTCCCTTTATCAATTCAAGGAGTAAAGAGATGAATTGAAACATTCATTCAATAGAAGAAAGAAACTAGCTATTTGGAAAATAGAAAACTCAATACCAAGAAGAAGGTACTACTAGATTGTTTGAAATGGAAACTCAAGTGAATTTGATGCAAATTTTGTAGATCTGATGGAAAAGAACAATGCCCTAACTAAAGAGGTCATAAATCTCAAAATAAAACAAGAAGTCCAATTAGTATTACTATGTGAAGTGACTGAACAAAAAAATAAATCAGAGGAAGACAAAGTCATGAATGAAGATGACAAAAGAATACTAACTAACAGACTTGAAGAGAAGACATCAAATGTGCAAAATCTTTCTACCATGCAACTAGATACAATGAATCAATTGATGCTTGAAAATAATGAATTGAATGGAAATGACATTGAGATCACAACTCTAAAGTTATAGAATGATCAATTGAAAAGTGAACTAAAAGAAGAGAAGGAATTCATTGAAAGATTTAACAGACCAAGTGAAGCCATCAAATACTTTGAAAAATTGATGAAATCTCCAAGACCTAACATTGATACTATTGGATTGGGATACACTAATATTGAGGAAGGAGAATCATCTAAAAGTGGTGAGAAAAGGAATACAAAAGGTATGAACTAAAAACCTACACTATTACAAACATAACAATATATTACTAAATAAACTAATAAAAATTGTAGATATGTGACTAATTTTTATCACATGACCAATAGTAGTTCATTGGTAGACATTTATCTCCCAACCAAATTTATGACTTAACTATTTTAATCATTGATTAGGTCATTGATTTAGTCATTTATTGTTGTTACTTGGTAGTTTATTTGGTAATTTTGGTAGTTTAGTTGGTAGTATATTTGGTAATATATTTATTAGTTTATTTGGTAGTTAATTTAATCATTAATATAGTCATATTAGGGCATGATAGAATTGAACCACAATCCTCTTACTTATAAAGCATGTCCTTTTCCATTGAGCTAGTACCCTTTAAAGAATAATGCAAAACATTGACAAAGTTGTCTTCCCAAGATTAGATCTACCATGATCATACTCTTCTCAAAGAACACAAATTTTAGTTATTATGAAAAATAATAATCTAAATCTTTATCAATAACAATTCAAAATTTTTAAATAATTATGTTCAAGAATTTTAAAATTATATTTCATGTCAATTACACTTCTCTAAATTATTGTAGTGACAAACTCTTATAAAATATAATTTGGAGCACTTTGGCCACACACAAGTATTGTTTTTTTTTTGCTAACTTCCCATAAACACATACAAATTATGATACAATTTATGTCAAGAAAATAGACCTTTTTATTAAATAAAACCATCAAAGCCCATTAAAAAATCACTTCTATTAAAACCTACAAAACACAATCAATTGAAATACTCACTTTCTAACATATGGAGGTGCCAAGGGATCAAATATTTCCTCTTCCTTATGGTTAGGTGGGTGCTAAAAGTGTTCATTACACCCGATGTTGACATTTATTGAACCTTAGTTTACAAACAACTTAAAAATAGGAATTTGTAAAAAATAAGGAACATGAAAAGAAATTTTTTATTATCAATGATCTATAATTACGTTATTCCTAGTAATAGGGAAAGTGGTGCCAATTCATAAATGCCATGCCCAAAAATTTAGGCAAAAACACATAATTTTTATTATTATTTAAAAAAAGAAAAGAATTAAAGATAAATAACACCACTAAGTTTGATATGTTTATTTGCACATGTTAAGTAAAGGTAAAATGAGAGATACGGGTCCTCCTATTAGTGACCTGACATTACCATTTAAGTTTTAAAAATTAATGTTTAGGACTAGATCATTAAATCTAAAAATTCGTTGCTAAATTGATTAATTCATTTTGAATAATTTGAATAAAATAAATGTTTAGGATGTAACATGTCATCACTTTTATCTACACTTAAATATTAAAACATTTAGATAACTATGAAAGTACAAAAAAATCTAAATTATCTTAAGATTAAATACACCAACTAACATAACTTTATAATCTTTCACAAAACTTAATATCAACTCTACACTTACTACTATCCTATCCAAGTACTAATTCAAATTACTTACAGTAAAGTACACTAACTATCTAAGTTTAAAGGATACTAATTGTTCATTACATAAGGAATGAAAATATAATAAAAATCCAAAATAACATAGACTATCTTCGTCAACTTTTTCCTTAACATTTACAAATTTCTCATATCTACTTAACTCATTTAAATTTATGATCTATTCAAAAATAATACTAATAATCATAATAATAGTAATACAACTAAGATTAAATAAACTAAAATCTAATCTACTTAATAAATTCTCTAACCTTCACCTTAACAAATAGATTTGACTAATAATGGAACTAATTTATCTTGACATATTCTAACATATCATTATTCTAACTAACATCTACTATAATAACTAATATATATTTAAAAAAATAATAATAATCATAATTACATAAAATTTAGACTAACTAAAAACTTTACTAAATTTATAACTTAAATCTTAACAATTAAACTACACTATTAAATCAAACTAAAACTAACAAATTCTTTAAGAACTTTAATCTAATTTCTTACTATGCTAAATCACACTTTGAATTGAAAATGAACTAATTAAATAACTCTTAATTAACACAAATCTAAACTAAAACAAAAATAAAAAAATCTAAACTATCTACCAAACAAATCCTAACATATTCTAATTTAACAATTAAATACAAAACTAAGCTAACCCCCAAACCCACTACTCTCTAACATTTAACAATTAACATTATCATTAATACAACTAAAACTTACTTTTCCTAACAACTAACTCTTATCTAACATTTTAAAAAAAAATACAACTTAATTAAAACTGATCCTAAACTTAACAAATGCTAACACTACTATATCAATCCTAACTTAACCCTATACTACCCACTACCTACTAACCTAGCTCCACACCCCACACCCAAAAATCTTGGGCAGTCTCCCAACAGGTTGCACGCTGTCCCAAGGTAGACATGCACTACCCAAGACAACTCTTCCTTGCAAGCTACGCTTGGACACAATCATGGCAAAGGGAGATTAAATTTGGGAGTATAGGATTTTGGATTTTCGATCCATCATCAAGCAAGCACAACCCTTAAATATTCAAGGGCCCACATACCCCCAAAGGGCTCAACACATGATGCAAGACCTACAACTTGTCTTGTCTTCCTCCCAAGAAGATGTACGCCTAGGAAGACAAGGGGGATACAAAGAAAGAAAAACTAGGAGATAAAATAAATATGAAGGGGTGAGACTTTAATATATCCCTCCTCTAATCAAATTTTCCTCAAATCACATCTACCAACTTTACTGACATGATAGATTACATGGGTATGTGCTACACTTCAAGTCAACCTATGGAAGCTTGCCAAATCACCTAGGGTGGAGGAAGTAAGATAGGAGTTAAGTGTATAAAGTTTTCTAGGTAAGAATAAGAGTCATGTTTTAAAATTATGTACAGATAGTCTTAGGATATTTATTTAATTGTTTATAAATAAATTTAATATTAATTAGATTTATAAATCAAATTTTCTAAAGGAATCCCTTTTGGAATATAATCTATCTTAGCAAGGGAATGATTATTTTTCCCATAAAATTTCCAGCATCTTGTAGGTGGGTGTTTGAGAATTTTTCTTGCTTCCTTTTTCTAAAGTGTATGAATCTTCTCTTTGGGATGATATGTAAAGGTAGATTAATCTTCTCTAAGTTGGATCATAATTTGAAAAGCTAACATGTTGCTAATATTACCCAGGAAATATAATTCCTAAAGTTTCATATGGTTTACGAAACTAATAGTACATCCCTTAAATCTATTAGCTAATTAAGGTAGGATTCTATGCAATTTTATCACATCTAAAGTAGATTAATCCAAGGATTAAATTCATCATTCAATTCACACTTTAACTCATATAGGAGTATTCATAGATCATACTTTGAGTAATATCCTTCCATCATTTATACGAGGGAGTAAAATTTTCACTATAATAAAAAGCATCATTTTAAACAACCATGTGATTCATTTCCAATTAGAGATTAAAATTAAAATGAAAGAACTTATTGAAACCACATTTTAATGATACAATGAAACTTCTCTTATGCAAGGAACCATACTCAATTTTTTTCTCTTCCATTAATCAACTTGGTTCAAGGCTCCATCAGGAAAGAACCGGTAAGAAAACTTGACATCTTTGCCAAATACATCAAAATTTAAATACATTTTTACATAATGTTACAAATTAATTGAATTATCTTCTAGGTCTTTCACAAGAGGTCTTTTCCAATATCTTCAGTGCACCAAGGGAACCATGAGAAATACAAGAATCAACTCGGAGGTAAAACAACATAATATGATGAACAATTCAAGCATGCATTCCCAACCTAGTTTTGCACAATAGGTTCAACATTGAACTAAAATAGGGGGAAGGTGGATTTTCTCAATAGGAGATGTCAATTTCCCTATCATAACATAGCCCTTTCAGGGCTAAAATTCAAGAACTTTTGTTCTTCTACAAATGCCCTTTCGAGGCCAATATATCAAGGGTTTTCATTCCTTCCCTTCTTCAAGAATTCAAATTTTCATACAAGGTATGTGATGACAAGTAGGGGCCCATACACCCTACCCTCTTTCCTTCTTCTCACCATGAGAGGAGACTCTACACTATTGAGGTCCAACTAAGACCCTTCCCCTATACTTGGCCACTTCTTCCCTATCCAAGGGTGAGTAATTTCAAAACAATACCCATGAAATCCCCTCAAAATTTCAAAGCAAATCATAAGAATGACACCCAAGAACAAGTTAAGATCCCTTCCCAAACAACCTCAATACACATGCAAGAAATACAAGAACAAAAAAATACCTTATGCATGGATCCAAGTATGAACAATATGAAGAACATGATCAAAAGAGTGAAGAACCCTACCTTCACAAAAAGTTATGGTAAAATGACAAGTTGAGAAGAGCTTATCCTTCCTTTCCTTGAATCTTCCAACTTCTCTCTAAAAACTAGAGATTGGCTAACAACCGAAAACTTCTCCAAGATGCCTCTAAATATGATCCTAACCCAACTAGACATTAGGTAAACCTCAAGGTGGATTTTAAATCACCAACTCATAAAGGAGACAATCAATTTTTGCAATCAACCAAAAGTAGGTTTTTTGAGTGACCATAAAAGTCAACCAAAGAGGCTAGGGGAGGGTACTTAGATTTAATATTTTTATGCTTTTAGGATTAATTAGAGACCTATCAAAAGCTAGGAATATTTTAGGATTTACTAACAATCCTCAAAATGGAGATAACTCAGTAATCCTAATTAGGGGTAATTAATTCTTGATTACTAATTAATTAGCAAAAAGGTCATTAATTTAATCCAAGTTAGATCTTGAGGTTACTCGGTTACCTCTAACTATCATACTGGAATGCATATACAATTCACAAGTGTCAAGTGACACTATAAAAACACTATTATGAAACATTAACATATACTGAATACAGAATGATACATTCATTCAATCTTAGATACCAATAAAATATGAACAATGGGGTTTGCATCTTTCTTTAGATTCAACCCTGGTTTCCACAATTGATACATAGGGTTCAATTTCATTTCTTCATTAAATTTTTCAACTAGAATATCCTGAACACTCATTGCACACATCAGTAGTTCAAGAAAATCTCATGCATATATATATAAAACCTATCTAGATAGTTACATAAATCAAAACATGAATCTTTCATACAATCAACTATTTAATCCATTTCTACTCACATGTAATCATTAAAAATAACAAAAACTATATAACATAACTTATATGCTAATTCAGATTAAAATACCAAAATAATCATCATTAGGCATGCATATACCTAATATCATAAACATCACTAGTTAAGGAATACTACACTATCTGAAGGCACAAAACCTAATCATCAAGGTACCAAAATCAACACACTTATCATTAGGTGAAAATGTCTTGTACCATTGTTAGTAAAAATTAATATTTTAAATAGTCAAAGTGATGTAGTAGTTCTTGAATCACTAAGTATCTAAAAAATGAATGAATCAGCTAATCTTAGTTTCTTTTGGGACAACCACAATACAAGCATTACATTATATCCATTTCAATCTCCTATGATAGTTTTAATAGAGAATTCATATTTGATAGTTTCATATGAGGAGGGTCCTTACAATAAATTTAACAAAGAACTAAATAACATGTTTATGATAAATTGCTTTAAAAAACCTATAAAAAAGGACTGGACTAGTAAAGTTTGGTAGGAAATGGCTATGCCTCACTTGTCGATAACCCCAATTATAGGATAAGCCATAGAACCATACATTGATGAATCCTAAGATGGTTGACCATAGCTATAAACTCCATATCCTTGACCATATTGTAATGTCCCCTTTTCATAGCTAGATTTGAATGATAATAGAGCTTAAAAAAAGAAAAAAGAAGAAGTTAAATTAAATATAATTATAATCATAATTATAATCATGCTAATTAAATAAATAATAATTAACTATGAAATATTATTATTAAAATTATTATAATAAAGAGAGAAAATATTGTCAATAATATTGCATAATATTATTTATTATTACAAATATGATTAAGAAGTAATGTATAACATAATATTATGAATCATTTATTTTAAGATGATTAATAGTGTTGGCTCCCGATTTAACAGAATTTGAATAACCAAGTATGCAAGGAAAAATTGAATCTATGGGCAGCTATCTCCAATAATGGACACAATTCACCAAGAACTTGGACAAACTATAAGACTACACTCCTACACTTTAGGCTCTGAAAAACCTAGGCAAGTGAACCTCTTAGGATCCAATTATGTGACTAGTGTAATGAGCATAATCAGAATCCTAAATAACAGATCCAAACCCCTAAATCTTCTATACTTAACTAGGAATCACAAGCATGAAATAGCTAAGAACATGATTCATGAAATTGGCAAGCTAAGTGTGGGTTAAACTTTGAATAACTTTCAACATGAAAGGGGAAATGTTTGATTAATGATGTTGATTCAACATAATCTCAAATATGCAAAAGTATAACAAGTGATCTTATAACTGATTAGTGCCTAATCCATTGGGCAATTCCATGAATTGAAAACATACATCTTTGACATCAAGACATATTTCATATACCCAAACATCAGATCTATCTAATCACCTTGTGATTTAGACATCAGTGTTCATTCAGATGTCATTCTCACAAAATATCCTTCTCAAGTAACCAGTAACCTTGTTAAACATATCAAGCATTTACTTGGCCCTTTGGTCCAACAGAAAAATGAATCAAACATACAACCTGAAGGGGATGCAAATGGATCTTAGATCTTTATCCCAAGACCACATAAGACTTACATATTTTGGAGATAGGAGACAAGATCTAGAATGAAACTAGTGAAATTATTGGTCATTTGTATTCATTTCCATGAAACTATACATTTAGATGCATAAAATTAAAACATGAAAACACCTAACATATCAAAACTATTCACATGAGATAATTATGCTAAAGAAATGTGTCAGAGTCAAGGAAACATGTCAAAAATACTAGAAACAATGGTCTCATAGTGAAAAAACTAGAACCCGTAATGGTATCACAGCAATGAACATTTTGTTCCCAGAAATTGGAAACAACTGGTTTCTCAGTGACAAAAATTGGAACCCCTACAATGAAAGAAAGACATAAAGATATAGGAAAGAAAGATGAATTCCTGAATCTGATCTACAACTGACATCTGTCCACTTGAAATTCAATCCCTTGCAACTGAAAAACCTCTCTCGTCTCTTTACCATTGATCTGATATTTTGTTTTCATCATTACTTGTAAAAAACTTGTAAATATCTTTGCTCAATGATGAAAATCATTCTGCAACATTTATATCTGAAAACCTTAATTCAACTAACTTTAAAGTGGTTACAACTGACCCTAAACTACATTTTCATCACTTTTACCCACATTTAGGTCATTACCTCACTAGAAATCACAACTGAACTTTGATACCTAAATTTGGTTGTAAGTTGGGAACCTAAGAGAAAACCTTGAATAAATCCAATAGATTACTTCTTGTGTAAAAACTAACCTTAGAATTAGAAAGTTGATCTTCTCCCAATTCCAACTATATATAATATCACTGTATTTGCTTCTCAGAAATGCCCAGAATATTAGTTTGAAAAAATAGTCCCCCCTGCAACAAGGTTCAAGTCTGCATTCTTTGAAATTTAAATTTTTGAAAAATTTAAATTACTCTAAAGTTAAAAATTTAGGTTCAAACACCTTTCTAAATTTAAAATTCAATGATGTGCATCCTTGTTTTGAAAAATGATAAAAATTAACATTTTAAATATTTTTCTTTTTTCCCGTTATCCTTGCATTTTAGGGTCAACTAGTTTGACCAAGATTTTCTGCCATGTGGTGGCCTCTAATTGGCTAACCACTATTCATCATATGCCACATCATCACTCAAAGCCTTTGTTTAGTCATCACCACATAAGCACACCCAAGACTCAATGCCACATGGCACGATCTCGCATACCCTCATTACTTATCTTTCGGGCATCTTTCTTTCGCAAAAATGCGTAGTCTGTTTGATGCACCGCGTGTCAGCATCTAGGGGATTCCTACTTGAGCTTGCTCTACAATGCCACCTCACCGTCCACAGGACCTATTGCCACATGGTGACATTGTACATTCCTGCATTCTTTACCTAGTGCTCAGATTAGTTTTGTGGGTGTGCGCCCATCGTGGGATGAGGACACGTGTCGACCACTAGATACATCTCGACACATTAGCTTGCATGAATCTTTGTTCAAAAATTTAGCTTACGTCTTGTGCCAGATATTCCTCTCATTTATGTCAACCACAATGGTCCCACACCCAAGCATGCTTTTTCTTTGCAAAAGGCATGTCTTTAAGACACAATGCTTATTGAGTTGAATGGTATTTAAAGATTTAAAAGTTCTTACACATAATGTATGTGGGACAAAAGCTTCTATTTTCTTTCAAATTCTATGTTTTTCCTTGCTTCTATTCATGTTGCTTGGCACACAACTTCCCTTTGAACTTGCTACATGGTCTATTCTTCATATGGTGTCCAAACAGCTCCCATACCATGCATGGGTTTCTTCTTCCTTTGCTTGGCATATTTGTTAGCATTAGAACCTCATGTTTTGGAACCTTCTTATATGCAATAGAGGAAACAATAGGATGCTTATGATTTCAAGAGTGGAATTCCAAACATCCATAGCTTTGGCTGCATTTTTTACTTTTCGCTGCATCTTATAATCATGGTGTTTCCCTTTGGCTACCTACATTGAATGTGTGGGTTTCTTCAACTATAGTGCTCCCTATTTTGGCATGAATCTCTGCTACATTTTAAACTGCATGGAGCTCCTTTATCCAGTGTGAACTAGGGTGCTCTATTTTTGTTGTGGCCTCATTGCTTCATTTATGTGAGGCCCTGCTTGGGGATCTGCAACTACTCTCATCCATGCTGATTGACTCTTCTAAATGTGGGAGTCTTCTTCTATCTTGTGATGAGACATTTTGCAGATTTCTTCTACCTTTGGTAGCTGTGAATGTTCTTCATTATTGTAGATGCCCCTGCTTGTTGTGGTCTAGTTTTCCTTCAATGTGGGGCTCCTTTTATGCTGCCACCCATGGGTTGTTCCTCGCTAGTGTCACCCATTTCTGATTTTCAATATCTTACTCTAGCCTCTACCTTTTCTGATATATAAGATGGATCAAATGATGAAGTTTCTCTATGAAAGATGTTATCAATTATGAAGTGAAAAGAGCCACCTCTCTAATCCATATCCATTTCTCCTATCTTATCAATTACTTGCGAACAACATGATGTGTGAATTTGTCTGTGGAACTACCAAAATAAAACCAATAGTTTGGCCCAAGTACCCGATATCTCCATGTGGCAATATCCTTTTTATCCAACATTTTCTTTAATGGGGTATGATTATTGTATCTTTCCTATTGTCTATTTCTATTCTGCCTGCTAAAAATGAGCTAAGTTGCTCAAGGTCCTCATAATTTTGGAAATAATGGATTGTAAAATCCTATCTAGTGGTGATAAGGTATCATTTTCACAAATATTTTTATATTCAATCCTCCTTGATTGATTAGCAAATAATAAAGTAGGCAGGAAAAATTACAGCTGTTAGAATCAAGATGAATTGGGTCATTGCAAAAACACAACGCTTAATGCTTATCTCCAAGTTTCCATATAATTTGAAGAGGTGGAACATAGTTTTCGCTTCCATTCTAAGTGCTCATGAAAGGAAAAAAATTGCATCTTTCAAGAATTTATACCTTCTCCCTCACTACATAATGGGCCACTTTGTTTCTTATAGAGATAACCAAATTCAACACATTCTGTGATAGTCTCACGAAAGTTGACTTAAAATTTCCCAATTATAGTTTCAACTTTATATTCCCTTCTAATGTGCTCCACATAAAAATCCAAATGGAGCTCTCCCATGTCCTTGGATAATTATTTGACGGCTATCTCAACTTAAAGCAATTCAAAATATTGGGTCTTTTCTTTGAAGTCAATTTAAAGATTTTGAGACTTGCCGTAAACTTGATCATTTTACTCCATCCTCTTTCATCAATCAAAAGTTTAGATTTCTAAAATTTCAACAAATCACACATTGGGAATAAAACCTCTTTTTGTTAGATTGCAACACTAATGATTTCAAATCAGTCCATCATTCTAAAGTAATTATTTGGAACCCCAAAAGGGGTTTGACTAAAAAAAATTTTGATGCAGATTTGACAACTACTCAAAACAAGACTTCACAAAATAGCTCGGAATGCCAATTTAACTTCATGGAACACTTAGACACACTAAATGGAGGGTGTTAGAAACATTAAACACGTTATGGGGCTCAAAGGTACAACTGGGTACATAGGTATCAAAAGTGTTTATAGGGCTCAATCTCACAATGGTACTCAAAATCAGGAAGACAATTTTGAGTCCCAACAGTGGCTCTGTCTAGGGATGAATGTACCTTGTGGGCATGGAAAGAATTCAAATCTCTAGAAGAAGAAGACCACTCACTTTATAGAAAAAACTTCTCTTGAACAACTTTATTGAAAATAGGAAACAACTACTCCTACCATGTACACACGATGGCCTCGGGCCACCGAACTTCAACAAAACTTCTTACCTCTGTCATATACCTAATTTTCATTCCTTTCATTATGAGGTAAGCTATAAACTCTCATTCATATAGGTTTCACCAATCAAATTAACATCTTGAAACACACCACTTAGCAAAACCGAATTTACAACTTCAGTTTCATAATGCATATAAAAATTAGCTTCACTTTCAACAACTTTCTCATTATGAAAGTTTTGATCAGCATGCTCAAACATATCAAACTGAAACTAAAAATCCTCTTCAATGAATGAATAATGCATGCTATTAACTTTGAATATGAAGGCTTCATACTCAACTTGGGGAAAGGGATCACACATACCTTGAAAATGTCTATCCTTATGCATAGCCAAATTGCACTCAAATGAACACTCTGATTTGTACTCACATATATCATCAATGTCAGAATCTTAAACTAATCCAGGATCTCCAAATGTTTCTTTGAAATCAGCAAGTGGATTAGTCATCACATTAGAATATTCATCATAAAATTCATTACAAGGTGCATGCTGATTTTCAATAACACCTTCATCAAACACCTTGTCATCCATATTATGAGATGCAACATCATCATCATAACCACTTTCATGCTAAGAAGAAGAACAATCAGAACTTTTACAGCAATAAGACAAGGTATCATCATTAAACTCATTCTCAACCAAACCTGAACCTTCCATGTCTTCTTCAAACAATGGGTTCATAACTCCATGCAAAGCACCTTTGTAGACATTATGACAAGTGATGTGTTGATCAACATCAAACTCTTCATCATATAATGGATTAGTGAAAACTTTAAAACCATTTCTAACACCAGTGTCATGGACACTTTCAGCATATGAAGAAGAAAAATTAGAATCATCACAAGAGGAGACACCATCAACTCCATCAATGAAGCATGCAGAGTATGAATCAATATTACTTGCATTGTCTCCATTAAGGTGATTCAAATGTCTTGCAAACTAATTATCATTTATCTTACCATTGGGTGTTGATGCATTAACCTCAGAATTATTTTTCTACTTATTATCACTGCATGTATCCTCAAGAAGTTCATCTACACAACTAATCAATTCATCTTTATAAATAATATTTTTATCGTCATATTGTGTAGACAATTCTTCTTCACAACTTTCAACCTCAAGCTGATTTGCATAATTCTGAAATGGAACTTCACTTTCAGATTTAGGAATAGAACTCATACCTTTACTCATGTAAGAATACTTACTTCTGTCATTTCTTTCTTCTTCCCAATTTGCATCTAATTCACATGAAGATGAACATATACTAGCATTGTCCTCTTCTTGAATCGAACAACAATTCTCATCATTGTCTTCACATGATGCTTCTTCATAATATGTCAAATCAACAACTTCAACTTCATCACTTGATAAATCACTTCCAGCTTCTTCATCCTCATATTGAGATGAATACCTTTCCTCTTCTTGATTTTTTATGTTTTCAACATAATGCAAATCACCAATGGGAGAATGAATGACTGAATTTAAATCTTGCATATATAGCTCATCAAGTGAATCAACTCTATCATTTGCTATTGTAATACCATAAACATGTGCATTCAATTCAACAAGAATGGAATCAATTTTTGTTTGCAACAAAGAAACCTCACCTACACATGTTTTTAATTCTGAAAATTCAACAAGCTTTTTTGCAACAATAGGGGTACTTATTTGCTGATCTAAATTTGAACATTCTATATGACATTGATTTTTTCTTTGCACCTCATCTTGCCAGCAAACATTTCTAGAGAAGTGAGTCTGGGTTAAGCCATATTTTATGTTATTCTCAATCTCTATCACTATCATGAATGCTTGATGCAAAGTCTTAGGTTCTTTATCTCTCAACAGATAGCTCATCTTCTTATCAAATGCACCAAGATAAACAACTAAAGACACTTGATCATTTGGCTTATAACTTTCAATAAATTCATTAAAAACCTTTGCAAATTTGATATTAAATTTAGGGACTAACTCACCATTCTCGATCTGGATTTTTAAGAACCTATCAAAATAATCAAAGATGCTTACTCTTTCCTCAAACTGCTTCATGAAGGCTGATAGTAATTCATCCCAAGATGAAATTGAGCATACTGCCAGAAAGGAAAATCAATCTCTAGCATCATCTTCTAAAGTCTAAACAAACAACTTCATCTAAATGTCTTCATGAGTAATTTCAAAATCACCAACCAAGTCATTGAATAACTGAATATGAAGGTTAGCTGAATTTTCATGGTTCCCACCAAACTTAGGCAAATACTATATGAGGTTATAAGGCATAGTATTTGAGAAACCATGAATACCATTAAAATTTAATGGCATATCCTGCTTGGTAGAAACAGATCTAAAACTTTCACTAACAGGCTGCATACTAGATGAAATGAAACTTGGCATTCTTCAAACTCAAAACTCATTCACCATTAAACACTTTTAGAATTCATAACTTGTAGCAGATCTGGAAATATCTTCTCTCAATTTTAACTTCAAACATACTTCAAAATATAAAAATACTTTCATTGAATCTACCTCTCACAAAGTATGTTGAGATGTGTTACACCATTCTGCTATTTAATGCTGAAACCATTTGACAGAGAAACTTTTGTGAATCTTACTTTGATGTAAATAAAATCACATGAGAATGTAAATACCTTTCAATACAGATGCTTGCAACTACTTGAATGCTGCAAATAATAGAAAATTCAGATCTTATCTGGATTTAGTAACACTTGCACTACATCTCATCTGATTCTTTTACCCACTGTCATGAACTTGAAACGAATTCTTCAAATCTGCTATCCCACTATTGTTTCCTTCAAAATACCTTCACATTCATGAAGCACTGGTGTAGAGATATAACTTTGAGTTGCCACTCAATTAGTGAGAAAAGATTGACCAAATTGTAAAACAAAAAAAGATGGTCTAGAAATTACAATTGGTATTTGCAAACTATACTCAACAACAGGGGAATTTCACATTCTTGACAAAGTAAAAGAACATGACATTAACTCTGAATTTTGATAGAAACTTATCAAAACTTCAAGTGACTTTGATATTACAATTTATTCAATTCAATCAAACTTCTACTGTCAATGAATAAGAACACTGGGGGACATGAAACTTCAGCAAGGAAATAAGAAACACCTCTTGCTATAGATTTTCTATATCTAATCTATTTCATGCCAAAGATATTAGCTCTTTCTATATGCACATCCCCAGTAGAGTCGCCATTCTATTGGCTCCTGATTTAACAAAATTTGAATAACCAAGTATGCAAGGAAAAATTGCATCTATGAGCAGCTATCTCTAATAATGGACACAGTTCACCAAGAACCTAGGCCAACTATAAGGCTACAATCCTTCTACACTTCAAGCTTTGCAAAACCTAAGCAGGTGAACCTCTTAGGATCCAATTATGTGACCAGTGCAATAAGCATAATTAGAATCCAAAATAATAGATGCAAACCCCTAAATCTTCTATACTTAACTAGGAATCACAAGCATGAAATAGCTAAGAACATGATTCATGAAACTGGCAAGCTAAGTGTGGGTTAAACTTTGAATAACTTTCAACATGAAAGGGAAAATGTTTGATTAATGATGTTGATTCAACACAATCTCAAATATGTAGAAGTATAACAAGTGATCCTATCACTGATCAGTGCTTAATCCATTGGGCAATTCCATGAATTCGAAACATACATCTGTGACATCAAGACATATTTCATATACCCAGACATTAGATCTATCTAATCACCTTGTGATTCAGACATCAATGTTCATTCAGATATCATTCTCACAAAATATCCTTCTCAAGTAACCAGTATCCTTATTAAAGATATCAAGCATTTACTTGGACCTTTGGTTCAACAGAAAAATACACCAAACATACAACCTAAAGGGGATGCAAATGGATCTTAGATCTTTGTTCCAAGACCACATAAGACTTACAAATTGCTGAGATAGGAGACAAGAACTAGAATGAAACTAGTAAAATTATTGCTCATATGTATTCATTTCCTTAAAACTATACATTCAGATGCATAAAATTAATACATGAAAACACCAAACATATCAGAACTTGTATTATCTGCATTGCTACTGTTCACATGAGAGAATTATGCTGAAGAATGGTGTCATAGTCAAGGAAACATGTCAAAATACTAGAACCAATGGTCTCATGATGAAAAAACTAGAACCCCTAATGGTATCATAGCAATGAAATTTTTCTTCCCAGAAACTAGAACCAACTGGTTTCTCAGTGACAAAAATTGGAACCCCTACAATGAAAGAAAGATAGAAAGATATAGGAAAGAAAGATGAATTCTTGGATCTGATCTACAACTAACATCTATCCACTTGAAATTCAATCCCTTGCAACTAAACAACCTCTCTTCTCTCTACCATTGATCTGACTTTGTTTTTTAATCATTACTTGTAACAAACTTGTAAATATCTTTGCTCAGTGATGAAAATCATTTTGCAACTAGAATACTTGAAAACCTTAATTCAATTGACATGCACGTGGTTAAACTAGACCCCAAACTACATTTTCACCACTTTTACCCACATTCAGGTCATTACCTCACTGGAAATCACAATTGAAGTTCGATACCTCAATTTGGTTATAATTTGGGAACTTGAGAGAAAACCTTTAATAACTCCAATAGACTACTTCATGTGTGAAAACTAACCTCAGAATGGGAAAGTCATCTTCTCCCAATTTTGGCAATATATAATATCACTATATTTGCTTCTCAGAAATGCCTAGAATATTAGTTTGAAAAAATAGTCCCCCCCTGCTACAAGGTTCAAGTCTGCACTCTTTGAAATTTAAATTTTTGAAAAATTTAAATTACTCTAAAGTTAAAACTTTAGGTTAAAATCCCTTTCTGAATTTAAAATTTAGTGACGTGCATCCTTATTTTGAAAAATGATAAAAATTGACATTTTAAATATTTTATTTTTTCCAGTTATCCTTGCATTTTGGGGTCAACTGGTTTGACCAAGCTTTTTTGCCATGTGGCAGCCTTTGATTGGCCAACCACTATTCATCAGATGCCATATCATCACTCAGAGCCCCTACTTAGTCATTGTAGAACAAGATTTAGTATGCAAAGAACATTAACAAATAAAGTAAGCATTCACAAACCAAAAACTAAATTCACATTTATGCTTAGACAAAAAAAAAGAAAACAAGAAGTGCAAACTTCACAAGAGAAAACACTCCATGATTTCTTGATTCTGTAGATGTGTCCTTTTGCTGTGGATGTATGCTCAAGATACTCAAAAGCTGCTTCAATGGAGATGGGTAATGGAAAATTGGTAGCTTTTTGAGCTCTCAATTTGGCATTATAAGGGTAAGATTGATGGCTTTGGTTCTCAAAATAGCATGGTAACTTTAGCTCAAAGATTGTTGATGAAATGGCTTGGGATGGGATTCAATTTATAGGCTAAGGGGTAGGGGGGTGGAGGGCTTAGATGCAAGGATGGATGAAGGCTTAAGGAGGGCTAAGATGCACTCAAAGGGGAGCAAATGGATTATGCTTGTTTAGCACCAATGGGAAGGTGACACTTGTCACAAGGAGGATGAGTGTGAGAGGGTAGGGTAAAGGGTTGGTTAAAGGCATGATGAGTGGGGTTGAGTATGTAAGAGGGATGTAAGAGGAATGAGTGTGGAAGAGGGAAGAGTGTGGAAGATGGGTGTAAGAGTCATGAGTGGGCTTGTAAGAGTCTTTTATGTTTTGTAAGAGCACTCATGACTTAGTGGTTGGGCATTTTGAGGGGAGACTTTGGTTTGGATTAGGAAAGTCTTAAACTTGTTTAAGGAATGTGACAACATTAGGGGGTGGATTAGGCTTGGGTTTAGGATTAGATTAGGGATGTTAGAGATGTGCAAGTGGATGGCATTAATGAGGGTGGGTGAGTTAGTGGCTAAGCTTGGTTAGTATGGGTGGATGGGGTGGATTAGGATAAATGGAGGATTAGAGATAGGTTAGGGGTTTTTGAATTTGAGGATTTCATTTATCAAATAAATTTATTTAATAAATGGGGATTTTTGGAATTAGATAGGAGAAAAGGATTTATTTGATAAATAATATATTATTTGATTTATCAATTAGGACTATAGATGATTAATTAAATTAATCAACTAGGGGATGACAAAGGATTAATTAAATAGAAATTTAATTAATAATGCCTTTAGAGATGGCTAAATTAGATTACCAAAGCAGTGTAATCAAATTTAGGTGTCTACATTTTGCCCCTCTTTGACATAGTGTTGAGACAACACTATTTCAAAGAAGTTCGAATGAAGACGACACGAGGAAGATGTTTTAGCAACAAGGTTGCCCCAGTCTCGGATAAGAAGAGGAGAGACTAGACTTAGATGATAAAAATGTAGAACAAGATTTAGTATGCAAAGAACATTAACAAATAAAGTAAACATTCACAAAACAAAAACTAAATTCACATATATGCTTAGACAAAAAAAAAGAAAACAAGAAGTGCAAACTTCACAAGAGAAAACACTCCATGCTTTCTTGATTCTGTAGATGTGTCCTTTTGCTGTGGATGTATGCTCAAGATGCTCAAAAGCTGCTTCAATGGAGATGGGTAATGGCAAATTGGTAGCTTTGTGAGCTCTCAATTTGGCATTATAAGGGTAAGATTGATGGCTTTGGTTCTCAAAATAGCATGGTAACTTTAGCTCAAATATTGTTGATGAAATGGCTTGGGATGGGATTCAATTTATAGGCTAAGGGGTAGGGGGATGGAGGGCTTAGATGCAAGGATGGATGAAGGCTTAAGGAGGGCTAAGATGCACTCAAAGGGGAGCAAATGGATTGTGCTTGTTTAGCACCAATGGGAAGGTGACACTTGTCACAAGGAGGATGAGTGTGAGAGGGTAGGGTAAAGGGTTGGTTAAAGGCATGATGAGTGGGGTTGAGTATGTAAGAGGGATGTAAGAGGAATGAGTGTGGAAGAGGGAAGAGTGTGGAAGATGGGTGTAAGAGTCATGAGTGGGCTTGTAAGAGTCTTTTATGTTTTGTAAGAGCACTCATGACTTAGTGGTTGGGCTTTTTGAGGGGAGACTTTGGTTTGGATTAGGAAAGTCTTAAACTTGTTTAAGGAATGTGACAACATTAGGGGGTGGATTAGGCTTGGGTTTAGGATTAGATTAGGGATGTTAGAGATGTGCAAGTGGATGGCATTAATGAGGGTGGGTGAGTTAGTGGCTAAGCTTGGTTAGTATGGGTGGATGGGGTGGATTAGGCTAAATGGAGGATTAGAGATAGGTTAGGGGTTTTTGAATTTGAGGATTTCATTTATCAAATAGATTTATTTAATAAATGGGGATTTTTGGAATTAGATAGGAGAAAAGGATTTATTTGATAAATAATAGATTATTTGATTTATCAATTAGGACTATAGATGATAAATTAAATTAATCAACTAGGGGATGACAAAGGATTAATTAAATAGAAATTTAATTAATAATGCCTTTAGAGATGGCTAAATTAGATTACCAAAGCAGTGTAATCAAATTTAGGTGTCTACATTTTGCCCCTCTTTGACATAGTGTTGAGACAACACTATTTCAAAGAAGTTCGAATGAAGACGACACGAGGAAGATGTTTTAGCAACAAGGTTGCCC
This sequence comes from Cupressus sempervirens, assembly GCA_028749045.1. NCBI lineage: Eukaryota > Viridiplantae > Streptophyta > Pinopsida > Cupressales > Cupressaceae > Cupressus > Cupressus sempervirens. The sequence goes on along the minus strand of CM053787.1, from coordinate 21,606,685 downwards.
CAGTCTCGGATAAGAAGAGGAGAGACTAGACTTAGATGATAAAAATGTAGAACAAGATTTAGTATGCAAAGAACATTAACAAATAAAGTAAACATTCACAAAACAAAAACTAAATTCACATATATGCTTAGACAAAAAAAAAGAAAACAAGAAGTGCAAACTTCACAAGAGAAAACACTCCATGCTTTCTTGATTCTGTAGATGTGTCCTTTTGCTGTGGATGTATGCTCAAGATGCTCAAAAGCTGCTTCAATGGAGATGGGTAATGGCAAATTGGTAGCTTTGTGAGCTCTCAATTTGGCATTATAAGGGTAAGATTGATGGCTTTGGTTCTCAAAATAGCATGGTAACTTTAGCTCAAATATTGTTGATGAAATGGCTTGGGATGGGATTCAATTTATAGGCTAAGGGGTAGGGGGATGGAGGGCTTAGATGCAAGGATGGATGAAGGCTTAAGGAGGGCTAAGATGCACTCAAAGGGGAGCAAATGGATTGTGCTTGTTTAGCACCAATGGGAAGGTGACACTTGTCACAAGGAGGATGAGTGTGAGAGGGTAGGGTAAAGGGTTGGTTAAAGGCATGATGAGTGGGGTTGAGTATGTAAGAGGGATGTAAGAGGAATGAGTGTGGAAGAGGGAAGAGTGTGGAAGATGGGTGTAAGAGTCATGAGTGGGCTTGTAAGAGTCTTTTATGTTTTGTAAGAGCACTCATGACTTAGTGGTTGGGCTTTTTGAGGGGAGACTTTGGTTTGGATTAGGAAAGTCTTAAACTTGTTTAAGGAATGTGACAACATTAGGGGGTGGATTAGGCTTGGGTTTAGGATTAGATTAGGGATGTTAGAGATGTGCAAGTGGATGGCATTAATGAGGGTGGGTGAGTTAGTGGCTAAGCTTGGTTAGTATGGGTGGATGGGGTGGATTAGGCTAAATGGAGGATTAGAGATAGGTTAGGGGTTTTTGAATTTGAGGATTTCATTTATCAAATAGATTTATTTAATAAATGGGGATTTTTGGAATTAGATAGGAGAAAAGGATTTATTTGATAAATAATAGATTATTTGATTTATCAATTAGGACTATAGATGATAAATTAAATTAATCAACTAGGGGATGACAAAGGATTAATTAAATAGAAATTTAATTAATAATGCCTTTAGAGATGGCTAAATTAGATTACCAAAGCAGTGTAATCAAATTTAGGTGTCTACAGTCATCACCACATCAACACACCTGAGACTCAATGCCACATGGCACGATCCCACATACCCCCATTACTTATCTTTTGGGCATCTTTCTTTTGTGGAAATTGGTAGTCCATTCGATGCGCCACCTGTCGGCATCTAGGAAATTCCTACTTGAGCTTTCTCTGCAACACTACCTCACCATGTGGGGTACCCACTGCCACGTGGTAGCGTCCTACATTCCCGCATTCTTTATCTAGTGCACAACTTGGTTTTATGGGCCTGCGCCCACCACAAGATGAGGACATGTGTCAACCTCTGGATACATCTTGCCACATCAGCTTGCATGAATCTTTGTTCAAAATTTAGCTTATGTCTCACGTCAGCTGTCCCTCTCATTTACATCAGCCATAGTGGTCCCACACCCAAGCATGCTTTGCCTTTGAAAAAGGCACGTCTTTAAGACACAATTCTTATTGAGTTGAAGGGTATTTAAAGATTTCAAAGTTCTTACACATAACATATGTGGGACAAAAGCTTCTATTTTCTTTCAAATTCTGCATTTTTCCTTGCTCCTTTTCATGTTGCACTTGAAGCTGCTTAACACGTGACTCCCCTTTGAACTTGCTATGTGGTTTGCTCTTCATACGATGTCCAAATGACTCCCCTACCATGCTTGGGTTTCTTCTTCCTTTGCTTGGCGTATTTGTTAGCATTACAACCTCATGTCCTGGAACCTTCTTATGTGCAAGAGAGGAAACAACAGGATGCTTATGATTTCAAGAGTGCATTTCCAAACATCCATAGATTTGGCTACATTTTTTACTTGCCACTGCATCTTATAATCATGGCATCTCCCTTTGGCTACCTGCATTGAATACGTGGGCTTCTTCAATTGTAGTGCTCCCTATTTTGGCATGGATCTCTGCTACATTTTAAACTACGTGGAGCTCCTTTATCTAGTGTGAAGCGAGGTGTTCTATTTTTTTTGTGGCCTCATTGCTTCATTTATGTGAGGCTCTGCTTGGGGATTTGCGGCTTCTCTCCTCCATGTTGACTACCTCTTCTAAAGGTGGGAGTCTCGTTCTATCCTATGATGAGATGTTTTGTAGATTTCTTCTGCCTTTGGCAGCTATGAATGTTCTTCATAATTGTAGATGGCCCTGCTTGTTGTGGTCTAGTTTCCCTTCAACGTGGGGCTCCTTTTATGCTGTCACTCTTGGGTTCTCCTTGCTGGTGTCACCTCTTTTTGATTTTCAAAAACTTACTCTAGCCTCTATCTCTACTGATATATAAGACAGATCAAATGATTCAAAGTTGCTCTGTAAAAGATGTTATCAATTACGAAGTGAAAAGACCCACCTCTCTGATCCATATCCATTACTCCTATCATATCAATTACTTGCAAACAACATGATGTGTGAATTTTCCTATGGACCTACCAAAATAAAACCAACAGTTTGGCCCAAGTACATGATATCTCCATGTGGCACTATCCTTTTTATCCAACATTTGCTTTAATGGGGTATGATTTTTGTATCAGTCCTATTGTTAGTTTTTATTTTCCCTGCTAAAAATGATCTAAGTTGCTCAAGGTTCTCATAATTTTGGAAATAATGGATTGTAAAATCCTATCTAGTGGTGATAAGGCATCATTTTCACAAATATCTGTATATTCAATCCTCCTTGGTTGATCAGCGAATAATAAAGCTGGCAGGCAAAATTACATCTGTTAGAATCAAGATGAATTGGGTCGTTGCAAAAACACAACACTTAATGCTTGTCTCCAAGTTTCCATATAATTTGAAGAGGTAGAATATGGTTTTGGTTTCCATTCTGAGTGCTCATGAAAGGACAAAAATTGCATCTTTCAAGAATTTGTACCTTCTCCTTCACTACACAATGGACCACATTGTTTCTTATAGAGATAACCAAATTCAACACGTTCTGTGATAGTCTCATGAAAGTTGACTTAAAATTTCCCAATTACAATTTCAACTTTATATTCCCTTCTAATGTGTTCCACATAAAAATCCAAATGGAGCTTTGCCATGTCCTTGGATAATTATCTAATGGCTATCTCAATTTAAAGCAATTCTAAATATTGGGTCTTCTCTTTGAAGTCAATTTAAAGCTTTTGAGACTTGCCCTAAACTTGATCATTTTACTCCATCATCTTTGATCAATCAAAATTTTAGACTTCTAAAATTTCAACAAATCACACACTGGGAATAAAACCTCTTTTTGTCAGATTGAAACACTAATGATTTCAAATTAGTCCATCATTCTGAAGCAATTAGTCAGATGTAATTAGTTGGACCCCCAAAAGGGGTTTGACTAAAAAAATTTTTGTTTTCAAACAACCAAAAATTCTAACTAATTCATTCATCACCTGATACTGATTGAAATCAAACTCGACCAATGAATCAACATTTGAAACTTACTTTATCCTTTTTTGCAACTTGTCACTTTTGTGCCAGGAGGTCCATTGACTGGCCTTAAAAACTGACCCAAACACCTGACCGAGTAGTGAAAATTGACCCACTGATTCTCTGTTCCACACACTTGTACCCCGTCAAATCTCATCTCATGAAGAATTTTGGGTCAAAAGATATTCGCTGTCAAAGTTGACCTCTCAAAATTACCTGCAAGAAAACAAGTCAAAAAGCAATAAACTAGTTTCGGATTTGGCTTTGGAAACTAGGCAAATGGACACATGGGAAGACAAAAACTAGGGCATTGGTTCACTATCATGAGGAGATTATGGATATGCGATTTGGGCTTATGAAAAATATCAGAACGCATTTGGCAAGTGGTCAAAGTGGGCTACTCGGATTTTGCAGATTAGAAATAATGTCTGAAAAGCAAGTTTTGCAAATGGATTCATCATGATTTAAAAATCAGCACGCATGAAGTATTTTCAGAGGAAAACACAGCAGTACAATCTATTTGATCTCAGCTATCATAGATTAGGAGTTATGAGATAATGAATAGGGTTTCTGACAAATCTACAAATGCTAACACTAGTAAAATGTTAGAAATTGCGTTTGGAATCACGTTCAAAAATTAATCAAATAGATTCATGATGCACTGAAACTTGAAACATAACATGTCTTTGACGTCTAAAATTCAACGCAAAAGGAATTTTAGCATTTTGGTCAACTAGGTCAAAGTTATAACTTGTCAAACAAGGCTTCCCACAATTATGAACAAACTATATCAGCATGAAAATAGTAAACCACCAACTTTGAGGGATTCAAAACCTAGTCAAATGGACTCGAAATGAATCCAAATCTGAAACATAGGCTCTTAGGTATGGAAATTAGACACTCCCAAAGAAGTGAGTTGTGAGACATTTCTGGTTGCAAGATATTTAGTTGCAAACATAGCCTCCTGTCGTTGTTTGACACAGGTGAAAATGCAGATTTGACAACTACTCAAAACAAGACTTCATGAAATAGCTCGGAATGCCAATTTAACTTCATGGAACACTTAGACACACTAAATGGATGGTTTTAGAAACATTAAATACCTTACGGGGCTCAAAGCATTTATAGGGCTCAATCTCACAATGGTACTCAAAATCAGGAAGGTAATTTTGAGTCCCAACAAATAGAATTAAAATAAAATATTAAATTATGATTATAATCTTATTCAAAGTCAATATTTTAATATTAAAAATATAATAATAAATATAAAAAGTAATAAAAAATGTCAAATATGATAATGCTACATGTACTTGGTTATGGTGCTTCATATGGATATATATAGAAATGTGATAAGTAGCTTACATTGCTATCACAATTGGGCACTTCTCAATAGTCATCTGCATCTACAAAAACTAACAATAGCTATTGGAAAAGAAGGTAAAGAGAAAAACGTAGCTAGCCTAGAGGTAAGATTCAAATGAGTAAATGTTTAGTTAGAAAAAGTAGAGTGTGCTAGCTCTAAAAAATATTTTACCCAACCAAAAATTATTAGGAATATAAAATGGCCCTATAAGTGAAAAGAATACCTTTAAACACAAGGATGAATGTGTTGAATAGATGTCAATAATCCAAGATTCTACAAAATTTTGTCACCTTTTGTGTAGCCACAATATGCACTTTTGCTTCATTGTCTTGCAACAACTATACAAATGTAGGCACAAGATCCATCCTTAACATGATTTTCAACATTACCATATTATTTTCAACAGTACCATGGGAACTTAGCAGCTGACTAAAAAGGAAGAGGAAAAGTAGGTGATGGTATCTGAATATTTTGTTGTCAAGAATCTCATTAATGACATAGACAAATAAATATTTTAATAATTCGCTTGCCTTATTAGTGTAGAAACAATTCATTGGGCTATACTTGGTACATCAAGGGTGTCTTTAACATCCTCTCACCCAATACCTAGTATGAGTGGAAGAAAATTTTAATTTGGCATACTCTTTAGCATCCTCTTGCCCAATAACAATTGAGACAATGAGAATGAGAATCCAAAAGTGAGCCTTGAATGCTTTTAAAAATTATTTTCAAATTTATGAGAAAAAAACTAATGGGTATGCCAAATAGGTATAAATATTGAATCAAGAAAGTTTGGTAGTATTTGTAAATATAATTCTATAGTAAATGAGATTGTTTTTGCAATAAAGTTATTAATAAAGAATTGATAGGTTCAAAACTATCTTATACTTACAAACCATGAGTCTGACATTTTGTTATGTTGTTGTATTCTCTACTATTTTTCTCCATACATCTATTTTAAATACCTATGTATCTAATGAAAAAAATAAATGCTAATCATTTGTGTTGAAAAAAGTGCCAAAATACTATGTATAGTGCCACTAAAGATATTTTAGATATAAATAATACTATGCAAAATAATATACAAGGTATATGTAAAATATTTAGATACAATCCAATTCAATATCAAATTAGTTCAAAGTTAACTATATGAATGAAATGTCAGAGTTTTTTTCATACTTGGGTCAATCTGGTAATATTTTCTTCCTTTGTCACTGCCTTTGTATCCCTTATGGATTCGAGAATGGAGAAAATTTTAGGTAGATAATGGAGTAGTTTTGGTGGTACACTATGATCCAATTTTTCCTTGTTAGTGACATTTAATCTTAGGTTGGGATGTTTACATGATAGTTTTCCATAGATTCTATAAAAGAAAGTTTTTTGAATTGATGAATTAGAAATAAAGGACTTGTCAAATAAGGAAACAACTTTCTCCACTATTAAGCCTGAAATCCCAATTGCTCTACTTCTAGTAGCTATTAATTGATGCTTAACGAGTTGGTGACTTGTTATTTACAAACCCACCTGCTGCATTGAAGATTTAGGTACCATCCCCACAACATGTAATTTTATGATTAGATGCTCTAGTCACATTCATCATTAATAGGGGACAAGAAGGAAATGTGTGGCAAGGAGTGGCAAAATCTCAATGATGTTATCCATTTGTGAGGTTGTCTTGTGCATGGTTATTTTTGTGTCCATTCGTACTCCTATAACTAATCCAATAAGATATTGGAAGGACTATTTATCTGAATGGGTTTATTTGTGCTTTAGATACTATTATCTTTTATTACAATAATTAGAATTTACTTCTTATCTACCTTGTAAACACCCCCACATGAGCAGGGGATTGATCTCATCTCCTCCTATTTAAGGTTGTGTTGAGTGTCCTCGTCAAGAATAAGTATATGTTTAGGGTCGTGTTGAGATTCCTTACCAAGGATAATAATCCTATTACATCTTAAGAAGAGATGAAGTTACCATCACACATATCAAGTAGAACAATGGAGAACATCCCATCCAACATACTGATGAACTGTTCACCATGCTCCTCAAATAGGTGTGCTATCACCTCATAGTCACTACCCATTCTGAACTTGTGAGACTTCTCTCCTTACCTTAAAGTTCTTCATGATTATAATTTTTTCTCCATTTACTCGCAGTATCAAAATAAGACATCAATTTTGGTTTGAGTTAGCTTATTTTTTGAGATTAAATACTTGTACAGTGATACTAGAGATATTGAATTCAATTAGTTTGATATTGTTAGAAATATGCCAAGAAGACTGAATTAGTACAGCTAAATTGGTAAAATGAGTATCAAACTTGCACATATTTGTAGTTGATAATGAAACTAGTAGGAGACTTACACTCATAGCTATACTTTTCTCTTCATTAAAAGGGGTTTGATGGAGAGCAAAGAACTCACAAACTTCAAAATCTCACTTAATCGACAAAAAACAATGTCACAATTGTTTTCTTATCACATTTTTGGTCTTGATTGTATCCCTTATTTTTGCACTTACTCTTCACATGCATTTTGTCAAAGAGTTCATGCTTGAATTCCCACCACATTGTAGATGCTAATATTCATGTTCAAACATTGAAGTTATAAGCAAATTTATTTTGAGTTCTACAAACGTGATTGGTCTGCACAAAGTCAATTATATATTCTTTCCAATCTTGCCAATTCGGCAAATTAAAAAATAAAAACTCTTACAAATCTGATTTTAAACTAGACCAGAATTGTTTTTTCATAATCTTCATCGGAATTGACCACAAAAAGGCATCATCATGTATGCGTGCATTGGTTATTCCAAACTAAAACTGATTTTGGAAATTTTATTCCATGTTATTAATTCCACCATGGTAAGCGATATAAATAAGATTTTGTAACAAAGAGGGAATCGATTGAAAAAACCAATGTCATTGAGTATTTTAAGATTTCTTTGGACTGATTTTGTACCCACAAAAATAACCTTTGTTGGACCAATAATAATGCAAGAAAATGTTGAATATATATGCAGCCCCATAATAAATTAAAATTTAGATTTTGCTACTCTAAATCTTCTCCACGTTTCTCTTGCAAACTAATGCATTCAACCCTAAAATCTTTTTAAGGTATGATGCAATTAAAATCTGCACTTATGAGGAAATTAGAATCAAGAATTGATTCCATTAAATCAGATTATTTTGGCCATAATCTGCTCCATGGTTTTAAAACCACACCGTTCAGACTTTCCCTTGCTTAATTATGAAAACATGGACAATAACAGATTTTAGAATTGCTTTCCTACTTCAAATTGGGCTTTATAAAACTGATTTTATAGAAACCAAAATCTTCAATAACTAATCAAATTCACAAATTGAAACATGAAATAAATGAAACAATCTTTGTGATAAAGCAGGCTGCTACCATAAATGTTAGATTTCAGTAGAAACAAAATCATTTCCCCTAACTGAGAAGATAACCAAATCTGAAATTTGAGAATGCTTGCCTTAACTATTTCACCCAATACCATGAACTGACAATGTATACCAACTATTGAAATTATTAATGAAAACTGATTCTTAGAAGTGATTTGGGTGTCCCAAACTAAGAAATAACAAAAAAAAATCAAACATACTGAAACTTCACAAAACAATGAAAGTGTCAATTTAACAAATTAGACACTACATGTGTACTAGTAATGTGTGTAATCCTTTTAGTGTCCTCTTTTTTCTTTTTTCTTTTGGTTGGACGTGGTTGCAATAATGTTGCACTGGAATTCTGTTCCAATGATGTTGCAGGTGTACAAAATGAATTTTTAATCTCTTTTCTAATACGATTTCCAAGTAGAAAAAGTTCATTGTAAGTATGGGATACATTTTGACCTAAATTGTCTCTTTCATACTTTGTTTCATTGGGAAATGAAAATATTAGTGAAAAAAATGAAAAAAATCAATGGATGTTGTGTGAAATTGTATTTTTGATTTAAATAAAAATTAAAACTACATAAATCTTTTCAGCTAAATATGTTTAGTTGGAGATGATGAAGGGAATCATAAAAGAAGTACTAGAGATAGATCTAATATGGGAAAAGCACATTTAGTTGGAGATGATGAAGGGAAGTAAAATAGAAGTATTGGAGATAGATCTAATATGGAAAAATATATATGAACCTTGTAAAGGTGTGGCTCCTCTTGATGAAGAGTGTTATATTTTTAGGAAAATTCAACTTTTGGTAGGATAAAATTATTGGAAAAATAGAATAGTAGAAACAAAATTGAGAAACAAATAACTTTTACCTTAATTTTACTGAATAATAGATACAAATTTATACAATATCTTAACTCAAAAAAATTCTTAATTGATTGCTAATTAGATTGACAATAGACACACAAACTTGACATCTAACTGAAACTTATGGACACCTAACTCAAACACATCTACAATAAGAACTCGATTCAAACAAGAACTCTTTGACTCACACCTAAACTAAACTTGTGTTGCCAGTAACTCAACAAGGTTTTCCACATGTGCAAACATTATTATTGACTACTGTTGGAACATTAAATCCAACACCCCCACTTAATGTGACAACTAAGGAATCATTATGTAGAAATTATACTTTGAAAATATGTCATAGAGGAGTAATACTTTCTCATAGTTATGTAGCTATCATCCATATTCAAAATACCATTTGACACACCATCTCCACATTAAATGTCTCATAACCCTTGTAATGGTATGATGCGAAGCTTTTAGACTTTCAGATCTCCCCAAACTATTAGACAAACCATCTCCACATGGAATGTCTCATAACCTTTGTAAAGGTATAGCTTCTCCAATACTACAACACCTCAAACTATTTGAGCATACATCTAGCCTCTACCACATCTTTTCCTATTTTTCAAAGCACTGATCTCTTCAAAATCAAACATAATCATCTAGCAGTTCTTCTCCTAGCCTCATCTTCTTAACAACTTCTTTTCTAATAGACATAAATTAATAAGAAGATAGCTCTGATACCATATTGGAAAAATAGAACAATAGAAAAAAAATAGAGAAAGCAAGAACTTCCAACTTAATTTTATTGAATAAGAGATACAAATTTATACAATATCTTGACCCAACAACATTCCTAAATGAATCCTAATTAGATTGACAATAAACTGCTTCATGATTGACAACACACACAAACTTGATAGCTAACTGAAACTTATGGACACCTAATGTTGGAAATACAAATGGGAAATGTATACTTATGATTGGGGGAGTGAATCAGAAGTATCAAACTCTAATTAATAAAAATTTTAACTTTAAAACATTGCATGCATAAACATATTGAAATAACATGTAAAGCAAATGCATTCACATAAACACTTGACACTAGATATGATTATCCAAAAACTCTCCAATGAGAAGGTAAAACTAGAGTGGGGATGACACCCATAAGTCTTCACAACTACAACAATAAAGTTCACCTGTTAAGGTTACATATTTTGACCATTCTCATGATCTACCCTATGAAAAGCCTTTCTTGTTAAAGGCTTACAAAGGATTGTTAGATCCTACCTTGTTAAAGGATTTTAACACCTTGTTAGAAGTGTGCCTGACTAAAGGACATTATAACACTCACTTGGAATGTCACCCTATTAAAGGATTTCTCTATGACTGTTAAATTAACTTTGATACAATGATTTCATCATATTGTTATAGTTGTTAGAAAGTACAATAGAATGTTTGATCTGATACAATTACAATCTAATATTGTTGATTTTAGATCCAGTTCATCTCGATCCTCTCTAATCTAATATGAATTTCTATAACCTTGATCCTCTATTCTACTAACTAATTCTACAATTCTATCCTTCTTCTTATTCACCTTCATTGTATGCTAATCAATTCACCCCTTTTGTTGCTATCATCACCTTCTCGCATGCATTCTCTAGTGCTCTCTCTCATATTCTGTAAATTATGGGGCTTCATCTCTGTTTAAAAAGACTTTAGTGGCTTAGGGTTACATATGAATCTATGAAAGAGATTCATCCATCTTTACGACTCAATTCCCTCCATTTTTTTGATTGGTTTCATGTTGATCACATACGGAATCCAAATAGATTCAATCTTATCCTCAAAGCTTTGAGATCTATCCTTATGTTGGCTTAAAAATGGTTTACATAGTTGTTTGTGCCATCACAAACAACTAGGTCAATTTTTTTTTTACTCGACACTTGTTGATACTGATGCTCAACACATACTAAAATTTTGTCTGGCTCGACACTTGAACTTGCTTGGCATCTATTATTCACTCGGCACTTGAACTACTTGGATTATGAGTGACTCAACACTCATTGCAACTCGACATCTAATTATAGTTAGCATATGTTACTAGCTCAACATGAATTTAAAATTTTTCTTAATTGTCTTGACACTCAATTGTCGAAACCAATCTAAGATCAAAAATCTCCTCCTTTGACATGAGTGGAAAAAACACTTAACTACACATGATGAATCTAATCCCCTTGAGTATAATGTACACCCAATTTGACATATATACAAACCTTCAAAATTTGTACAAAATTTTGTAAAGAGCTATATACCTCAAAAAATTATAACTCCCCTTGAGTTAATGTTTCTTTTCTGTATCCAAAATCTCTCTAAGTAGATTGATTTGCCTCTATGGATACTCTTTGTCTTTATTCTGATACTTATTATTTGATGTGCTCTGATGTGCTCTAATATGATGCCCTGTTTACTATTTTTTTCTCTCCCTTTCTTCTCTCTATTTATTATGTAATTCCCCCTTTCACATGTCTCCCCCTTGCATAGATATTTCTCCCCCTTTAACTATTTTTCTCCCCCTTTTTTGACACTAATGTTAAAGGGTTTATACACTAAGAGTGTATTTATCTAAGAAGTTCTTGTTACTTCCATTACAATCTTGAGAGTAGCATCTCAGTTGTCTATTGCAACCTCTAGGGACTTGATTTGGATGGTTGTCTTACCTACAAGGTGAACTAAGACATCAAGTGTTGAAAGATTAGAATCTTTCTCGAGTACTCTTGAGTACTATTTCAGCATAGGCTAGTTCTCTTTGGAGGATTTCCATATGTGGGGTTAGGGAGGCTTGAATTTGAACTAACTTGGCTTTTGTATTGGCCTATAGCTAGTTCCTTTTGTGTATGAAGCATGGAGTGGAAATTCTTCTCATTTTGTGTTGGATTCTATGGTAACTACATACTAGATATTTTTAGGTTTCTCTCTAGACTCATAATCCTTTGGCTTGTTTCTTGTGTGAAGAGTGTGGGGTCACATAATTTAGTGTATAGTGAAAATATATTCTCAAGTACCTTCTTCACCTTTTCTATCTTTGTAGCCAATTCCACTTGTGATAATGCTATTCCACTTGATATTTTCTCATTTACTTTACCTTGAAACTTCTTTTTAGACCATTCCACAAGTTTTACATTAGTCTCCTAGTCTTTATTGGTCACTTGTCCAATAATTTCAGACAATTATTCCAATATGGGTCTGGTTGCATCAAGTGTTTGCAAGATGAATGTATCTAGAAAGATGTCTTTTATCTCATGTAATGCTTTCCTTTGTTTATACTCTTTCCTAAGTATCTCTTGATTCTTTTTCCTTTCTAATGTCTCTGCATTTCATTTATCTATTTAATTTTCATGGTTGCATAATCATACGTAGGAATGACAATTTCTTCATCTAATGTTGGGTATCCATAGTGAAGTACCCTTGCAACCTTTACGGAGCTTGAGCTGGGTGCTGAATTTAGAGTCACATTACTTTAGTGCTCAGCTTCTAAAGAACTTTTACAGGAGTTCTAGTGGTTGGTAGATTATCCAATGTTTGAATTGCTTCTTGCTCCTTTCCCTTTGGAATATCCTTCTCCTCTTGTGATCCTCCTTGATCAATCACTATTATATGTGGTGCACCTTATGTCTATGAAGTACAAATAGATACTTTTTCCTATCCTATTTGTTCCTTTGTTGGCTCCTCTATAGTTATAGCAACTTTAACTATGGTATCAACCTTAGCTGATGTATCTATTGATGCTTGCACTTGAGGTTCTCCTCTTGTAGCTATAGGGATGACACAAGATATTTCTTCTATAGCCACCTTGTCCCTAGTTAGGTCAAGTACTAATTTTTTCAACTCAACTACACTAACCAATACTAGATTGTCACACAACTTTTCTTGTAAAGTTGATTGGTCAAGGATCTTCTTTAGATCCTCTATAATGAGTGGGTTGATGTTATGAACTAAGCTGTTAGGAACATCCTTCACTTTGATTGTTTCTATAGGTGTTTTGGTGCCATGTGGAGGGATTGGTGGTGGCAATTGTGTGTCTAGCACACTCTAATCTATTTGTTGATCCTCAGCAGTCGCCATTTTATCTTCTTTTTGTGTTCCCTCCTCCACTATGTTGCCTTCCTTTTCTTTCTTAACTTCTCCTTCTTTGTCATTATCTTTCTCTTCCTCATTTTTCCTTCTATCAAAGGGACTCTCCTCTCCTTAAAAATGGTTAGCCCATAAATAAAATTCCACATTTGAGTGGACTTTTTGATAACATATTCAATCTTATTTTTAAGTACATTGAATGTTTTATACTTTAATGAAAACTTGTTGCCATTTTTCTTGTTCGCTTTTTTTATTTGTCCTTTTGACAAGTCTGGCATCACTTGTGCCAATGTGGACTCCCTTATTCCCTTTTCCATATTTAGGCAAAAATGCCATTTATTTTCAACTATGGAATATAAATCCTTAGGCATAGTAGTGTCAAATTCAAGTGGTGTATTCTTGAATTTTTCCATCATGGCATACACTGATTCCTCAATCTTATTTTGTTCTTCCCTATTTAATTTATTGAATTCAAAAATTTTCAAGCTAGTCAAGTCTACATTATCCCTAATATTTTTACAAATGTTATTAATACTGGACTTGGGTGCATGACTTACCACTCTAAACTAGATGTTTTCATCTGATTCGATCATTTCTTCATCAAATTATAGTTGTGCAACATATTTCCTCCTTATTTTCTTTTGCACCAAACCTAGTTACTCAGTAGCCTTCTTCTTCTCTTTCATTTTCTCTTTTTCCTTCTGAGTGTTGGCCCTTGTAGTTGCTCTTGTGGCTGAAGTAGTAGGCTTAGCAAGATTAGGTTTTATAATATTTTTTCCCTTGGGTTGAGCTATAGGCTATTTCTGAGTTTTCTCTTTTTAGGCTCTAATTTAGCTAGTGCTTCCTTAGCTTCTTCATCTTCACCCATTCCTTGTGTGAGAATAAGAGGTCATTGACATTGTTCTTGTTCTTCATCATTATCATCATCATCTGCATTATCACCTTCTACTCCTTCACCAAATTTTTCTTTTAGCTTCTTGACCAATTTATCCTTCTTCTTTAGAGTTGAGGCAATTTTCAACTCCATTTCTACCTTGGATTTCACAACATCATAGTTTCCAAAAATCTTTTCTGATTTGTAAATATCCTCTACAAGTAATGCATTGATGGCTATTGATGCCTCATCTATATTAATCTCATACGCCAAGGGCCTTAGCCGTCTTACTTTGAGTGTTGTAGCCTAGATAAATGTGTAGTCAATATCTACTAGGAAGCAAATGTCATTGTAGTACTTCTCTACTAGGGAAACTAGGATACTCAATCTTTGTTTCATGGTTTTCTTGAAATCCTCAAAATAACTAGTTATTATAGACTCAAAATTGTCTCCCATTTGCTCTATGTACTCATTAATTTGTACAGCTACAGACCTATTGGTCTTCCAACATATCTTACTAAAAGAAGGAAACTCATTCTAAACATAAAATAATATACATTTCAAAATTGAAAAAAATTATATTGAGTACCTTTGGATCTTCTTATTTCTCCTAAATTCTCCATGATCTATTGCAACTATAGCTCTGCCAGATCATACGTGTGATCTTTCTTTACAATCGCGTACCCTACATCAACTGCAATGCATGGTACATTGTTTAATTAGCTCAATTGAAAAAAATTTTGAGATATGACCCTGACTAAAAATTCTAGAAGTGGGTCCTTGATGGTATTAATAGTCATTCCCCACTTATTCCACTTTGCCCCTGTATTCTTCTATGTTGCTTCTTTAGAACCACTCCTTAGGGTTTTGGGCCATTCTAGGGTTGGAAATCCTTTAACCCTATGTACAATCCTTATTAAAAACTTGGTGGGTCCTCCCTCTAGCCATAAACAACCATCATGGATTTTTCTTAACACAATTCATATCCATTTAGTCTTAAAATGATAGGGAAATCTAGGGTGTGGATTAAGCCCTTTCTTTCAATGATTTGGAATTCTTCCTTCAACACTCCATTCTCGCATAGTTTTCCATATACCTATCAAATTTACATGACTCCTATTGCTCCAACCTTGCAATTATAGCATTTCATTACATCTTGGACCATTATGACCTTGAGTGGAATGATTGAGAATGCTCTTGCTAGGTCGTTCTTATATGCAACTTTAGGAATTGCCGTAAAATCTAGTTGCTTGACCTCATTACTAACCAATTGAACTTCAAAAGGTTCCTTTTCCTTAGGATTTCTAGAACTAGAGGCTATTCTTGCAAGCTAAGGTTTCAAATGATATTAAATTGCAAAACTGTGTAACTCAACTCATGAGGAATACCTTTCAAATTGATGAAATGATGCTTAATCTTTATTAAAATCCATGTAAATGCTTCAATCTTTGGTTGCCAATTACTTCTTTTCTCTGCTCGCTCTTGCTCTATGTTCATAATGATGAATAATGAGTGAAAATTTTCCTTATACCTTTTCAACACATTGCGTTTAATGCATGGTGCATGTACAACTATTTTCTACTTTACTTGGCATCCATTGATTTTCCATCACTTGGCATCCACTAGAGTTACCTTTACTTAGTAGATAGTACTGACTAAGCTTCAATTGGCTTTGGTTGACAACTTGGCACACACTAAAATTTACTTAACAATTGAAGAGAGCTTTTCACACTTGGCAGTAAGATGAAAACTTAAGATTTGATTATGGTTTTCCCTTGTTGACTTGCATCTTTATTCATGCTAGTTTACCTCTTTTAGCACTAACTTACCTTACAACTGATGTATGATGAGGTATTTAAATATTAGTCCCACATACCTCTCTTTTCTTAGTTTGATGAAGTGTGGCCACCTAACCCTTTAGGGGAAGTGATCCCTTCATTTGATGTCTTGCATCCATCTTTCTTCTTCCATGTCTTATTCATCTCTCCTTTGATGTGCTCAACATCTGCGTTGCCTTTTCTCTTTTTTGCCTCTAAGTTAGGTGCCTTTGTCATTTTTAGGTAGTTCTTATTGATATGGCAGTTCTTCAAACAACTAAAGCATGTAGTTTAACTCAACCATCTATTGTAGTTTCCACTAAGATGTGTTCTTATGCAATTTTTAGTGATGTGTCCATACTCTTGATAATAATGATAATTGTGCCTTGTATTTTAGTCCTAATTGTAGGTATTTTCATACTTTCTTCCCTTGTTTGATGACCATGTGGACTTAGATCTGCATTCAAAGGCTTCGCGTCCAAATTTTTTGACAATTGTAGCAACATCCTTCAAATTTTAGTGCATGCATGGTCCTTGCTCTATATTCTTGTCCCTGATGACCTTGTTTGTTGCACTTGTAACAATGGATCATGTTATTTGGCTTGGCATTCTAACTATTATTCTTTCTCCTACAAACATTAGCTATGTGTCCTCTCTTTTCATAATGATGACAAGTAGGTTTAGAGTTCTTACCTTTATTGCTTCTTTCCTCAACAACTTTGGATGATTCTCCTTCTTTAGTGCTTGTATAGCCCAATCTTGATGTGTCTTTATTGGATCTGGGGGATTTTAGTAGTTGCTCAAAGTACTTGATGGCTTCATTTGGCTTGTTGAATCTTTTAGCAAACTCCTTCTCTCTTTTAAAATCATTCTACAATTGTTCATTTTTCAACTTCAATGTCATTATCTCATTGTCCTTGACATTCAACTCATGATGAGCATTCATTATTTGTCTTAGGGTGTCCAATTGCATGTTTGAGATCCTAGATAGCTCTACTAATTTTTCTTCCAAATTGTTTAACAAGGTTCTTCTATCTTCTTCAATCATGGCCTTGTCCTCTATGGCTTTCTTCTTTTGCTCAGTCACCTCACGTAGTAGTATAGCTTATGATTCTTGCTCCAACTTGAGAATTTTTATTTCCTCAACTTATGCTCTATTCTTATCCATGAGCTTTGCAATTATTGCATCAAATTCATAGGAGTTACTATCTAAAATTTTTTTTGTGGCATAAATCTCTTTGTATTGAGTGTCATTTTCTACTATGGCAATCTCTTTTCTTCTCTTTAGTGAACTTCTCAAGGCATCTCTGGCTTTGTTCAGATATTGTAGTAAGAGATGTATTTCAATGTCCTGATTCTCAATAGTCTTTCCCAACCTATAGACTTCCATATCAAGATTTTTTCTCCAAGCTATAAGGCTTCTCTTGATGAGAACTTAGCTTTGATACCAATTGTTGGAAATATAAATAGGCGAGGGAGGGGGGGGTGTGAATTAGAAGTATTGAACTCTAACAATAAAATTTTTAACTTTAAAACATTGCATGCATAAACATATTGAAATACAATGTAAAGTAAATGCATTCACATAAACACTTGACACTAGATATGATTACCTAGAAACCCTCCAATGAGATGGTAAAACTGGAGTGAGGATGACTCCCATAATTCTTCACTACTGTAGCAATAAAGTTCACCTATTAAGGTTACATATTTTGACCATTCTTATGATCTACCTTGTGAAAGGTCTACTCTATTAAAGGCTTACAAAAGATTTTTAGATCCTACCCTATTAAAGGATTTTAATACCCTATTAGAAGTTTTCCTAGCTAAAGGACTTTAGAACACTCATTAGGATTGTCAACCTATTAAAGGATTTCTCTATGACTACTAAATAGACCTTGATACAAGGATTTCATCCTACTATTACAATTGTTAAAAAGTATAGTATAATGTTTGATCTAATACACTTACAATCTAATATTTCTGATTTTAGATCCCAATTTAGTTCATCACGATCCTCTCTAATATAGTATGAAATTTCTATAACCTTGATCCTGTACTTTGATAATTGATTATGTAATTATGTCCTTCTTCTAAGTCACCTTCATTGTATGCTAATCAATTCACCCATTTCATTGCTATCATCACCTTCTTGCATGCATTCCCTAATGCTCTCTCACACTCTATAAATTATGGGGCTTCATCTCCATTTAAAAATACTTTAGTGGCTTATGGTTAGGTATGAATCTATGATTGAGATTCATCCAACTTTCCTCCTTAAAGTGTTACCTCTGGTTTTACTGCCAAAGATTTAAATTCAAATCCGTGGCCTGTTCAACGGTTAGCCTAAAAAATTGTTATTTTAATGCCCCAACCCGCCAAAGTTTCTCTCCGTCAAATTTTAGATGGATCGACGGTCGGCGCGATCTCGTCATCAGAAGTTGTACGGGAGATAGTATCAGCAACATTGCGCCCGATTGACATGTGTTTGGTAGGCCCGACAGGTGGGCTACAATGGAGGATGGATCGAGAAAGTTTTTTGGCGCCGCAGGTGCTATCGCACGCCAACCGAAAAATCTCCATGGCGACATAGCGCCCGGCGGAGATGCTCACGTCGGCGGGCAGGTCATGTTGCTGAAAAAATGTTGCGGCGATCGGGTAAAGTTTGGCAGGCCAGAGAAAATAAACAGCGAGAACTTCAGACAAAATATTGGGCCCCATTACGTACCTCATCTGCCCAGTTGCCGGAGCCCGTGCCATGGCAGCAAATCAAAAGGAACCACGCACAGATAGGGACATGTCACCAGTTGGGCGCTATGGTGCTATGGAAATTTAACCTCGATTTTCCCATAGCAACATGGCACCTAGTCGACACGTGGTCACCCTGTGAGGCCAAGTCGCAAGATTGCCTAGTGGTGTTCCACTGGACCAGTAAGGAACCGTCACGTGTAACTAGGCTGGAGTCTCTATCAGTACGGTTGACACAGTCAAGGTTTGCGATCTCCACTATCAGATTTGATTGCATCAACAGATGGCGCCATCTCGCTATGGTGGAGATGCGCAGATATTATCATGGTGACATAGCGCCCGTGTGCCACGTGTCCTGGTGGGGCTGCATTTCATGTCGTCAGAAGTAGATAGGGTGGGGTGACTGACAAACCAATAGGAGGACACCACGTGTTAGCGAGCCTAACAAATCAATAGGAACAGAGGGTTACGGGAGGTCAAGTTCGTGACCGTCAGATAAGAAAAGATCAACAGTAGGCACCATGTCGCCTTAGCGAAGCTGCAAGATTTTTACCATGGCAACATCCCGCCCGATTGACACGTGTCGGTGGGGTCAGGTCTCACTGGATGCATCATTAAGGTGGAGGGGCCACGTCTGCAGCGAATCAGAAACAACCACGTGTGCCGAGTCAGAACACAGATATGTCGAGGGGCCAAATTTCTTGATATGACTAGTGCATTAAGGGGTGGATTCTCCACCATCAGATTTGCCGAAATCTAGGGTTGGCGCTATCTCGCCATGGAGGAACTGCACGGATTTTACAATAGCGAGTTAGCGCTCGAAAGACACGTGTCCTCGCGGGTCCGATTTTCGACGTGGCGATTAGCTAACGGCCAGCGGTTAGATAGTAAGGTGGCACAGTTAGTTCGATGAAGGCATTAAACCATGGAGGGACTCTCCAGGTGGCCAGACAAAGGATTACAATTGGCCCGCGTGGCCTAGTCGGCATATAAGAAATCGGGTCGGCTAATGGGCCAGTTTGATTCATGAACCAAGATGCAGAGGCGATCGACGTATCTTGCGATCTGATCTCTGCGATCATTTCAGACCTACCAAGAATGAATGCAGGACATAAGGACACTCCACCCATCTGGTCGATCCATCTACCATGTCAGGGAATTTTGTGGTGCCATTTCTATCTTCTGCAGGCTCTTCTCAGAAAGAAATGAGTTTTCTCGGTATGCAGGCCTGGATTTCAATTAGATCCCCGATTGGATTCTCGAGATGGGAAGTTAATGCCAGTAGGTAAGAAGTGAATGTAACGCGGAAATCTTCAGTTATGCCTGATCTATAAAGGCAGTTTTGTGATTTGTTCTAAAGGTCGATTCTTCATGATTTTCTCTGCTACTACTTGCAGACTTGTAGTGTAAAATCCCTTTATCTCTAAGCCATGTAATAGCATGTATCATCTCTTTTAGCCATCAGTGTGAATGTGCGTCACTTTGCCTCCCATTGGTGTATTATTGAGATCAACAATCTGCATACTGTATCTATCTTTGGCCTATTGGGTAATACATAAGTGAAATCTCCTTTTCCTAGTGTCATTCGGTTGGTTTTTTCTGATCTTTATGTGATTATTGATCGATACAAGTCTGGATGTGTATGACTTTTGTATGTTATTCTAGTTTTGTAGTATATATATGGGCAGGAATGAATCTGAACACTCTGTTTTGGTGCCTCACCGCCTTAGATTAGACTAGGTAGATTTGCTTTGACGCTCTCTTTCTCCCTTTCCCTTCTGAGAATAGATAGGTGCGCCCTGACAGTAAGAGGAAGCTGGCCTTCTCCAGAGACTCAACCTCGTAGTTCAAGTCCCATAGCTTGGAGGTTGTTTCCATGTTTCACTAGGTTGTCCTCATGCATAGGCCTTGGACAAGGGTGCAAACCTAAGTGACAACAGTTTTTGGCATGCCCGGTGGGACAAATATCAGAAGATTTCATGTCTACTAGTGTCAAAAGAAGAAAGAGCTTCTGAGATTAATGCTAAAGAAGTAGTGCTAGCTTCAGTATTCAAGCCTTCAAGAGGCTGATTCATCAAGTACTTGGCGACTCTGAGCATCAACAAATCTGGTTTCCAGGCCAAAGTTGCAGAAATTCATGCCCAGAGCTGAAACAAGGGCGTCTTCCAGAGGTAATTTTCAATATCAAGAACTCTCACTTTCAAGTCCTAGAAGAAGGAGAGCTAGAGATTCATTATCACCAGTTAGAGGTGGAGTAACAATCAACATACCTGTGAGATCTGTCTCTACTCCTCCTACTGTCCGAACTCAGCCTAGATTGCCATCAGCACTCATCAATAGAACACTTGTTTATATGGCACAACCAAGAGTTCATCCTTTTGCCACCTTTAATGGTGGAAGTCCTCTATTGTTATCCCAAAGACATGATATACCAGTAGCTGCACTAAAAAGCATACCCGATTTTACTGGTGAAACTTCTATTTCCCCCCTAGAGCATATCCAAGAGGTAGCGAATGTCTGCAATATTCATGGTATTATAGAAGATGATGTTGCTGTCAGACTTCTAGCCTCATCTTTAAAAGGAAAAGCATTACAGTGGTATAGAGGCTTAGCTCATGGTTCCATAACTGATTGGGATGGACTAGGAGCAGGATTATGCAAACATTTTGAGGATAAGAGTGACCATTTGTCACTATTAGGGCAGCTGACTACAATAAAAAGAGCCCCCCATGAATGTATGACTGATTTTAATTACAGATTCCAAAAGACATGGGATAGAATACCTACTATAGTGAAACCTACCCCTGGTAATGCCTTCTTGCATTACCTTAGATCTTTTAACAGTGATATTGCCACCACAATCCAAACTATGGGAGGAGACACATTACCGAATTCTTATGAGACAACCATAAAAGCTGAGAACATTCTAATACAAGGAGGAAAGTTGGCCCCAAGGCCTCCTATGCCTTTCTTTCCGTATGTTCCCAACCACCAACCAGCAATAGCCCCTCTCCCTATAATCTCTACATCGCAAGCCCTTACTCCAGTCCCCCAAGCTTCCACATCCTCAAACAGAATAGATGAACTCAAGGAAATGCTCCAAGGTCTAGTATTGAACGCAGATAAAAGAGAAAAGACCCTAGATAAAAAATTACAAGAGCAGGGGAGGGAGTTGAAGGACCAAGGGAAGAGACTAGAGGATAGTTTTTCTCTAATACAAAAGATGAGTAACAAGGTGGTGGCCTTAGAAAGATAGCAGGCCCAAGGTGGCAAGCCTCCCCAATTGCAATATCAGGCTCCAAGTGGTGGTAGGCCTCCTAATCAGTGGAATAACTCTTTTGAGTAGAATAGGCAGAATAGTCATGCTTCTGCTTCAAGCTCAAATCAGAATAGAGCTATAGTTCCTCAAAATAACTTGGCCCAAGACCAAGATTTTTGCCCCTCATGTAACTATTCTTATACCTACTGCCTATGTCAGAAAGCAGAATCTTATTTGGCCCTAACTGTCCAGGAGTCCACAGTAAAGCAATCACACAAAGAAGATCATCCCAAGGAGGCCTCATATGTTCAGAGGCAGGGTGATTGCTCTTTTATGAATCACCAAATGGAGGAACATTGTAATGTAAACTAGGACTCTGTTGCTCATAACACAAGAAGCAAGAAGAGAGCTATGGAACATGTTGCTCCTCCTTCTCCTAAGCAGGCCTCAACTTCAAGTGTTATACCTAACACACAGACAGCAAATGAGTAGACGAACACCTCACAACAACAAAGGCAAGGTCCAAGAAATGAGGATGCAAGTGATCCTTTTGTTGCCCCATCTCAACCTCTTGTAAGTGCAGCCCCCAAAGTTTCTACCAAAATTCCTAGTGCACCATTGAGTGTGGTAGAGCAAATGAAGAAGACCAATGTAAACATTTCCATGTGGGATGCTGTTGCTACCATACCAATGCAGAGGAAGATGCTGCAACAAGAATTGGAAAGGATTGAGCCCAAGGATCAGTCATCTACCATGGAGAGTGCCACTAGTTTAGTACAACCAGCAGGAGATGTGGAGGCAAATAAAAAGGTTAGACCTCCTCCATTTTATGTTTCTCTGATTATAGGGGGCAAATTAGTCCATAATTGCATGATAGATTCGGGGGCTAGCAGCTCAGTAATGCCTAGGTGTGTTGCTGATGCTTTAGGGATGAGATATGAGCCCATTGTTAGGGATGTGTTACAACTAGATGGGAGTACTATCAAAACCGTAGGCATCCTTAGAAGTGTGGAAATGGTCCTACATGCATGCCCTGGTTGTACTATGATTCAAGACATATCTGTTGTTGAGGTTAAGCCCTATTTTGCCATCTGTCTTTCAAGAGACTTCACTGCTCAAATTGGTGGATTCATATCTGCTGATTGGTCTTACATGTCATTTAAGACCAGATATGGGGCCAATGCTTCAATAAGAGCAGAACCTCAAGCCCTTCACCACACTGAACCCTACACTCCCAACTTCATCAATATGAATTGCCCTATCCTAGAGGTGAACAAAAATAACATAGTAAACGAGCTTGTCACTTCCATAGCAGAGATTCCTAATTTCTTCTTGGATGAGTGGGCAGATACATGTTAGTTTGAACCTATGTCAGAAACCCTTGAGACATGCCTTAGTACATATTGCATAATAGAGAAGGAGGTTCAAGTTCCTGACCTTGTTAGGACTAATGATGACATAAATGGAGTATGGAGAATGTACTTTGATGGCTCAAGGAATAGAAATGGATCAGGGGCTGGTGTTATGTTGATCTCTCCTACACAAATAAGATACTACTTCTCTTTTAGGTTCCAATTCAGTTGTACCAATAATGTGGCCGAGTATGAATCCTTGATCCAAGGTCTCCTACTTGCCCAAAAGAGGGGAATTCAAGCATTGAAAGTATATGGGGACAGTGAGTTAGTAGTGAACCAAGTGAGAAATCAGAATATCACCAAAAATGGCTTGCTCAAGTCTTATAAACATAGAGTTTGGGATTTGCTTGAGGGTTTCAATGCATTTAACATTCAGAGCATTCCTAGGAAAGAAAATAAACATGCTGACAGACTTGCAGCAGTGGGTGCATCTTATGATGTGCCAAGGAATCTTGAGGAAGAAAAGAAAAAACAAATAAGGGTAGTGGTGAGGCCTGTTGTTCCTGATAATAATACTCACTAGCAAGTGTTCGAGTCTGATGAGCAAATTGTGAGCTTCTTGCAGGATGAAGCAGAATTTTCAGAGAGAAATCAGCTAAGACTACAAGATCAATATGGTGATCAGATCATTCATCTCAGTTCCAACAAGCTACCCAAGGGTCTCATTACCTTGGAGGGCATCTTTAATCCTGATGATCGAACAAGAGGCAAAGGGATGAATCTAGCTGTAGAAAAGGATGACCATGCCCCAGTTACTATTGCTGATGGAAAATCTCTTAACATGGGGAAGGTATGTTCTAAAGCTGAGCAAGAAGATTTCATTCATCTATGTCAAGAATTTAGTGATGTATTTGCTTGGACATATGATGATTTAAAAGGGTTTGACCCTAGTTTGTTTCAGCATACCATAGATTTAGTTGATAGGGTCAAACCAGTAAGGCAAAAACAGAGGCCAGTGAATCCCAAGATTGAACCTTTAATGAGGAAAGAACTATCCAAACTAATTGAGGCTAACAGAATTTTTCCTATCAAACACTTATCATGGGTAGCTAACCTTGTCCCCGTGAGGAAAAAGAATGGAGAAATCAGATTGTGTGTGGACTTTAGGGATCTCAATCAGGCTTCCCTTAAAGATCACCATCCTCTCCCTTCTATGGAGCAAATTCTGTCCAAGGTCAGTGGGTCAAGGAGATTCTCTTTTCTTGATGGGTTTTCAGGTTATAACCAAGTACTGGTTAAAGAGTCTGATAGATACAAGACAACATTTACTACTAAATGGGGCACCTATGCTTATTGAAAAATGCCATTTGGATTAACAAATGCAGGTGCCACATTCCAAAAGGCAATGGAGGTAGCTTTTAGAAGATTAATTGGCAAGTTTGTCTTAGTATACCTCGATGATATAACTGTGTATTCCAAGAGAATGGAGGATCACCGTGATCATTTGAGATAGGTATTTCTAAGATGTAGAGAGTTTGGGGTATCTCTCAACCCAGCCAAATGTGTCTTTGCTACGAACCAGGGAAAACTATTGGGACACATTGTATCTAAGGATGGATTGACCGTTGACCCAGAAAGAACAAAAGCAATACTTGCCCTTCCTCTCCCTAAACACAAGAAAGGGCTACAAAGTTTCCTTGGTAGGATAAATTTTGTAAGAAGGTTTATTCCTAATCTTGCCACCATGGTGAAACCCCTTACAGCCATGCTTAAGAAAGATATGGTCTTCTCATGGACCAAGGAGGGGAAAGAGAGTTTTGAAAAGATCAAGGCAGCCATAGCATCGGCCCCTACCCTCATGAACCCAAAATTTGAGAAAGATTTCATCCTCTACACTTTAGGTGGTGAGTCAAGCATCTCTGCTGTCTTGACCCAAACAAATGACAAGAATGAGGAGCAGCCCATAGCCTTCTTTAGTGAAGGGCTTAAGGAATATGAAGATAAGTATAGCTTTGTTGAGAAGCAAGCCCTTGTAGTCATTAGAGCCTTGAAGAAGTTCAGACACCTCTTATCCCATAATAGGATCCATTTAATGGTACCCCATGCAAGTGTAAAAGACTTCCTATTAAACAAAGATGTCAGTGAGAAGAGAGCTGGATGGATCACTAGGGTAATGGAATATGATGTTGACATTCAGATTACCAAATTGGTAAGAGGAAGAGAATTATGTAAAGAAATGTTATCAGATCAGAACTCAGATGAAGAAGTTGCCACGGTGATAGCAGAGCAGCAGGAGTAAAGGTATGCTGATGGTCCAAGGAGCTGGATAAATGACATGAAGAATTTCTTATTAGGGAATGGATACCCTCAGGGATCGGACAGAACTAAAAGAAGACAATATAGACTACAATCCATTCCCTATGTTGTGATTGACGATATCCTATTTAGGAGGGATTTTAATGGGACCCTGTTGAGGTGTGTTGAAGAGAATCAGGCTGAAAGGGTGATTAGAGAACTCCATGATGGCCCTGATGGTGGCCACTTCTCTGCAAGAACAACCACTATGAAGATCATGAGGGCTGGATATTATTGGCCATCTCTATTCCATGATTTTTATAGGTATGTGAGGAAATGTGAGAAATGTGCTTTTTTCTCAGGCAAACAGAGACTTGCAGCTCTTCCTCTTCATCCTATTCAGGTGGATCAGCCCTTCACTCAGTGGGGGTTGGATTTTATAGGCCCCATTAATCCTCCATCTAGTGGAGGTCATAAATGGATCTTGGCTACTACTAATTATTTCACTAGGTGGACAGAGGCAGTTGCCTTGAAGGATGCCACAGAGCCATCAGTTGTTGAATTCCTTGATGGAATTGTATCTAGATTTGGTGCTCCTTCTACCATCATCTGAGATAATGCCAAGTCTTTTGTTGGAACCCAAATTTGTGCGTGGGCCATGAATCACAATATCTACCTGAGCACATCATTGAACTACTATCCTCAGGGTAATGGTTTGGCTAAATCTTCCAACAAGAATCTGATCAGAATTATGAAGAGGACAATAGAAGACAATCAGAGGACCTGGCACAAGAAATTAAGGACTACTCTATGGGCTGATAGGATAACACCCAAGAGATCTATTGGGAATTCACCTTTTGTGCTAGTATATGGTAGGGAAGCTAGACTCCCAATCTCATTAGAGTTCCCATCCTTGGAGTTGGCTCATCAGCTGGAATTGGTTAAAGATGATGCCATGTCAGTAAGAATGGCAGAACTAATTGAGTTGGAAGAAAAGAGAAACAAAGCCATGAAAACTCTAGAGATTCACTAGCAATAGATGAAGAGGAATTTTGACAAGAAGGCAAGGGCTAGAATCTTCAGAGAGGGAGATTTAGTTCTCAAGTGGGACTCAGATAGAGAAAAACCAGGAAGGCACTCCAAATTTGACCCATTATGGAGTGGCCCTTATCTGATTTCTAGTTGCAAACAGGCCAACACATTCCAACTAAGCAGGCCAAGTGGTGAAGTTCTACCCATTCCAGTCAATGGGATCTATTTGAAGCCCTATTTCTGAAGGGTTGTGAATCTATGTACATAGTTAATCCAATTGCTTCCTGCTTGTTTCTATTTTGCAATAAGTGCACGAGCACATGGTTCTCTTCGTGAGTCATTTTTGACGTGTCTCATGCTGCTGAGGAGGTCCTATTTTTGTTTCCAATCATAGAAGCAGAGTTAGAACCTTAAGGGTTTTTAATTTTTTGATTTCCTCTTTAAGGGTTAGGGTTCTTGCAGCTCTCAGCTTGTGCCTCCTGGTCCTCTTTTCAACTCCATAGCCCAATGGATCATTCTCAGGCACTGGTCATGCATTGAGCAGGCTCATGCCCCCTGCGAGTTGCCAGAAGTGTTACCTCTGGTTTTACCGCCAAAGATTTAAATTCAAATCCGTGGCCTGTTGAACGGTTAGCCTAAAAAATTGTTATTTTAATGCCCCAACCTGCCAAAGTTTCTCTCTGTCAAATATTAGATGGATCGATGGTCGGCGCAATCTCGTCATCAGAAGTTGCACAGGAGATAGTATCAGCGACATCACGCCCGATTGACATGTGTTTGGTAGGCCCGACAGGTGGGCTACAATGGAGGACGGGTCGGGAAAGTTTTCCGATGCCGCAGGCGCTATGGCGCTATCGCACGCCAACCAAAAAATCTCCATGGTGACATAGTGCCCAACGGAGATGCTCACGTCGGTGAGTGGGTCACGTTGCCGAAAAAATGTTGCGGCGGTCGGGTAAAGTTTGGCAGGCCGAAGAAAATAAACAGCGAGAACTTCAGATAAAATATTGGGCCCCATTACGTACCTCATCTACCCAGTTGGCGGAGCCCGTGCCATGGCAACGAATCAAAAAGAACCATGCACAGATAGGGACATGTCATCGGTTGGGCGCTATGGCGCTATGGAAATTTAACCTCGATTTTCCCATAGCGACATGGCGCCTGGTCGACACATGGTAACCCTGTGAGGCCAAGTCGCAAGATTGCCTAGTGGTGTTCCGCTGGGCCAGTAAGGAACCACCGCGTGTAACCAGGCTGGAGTCTCTATCAGTACGGTTGGAACAGTCAAGGTTTGCGATCTCCACCATCAGATTTGATTGCATCAACGGATGGCGCCATCTTGCTATGGCAGAGATGCGCAAATATTATCATGGCGACATAGCGCCCATGTGCCACATGTCCTAGCGGGGCTGCATTTCATGCCGTCAGAAGAAGATAGGGTGGGGTGACTGAAAAACCAATAGGAGGATGCCACGTGTTAGTGGGCCTGACAAATCAATAGGAACGGAGGGTTACGGGAGGTCAAGTTCGTGACCGTCGGATAAGAAAAGATCAACGGTAGGCGCCATGTTGCCTTAGCGAAGCTGCAAGATTTTTACCATGGCGACATCGCACCCGATTGACACATGTCAGTGGGGTCAGGTCTCGCTGGATGCATCATTGAGGTGGCACCAATTCGGATGGGGCCTAGTCACAGGAAGGAGAGTCCGCAATGAATCAGAAACAACCACGTGTGCCGAGTCAGAACATAGATATGTCAAGGGGCCAAATTTTTTGATATGACCAGTGCATTAAGGGGTGGATTCTCCACCATCAGATCTATCGAAATCTAGGGTCGGCGCTATCTCGCCATGGAGGAACTGCGCGGATTTTACAATAGCTAGTTAGCGCTCGGAAGACACGTGTCCTTGCGAGTCCGGTTTTCGACATGGCGATTAGCTAACGGCCAGCAGTTAGATAGTAAGGTGGCACGGTTAGTTTAATGAAGGCAGTCAACCACGGAGGGACTCTCCAAGTGGCCAGACAAAGGATTACGATTGGCCCGCGTGGCCTAGTCGGCATATAAGAAATTGGGTCGGCTAATGGGCCAATTTGATTCATGAACCAAGATGCAGAGGCGATCGACATATCTTGCGATCTGATCTTCGCGATCATTTTGGACCTACCAGGAATGAATGCAGGACATAAGGACACTCCACCCATCCGGTCGATCCATCTACCATGTCAGGGAATGTTGTGGCGCCATTTCTATCTTCTGCAAGCTCTTCTCAGAAAGAAATGAGATTTTTCAGTATGCAGGCCAGGATTTCAATCAGATCCCCGATTGGATTCTCGAGATGGGAAGTTAATGCCAGTAGGTAAGAAGTGAATGTAACGTGGAAATCTTCAGTTATGCCTGATCCATAAAGGTAGTTTTGTGATCTGTTGTAAAGGTCGATTCTTCCTGATTTTCTCTGCTACTGCTTGCAGACTTGCAGTGTAAAATCCCTTTATCTCTGAGCCATGTAATAGCATGTATCATCTCTTTCAGCCATCAGTGTGAATGTGCGTCACTTTTCCTCCCATTGGTGTATTGTTGAGATCAACGATCTGCATACTGTATCTATCTTTGGCCTATCGGATAATACATAAGTGAAATCTCCTTTTCCTAGTGTCATTCGGTTGGTTTTTTCTGATCTGTATGTGATTATTGATCGATACAAGTCTGGATGTGTATGACTTTTGTATGTTATTCTAGTTTTGTAGTATATATATGGGCAGGAATGAATCTGAACACTCCGTTTTGGTGCATCACCGCCTTAGATTAGACTAGGTAGATTTGCTTTGACGCTCTCTTTCTCCCTTTCCCTTTTGAGAATAGATAGGTGTGCCCTGACAGTAAGAGGAATCCAGCCTTCTCCAGAGACTCAACCTCATAGTTCAAGTCCCACAGCTTGGAGGTTGTTTCCATGTTTCACTAGGTTGTCCTCGCGCATAGGCCTTGGACAAGGGTGCAAACCTAAGTGACAACAATTCCCTCTATTTTTTTTATTGGTTGTATGTTGATCACATATGGAATCCAAATAGATTTGATCTTATTCTCAAAGCTTTGAGATCTATGCATATGTCAGCTTAAAAATAGTTCACAGAGTTGTTTGTACCATCACAAACAACTAGGTCATTCTATGTTACTTTGCACTTGTTGATACTGATGGTCAGTACATACTAAAATTTTGTCTGACTTGTCACTTGAACTTTCTTGACATCTATTGTTCACTCAATACTTAAACTACTTAGCTCATGAGTGACTCAACACTCATTGGAACTCAACATCTAATTATACTTGGCATATATTACTAGCTTGGTATGAACTTAGAAAATTTCTTAAGTGTGTTGACACTCAATTGTCAAAACTAATCTAAGATCAACACCTAACTCAAACACATCTACAATAAGAACTTGATAACAACTAGAACTCTTTGACTCAAACCTAAACTAAACTTGTGTTGCTAGCAACTCAACAAGGTTTACCACATGTGCAATAATTATTATTGACTATAGTTGGAACATTACTTCCAACAAAAATATAGGGATGACATGAGAGGTAGTCCTATTGGAAATAATCAATACTAGCTAGGTTACTAAGAGGGGAGGGGTGAATCAATAACCTCAAAAACTTTCAATCAATTAAGTGCTTAACAATATAAATCATTCACCATTCATTCATCTAATCTACTACATTCATGAGAAAAGATAAACACTCATAACACATGAACATAGTATTTTGGGACCCAAAAACCTTACAAATAGAAAGTAAAATTGGGGTGGAGATGATACCCACAAAACTTCACTACTATAGTATAAAGTTGGCTTATTACGGCTTACATTGACCACTTCTAATGATCTTCCTTGTTAAGAGCAATTTGGACTACTAGATCCACCTTGTTAGAGGTTTTACAAACATACAATGAAGTATGCACTCTGTCAAGAGATTTAAACAAAGACTGTTAAGTCTACCTTGTTAAAGGATTTGGAAAACTAATTCACTTGTTAGGATGAAATAGTAGATCTAACTTACAACTTGATTGTTGATTAGATGCTTGAGGTATAGATCACCTCTTGTGATTGATGTATCTTTATTGCTCCCTATAGACCTTGCTGAATACTCTGCTTTGTTGCTGATTGGCATTATATCTTCTCAAAACATTACATATCTATTGCTTGATACTCTCTTACATACATTTCAAATGATACAATACATTACATATATACCATTCCAATATTTACAATTACAAGGTCAACTAAAACACAAGTAAACAAAATATTATTGAGTCAGCGAAATAGTAGAAACTCAGGTTTTAAAACTGACTCGGTGAACTTTTGATACTTGATGTCCACTACATTACATGGCATCATCATGCACTCAGTAGAAGTAGAAGCTCAGTCCATACTAAATCACACAACATAGCTTCAAACTTAGTAACCATTGGAGACTTGGTAGATATAGTGTCACTCAGTAGATACTAAATCCTTCGTTTACCTTGCTTTCAATCAGTAAACACTACACATACATTACTTAGTAGACACTGGCTTCACATTACACAAATTGATGACTCGGTAGACACTGTGAAGCTCAATGACCACTATCTACTCAGTGAACACTATCTACTCGGTAAACACTGCTAGACTGTACACTCACTTAGTAGCTCCAGGAATGCTTGGTGTGAATTGCTTAAGTGATGAACTTACTTGGCATTTACTAAATGCTTAGTATAAATTGTAGACTAATTGATTATCTTAGTGAGCATATAGAATTGAATAAGTGTTGTCACTAGTGACGAATAAAACATAATGCCAACAATCTCCCCCTTTAGCATTAGTGACAAAAACACTTATGAGCCAAAACTTATGTACACTGACATACGATTTTTTATTTTTCAAATTTTTTCTTCATAAAGCTATTGTATATACATATCTTACATATCTCCTCCATACATATGACATAATATATACATAGTCTTTCCCTATACATATATAAATCTATTTTCTCCCTTATTATCTCCACAAGTCTCTTATCATCTCTTACTCCCCATTTTTGACAAATATTGCGAAAGAGTTATGCAATATATTCAAATAGAGACACCAAAATGTGAGAAAAATTAAGAATGTACCTTGATAATAAGAGCCAATGTCTTATCCCAATTTTCTTGCAAAATTTTGCAGGTGGAGAGTGTCACTTGAACTTCTGTAGAAAGTTCAATCATAAGATCTGCTATGGAAAAATTGTTATCCTAGACCAATGTTTTTGAATATGCAATGTGTTTCCACATTGATTCCATAAATATGAGGATCATATTTTTTATATTAATCAATGTGGATTTGATCCTAACTTCCTATCTTAGCAATTTTTCTTGCTTATCTTACAAAAATATCACCTTGATGTGATGTGTTGAGCTTGAACTAGGGTCAACTTGAAGCCTTTGAGCACTTGCCTTCATATCTACATAAATCTTATTGAGTTTCTCTTTAATCTCCTTGGTAAACTTGGTAACATCACATAACTTAGCAAAAAGTGATGTCACATTGGAAAAAGAGTGTTCAAGTTTGCTCAAAATTGTAGATAGCTCTACTTGGTTAATGGCAATGTGCTCAAGCACTTTATTATCAAAATTTTTCTCTACCTTCTCAATAAGCTTTTCTTGGCCAGAAGTGTCCTCATTGAACTTATTTATAGCTTCTTCCAATTGCAAAAAAATGTGTTGAGATGAATCCATATCAACACCTATAGCCTTAGTTATTATGTTAATAGCATTTTCAATTATTGTAAACTCTCTATCTCTTTAAAATATTAATTATGTCTACCTTGCCTTTTGCTCCAAAATTTGGCTAACCAATCTCATTTCATCAACTGTGGTAGTATCCAAATCTAACTTAGGAATAACAATTTCCTTGTCCAAATCAATATCTTCATCAATTTCTTTACTAGTAAGCAAAATTTTTAGAGGATTACCAGTAAGAAAAAGTTTTAGAGGAGTCTTTGGTTTTACTTTAGAGCTTACTTCCTTGTACTTAGAAATGGAAACAATAGTAGAAATAGTTGGACTTGCAGTAAAAACTTGAATGGATCCAACTGAAGGAAAACTAAAAGAAGTGCTAACTATATCCAAAATTGATGTGCTACTAAAAAATGAAGTAACAATAGGTGGAACACAAACTAGAGTACTTACAACTAGAGAACTGATTGGAACAAAAATTGATGTTATCAAAGCTATAGTGGACAAAATTGTAGAGCTTACTATACATTCTACTGATGAAGTTGGCACAATTGTGGAACTAGATGTTGAACATACTATTGAAATAGATGACTCGAGAGCTAATAAAGAGGGTTGCAAATCAGTAGATGAAGTGGTATACACTTCTATTACAGATACCTAGATTTGTGAGGTAGAAAATAATGATAATGTAGATGATATATCTAAGGTGGTTGCAATCATACTTGCTAAAGCTGACTCCAACCCTGATGATGAAGTAGTTTTAGGTGGAGAGTGAGGAAGGGAGGAAATGACTTCTGCTACTATTCTCATTGGATCACTTTCTTCATCTTCTTCCTTGTCTTCCTCTTTAGCTTCTTCATCTTTCTCTTCATCATCATCCTTTAGTGCTTGATAATCTTCAACATCAAAAGTGACACAAGGAGTGTTATCCTCTTCTTCATCATCACTATCATCATCATCATCCCTGATTTCCATAGGGTCATCACTGGGTTTGTGTAGATGATAAATTTTTTCCCTGGCATCCTTGAATACATGCTCAATTTCCTTTATCAAAATTAGGCAAGTATAGAATCTCATCATCATTTTCTCTTCATGCTTTTTCATAGTTACCTTTACTTTTGCATTTGAAAGATTTGGTAGTAGTTTTCTCAAGGTTTTCTCAAATATGTCTTTGGCTACCTATTCAACTAATTTCCACCTAACCTTGACTTTTTCTAATAATACTATAGGTATTTGTGAAGAAAAATAATTAGGAGAGAATTTCCATCTTCCTAGCTTGTCCATGATCAGATCTTCAACTTCCTTTTACTATGCTAGAGTTCTAGATTCATACTTGAGTGCTTTAAAGTTATTGATTCTAGTACCTACTCTCAATTGATTGAGTCTTTCATGAAATGTGGGAGGGGGCTTAACAAGCACAACTTTACTGTCTTGTTTCCTTTTGTACCTCCTTGTGAATACTACTATAGAGGCTTTGGGTGTCTTGGTAATGGTTACCTTGCCCTTCTTTTCTGGCTCTCCCTCCTTCTCATATTATTATTATTATTCTTCTTCTTCTTTTGATTCCTCAATATCTTCACCTTTACCCTTAGTAAGCATTAGAGGAGCACTTGCAATTTTCAACTTGGCTACCTTCCTTTTTCCTTTGCTAATTGCTTGGGGTAGCTTGATTTCAATCTCAATTTTTGCTTTGGCTTCATCATAGGTTCCAAAAACTAGTAGCTTAGGATCTACTAGTTCATTCACTAGGGCTTCTATGATATCTCTAGTTTCATCAATATTAACCTCATAAGGAAGAGGTTTCACCCATGCAATTCTATTCCTAACTACCTAAATATACACATTATCATAATCAACCATAAAAAATACATCATCTTTATAATCCTCAACAATTTTAGGAGGAATCCTGAACCTATTGTTCATCTTTTCCTTGAAATCTTCAAAGTAGTTATCCATAATGCTATCAAAATTTATACCCATTTCTGCAATGAATTCATTAATCTAATACAAAATTGAAACATCTTTTCTCCATACTACTAAACCCATTAATGGGAAAAACTTTTGAAAATAAAAGAAAAGACATGTTAAAAACAAACCAAATTTACAAGGGTTGTTCTTTGAAGTCCTAATGCTATCCATGTTTTTGTTCAACCACTTCAATAATAACTTTTATAGATAAAATTCCATATTTTTCTTCACAACTTTATATGCCAAATCGACTACCTCACATGGCACACTATTTAATTGGCTGGAGCTATAAATTTGTTGAGTAATGATGTGAATGTCAAATATTAATTCAATGGTAGAAATAGTGCTAATATTCAAACCTCTATAGTCCCACTCAGCTAGGGTTTTCTTTTAAAGTTAATCTCGACCTAGGGTTTTAGTAGATTTGGCTTTGCTCAGCATAGGGAGACCCATAATCTTATGTATCATTTTCTTGGTGTTTAACACAAGCTATTCTAACCATAATTGTCCATTATGCACATAATTAAGGATACACCTAATCCACTTAATCTGAAAGCTCCTTGGCATATGCAGGATATGAGTTAATCCTTTGGTTTCTAAGTGCTTATGCTCAACTTTTAGTGAACCATCAACACACATTTCTTCTAGGGCACTATCCATCTCTAGTGTTCCAATCTCTTGAATAGAACATTTAAAATGAGTGCAAATGTCATTAATTAGAAGTACCTTGGGAGGAATTTGTGATAGAGCTCCATTTGGGTCCAATGACTTTGCAATTGCTCGTACTCTCTTGAAGTTAGCCACTTTCCATTCCACTCCTTTAACCAACATTTTAGATCCTCTTTTCACCTTCCTACTGCTACTACTTCTAGATGCCATTGCTACTTGGTATATGACATAATTTTTTCAAACAAATTCTTCACTACAAATTTTCTCAAAATTGCTTAGATGCTCTTGGAAATCGCTTAGCTCTATGTATACTGAAATCATGGTGAAAAATGAAGTCAAATTCTACCCTTTTTGATGAAAAATTTCTCCATTAATGCTTGGTACCATAATGATGTAGTGCATGACAGACTATCATCCACTCACTAGCTTGGTAGAAGCTTGCGACTTGGCAACTAAACAAAACTTTTATTGCTCCCAACCTAGCTCGATTGAGTTTATGACTAACCTTGCTCGGTATGAACTAATTTCATGTGATCCCTCTATATTTGAAATACTGATTTCGATCTTCTACTTTCTTTCATTTGGAACTTCTTGAGATTTGACTTGAGGATATAGTTCTAGTTCCTCCTTTACAAATCTAATTGGAAATGGTGGAGTCACCCACTTCTTGAGTGACATGGCCATCATTTGAACTATTTTTCTTGGTAGATTTTGGAATCCGCTACTATCTCATCTACTTCCTGATGTCATCAGCTTTAGCTTTCTTCTCATCTTCAACCTTTCCTATGTTCATGCAATTCTTAGCTATATGACCAAGTTTAGTGCATGTATAACATCTTACTATTGTATCTCTCTTTCTCAAGTGATTCCTTGCACAATTTATGCCAATGTGTTCATATTATCCACAATAGTGACATCTATACCAGGTATTGTAGTCCCAACCATATATTTCATTTATAAGTTGTTCAGATGGTTTGAATGGTTTAGGTCTACATTCAGTTTCCTTGTGACCTTGTTTCTTGCATTTGTGACATTTACCTTCAAATTTAGGTTTCTCCTTGCATTCATTAGCTTTATGACCATGTTGACTACAATTGTAGCATTTTCCATTAATTTTTTCTTTTCCATTGCTCCAACATTTGTTTGATGTATGACCTAACTTACCATAGTTATTGCAAGTAGGTGTTTGATTCCTTTGGGCACCTTGTTTGGAAGATTCACCTTCTTCTTTATATCCAAGTCCTACTTTACCTTGTTTCCTATGGAGATTTTACTCACTTTGTTGATTAAATTGATCCATGTCTGCTTGAGATTTCTTCATCCTTCCATCGAGTTTCTTTTCTAAAATTATATTAGCTTTCAATCTTTCATTGATTTTTCTTTTAGTGATTAGATCATTCCTTAAACTCTCATTTTCAGATCTCAAATTTATGATTTCCTCATTTGCATCAGAGAGCTGATTGATAAGGCTTTCTTATTGAAGGGGCTGACTTTGAGTTTCATTATTTCTTGTCTCCAAGTCTTCACTTGCCTTATTCCTTTGTTCCAAGATTTCACACATTCTTATTGATTGAATTTCCTATTCTCGTTTCAATTTTCTCACCTCTTCTTGTAGGGAGCCATTCTTTTGTAAGAGTTCTTTGATTGCCTCATTTTCTTCATCTAAACTACTTGATGGGAGAAATTCTTCAATCTTTTCTTCAACATACTGATGGTCATTCATTGTCTTGCAGGTTCTCTCCTTCTTTTTAGCGATTAGGAAAGATGCTCTTTTTCTTCCTTGAGTTGAGCTATGCCATCTCTAGATCTAGCTTCTCATTTTCAATAGCTTTGTTGAGTCTAAATATCTCCATTACCCTTGATCTTTACTCAAGCTATCAAACTTTATCTTGAGAACCACAAAGCTCTGATACCAATTGTTGGAAATAATCAAGACTAGCTAGGTTATTGAGAGGGGAGGGGTGAATCAATAACCTCAAAAAATTTAAATCAATTCAGTGCTTAACAATATAAATCATTTACCATTCATTCATCTAATATACTACATGCATGAGAAAAGATAAACATTCATAACACATGAACGTGGTATTTTGGTGACCCAAAAACCTTACAAATAGAAAGTAAAACTAGGATGGGGATGATACCAAAAAAAAATTCACTATATAGTATAAAGTTTTCCTATTAGGGCTTACATTGACCACTTCTAATGATCTACCTTGTTAAGAGTAATTTGGACTGCTAGACCACCTTGTTAGAGGTTTTACAAACATACAATGAAGTATGCACTCTGTCAAGAGATTTAAAAAAAGATTGTTAAGTCTACCTTGTTAAAGGATTTGGAAAACTAATTCACTTGTTAGGATGAAATAGTAGATCTGACTTACAACTTGATTTCTAATTAGATCCTTGAGGTACAAATCATCTCTTGTGATTGATATATCGTTACTACTCCTTGTAGACCTTGCTCAATACTCTACTCTGCTACTAATTGGCATTCACTCTTCTCAAAACATTACATATCCATTTCTTGATACTCTCTTACATACATTGCAAATGATACAATAAATTACATATATACCATTCCAATATTTACAATTACAAGGTCAGCTAAAACACAACTAAACAAAATATTACTGAGTCGGCCAAACAATAGAAACTTGTGTTCTAAAATTGAATGCTTGGTATAAAGTGTAGACTGAGTGATGAGTTTGGTGAACATATAGAATGAAATAAGTGTTGTCACTAATGAAAAATAAAACATAATGCCAACAAGTCCATTAGAAATTCTAAAGTTTATATGACTTTGTTAGCTAGGTTTATGAATGGGTCCAATAGTGAAATCTGACAGGAAATCAACCACATTGGGTTTCCTTTCACCTTTTTTCTTTGGCCTATTAGAAACAAAATCTTTGAATTAAAAAAGGGAAAACTTAAAAAATAATAATAAAAGATACTCTATTATCAATTATCACTCCTAATCACAAAGGATGATGTTATGTGGAGGAAGAAAAGGTTGCCAATTAGTTATAAAGCTTAAAGAAATTAGGTGGGTAGCCTTATGTTATGATTCGATGAATGCCATCTATGGTGAATTACCTAGGAGAAATATTTTCAAAGAAATTTAATCACAATGATATCAAACCCAAAAAAAATGTAATGTTGACAATGACTGTTGTTTGTTGGCATGCGATTATAGTTTTTGATGGTAGTTTTTTCACAAAAATAACCTTTCTCTAATTACAATATATAGTTATTTTCTTTATAAAAAAATTGACTTTTTTTTTGTGTAAGATCATCATTTTTAATATTTTTACAACATTTATACTTTTTGTTCTTAAGAGTAGGAAGTGAATCTTTTCCTTCAAACAAAGGATCACTCATAAAGAAATTAGAGAAACAGAGGAAGTGATTAAAGGAGAAAATAGAGTTACTTAGAAAATATTGCTATTAATCAAAGCATTTATAAAGGTGAAATTAGAGAAACATAAGCAGTAATGGAAGGAGAATACAAAGTTATTTTGCAAATATTTACATTACCACTTCTGTCTACAAAAGTTATTGCCAAAATTTTAGATATTTGAAGGCTCCCATAGATATCTAATGCAATTTTCTTATGAGGTATATTGTTAGTGTTGTGCAAGAACTTTGTATTTGTGGTATTACAAAAATACCTATTGTAGAACTAGAAAATATGTTATATTCTAATTCATTGTCACACTCTAAATTTGAGAAGCAACATTTAAATGAAATCATGTTTGTTGTGTCCTTTTTGAAGAATGGCATGAAAAAATTTCATATGATGGATACTAAATTCTGTTCAACTAAGCTTCCTAGCATTTTTCTTTCCATTGTAGGGATTATAGAAACCAAGAATGAAGATGCCTTTAAGGGGTTAATTCGGACATTTATAGATGAAATTATAGTTTTGGATGGGGTAAACCACATTAATTCAAAAGTGGACATTCTTTGTGCAATCAAACTCTAATTAAATATATTTGTAGGTTAGTTGAGACCATTATTGATCATTATAGTGGATTTATTTCAAACAAAACATTCAAACTCTTTTAGGTTCCTTTTAGTATGGTAGGAAAATTATCCTCCTTTTTTAATGGAATGTTCTATTGAGAGGATTTTTAACTTACAAAAGTTTTCATCCATATCAATTCAATCCCATGAAAATTTACACAAATTTATTATTCAGTTGTTACTACTATGGATACAGATAAATATCTTTTCATTTTTCCTTTGAATTTAAAAGATGAAGATTTGATAGAACCTAGTGAGTGGATTTTTCTTGTTTTGAAGCAACATATAGTTGAGGTTGATTTACAATTTTTTATGTTTCATAGTTTTCCCTTGGGAAAAAGCTTTCTAAATTATCTTGGAAGTTCTTTGTATATGGTAAGTTGATTGCTTCACAAAAGGTAGAGACTTATATGCATTCTTTTTGGAGTCTTTTACCATCCTTTTCAAACTAACCCATGGATATAGCTGAAATTTTTGGACCTCTTGCAAACATCATTATTGGTATGCTAAGGAAGGAGTGAAAAGTACATTATATCATAACTCCAAGCTTACAGATACTCATCAAGTAGAAAAAATAAATTTAGATGCAAGATATTGATGCAAAGGAGGGCCTTGAAAATTAAATTTTCCCCATGCTTATGAAGTTATTTTGCTAGAAGAAAGGGAAAAGACTCATTACAAAAGGAATGTTGATTCAAAAAATATAAAAGTTATAGCCTCTTTTGCGAGTAAATTCCTCTTAGTACTCTGTAGAATATTTATTTAGATAAATATGTTTACAGTTAAATATTTTATTTTACACAATTTAGATAAATATGTTTCTAACAAGAATGAGGGAATGTAAAATTAAGATATGATAAAAACATGTAGGTTTACAATACTAGATTTAGGATTGTACCTTATGCAGGCCTTTTGTGAAGGCAAAGTTATAACATTGTTTACTATTGCTAAGGTAGGATTGTAGTATGCTATTGACATAGTTAAGGAGAAAGCCTACATTGTTTTAAATAGTATTTTTAGGAAGCATATATAGTTCCTTCATGGGAAGTTACTTAAAGTGGTGAATCTAATAGCTAGTGTAAAGGCATTGCATGATATTTTAGGAAGCTAAACTACAACATTAGAATAGAGAAAAAAATTACCCATTAGTGGTAAAGCATGGGATGATAGGTTAGGAAAATAAATATCTTCAATAGCTTTAGAGAATAAAGGGAATTGATGTGAAATGATTATTGATCCCCGATAATTTATTTCAAAAGCCTTTGAGGTTTCATAAAAATAATGTTAACTTCAAAGTCTCTATCAATAATTGGTAAATAACATTTCAAATTCTCATTGGTATGTGCAACATCAAGCTTGTTATCTTTCTAGGGAACCTTATCTACAATTTCCTCAATCAATCAATCGTATAGAATTTATAAGATCAACAACCATCTTTTGAAGGATATACATAGGAGCAATACCATTTGGTAACACATGTTACATATTGTTATTAGTTCTT
This sequence comes from Cupressus sempervirens, assembly GCA_028749045.1. Classification (NCBI taxonomy): domain Eukaryota; kingdom Viridiplantae; phylum Streptophyta; class Pinopsida; order Cupressales; family Cupressaceae; genus Cupressus; species Cupressus sempervirens. The sequence goes on along the minus strand of CM053787.1, from coordinate 21,566,012 downwards.
GAATTCTAATTATTTTTTAGAACTACCAATTGAGAAATGGGGAAGAAAAGCTAAAATTATTACAAGATCCCTTTGGCGAATTCCCATTAAGAACCAATTTATTACAATAAATGGCTATTAAATAATCAAATTAAAAGCTATAATGGTATTCTTCAGATTCCTAGTCTTTAGGATAAGAATAATGTGTGGAAATCCACATGTGAGAACATAGTGGTTACTAATGAATCCTTATGGCATCCATTCTCTTTGGATTCCAAAACTTCCATGGATTTTGATACTATTTCACCAGTATGAGATGAAACATTTACATATTTAGCTAAAGTGGAATTTGAAAGTATGACAATTGGAGAAAGTACTCCTATAAATATCAATTAAAATAATCTTCCTTTAATGTCAAAAATGAGATTTAAGTGTCATGTCTTGCCTGTGAATCATATTCTTTTTCTTGCTTATGTGGCGGATAGAAAAATGTTGACTTGGTCAAAGATGGTTTAATCTTGTTTTAAGATAAATGAAGTTTAACATCTTAGATTACACCAAAAATTAAATGATTTAATTTAAGATGGAATACATGACTTGTTATGTTATGATGTTGTCATAAAATGTGTTGTTAAATGTTGTGATTTAATATCAATGTGATTATGCTAATGTATTTACTTGCTAATGATGATGTAATTAAGATGTGATATATTGGATTATGATGGGTATTGACTCATTTTTGGTTGCAAGTGTCTGAGTGGATGTAGGAATTGTCATGATGAGAGTGTGGTTGAGGTAGAGAGGGCTAGTCACTCGGAAGGGGATGCATTGAATGACCATGTTACCACACACCCACATCATATAAGATTTCATGTTGTTTTTCTTTGTTACATTTACTAAAGTTAATTTTGAAAGTTGAATGTAAATTTTAGGTGTTGCATTGATTTATTTTTGTGAAAGAAATATAGATAGATTGTTGTTATTATATTATGTCACTAATAGATTAGTTTTGTTTTTAATATATATAAATGAAAGTTCCACTTTGATTGCTTAATAGGAACTTTGAATTTAATTTTTAATATATACACATGCCCATGAAAATGTTTTAAAAATATTTTATTCTATTTTTTTTTTAACTTCCCAAAACAAAAATGGGAAGCCACCGCATGGGAATTAACTTCCCAAAAAAACTAGGGCTGGGCATGAAAAATCATTAGTGACTAGAGACAACAAGGGTTTTGGTCAAGTGCGAAGTATTTCTTAGGTTCTAATCTCTTCTTTGTAACAATTCTTTTGCTTTTGATTCTTTCTAAGTAGTAAACAATCATGTTGTTTAGAAGGAAGCCTTTGAATTTAATTACTACTATTATCATGCAAATATAATTTAGGAAAAAAAATGAGTCTAGTAATCTCCATTATTACATTGTCTGCTCATTCATGGAGATGTTTAAATTGTTGTGATCAATAACACTTTTTATGTATTATGGAAGATTCTATATGTTTGAATATACTATTATCAAAATCACTAAAATATTGTCCCTTATGACTAATGTCTAAAGCCTATGAGTGGCACTCTATAATCAACTTTCTCTCTTTTTAAGGGAACATGCCACAAAATAGAGATAGGTATCATACTTTCCTATAACCATGCCTATTTCAATTTGAGATTTTTTAGCAAACTTTATAAATTGAGATTCAAATTCCATACGAGGTTATAAATTTGTTTGGGTATTGAAATTGTGTCACCTCTATAATGTTGGGAAACATGTTATATCTGTGTAGTTAAATCTTAGTCATTCCAGTTTCCCAGAATGCATTGAATTTAGATCATTCATTTACATTGATTGGTGTTATTATCCAAATGTTTGAGCTATATGTTGAGTTGTTCCTTCTTGGCCATTTAGTTTTTTTGATTGGTATTATTATCCAAATGTTTAAGTTTTATGATTGAGCTACTCCATCATTTAGTAAATGTTTGGTTATTTGTCTAGCAACAAGGTAGAGTATTTCCATAATATCTCCACTTTAGCTAGATAAAGACTAATATTGCATGTAAAATCATCCAAGAAAATTGTTTTTTCCTTCCATTTCATAACTCTTATATTTAATGTAGAAAAAATTAGCTTCTATCAGGATATTATAAACAAATATTCATTTTTACTTCTTCCATGATGAAATGTTGCATGTGATTGTAGAGAATTGTTAAGATGTGAAATTTCTATTAACTAGCAGTGAGAAAAATACCTTAACAAACAGATTTCTTATTCAGCTATAATACTGAGGATGTTATTTTGTTTTGAATAATTCTAGCTTCCATAATGTACTCCTTCTAGTGTTTTTGGTTGAATTAGTGTATTTTTATCATTCATAGGGTTAATTGAACTATGGTTTCTTTTCTTTCATTTACTATCTACAACAAAATGTTTAAATGAATTGTTGTTGGCTATTTAAGGCTTTATAGTATTCATTTCAACATTGATGTGGTTGATTGTACCATACAAACATAATAACCTTACGTGTTCTAATTAGTTGCAATAGTTTTATTTTAGTATTTTTGTGTTTGGCTATACTATAAGGGTTAATGAACATATGAGTGGTATACAAATACAATAGTTTAATCACTACAAGGCCTAGACTAAAATTTCTTTGACAAAAACAAATCTTCAATTTAGAAATGAAGATTTTGCTGGGTTTTTAGCTCATCATCTTGAAATACAATATAATCAACATTAGTTTTAACATCTTGTTGTAAGGCAGTGTGTAGACTTGTATTTTCCTTCATGGTTGCGTGTAATGTAGCAATAACAGGAAGGATAGAATGGATACTTCATGTTTAGTTTCTTCTATCTGCTAGATCTATAGAATGGATACATGTTGTTCTTATTTCCTCTACTATTAAATTTGGCTCTATAAGTTCTTACCCAAGCCTCTTATTTTTTGCATTTAATTATGTGGTCTCGATAACACATAAGTGTGTGTGACTATGCTTATTTAGTTTTACTACATATGTGTCAATGTGTAGTGTTATTTCATTCCCTACTACATTTCATGATTAGGCTACTAGGAACATGGTTGCATGTAGTATGTTTCATTGCTGCACCTGATCCATCTAATCCATCTTATTCTGAGAAGCTAGGCTTCTTGTACCAAGGGAGTAATCATTTTGTGGATGGAAAGGTTAAATTACTTGGGCCACACTCCCATCTTAGATAGTGGATGGATGATGTCCTATGGCTTTGGAGACAGGTTTCACTGAAGGTCATGATAGGAATGGATAAACTTAGCTTTTATTGTATTTTCATCCTTGATATGAGTTGTTCTATGTAATTGTATATAAGAGCAATGTAAATTATAGAAACTGATGTATATTTCATTGTAGCAAATGTATGTTGGACAAACAACTTGGTCTTAAGTGTTAATTAGTTATCTGACATAATTTTTTATGTGTTAATGTAATTAATCATCACCATCATGATGTAATTCTGAATATTCTTCGAATGTTCTAAATATGTGAAATTACAAATCAACACCTCAGTGTTGTGTTGAAATTTTTGATAAACTATTTGTTATAATAAGTAATTAATAGATGATAATTCTTGACTTTTCCACATTGGTTATGATTAGTTCTTTTTCTCTCTTTTTGAAATTTTTTGATGTGGGGATTTTAAAGTTAGACAAGGTTCTTACATTAAGTAATATGTTATTGGGGATATCAAAAGAAACATCAAGTAGGACACAAACCCTAAAAAAGAAATGAGGGTTATGAAATGTCATATGATCATGTTGAAGAAAAATAAATAAATAATTGCTAGAATATCTACAACATGCAATAGATTGTACTCCATTGGTGAGTTTTGGAATAAAATCTAAAGATAGAAAAATCTAGAGACCACGTGTTCACACACATACCTACACTATTGAAAGACTAAGACTTGGTATGAAAAAAAACACCCATAAGAAAATGAGAATAAAATAGACAAGAATAATACCTTCATCATCATGTAATTAAAATATCTGATCAACTCCAATCTATTTTTTATTTATACCATCATAAAGGGTGTCTAAACTTCAAAGGGAGATCAATTTTCCAAATCTTATAAATTGTAGACTTCTTCGTAATGGGGGAGCACTAGGAGCTCAAAGATCAATTTTATAAAATCAACTTACTATAAAAATGTAATTCATAACAAATGTTATGAATTATGATTAGTTTTGTAGGTTTTCCTTATTACATGTTTCAAACTGTTAAGTATTACAATATTTAAGAAATAATTATTATTATATTTTAAATTTTTTATTATCTATTATGTTAATAAATTATTAATATTTTATATTATGACTATTAGAAACATATATAAATGAACTTTATAGATAATATTTTTAATTATAAAAATAAATAAAATCATCAAATGAAACAATAGAATTATAATTTTTATGTTTGTAACTTCAATCCCAATGTAAGACATATCCTTGAAATAATGTGTTCAAATTAAATTTATAAGCTTTGTCATAGAATAATATAGATAACATCTACATTAAAAGTGGATTGTAATTTATTTTTTTATTAAAAAAAAGGGATCACATTGTAAGAAGTCAATTTCTACACATGTCACCCTTATTGTTAAACATAACCTATAAGAGTTAGATGCAGAACAAACACAAGAAAATGTAAGTCTTTATTGGCCTCTCTTGTTGGTTGATAAACAACCCACATTATTATTATAACATATGATAGGGAAAAATAAAAAAAAATTCAAATGGAAAAGGAGAATGTGTGACAAAAAATCATAAAACAAAGTTGTAAAATTATTATTAGATGAATAATAAGTATGTCTCACAACTTGTCTTCAAACCATCTTAGCTACACACACCCTTATGACTAACTATTAGTGATCATTTTTTTAGTCATTTATTTGATCATTTATTGAGTGACTTATATTTTTCTAACATTTTGATTTTACTTTGTGACCAATTAGTCATTTATTTAGTCACTTATACATACATATTACAAAACATTACTAGAATGTGATCATTTTTAGTCATTTGACTATTGTCACCAAAGCTTGCACCCTTGTCCAAAGTCTTACCTAAGGACAATGTTATGAAACATGGAAACAACCTCCAAGCTATGGGACTTGAACTATAAGGTTGAGTCTCTAGAGAAGGTTGACTTCCTCTACTATTAGGATGCACTTTGACTATATTGAAGAGAAAATGGGGGAGGAATACATGAAAGAAACTACCTAATCTATTATAAAGAGGTGATGCACCAAAATAGGGTGTCTAGACCACTCTCTGCCCATACATGCATAGTGTTATTATGATAGTCCAAAGATATATAGATTCAAAATTTTCTTTAATTTGTAAACTACACAAAGATCAGACAACCAAATGAATGACACAAGAAAAATGCTTCACTTCTTATCATTGATATGCCAAAGTGATACAAACAATGTAGATTATAGATATTCATAGTATGTCAAAGAAGGGAAAACAAGCTTACATAGTACAATGATACTTGAAAGAGATAAGGCATAAGTCATATAACTCAGAGGAAAAAGGGGATTTATAGTAGCATGCCAAGGTATTACTAGAGAAATAGAGAAGATCTAACCCTAAGAAAGAGTACAATACTTGCCTTTATAGTGCAAGCATAACTTAGATAACTTCTATCATAAGACAAAATTTAACCACTATAGTAAAATCTATAGAGAATAATCATGACAAGACTGGAAAATTTTATTACAACACAAATCCATACACAAAAAGATCACTTCTTTATGAAACAAAACTCTAAGAGGTTAGGAATGGTGGTTATTTAATATTTGACTAAATGAATGGATCATGAAATGATGTTGGAGTATGCCTTTTCATTTATCAAGCCTAGGGATCAATGAAGGCATTATAGGAGATCGAAGATTGAATTCTTCATTTAAGGGACTGCCTCTACTACCACTAGCTCGCCGAATTGACCATGATTTTAGTCAACTAGAATTTACCCATCAAGTCCTACAACATGGACCAAGCATTTCTCATTGTTATGCCACCCTGTCAATGGTCCAATCCTTATGCCTTGTGTTCAACCACCCATGATCGCAACCTCGTCACCACCTTCCCTTAATAGTTTTTACTACTTACAAAACCATGATCCACTGATCATCACTACCTTGCAACCTACACTTGGCATTCTTTACTAGCCATCATGACCCTGCAAAAATTGAGCTTAGACCATATTTGCAACATAGTAACTTAAACAAATGTTACTATCTGACCCTTGCAATAAAGCAAAACAAAGGAAACCACTACTTTGCAACTCAAACTTTAACCATTTCTTTACCTGTGAAGATTGTGTGCTAGCCATAGATCTAGATGACCGAATGATGCAGGATATGTCCCAAAACACTAAAGATCTCCCTTTTTCATGTTGTCATATCTTAAACCATAGTGTGCCAATGTAATTATGTAATCAAGAAAAATCAAAATAAAGTACAAACTCACTATCTTGACCTTAGTCAACGCTTAATTGACCATGACCATGTGAATCACATATAATGATGCAATCAAGCAAAATCAAAATAAAGCACAAACTCACTATCTTGACCTTAGTCAACACTTAATTGACCATGACCATGTGAATCACATGCTCATGACTTAAAATATCTTAAGGCATAATATAAAATAAGAATATAGCCAATGCTAAATCATTTCATAGAAAACCCTAGGTAACCATTGGAATATATTATTATTTGAAATTTGATTTTTTAGCGAGGGAATTTTGTGCTAACTGTGAATAAATTTTTTAGTCTGATAACTAAAAGTTTTAGTTGCATGGTCATTTATTTGCCAAAATTCCACTAGTGCTACTTCTCATAATTGTGGAAAATTGGGTCATAAAACAAATGTTTGTAGGAGCAAAATTGTGAACTACCAAAACCCCAAGTATAATTAGAGAAGATATTGTTACAACTAAAACAAAAAAGGATATCAAGAAAATGAATTCAAGACCAAGAACATGAACACTCAAAGATTTGAAGGATATTCATACAATTGTCAAAACTATAGACATAAAGCATATGAATTTAGATCTAAGACAAAGTGGATATCAAACAAGTAGACAAAGGTACACCAAAATAGAAACTCCTATGATTGGGATTATAACACAAGGTAAAGTTGTCACTATCATCAAGAACATGGAAATGTTCCTAAAAATGACATTAGAAAAAATTTTAGAGGCAACTACAATAGATGGTTGAGTGAGACTACATCCTTTAGTTGTCTTAAGACTAGTCATGTCAATAGAAACTATCCAACTCAGTCACAAGTGCTAAGCAATGAAATTAGTAAAGGAAAAGAAAAGGTCAATGTTGAGAAAGTAAAGGTGTAGATGAAAAAGACATGGAAGAAGAAGGAAGAATATATTACATCAAGATCAAATGAGTTTACTTAATCCCATGGATTAGGTGATCACATCACCCCCAATTAGGTAGTAAAAAGTATGTGTGGGACTAATCTTTGCAAAGTTATATTATGGATCAGTTCCAAGGATCTAAGATCTGAAAATATCATATATGCATGAATTAAGATGAAATGTAGTGATTAGAACCTGAGAAGATTGTGGAATAAGAGAAAGAAAAGGATGAAAACATAGTCAAAGAAGTTGATGTGGTAGGTACTAAAGGAACAAAGGCCACAACTAAAGATAAGCAATATGATGTATAAGTATTGAGTATGAGTCCTCCACATACATAAAAAGGGAGTCAATAGGACTTAGTTGTTATTATCAAGGATGTTTTTGATAATTCAACATAGAATATGAATCCTTTGACTAAGTATGACTTGAAGAAAATCCTACAAGACTCTACCAATGCAACAATTCTATGTATGAATCTTATATTGGTGAGAGTTGGTGAATTTCATAAGGAAGAACTTGTATCTATAGGGGAGAAATCAAAAGACACATAAAATGTACACCTATTTTCTATAGATGTGAAAGAAAAGGAGTCATATGATCTTTCAATAGATCAAACTATAAACCAGGAACAACATGATGATACACAATTGACACCATCTATAATACCCATAGTTGTATTTGAGCTAAAAGATGTAGAATCACAACATGTAAATATATTAGTGCCAAACCTACAAAGTCTAGGTTTATTAGTAGTAGAAACTATTGAAAAGGATTGAATTGAATGAAAATAAGCCTATCATAGAGAAACTTGTAACTATTATTGACAAGATAAAGGATGAAGATCTAGATATTAATGTCAAATTATTGGAATGATCAGAAAGAAAGTTTCATACCAAGGTACTGGAAAAGATATCTAGTTCTATCACACTTAGATAGGTTGATCTAGAAACCAAGATGGAAAGTGTGAAGAGAATGTTAGAGAACATCTTCTCTATATACACTAAGTTATCCAATATTGAATTATTCACATAGGAAACCAAGAGGGCTATTGACCATCTATAGGGAGATCAACAACCCATAGGTAATACATTAAAGCTATCTCCTAGTCAAAGTCAAATAAATTTATGAGGTTACTGATGACTCAGAATAGACTTGTTGAGTTGTAAGCAACAAATGCACTAATATTAGATCTACTATGATCAATATCTAGTCAATGCTAACTCCTCACATAAAAATGTTGCATAAGGAACTAGCCTATGCAAAAAAAATTGATGAAGAAATATTCTTATCTTATCAAAATTACTAAACTTTAACCTTTAAAACTTTTAACTTTAAAACATTGCATGCATGAAAATATAGAAATGAAATGTTAAGTAAATGCAAACACAAACACTTGACACTAGATATAATTACCTAGAAACCATCCAATGAGAAGGTAAAATTGGGGATGACACCCACAATTATTCACTATTGCAGCAATAAAGTTCAACTATTCAAGTTACATGTTTTGACCATTCTCATGATTTGCCCTGTGAAAGGCCTGCCCTGTTAAAGGCTTACTAAGGATTATTAGATTCTACCTTTTTAAAGGATTTTTAACACCCTATTAGAATTGTACTTGGCTAAAGGATTTTAGAACACTCACTTGGAATGTCACCCTATTAATGGCTTTATACAATGGTTGTTAAACCAACCCAAGTGCATAGGATTTCATTCTATTCTAACAATTGTTAGAGAGTATAATAGAATTTTTGATCTGATACACTTACAATCTGATATTGTTTATTTTAGATCCTAATTTAGTTCATCTTGATGCTCTCTAATCTAATATGAAAATGTTGTAATCTTGATCCTCTATTTTGCCAACTAATTTTGCAATGTTATCCTTCTTCTAAGTCAAATTCAACTTGATCAATTCACCCCTTTCACTTCCTTCAAATCTTTGCTAGTATTATCTCCTCACATGCATTCTCTTTTACACTCTATAAATTATGGGACTTTATCTCCCTTTAAAAAGACTTTAATGGTTTAGGGTTAGGTATGAATCTATGGTTGAGATTCATCCAATTTTCGTACTCAATTCCTTTCATTTTTATGATTGGTTTCTTGTTGATCACATAGGGAATCGAATAGATTCAATATTATCTTTAAATCTTTGAGATATATCTATATGTTGACTCAAAAATAATTTACATAATAGTTTTTACTTTCACAAACTTTATGTCAATTCTATGTTGCTTGGCACTTGTTGATTACTGATGCTCGACACATACTAAATTTTTGTCTTGCTTAGCGCTTGAGCATGCATGACATCTATTGTTCACTTGATAGTACCCATTTTCTTTACACCTAAGTGACCCAACACTTATTGAATTTTTGGCTTGACAAATATTACAACTCAACACTTGTATGTCTTATACTTGGCATATTTTGCTAGCTTGGCATGAACTTAGCAAATAGTTTAAGTGTGTTGACACTCAATTGTCAAAACCATTCTAAGATCAATAAATTCCCACTTTGACATGAGTGGAAAAAACACTTAAATATACATGATGAATCTAATCTCCTTGAATATAATATAAATTATGTTTGGCATATATAGAAAACTTCAAATCTATTCAAAATTTTGTGAAGGACTATATACCTCAAAATTTTGTAACTTGCCCTGAGTTAATGTGCCTTTTTTGTATCCAAAATATCTCTAAGTAGATTGATTTGCCTCTATGGATGCTCCTTGTCTTTATTCTGAATTTTGATACTCTTTATTTGATGCATTCTAGTATGTCCTATTTCTTGTTGTTTGCTCTATTTGCTCTCCCCCTTTCTTTTCTCTATTTATTTTATAACTCCCACTTTCATTTTGGCTCCCCCTTTCACATGTCTCCCCTTGTAGATTAAGTATCCTTCTAGCCTTTTGACTTATCTCCCCCTTTTTAAAATTTCTCCCCCTTTTTGACACTTATATTAAAGGGTCTATACACTAACTGAGTATTTTACCAAGAAGGTCTTGTTTACTTCCATCACAATTCTCAAAGAAATATCCTAGTTTTGTATTGCAACTTCTAGGGATTTGATTTGTATTTTTGTCTTTGCTACAAGCTAAACTAAGCCACCTAATGTTGAAAGATTAGGATATTTCTTCAATGCATTTTTTGCATAGGCTAGTTTCTTTTGTAGAATCTCCATGTGAGGGGTTAGGGTGGCTTGGATTTGAACTAATTTTTCTATAGTATTAGCCTCTTCTACTATCAATACAACCAGTTCCTTCTCTATGTGAAGCATTTTATAAAATTTCTTCTCACTTTGAGCTAGATCTTATAGCAATTGCATGCCTAATACTTTCAAATTTCTTTCCAAGCTCATTATTCTTTGGCTAGTTTCTTGTGTGAAGATTGAAGGATCAAACAATTTTGTGTACAGTGAGAATATATTCTCAAGTACTATCTCCACCTTCTCAATTTTCTTTGCCAGCTCTACTTGTAATAGTGCTATTTCATTAGATATTTTCTCATTCACCTTTCCTTGAAAATTCTTCTTAGATCATTCTACGAGTTTTACATTTGTCTCCTGGTCTTCATTGGTCACCTATTCAAAAAATTTTGATAGTTGTTCCTGTTGGAGCTCATTCTTGTAAAGAACATATCAGGTGGATTTAAACATGATACCAAGAAAAAAAGATAGGGACAAGCCTAAGGATGAGCTAAATCCTATATTTAGCAAGGCTGAATTTTAGTTTTGGGCCAACATTAACAAAGTCATCAAGACTCACTTCTCTTTAGGCTCTACTAAGCCAAGGTGGGAAAACTTAAGGGATTTATCTTATTAACTTGATACTTTTCTCTGCAAAAATATCCCCTATAGTAGAAATGGTCAATATTCTTCTATAGTTTGTTGAAAGACTTTCCAATTACAGTAGCTAATTATAACCAAAAGTAATAGTAAATAAGAAATGACCAATACTTTTATCTCTTCAATACTTATAAAGGGAAATTGATGTGTTGTTGTATGTAAATGTTTTGTAGTCATAGAAATGTTCTAGTGTGCCCTTGAACTTTAGACTGGTCAAGTGCCTTATCTATTGGGTTATAGAGTCAAAGATTAACAAACTTAAAAAAATTTAATCAGCTTGTAATTAAGAGAGTAAACATTAAAATTTTAGTTTCATTCTAATTCTCATCCTTTTCATAAACTTTAAACCTTATCTATTATAGAAAGCCATTACCCAATTCTTTAAATTAGCAACAATCAATAAGAGATATACAAGCACTTGAGTTGCATTAAATTGAAGAAAAATTTGGTTATTCAGTCTAAAAGCTTATAGACATATGCAAAAGAGACAAAACCTCAAAGATAATGACAATTAAGGATAAATACTTCTACTTTGATCTCAGTATTGCTAATAAAATTCATAATATAACATAGAGATAAGATCTCTTTTCCAAAATGTTTTTCTTTTTATATTCAAGTATGCACACAAATGAACTCATTCAAATAACCACACCACATTCTGGATAGACTACAAAATAATATGACATATATGAAAATTCTATAGATAATCGACCTCTACTTCTCATCTTGGGAATCCATAAATAGGATTGCAACAAGCTACAAATGAGAGGAGGACACATGTCAAAATTTTAATTGAAAACAAAAACTTTGGAAGATGGGAACTACAATTTTTACAAAACAATCTCCTAGAAGATTGATCAAAAAGATAGGTGGATGAAATGGTGGAAAAACATTTATATTTGTCCTTTAGTATTTCCTTCTCCTCATACTTCATTTTCCTTGCTTGCAAAATATCTCAGCTACCTCCTACTGGTAGAGCCTTTATTTCACCTACTACTTCCCAAACATAAATCTCCCTCTTAGTGGGCTAGTTGATATTCATTACTTCTTGTAAATCTTCAATAGCCTTGGTCCACCTGGCATCCATAATTTCCTTTGATTCAACAAAAAAATTATTTAAATTTATTTTTGCCGTGAAAAAAGAATCAACTAAATCATGGAATGGGGAATCATACACATTTTCAAAAATTTCTACCGTAGCCTCCTTGGTCAAAATGTTAGCAAAAGAAGATGACCACTCCTTCCAATCTCTTACTACAATAGTAGCATCTAGTATTGATGGTATGCAAGGCTCCACTCCCTCAAATAAAATTTTCAATTTTCCTTGTATAACTTGTAGCTTACCAGTAAAGAAGCCACTTAATTTCTTACCATTTCTAGGCTCTCCTTTATAGTGAAAATCTTGTTTGGCAAGTCTGGCTTTTTAGCCATCAATACAATCAGTCTATCCATAAATTGAATATAAGGTCCCCATAGGCTGAAAGTAGGTGTTAGCCATGAAAGTTCTTTGTTGCAAAATTGCTCAGCATTTTGTAAAGCAATATATAAATTGTGAGCCTATTGTGATATGTTCTTCAAAACATCAACCCTATGGCTTATCATATTCCTAAGGATCTCTATCCTCACATCTCCTCCATGTTGAAATGATTGAGTATCAATACTCATTCTTCTTGGTTGTGATGATTCATCCTCCTCTGTATCTTGTGTTTGAATTAGGACTTTAGCAATGTCTTTGACTGACAATAATGTCCCTTGTCCCTCTTCACTCTGAGTTGGAGCTATCCTCTATTTTGCTTGTGCTAGTTGCTCTTTGAGTGATGTGATTTCATCCTCAAATCCCTTGATTTGGGCCTCAAACTCAATAATTTTTTCTTTATACACATGGTTTCTCCTAAGCTCATCTTCATAGAGCTTCCTAACATTAATGTAATCATGTATGGACTAGGCCAATCTTGTTTCCATTTCCTCTACCTTGGCTTCATTCATAAATGAGAAATGTTTTAGTGCCTTGGATATTTCTATGCTAGAGGTGCCCTGTAAAGTCCATATAATCATATTACCCTATTCAATGCTCTATACATCCATCAATTTTGGCTTGTTTGAAGTAGGGGCCATACTCTAGATAGCTAGGGATTTGGTATCAATATTGAAACCAATCCCTCTCTTTAATCCATCTCCACCAAGTGCCTCATAAGAAATGGCATTATTTTGTCTCTTGATATGATCAAGCATAAATGATTGCTCCAAGTCCCATCCATGCATTAATAACATGCCACTCCTTTGCACTCTATCTCTGGCCTCTTCCAAAGTCATTACTTCACTTTCAGGATCATAGGCCTATAGTTTCTCAATCAATTCTATTCTTTGTTCATCAGATTCATCTAGTTTCATCTTAAGAACAAGCTCACTCTATTTGATCTTATATAAGAAACTTTTGAATTCACTAGAATTGATGAATTCATCATCTTCTAAGAATTGTTGAGCCTAGATGATCCTATCATCTAATCTTGCTACTGTCAATTCAAGATCTGTGGGGGTGTTCTCAAGCTACATTAGCCCTAGTTTGTAGGTAATTTTATCTCATCTCAGCAAAATACTAACTATTTCTTGGAAAAATCTGTAGGGTTCTTTGTCTAACCCTAAGCAGGGATATGAACAATATTTTGCCTCTTATTTCCTTTGGTCGTCTAGGATACCTGAGGTGCATCATCCTCTCCTACTTTGAAAGTTACATTCGATTCAGGGTTGTCAGGAAAAACTCTATCCTATTCCCCCATTGGACCTTCTGGAAACTTGTTCATAATCTTTGCATGGTCAATGATCATATTCCTAACTCTTTAGGGGTAAGTGATATCCATGTAGAATCCTACAAATTAAGGATCAATTCTTTTTAATTCTCTTTCTACCCTTAGCACATCATCAAGGTTTGCAAGCTTATCAGCTACCTCCCCTTCTACTACTATATTAGGAGTAATATCTTCATGGGGTAGCTCCTTGGAATTTGGCAATTCATAATTTCTCATCTCCTTAAGTGTTGCCCTCATCCAACCCTCAGAGTCATACATTCTATAGGGGCATGTGCATAGATTATAATGATGTAGAAAAGAGTGAACTAAATCTAAGACCTATTTACCAATGGTGAAATCACAAATCCTAAAGCATCTACACAAAAAGGTTCCCCTATGTACTTTTGGCCCTAGATATTCTCTATTTACCATAAACAATTGCCAAATGAACTTAATTATTCCAAGCCTAGGTGGAATGAATTTTTGAAATATATAGGGTGGCTGGGGACAACCATAGATTCTCATTAAATAAAAAGTGGGAAACAAGAGTATATCCCCTCAATTATGATCTAGTCTCTTCCCCTCAGGAAGCAGGGCTGGTCTTAAAAGACCTTTCAAGATTTTAGGTGCCCTAAAGTATCCTAGGTCTAACATCTTCATTATTACAACACTAAAATTATTGAAAAATGACATAGAATTAGAAAAATGGTATGTACTATCCCATACCCATGTCCAAAGTTGTACAAGTAGATCTCCATTTAAGTCAAAAGTCTAGTCAATGAAATTAGAACTAATATACCTTGCATTCTTATAAAGAATTAAGTGTATCAGTAGTGAGTAGTAGGGGAAAGTGAAATCTTTCAAATCTCCTATCTAGGTTCTAGCAATATTCTCCCTCATTATATCTAGAATATGACTAACATAGTCATATTCATAGGCATGGTAGGAATCTTGTACATCCCTTATGATTATATAATCTACCCCATAGACCTCATCAAACCCATCTTTTCCTACCACCTTATGGACACCATATATAGTTTTGACAAAATAACTTTTGAATTTATCTAGTGGCATCTTTTTTTGAATCTTCTTTAGGTAGTCACCCACTTTCTTCAAATCCCTAGGGATATATTGCACCATTGAGATTCCTATGAAAACATTGGGGTTTTCTTCAAATCTCCTCTAAAAATCCTTTAAATCTATAGGTTGACCCATAGCATCAGCTAATCCAAGGACCTCAATTAAACACTCTCAGTCCAAAGCACATAGAATAGTTCCATCCTTCCTATGGAAAGACTTAGTGGCTAGATTATAACATCAAAATATGACCTTCATCAAATTGATATCCACAAAGACTTTTGGGAAAATCAACTTAGCTAGGTTCTTTTACCATGGGTTACACATAGGAATTTTCTTCTCCCTCTTACAATAAAAGAAATAAAAAAGCTTAGAACCTATAACATTAGGGCATATGGCATATTTGCATCTAGCATATGGGTCAAAGAAGGCATGATCATTTGTAGAGTTTTCATTAGTAGAAATTGGGAAAAATTTTATCCATTCCTCTACAAATTTGCTAGGTTTTCTCTATCTGATTTTGCCTCCCTTAGAATTTGAAGTCTCTGAAACTGTCATATCTAAGGCTTGAATATCCTCTACTTCCTATTCAAACATCTTGGGAATATGCAAATAAAATACCCTAAGTAGATACTACACTATTCTTAGTAATCTTTGGAATTGATAATTCAGAAAGCTCAAAAAACACAAGGAATGCTCAAATTCTTTTCTCTTTGCAAATGGAAAACTGTGATTATGAGAAGAGGAAATCTTTATAAGTTGATATGTTCAGACTAATTTTTATCTTGAATTTATTTCAACATGCTTGAAATATGATATCAATATATTCTATCAACTTCATGGGGCATCACCATTAATATCCAACTATGCACTTTTTGTACTACATTCAAATCTTACTAGTCGAGAAGTCCATTGTTCATTTCCTATCATTATGTTTATGTTAAAGTAAGATCCTATGATATTATGACAAGGATAGTTGAAAATACCTATTGTAATATCACACTATTGCAACATTGGCTTTTCGATCTTATGAACATCCTTTGATAAGCTCCTATAAACCAATCAAAAATGGTGGCAAAACCCTTTATGATCTTCCTATTGGTCTGAATTTTCCCATGATAAAATTCCTTTGTCCAAGTATGAAATTTAAAATTGGAATCCATTAATGGTGAATAGGGTTTCTAGCTAAATCATCCATTTGTTAGCCTTTGAAATTTTTTGTTAAAACCCTATGTCTCATTCCATTTTAAAAAATTTAGACGCAAAATATTTGAAAAAGGAACCTGGGAAAATATTCTATTTTCTTTTTATCTTTCTGTGCCCTTGGGTAGCCTATTTTCTCATGTTCCTCACCATTTGATTTGGAAAGATCTACAGTTATTGCTATCTTGCTATAAAAAGGTGTGCATTCTTTATGTATGGCAAAGTAGCGAGCACTGAGAATTTTAAAAGAATGGGACCATAAAATGAAGGAATGATGGTTAGGGATTTATTTTCTAGCTAACTTTTTAGTCATGAGCACCTTGTAGTACCATCAGAATAGGAAAAGGAACCTAGTAGAAGAAGCCAGAAGTTAGCACCGAAATAAAGGTCTTTCTGATGCATCGCTACCTCGCTATCAGAAAAACTAAGCATCTTACCATTAGCAAAGTAGCAAGGTGCCGTGAAACCAAAGACATGATGGCCTCCAAGTTTCTCAATAATAATAGTTTGTCTAGGTGGCATGACAAGTAATAATTTCTATTGTCAAAAGTAGTAAGTAGGAGTGATGTTGATTTGATGTTTATTTTTTAATTTCTCCCAGTGTTGAGTTTTATTAAAGTCACCAAAGCTCAATATTAAAGTCACCAAAGCTCAATACCTCGCTATCAAAAAAAATTGACATCTCGCCATTACTAAAGTAGTGAGGTTCCATGAAAATAATAGTCAGTAGGACCTCAAGTAACATGGAAGAGTGACTAGGATTAAAAGTAAGGTCTTGTTGGCTGCCAGCAGTGCAAAATTTCCTACATCATTAGTGCCCTGGACGCATGCCTGATTCATAAAGCATATAAGGGATCCTGATTGTTAGATCAAACTAGAATCAATAGTCCTCAATATCTCACTATGGAAAGTTGCATGATGTTTAGTCTATGCGACATAGCGAGTATGGGACCCACCACTTCTTCAAGGTACTTTGCTCAGCTTCTTTACCCTTTGATTTGATCTCAGATCAATGGTTGTTGCTAACTCACCATGAAGAGTTTCTTGGAGGATATTTATAGTGAGGTAGCGAATATAGGGCCCACCACTATTCTTCTAAGCAATGCAGTAATGTATCATCCACAAGATCAAAGATCGAATCAATGGCTATCACTACTTCACTATGGCAAGGTGCTCATTCTTTATGTATAGCGAAGTAGCGACCTGTTGACATATGTCCTCAGTCGCCATTGGGTCTAGATGGAAGTGCCATCAAGGAAGGAGCTATGTACATCGATATTTTTCATTGGATTGACTGGCCAACTTGTCAAGTGGAACACCAAGTTGTCTTTCTCTGTATCCCATGATCGTAGGATTTTTAAAGCTCGATGACACAGATTTAAAAACAAAAGGTGATGCCACTTTGTGTATTAATTACACATGAAAGCTTCACATGTGAGGAAAAATAGAGTATAATACAAAATATTTTATTAGTTTCACCTTACACGAACAAAGATTTTGAGCCTTTCCTGAGCAGAAGCAATTACTAAAGAAGATCATGCTAAAGTTTGACAAGATTGTGAAGTAGTTTGTTCATGAAAAATTTATAGAAATATAAAGGAAAATGAGGATAGAATTCAAGTAATTAATCCTACTATAATCTCTATAAGTATTTTAGTTATATAAAGCATAACCAAAGATGCCTCTGAAGAAGGAGTTTTTAGGTCAAGTAAATTATTTGGATAGAAATGTACATGATGATTTTCTTGAGTTGCTTCCTAAGTCTACTGTAGAGATAGTGCAAGTTAAAAAGTTGACCTCATTAAACCCTAAATTGAGGATAGCAGATGGATTGTATGATAAGGGTAATTGGGTCTAGGATGCTCAAACCTCAGAAATTGGTTTAAATTTGTTTAAGAAATGGTTTGCAGAAAGGAAACTATTTGCCTCACATGCCAATATATGGAGTTTTGACCTGGGAAAGATAGTTGTTCTCAATGTGTTTATGTATTATGATCTCCTTGGGGCTATGGCAAAGAATTATAATCAAGCCACTAGGGTAGTGAGAAGAGTAGATGGTGAAATTATAATCACCATCAATCTGGAAGAGATTAGGGAAGTTTTTTGTTTAGGACCTCTCACTAGGTATCATGTGCCCATTAATTTGATAGATGTAGAAAAATAATATATGTCAAAGAAGGATATAGTTAGACAAGGTGCACTGAAGGCCCACATTGGCAGAATTAGAACCCTGCGAGCAATAACATCATCCTCTAAAGAACCTTTCAAGAAAGCATGCTTCAATGCCAAGGTAGTAGAGATATATAGGACCTTGTGCAGAGTTTTTGGAGAGGGTGAAGAAGATTTTATGCCTGTGAGTTTCATGTATATGATTACTCAAATATCCTCTTTCAATGTGGATATAATTTTTGATTTTGCTTCTTACCTAGCTAATGAGATTCACAGTGGATTGGTTGGGATTGCTAAGGGAAAGGTGGAGAAGGTTTGGGGCCAATACTCCCTGTTGATGCACATGTTTCTATTTAAGGGGCCTACATACTTTGGTAAAGAAATGATTTTGAACAGAGAATGAGAGGGGGGAGCACTGACAATTCAATTATGGAGTGTAGATATGACTAGGGAAGTAGAAAATGCTAGTTTTTTTAGATTTGATAGCTACTTTACCTCCAAACTGAGGTGCCTTGTATTGATAGACAATCTTAGGATCCCTAAGGCACTAATGCACCTTATTAGGCCTATGGATAAACCCCATAATTTGAAGGTTTCACATAATTGGGGAGATATCATCCCATATTTAGTTTCAACTATTATAAAAATTTATGGATTCAAGGGAACACCTCATGTACTACCTTACCATGTGCCCTTAATGGTAAGAGTAGCTGAATTCATATGGTAGTTGGGAGGAGTAGAAGAAGCTTTTTTACACAAAAGAGGAACATGATCAATTTTTCCCACTTGAATAGTAGCCCACCAATTTGTAATAACCAAGGAAGGGTAGGTCTTCCTCTACAAATTTTTGGATCAGTATAAGATGGCAGTATCTCACCCTCATTTTTGTGATGCAGAAGGATTCTTTAATTTGGTTCTTAGGCATAGGATCAAGCTTTATCTAGTTGAGCATGAATTTTATTTCCTTGAAGATGTAATAAGTAATGAGTACTCTCTGTAGGAGCAAGAAACAAAGAAAGAAAAATGGAGAGTCTATTCAAAAGTTTTGAGTTTCATTAATTGTTTTGACAAATATTATAACCCTCTAAGTAATGTTGTAAGTACTGTAGATAAAATTAATAAGCTTGTGAATACATTCCCTAAAATAATGGAGGTGATGAATGAGAAAAAAGCAATATTTCATTGATTCTTATCTAGGTAAGGCCAGGGAAATAATGAGGAGATTGGGTTTCACTCCTAATATAGGGGTAGGCCCACTAGTTGTTCAAAGGAGGTTAGGATATACTATCATTCAAGATCAAAGGCCCATTGAGGATAAAGGAAAATAGATAGTTGAAAATGTTGAAAATTGGAAAGTCTTTGAAAATGACAAAGACATTATAAATTTTTTGTTAAATGAAGACAAATACCATGGTTAGGAAATGGATTGTAGTGATTGAATAGAAACTATAGATGGTAAGGAAACTATTTTTGGCCAAGAGATTATGCAGTTGAAAACCAACAAGGTGCTAAAGGGGTTAGTGGTTTCTGAAAGTATTTTTGATAATCAGGATAGAGTAAAACTAGGAGTTAAGGACCCTAAGCCTCAGGAATTAGAAGAGATGAACCTTGGTACTAATGAAGCTCCCAAAAAAGTTTATATTGGCCAAAATCTACCTATTGAAATCAAAAAACCATCGATTGACTTGCTTAGGAAGTATAGACATGTTTTTGCATGGTCATATGATGACCTTAAGGCTTATAGGGAAGATTAATTACAACACTTCATACCACTAAAGGATAATGTAAAACCTTTCAGATAGAAACAAAGACCAGTAAACCCTACACTAGCTCTCAAAATGCAAGAAGAATTGATGAAATTAAGGGATGTGGGGATAATCAAACCAATTAGAAATTCCACCTAGGTATCAAATTTGGTACCTATCAGAAAAAAAATGGAGACATAAGATCATGTGTGGATTTTAGGAATTTGAACATTGCTTCCTTGAAGGATAATTATGGATTGCCAAATATGGAAGCCATGTTGCAGCAAGTAACTAGTTCTGAACTAATGTCCATGATGGAGGGTTTCTTAGGGTACAATCAAGTTCTGGTAAAAGAAAATGAACAATATAAGACAACCTTCACAACCCCATGGGGAACCTATGTATATGTAAGGATGCCATTTGGCTTGATTAATGTAGGAGCTACTTTCCAAAGAGCCATGGATGTGGCATTTCATGGTTATATCAACAAATTCATGGTTGTATACCAAGATGATCTTATAGCCTATTCTAAGAAGGCTGAGGATCACTAAAGGAATTTAGAGAATTTTTTTAATCAAAGCTTTGGAATATGGAGTATCCTTAAACCCAAAGAAATGTACATTTGGGGTGATTAAATGTAGATTTCTAGGACATATAGTGTCTAAAGATGGTGTAAAGATAGACCTTGAAAGAGTGGCAGACATTGATAAGGTGCCTAAGCCCAAAAATGTGGAAGGAATATAGTCTTTCTTTAGCCAAGTTAATTTTCTAAGAAGGTTTGTTAACAATTTTGCTAAAATTAGTAGACCTATCTCAAAAATGCTCAAGAAGGGAGCTACTATAGATTGGAATGGTGAGCCTTCACAAGCATTCTAGGATATTAAAACTATAATAAAAAATGCTTTAGTACTAAGAACTCTAGAGTACACAAAGCCTATGCACATATTTTCATTTTCTTCCTCTCACACTATAGTTGCAGTCTTGTTGTAGAAAAATGAAGAAGGATATGAACAACCCATTTATTTTTTCAGTAAGTCACTGCAACCTACTAAATTAAAATATGAGATAAATGAAAAACAAGTATATGCTTTAGTAAAAGCTATAAAGGCTTTCAGATGCTACTTGGTAGGTGCTATTTTTATTGCCTTTGTACCTAGTGTTGTAGTGAAAGATATATTTTCTCAGCAAGAAGTGTTAAGAAGAAGGTGTAGATGGATCAACATGATCCAAGAATTCAATATTGAAATATAGATAACTAAGTTTTTAAGAGGTCAAGGTTTGGCTAAACTCAAGGCTAAATCTAATTTGGATGCTAATCGGATAAATGTGGTAGTTGATGACCTTAGATCTGACTTATGTGACATGGATCATTGTGATTGGTATTTAAATGTTATCTATTATCTTCAACACATGGAAGCTCCTTCCCACTTGATAGAAAATGAAAAAAGGAATACTAAATTGCAAGCCATTAGATACATAATTGTCAAAGGTGGTCTATGGTGGAGAAATTTTGAGGGAGTGTTATTGAAATGTATTGATCAAGAAAAGGAAAAAGAAGTTTTAAGTGAAATGCATGCTAGAGTTTGTGGAGGACACTATATGGCCAAGACCACTACACATAAGGTGATGAGAGCTAGATTTTGGTGGCCCTCTCTTTTCAAGGATGCTGAAATCATGATTAGAAAATGTGTTGCAAAGATTTGTTGGAAAACTAAAATTATCAAGTAATACTCCATTAAATCCTATTGAGGTCCAAGAACCTTTCCAACAATGGGGTATGGATTTTATAGGTGAAATATCCTCCAAATCTAGCACTGGCTATTCTTGGATTTTAGTTGCTATAGACTATTTCACAAAGTGGGTAGAGGCTATCCCCACAAGGAATGCAACAAGTAAAGTTGTCTACCATTTCTTGCTAAATAACATTATTTCTAGATTTTTACGTCCTCAGAATATTGTAACAGATAATGCAATGTGCTTTAGGTCTAAAGAATTCAAGAAATTCTATGACAAATATGGAATCACTAGATCAACATCTTCCCCATATCATCCAGAAGGAAATGGACAAGTTGAGTCCACAAATAAGAGTTTTTTGAAAATAATAAAAAGGACATTGGATGATAATAAGAAATCCTAGGATTCTAAATTGCAATTAGCAATATGGGCTGACAAGGTAACTATGAAGAAAGCTATTGGTGTGGCACCATTTGATCTGGTATATGGAACTCAGGCTAGGATGCCTTAGAACAACTACATTTAAATTTAGTTATATGATGAAGATATTACTGATGACATGCAAGAAAGGCTAGATGAACTTTTAGGATTAACAAAAACTAGAAAGGGAGCATCTCTCCATAACCAAAGGTTGCAACTGCAAGTTAAGGCAATCTATGATAAAAGGATAGTAAGCAAAATGTTTGAAGATGGAGAACTAGTGTTAATGTGGAATGTTAGAATGGAGGATAAAGGAAAACATGGTAAATTTGATCCTATCTAGTTAGGTCCTTATCTAATTGTAAATTCAATGGGAGAAGACTCCTATATTCTTAAAGATTTATCGAACAATATTCTTGAACTACTAGTTCATGGATAGTTCTTGAAGAGGTATTTCTGTTGAAATACTTATTTTTCCATGAACAATAATTTAGGGTTTTTTGTACATATGTGTACATCCTTTTGTCTGTGTATAGTTTCATGTGCATAGTTTTCCTATGTGTGTTGTTCTCTTAGTAGTGGTTGGTTTGTAGGGAGCCTTGTTGGTCTGCTTCCCTTAGAAATTCTGAGCCCTCATTTGAATCCAGAGAATTCAATGTCCCCAGATAGAGCCACTATTGGTTTGAATTTTTAGATTATAAAATTGCTTTGTCTAGGTATAAAAATTTAGATTGGAATCCATTAATGGTGAATAGGGTTTCTAGCTAAATCATCCATTTTTTAGCCTTTTAAAAATTTTGTTAAAACCCTATGTCTCATTCCATTTGAAAAAAATTAGGCTCAAAATATTTGAAAAAAGAACTTGGGTGAATATTCTATTTTCTTTTTATTTTTTTGTATCCCTAAGTAGCCTTTTTCCTCATGTTCCTCACCATTCAATTCGGAAAGATCTATATTTATCGCTATCTCACTATAAAAGGTGTGCATTCTTTATGTATAGTGAAGTAGCAAGCACCGAGAATTTAAAAAGAATAAGACCATAAAATGAAGGAATGGCAGTCAAGGATTTTTTTTCTAGCTAACTTTTTAGTCACGTGTACCTTGTAAGTACCATAAAAATAGGAAAAGGGACCCAGTAGAAGTAGCCAGAAGTCGGCGCTAGAATAAAGGTCTTTCTGATGCCTTGCTACCTCACTATTAGAAAAACTAAGCATCTTGCTATTAGGAAAGTAGCAAGGTTTTGTGAAACCAAAGACACAATGGCCTCCAAGTTTCTTAGTAACCACAATTTGTCCAGATGGCATGACAAGTAATAACTGCTAATGTTGAAAATTGGCAAGTCTTTGAAGATGAGAAAGACATTATAAATTTTTTGTTAAATGAAGACAAATACCATGGTCAAGAAATGGATGCAGTGATTCAATTGAAACTATAGATGGTAAGGAAACTATTTTTGGCCAGGAGATTATGCAGTTGAAAACCAACAAGGTGCCAAAGGGGTTAGTGGTTTCTGAAAGTATTTTTGATAATCAGGATAGAGTAAAACTAGGGGTTAAGGACCCTAAGCCTCAGGAATTAGAAGAGATAAACCTTGGTACTAATGAAGCTCCCAAAAAAATTTATATTGGATATTTCATGTTAAAGGTAGGAGTAACTAAATTCTTGTGGTAGTTGGGAGGAGTAGAAGAAGCCTTTTTGCACAAAAGGGGAACATGATCAATTTTTCCCACTTGCACAGAAGCCCACCAGTTTGTAATAACCAAGGAAGGGTGGGTCTTCCTCTAAAATTTTTTGGATCAGTATAAGATGGCAGTATGTCACCCTCATTTTTGTGATGTAGAAGGTTTCTTTAGTTTGGTTCTTAGGCATAGGATCAAGCTTTGTCCAATTGAGAATGAATTTCATTTCCCTAAAGATGTAATAAGGAATGAGTACTCTCTACAGGAGCAAGAAACAAAGAAAGAAAAATGGAGAATCTATTCAAAAGTTTTTAGTTTCATTAATTTTTTTGAAAAATATTACAACCCTCTAAGTAATGTTGTAAGTACTACAGATAAAATTAATAAGCTTATGAATACATTCCCTAAAATAATGGAGGTGATGAATGAGAAAAAGTAATATTTCATTGATTCTTTTCTAGATAAGGCCAGGGAAATAATGAGGAGATTGGATTTCACTCCTAATATAGGGGCAGGCCCACTAGTTGTTCAAAGGAGGTTAGGATATACTATCATTTAGGATCAAAGGCTCATTGTGGATAAAGGAATATAGATAGTTGAATCTACTAGTGTTTTTTTTGAAGAAAGGCCTCCTGAACCTTCTCCTAAGAGGAGAAAGATAATAAGGGAAGAGGGACCACATGATGAGAGTTACTCACCTTCCCAAACCCCCATGAGAATTGAGAAGGAGCAGCTCACTGATGAGAAAATTGAAAAAATTGGATCGCAAGGGGGATTTTTTGTTACCCAAGTAGAGATTGATGAAGCAAACCCCCAGGAGCTTCTATGCCAAGTTTTGAGTTGACTGTAGTAGATTTCACAGGAAGGGAATTAGATCCTATTTTTGAACAAGCCAATCAGCAATTTTTGTCTGATTACAATTTTGTAAAGTCTAGGGCTTTCCATCAATTTGCTTGGAGGGAAAACATGCACATTTTTGAAGAAAGATGTAAGAATATGAAAACAGAGCATCCAGAAATGGATGAAGCCTCCATTTAAAATCAAATAAAGGGGAAAAAATGATTCAAGAGTTCCAGAATATAACTGCTAAAGAAGGGAGACATATGGTAAATGCTGCAAATATTTTATTATTGCCCAATTGGGTTATTGTTGATGCCTTGATTTTTAATTCTATGTCAAACAATTTGGGATTGCAAGATCCAAATAAAAAAGGGTTCTTGGGAACTACATTTAGTAATGACCAAGCTGCTCTTGTCATGCTGTTATTGAGAAGAGGATCCAAGGCTGCTCCATCACAACCTAATGATTTAGGACTAATAGGGAGTATCATTGTGAGGATAGTTGCTAATACCTCTCATGTAAAAGCAACTCACATGAATGTAGATTACTCTCAATTTTCCTTGGCTACTATAAAGAGGAAGGAAAAGGAAATGATTGAGCTATAGAGAAAATATGAGGTAGTTGTGGATGCCTACAATAAAGAGGTAAAGAGGAGAATTGACCTTGAAAACAAGCTAGTGGGTAGGTTATCGGCACTAAGAATAACATACCCTTGCTCCCTAGTTGAACCCTTCGAATCCACCCCCCTCATAGAAATACTAGATGCACCCTAAAGGCCATAGTACTACACTGTTGATGATTTTGAAGAAGAAAAGGGTAAACTGTGGGCCTTACATGTAGAGTTGGAGGAAAAATATGAAGATAAATTAAGAAAATCTCTCACATATTTGGGGGACAAAATTGAATGGCCACTAATTCATGATCAGTTAGCTAGGGTGATCAGTATGTAGGAGGAGTTGAAAGCCAATGATGAGGCTTTAAAGCCTATCATGAATAAATGGGTGAGAAGGGAGAAAGAAATGACATTTTTGTATTTCTTTGTCATAAAGAATTCTTATGATCAAATTGAAAAAACCTTTGACATTGTTTCTAATCTTGCTGATTTTGACAATAAAACGATTCATTTATAGAGAATAATAGTAGGCTACTTGAACAAGTACAAGAGCCAAAAATTTAGTTTATTTCCTCGTGCCCTAAATAAAAGAAATAATTTGAAAAACAAAGATGAATGGGCGAAGGAACTTGATGATATTTTTTGTTGAAGGATGAATAGAATGTTGGAAATAATCAAGGCTAGCCAAGTTACTGAGAGGGGAGGGGTGAATCAGTAACCTCAAAAACTTTAAATCAATTCAATACTTGATCCATTCATCATTGATTCATCTAATGTACTATGTGCATGAGAAAGATAAACATTTATAACACATGAACACAGAATTTTGGTGACCTAGAAACCTTCCAAATAGAAAGTAAAACTGGATTGGGGATGATACCCACAAAACTTTTCTACTACAGTATGAAGTTAGCCTGTTAGTGCTTGCATTGATCACTTCTGATGTTTTGCCCTGTTAAGAACAATTTGGACTAGTAGATACAACTTGTTAGAGGATTTACAAACATACAATGAAGTATGCACTCTGTTAGGAGATTTATACAGAGACTGTTAAGTCTACCTTGTTAAAGGATTTACAAAAATAATTCACCTATTAGGATGAAACAATGGATCTACTTACAACTTGATTGCTAATTAGATCCTTAAAGTATAGATCACCTCTTGTGATTAATGAATCTTTACTGCTCCTTGTAGACCTTGCTGAATAATCTGCTCTACTGTTGATTCACATTTATTCTTCTCAAAGCATTCCATGTCCATTCCTTAAAAACATATTCATACATTGCAAATGATACAATACATTACATATATACCATTCCAATAATTACAATTGCACGGTCAGCCAAAACGCAAGTGAACAAAATATTATTGAGTTGGCCAATCAGTAGAAAACTTGAGTTCTTCAAGCTAACTTGGTAACCTTCTGATACTCAACATCTATTGCATTACTCGACATCATCATGCACTTGGTAGAAGTAGAAGCTTTTTCCATACTAGTCACATGACATATCTTGGAACTCGATAATCATTGGAGACTTGGTAGGCATAGTGTCACTCGATAAAAAATTGAATCCTTCGTTTACCTTGCTTTCACTCGATAAACACTACACTTCCATCACTCGGTAAACACTAGCTTCCATCACTCAAACTGATGACTCGGTAGACACTATGAAGCTCGGTGAATACTATATGCTTAGTAGATACTGCTGGGCTACACACTCACTCAATAGCTTCAGGAATGCTCAGTGTGAACTGCTTAAGTGATGAACCTACAAGATAACCACCGAATGCTTGGTATACACTATAGACTGAGTGATGAGCTCGATAATTATTCAGAGTCGAATAAGTGTTGTCACTAAAAAAAAATACAATATAATGCCAACTCCCCCTTTGGCATTAGTGACAAAAAAACTTAGGAGCCAAACATTGTGTACATTGACATACTGGATTTGATTTTTCAAAATTGATCTTTGTAAACTTGTTGTATATACATTTCTTATATGTCTTTACATATATCCTCCATACATATGGCATGGTATACATAGCTTATCACTATACATATATCAATATATTCTCTCTTATTTTCTGCATTGTATCTTACTCCCTCCTTGACTTTTACTATCTCTTACTCGCAATAATCTCCCCCTTTTTTGACAATAATGCCAAAGGTAATCATACTTATATAGAGACACCAAAATGTGAGAAAAACTCAGAATGTACCTTAAGAATAAGAGCCAATGTCTTATCCCATTTCTCTTGCAAAATTTTGCAGGTTGAGAGAGCCACTTAAACTTCTACATAAAGTTCAATCATATGATCTGCTATAGAAAAATTGTTATCATGGATCAATGTTTTTGAATAAGAAATGTGCTTTTGCATTGTGTCCATGATAGGAAGGATCATGTTATAGATGTCTATTAGTGTAGACCAGATCCTTGCTTCCTCTCTTAATAGTTTTGCCTGCATGGCTGACAATAATCTGATCTTTATGTGATGTGTGGAGCTTGAACTAGGGTCGAGCTACAACTTTTGAGCACTGACCTTTAGATCTTCATCAATTTTATTCAATTTTACCTTTATTTATTTTGTGTACTCAATAACATCACATAGCTTGGAAAAAAGGGATGTTACATTTGTAAAAGAATTTTCAAGATTGCTCAAAATTGAAGATAATTCAACTTTCTTTATTGCAATGTGCTGAGCAATGTGCTTAAGTACTTTATTATCAAATTTCTTCTCTGCCTTTTCTATAAGCTTCTCTTGGCCAAAAGTGTCCTCATTGAACTTTTGTATGAACTCTTCTAATTGTAACAAAATGTTTTGAGATGAATCCACATCAACACCTATTGCCTTAGTAATTATATTGTTAGCACTTTCAATTATAGTGAATTCTTTATCTCTCTCATCTCTAAGTTATTTCTACCTTACTCTTTGCTCTAAATGTTGACTAACCAGTCTCATTTCATCAACTATGGTAGTATCTAGATCTATCTTAGGTATAATAATTTCCTTGTCCAAGTCTATATCCTCATCAATTGCCTTGCTAGTAAGTAGAAGTTTTAGTGGAGTCTTTGGTTTTACTTCAGTGCTTACAATAGTTGATGAAGTTGGACTAGTAGAAAAAATTTGAATTGATCTAACTAGAGGAAAATTGAGAGAGGTGCTAACTGTATCCAAAATTGATGTGCTTCTCAAAAATGAAGTATCAATAGGTAATGTACGAACTAGAATATTTACAACTGAAGTACTAACTAGAATATTTACAACTAAAGAACTGGCTGGAACTAAAGTTGATGCAGTTGAAGCTATGGATGACAAAACTATAGAACAAATTGGAAAACTTACTATACAAGCTGCAATAGATGACTCAGGAGTTGATAAAGAGGGCTACAACTTAGTAGATGAAGTTCTTGACACTTCCATTGAAGATAGTTGTAGTCGGGAGGTGATAGGTGATGATTGAGCTATTGATGTGGCAATTGTGCTCACAGTCTCACTTGCAGAAGCTATCTCCATAGTAGTTATAATAGTCTTTGGTAGAGAGTGAGGAAGGGATGCAATAACTTATGCTACAATTTTTACTGGATCTTCTTCATTCTTGTCTTCCTCTTAAGCTTCATCATCATCCTTTAGTGCCTGATAGTCCTCAACATCAAAAGTGGCACATGGAGCATTATCTCCTTCATCATTGCCACTGTGATCATCATCATCTTTGATTTCTAAAGGATTATTACTAGGGTTTTGTAGATGATAGATGTTCTTCCATGTGCTTGTTGCATCTCTTACAACATGCTCAATGTCCTTAATTAAAATCAAACATGTGTGAAATCTAATAATAATTTTACCTTCATTGTTCTTCATTACTACCTTTATTTATGCTTCAGTAAGACTCATTAGAAGATTATTCAAGGATTTCTCATATATGCCCTTGGCCATTTGGGTGGCTAACTCCCACCTTGGTTGCAATCTTACCAATAGCTCTTTGGAGATTTGAGGGGCAAGCTGGTCTGGGGAGTATTTCCATTTTCCCATCTTGTTAATTACTAGTTCCTCAATTTGCATTCTCTCTGCATTAGTCCTTGTTTCAAATTTCAATGCCTTGAAATTTGTAATGCTAGCTCCCTCTTCCATTTGTTTCAATCTTTCTTGGAAGGTCAGTTGGGGCTTACTGAATACTACTTCACCTTTGTTCTTACCTTTTTCTCACCTTGTGAAAATAGTTGTGGAGGCTTTAGGTGGCTTGGTAATGATTATCTTGCCCTTCTTTTTTATTACCTTGCCTCCTTCTCTAATTCTTACTTTATATCTTTTGGTTCCTACTCCTCTTCTTCATCCTCACCTTTTCCTTCAGTAATCGTTAGGGGCTCAGTAGCAGTTTTTAGCTTGGTAACCTTTCTCTTGCCTTTATTAATTGCTTGAGGAAGTTTGATTTCAAGTTCAATTCTGGCCTTTACCTCATCATATGTTCCAAAAATTGGTTACTTTGAATCTATTGGCTCATTCACTAGTGCTTCAATAATATCCCTAGTTTCATCAATATTCACCTCATAAGGAAGAGGTTTCATCCATGCAACTCAGGGCCTAACTTCCTGAATGTATACTTTATCACAATCAACCATAAAGCATACATCATCTTTGTATTCTTCAACCAATTTTGGTGGAATTAAAAACCTATTATTCAACCTTTCCTTGAAATCTTCAAAATAATTATCCATGATGCTATCAAAGTTTACATCCATCTCTGCTACAAAATCATTTATCTGATATAGAATAGGAATATCTTTTCTCCACACAATAGTAACTTTGGATGGAAAGATTTTTTGTACATAGAAGAAAAGACATGTCAACAAAGAACCAAATTTTCAAGGGTTGTTCTTTGAAGTCCTAATTCTATCCATATTCTTGTTCAATTGTATTAACAATAATTTTGACAGATCAAATTCCAGATTTTTCTTCACAACCTTGAATGCCAAATCCATGGCCTCATAGGGCACATTGTTCAAATGACTAGAGCTATAAATCTTGTGAGCAATGATGTGAATGCCAAACCTTAATTAAACATCAGAGATAGTGCTAACCTTCAAACCTCTACCATTCCATTCAACTAGGGTTTTCTTCTAAAGTTCATCTCGACCTAGGGTTTTGGTAGTTTTTGCTCTTAGCATGGGGAGACCAGTAATCCTATGAATCATCTTCTTGGTGATTAATACTAGCTACTCTAACCATAGTTGACCATTTTGAACATGACTAAGGATGTACTTAGTCCACTTAATGTAGAAACTTCTTGGCATATGCAAGATATGGGTTAATCCTTTAGTCTCTAGATGCTTATGCTCAGGTTTCAAAGAGCCATCAACACTAATTTCTCCTAGGGCATTGTCCATTTCTAGGTTTCCAATCTAATGAATAGAACATTTGAAATGAGTATCAATATCATTGATAAGGAGTACCTTTGGTGGAATTTGCGATTGAGCTCCATTGGGGTTGACTGACTCTGCAATTGCTGGAACTAGCTTGAAATTTGGTACCTTCTACTACACACCCTTAACTAGAATTTCTAAACCTCATTTTGCCTTGGTGCTACTGCTACTCCCAGATGTCATTGATCCTCAGTAAAAGATAGAAATTTTTCAAACATATCCTTTGCTCTAAAATTTCTTGAAATAGCCTAGATGCACTTGAAATCAATTAGCTCTGAGAACTTTGAGGACGTGGTGAGAAATGAAATTGAATTCTAACTTTTTGATGAAAATTTTCCATTAATGCTTGCTACAAAAGTTGTTGTGATGACATAGTGCTTGATAGGCTATCATCCGCTCACTTTCTCAGTAGAAACTTGAGACTCGATGATCGAACAAAACTTACGTTACTCCTGATCTAGCTCGGTTGAGTTTGTGACTGACCTTTCTCGGTATGACCTAATTTCTTGTGACCCTTTGTATCTAAAATACTGATTTGATCTTTTGCTTTCTTTCATTTGGAACTACTCTAGATATAGCTTGATGATATAGTTCTAGATCCTCCTTTATGAATCTAATTGGAAATGGTGGAGTCACCCACTTCTTGAGTGATGTGGCCATCATTTGAACTATTCTACATGGTAGATTTAGGAATCATCTATTGTCTCATCTATTTTCAAATGTTATCAGCTTTAGCTTTATTTTCATCTTCAATTCTTCCTATATTCATGCAATTCTTGGCTATATGACCAAGTTCAGTGCATGTATAACATCTTACTATTGTATCTCATTTTCTCAAGTGATGCCTTGAGTAGTCTTTGCCAATGTGTCCATATTCTCCACAATAATTACATCAGCAACAGGTATTGTAATCCCATCCAAAGACTTCCTTAACAAGTTGTTCAACTGGATTGAATGATTTTGATCTGCATTGGAATGCCTTGTGACCATCCTTCTTGCATTTGTGACATTTGCCTTCAAATTTTCATTTTCCCTTGCATTCATTAGCTTTGTGAC
The DNA here is from genome assembly GCA_028749045.1 of Cupressus sempervirens. Classification (NCBI taxonomy): domain Eukaryota; kingdom Viridiplantae; phylum Streptophyta; class Pinopsida; order Cupressales; family Cupressaceae; genus Cupressus; species Cupressus sempervirens. Next base: position 21,534,031 of record CM053787.1, on the reverse strand, counting down.
CATGTTGATTGCAGTTGTAGCATTTTCTATTGAATTTTTCTTTTCCATTACTCCAGAATTTGTTTGATGTATGACCTAACTTACCATAGTGATTGCAAGTAGGTTTTTTATTCCTTTGAGCACCTTGTTTGGAAGATTCACCTTCTTCATTATATCCAAGTCCTACTTTACCCTTTTGTCTATGAAGATTCTACATATTTTGTTGATTTAATTGATTCATATCTTCTTGAGACTTCATCATTCTCTCGTTGATTTTCTTTTTAGTATTTCGGTCACTTTCCAATCTTTCACTGATTTGTCTTTCAATGATTAAATCAATCCCTAGGCTTTCATTTTCAGATCTTGGATTCATGATTTCTTCATTTGCATTGGATAGTTGATTGATAAAACTTTGATTTGCATTGATCCTTTCATTTGTCTCATTTTTAGATTTGTTTCTTTGTTCCAAGATTTCACATAGCCTAATTGATTGAATTTCTTGTTCTCTTTTAAGTTTTCTTACTTCTTCCTATATAGAGCCATTCTTTGCTAGGAGTTCCTTGATTTCCTCATTAGCTTCATTTGAGTTGCTTGATGGTAAAAGGTCTTCAATCTTTTCTTCAACATATTGATGGTCATTCATTTGTCTTGCAAGTTCCTTCTCTTCAGGGATTGAGAAAGATGGCCATTTCCAGATCTAGCTTTTCATTTTCAATTGCTTTGTCAAGTCTGAATATCTCCATTTGTCCTTTAGATCTTTGCTCAAGCTGTCAAACTTTTTCCTGAGAACCACAATGCTCTGATACCAATTGTTGTAAATAATCAAGACTAGCTAAGTTACTGAGAGGGGAGGGGTGAATTAGTAACCTCAAAAACTTTAAATCAATTCAATACTTGATCCATTCATCATTCATTCATCTAATCTATTGTATGCATGAGAAAGATAAACATTTATAACACATGAACATAGAATTTTGGTGACCCAAAAACCTTCCAAATAGAAAGTAAAATTGGGGTGGGGATGATACCCACAAAACTTTGCTATTGTAGTATGAAGTGTTGGTCTAATTTTTCACAATTCAAAAATTATGGAAAAATTGGGTGAAAAATCATTTGAGCCTTAAGTCTTGAAAATTAGGGTTTTGTTCCTTGTATTTTTCAAACCCTTAGATTGCCCTAGTTTTGGAAAACCCTCATAGTATTTTTGAAAAAATGTTTTAATGGTATATTTTTCCACCTAAGGAAGGGCTTGTGCAAGCATGAGTTCATTTTAATTTTGTTTAAACCTTATGTTTCCATGCTTGGCTTGAAAACTACTTAAATCATTTTATTAGGAAATACCTCTGATAACACGAAGTTTTCATAATCATTGATCTTGTTCAGATCAATGGGTATTGCATGCCTGCAATTTTGAGATGCAAGGTTTTTAAATAATGCACACATGCAACTTGGTGACACGTAGCCCTTACCTTTCTAAATTCTAGTGAACCGTAAAAGGAGTCATAAGTTGTCAAGAACTTTTGCAGGTTTGTCAGTACTTTTGTGCACGTTCTAAATTTCCTGCGATATCATTGGTTGAGTCACTAATAGATACATGCCTTTATTACCAAGAAGAATCAACCATTGATTTCATTTGAATCAAGGGCTAGCACTTTCCCACAAGAAGTAGATGCTCATCAGATAAATAATGTGAGGAAGTGAAAACTGGACAAGTGGCAAGGTCTAACAAGATGGGCCCACTGCTCTCAAGGATGGATGTCTTCTATGTCAAGTGTTATAAAAGTTTGTATGGTTGGAGATTTTGATTCGTTACTTTGGCCAACATGGTGATAAGGATACTTGATTCTATAACCATTGATCTGTCAAGGATCAAAGGCTAGTGCATGCCTGCAATTTGAAGTTGCATGAGAGATAAGTAATGTAGGCAAGTGGTTTTCTGATGTGTGGCAAGGTGGGGTGGGATATTTTTAAATTATATGCTGTAGTGTGCCACTCTATAAAAAGATTGCTGATGTGTACTACCAGATGTGCCACTGAAAAAGTTTGATTGCCGAATGGAAGTGAAGTCTTATGAACCATAGATCTTTCAAAGATCTATGGTTAGTGCAATCTTGCATTATGAAGCTACAAGTTAGATAAGAAAAGAAAGAATGCACCTTTGTGACATGTGTCATAGTGGGGCCAAATTATGAAAGAATGTTGAGCCATGCCATGTTGTCTATCATTTGTGCTTAGCTGGAACTACTTATGATGTGGGCACAAAAGGTGCAAAAAATTAATGCAATATTTAGATGAGTTAGAACACGTGGATTGAAAGTAGTCATGTCATTGGTCCAAGTGGATGATGTGAGTGTATAATGCAGAGTTGTTTCTAATCGTTGATCTTATCCTGATCAACAAAGGGTGCTTGCCTGCAATTTGAATTTGAGTAAAGTTTAAACAAAGCAAGAATGTGCCAGCACGACATGTGTCCATGGTGACATCTAAAATTTTAATGCAGAAGCTTTACAAGGTATAATTAGTGTTTTCATTGATCTTTTGAAGATCAACGGTTGGCACAAGCCGGCAATTTGAAAGTGCTCATTAGATAAGAAAAGTGGGAATGCGCAAGAATGACACATGGAATGAATGATGTCAAGTACACGCTCACTCAGAAGAAGATATGGGATCTGCTGGTGTGGAATGTTGTCAGAAGGTGCAAACTCATTTGGAGGTTTCCCATTGGTAAATATTGCTGACTAAATGTTGTTCAAAAGTGAATTAATCTGATTGTCAATCTTTATATTGATCAACAAATGGCACTTCCCCACAATTCTAAGGTGGAAGGAATTTAAATAATGTGGGCAAGCACTATTGTGACATGTAGCCTTGTTTTAAAAACCATAAAGCCTGTTGCTTTTTAAATCAGAGCTATCTAATCTGGTGAAAATCTACATATGGGATTCAAACTTAGGTGTAAATTGGAGGTAATGGTTACTGAGAGTAAATATGATTCAAATTTTATGCATGCAATTTCAATGTATGAAAAGAACCCAAGCTCTCACCATTAATGAATCACCAAAGCGCAGAAAGAAAATCAAGGCATCCAAAATTTTCAGAGTCAGGGCACAAAAATTCTTACCTAGCACTCCAGTAAAATTGTAGAAAGATATCACATAGTGTAGAAGTGCAAGTTCTGGTGGGTAAGTACTCTATGACTTTCTAAGAAATTCAAAGTATCTGCTATTGGGATATTTCTAGGGTTTTATTCAAAATGCCTCTTGGAAAAGAGTTCATCGAGAAAATAGATTATTTGAAACATTCTTTGCATGATGACTTTCTTGAAAAATTCCCCTTATTAGTACATGAAATAAATAAGGGGAGGGAACTCATTCCAAAACATCCAAGAGTAGTTGTAGCAGAAGGTTTTTACAACAAAGATAATTGGGTAAGAGATGCTCAGGTTTCTATGGGGGGTTTGGAGTTGTTCAAGAAATGGCTTTCAGAGAAAAAATTGGACACTCCTATGAGCAATGTCCAGGAGTTTGATATTGGTAAATTAACAATCCCCACAGTTTTCTTTGATAGTGATTTATTGATGGATCTGGCAAAGAAATGTGATCCAATTACAGGGTGGGTAAAGAACCATGCTGGAGTAAATTTGTTTAGGGTTTTTCCTAAATTATTTAGTGAGGTTTTCAACCTCAATCCTAACCATGTTGTGCATGAAACTATTAACATATATGACCTTCAAGCAAGGTATGATGCACAAAGAATTTACCTAAGAACAAGGCCACTGCAAGAGCATGCTGCTAAAATTGGCACTTTGCCTATAATTACAACCAGTACCCCAGAGCCATTGTTGAGAAGACATTTCAACCTATGAGCTCAAGCACTCTATTTTTCTCTTTGAAAGATTTTTGGGATAGATGAAGTTGATCAAATTCTATGATCTATTGTCCTTATAATGGCTTAAACCCTTCAATTTGGAATGAGTACTATTCTAGATTTTGCTACTTTCCTTGCAAAACAAATTCACAATGGCCTAGTGGGGATAGTAAGGGGAAAAGTGGACAAACCATTCTATTGGTATTGACTACTTATGCATGTATACTTGTACAAGGGATTCACCTTTCTCTCCAAGGGTATAGAGCTGGAAACAACCAGGGATGGAGAGAGGAATCCAATGCAGTTGTGGAGTGTAGATATGACTTTAGAAGCTATAGATGCCAGCTATGTGAGATTTGATAGATTCTTTGCTTCGAAGCTTAGGTTTCTTTTCAAAGGTGACAACACCAAAATTCCACAAGCATTGTTGGAATTGGTTACACCTAAGGACCATGCACAAGGACTATTGGTCAGTCATAATTGGGGGGATATAATTCCTTACAGTGTTTCAACTATAATAAAAGTATATGGTTTTGTGGGAAAGCCACATGTGTTGCCCTTTCATGTGCCCTTGAAGATAGGGATTGTTGAGCTCTTATGGTAGATAGGCACTATAGATGAGAGGGAGTTGTCTAAGAAGGGCACCTTCTTTCCAATTGTTACTGTAGTGCATGATTTTGTCTTTTTCAAAAAAGGGTGGAAGCACCTTAATTTGTTTTTGGATAGATATAACATGATAGAGTCTCATGCCAGATTCATTGATCCTGAAGGATTCTATGACCTCTTAAAAGAGAGGGTGAAAGCTTCTCGTATGGTACATCAAGTTTACTATCCAAAAGATATAATAAGAAATTTTTTCACATTGCAAGAACAAGAATTGAGGAAAGAGAAATGGATAGTTTTTAGTAAAACCTTAGAATTCATTAATGCTTTTGACCCCTAGTATGACCCATTGAAAGATAAGAAATACTAGGAAGCTAAAATGCAAGCATTAGTGAATAATTTTTCTGTAATAATTCAAACCATGAATGAGAAGAAAGCCATGTATGTTGAGACACATCCAGACAAGCCTGTAGAAGTACAAAGAAGGATAAGAAGCAAAATGTGGTGGCTCTTGGCCAATACACATTGCAGAGAAGGGAAGGTTATGTCATGATTCAAAATGTGCAACAGGAACCCCTTCATTAGAAGCCAAGGTCAAGAAGTCCATCTGTAGCCAGCTCTCCAAAAAGAAAAAAATTAGAGCAGGGGTCTTCTTCTTCTCAAAAGGAACAATACTCCCCAAGCCAGTCCCTAATCTAGATAGATGATGAAGCATCTCTAAGGGAGAAGCTTAGACAAATGGGTGGAGAAGGGGATGTGATTGTTACTTCTACAGATTTGGATGTTAGAGAGCCACAAGAACCTCCTACACCTTCCTTGGACCTAACCATTGTTGATTACCAAGGTAAGGAAATTGACCCAATAGTTGCCCAAGCTTCTGAAAGATTTATTAATGATGAAAATTTTGTAAAATCTAGGGCTTTTTCTTAGTTTTTTTGGAGATTAAATATGAGAAATTTTGATAAAGCCTGTGAGAAGATCAAGGCTGAGCAACCAGATAAACCTGATCCAGTTATTAAAGAAGAGGTGAAATCAAATTTTTTGAATGATTTTGCTAAATTTACTCCTGAAGCTGGGAGAAAAATAGTTAGACAATCAGGAGTCCTCCTTTTGCTAGAATGGGATATAACAAATGCCATTATTTTTGATTCAATGAGGAAACAAAAGGATGTTCAACTGAGGACTGCTAAAGAAATACTACAGGCTCATAGAGGAGTCAAATTTAGTGATGACCACCAAGCTCTTGTTATATGGTCCATGGAAAAGAGGGAAAATACCAGAATGCATGAGATTCCCACTACAAAGCATTCTAGTACATTGACAATTTTCAGGGCTGGTGAGGTAAGTAGTAAGCAAGTAATTGCGATGGCATTAGAGATGCTAAAATTTGGTGGCATGGTGTCTGGCCAACAAGAAGAAAAATTTTCCCAACTCAATGCTAGATTTGAGGAGGTGCTGAAATCATATGAGGAGAGGGGTATGCATATACAATCATTGGAAAATAAAGTAGCCCAAATGGAGAAGATTCTTGCAAAAATAAAATTAGGAGAGACTAGTAAACCTAGGATTGCATACCCCCCAAGGCCACCTATTGAACCTTTCAAGTCCACATCAATTATTGAGATACCTGATACTCTAGAAAGGCCTCAATTCTATACTGCAGAAGATTTTAAAGAGGAGAAGAATAAGTTGTATGCAATGCATGTAGAGCTTAACAACCAACATGAAGAAAAATTGAGGCAGGGTATCATGTATTTAATAGACAGGATAGAGTGGCCCACATTTTTTGATCAATTAGCAAGGATCTCAACAATCAAGGATGAATTGAAGCAAAATGAAGCTATATTCAGACCCATTGTATAGAAGTGGATAGAGAGAAGTTAAGATATCACTGCTATGTGTATATTTGTTCTTCATCTAACATATCATCAGATAAAGGGAATTTTTGATTTACTAAATAAGTTTCAAGGTTTTGATGATAAGTAAGATTCTTTCTATAGAAGATTAACCAATTGCTTTTCCAAGTATGTTGTAGAAAAATTTTATTTATTCCCTTGTGCTCTAAAGTTAGTTGATAAAATAAAGGAAAAGGAAGAATGGAAGAGGGAGTTAGATGAAACCTTCTATGAGAGAATAAACAAGGTTATAAATGAAGCAGGCCATCTATTATGGGCAATGACAAATGAAGAGTTGGTAAAATTATAGTCATTTTATAGTGTCATCAAAAAAGATTTTGTTGATTTAGAGGCAAATGAAAATTCTTTAGTAACTGTACAAAGAGAAATCCTAAATTTTGATTGGTCAGAGGACTCTATTTACAATAAATGGAAGGAAGAATTTATGTCTACAAAACAGACAAAAGGAGATGATGAGGTGGAAGATGATAACAAAGAAGAGAGTACAAAAGTAGAAGCCACCTCTACTACTGATGATAAAGAGAAAGAGGATCCTTAGGTAGTGGGAGATGACTCATCACTATAACATTTGATAGCCACCTATCTTGAGGAACCAAAACAATAAGGGAATCAGATCAAAGTATTCTTGCCTTTCCAAAGGAAATAATAGAAGCAGACCCATAAAGGAGAGTTCAATGTATCAATTTTTCTGTTATTCACATTTTTTTCCTTTTGTTAAAGATGTATGTAAAGATCTTTTTGAAGGACACCTATCAGTCACATTTTCCCTTTGCTTGTTGTAACTCGTGTCTAAATAAATGAGTTTTCAAGGCAATGTGAGGGTCTAAATTTTGTACAATTTTAAGTCTTTGAGAGAATATAGTCGGTCCAATAGTGTGTAGTTGTTCTGGCATTTACACTATATTTGTGTCATATTTTTATGGGTTTGTTTACTTTGAAGTCATTTTAGATAAAGTTTAATTTGGCTGAATGCAATTTGGATGGGTTGTATGTTCATATCACTGTTGCTTTTAATTCAAGGAATTATGGAAATGCTTCAATGAATCAGTAGGGTTTATGAGTCTATAGAAAAGATACCTCATAAGAATGGAAATGGGTGATTACAATTGATTAATTCATTTACAAATTAATTGAATTAGATCGCCCACTAATAGTCAATTTTCTACTCAATGGATAAGGCACTGGTCATATAAGTCAAAAGTGAACAAGGATAAATTATGCTACTACATATCATAACAATTATAAAATCAAAATAATTTTTCATTCAATATTATTCAAAGTTACAAATGTTGGTCAATACTCATTTATATCTATTCTCTAAGTCTTAGGTAGCTGCTATTGTCAGGAATATTTGTAAATTCAAGGAAAAAGAAGACCAAATCTGCTAATAAGGGATGCATAGAGGTTTGAGAATATTAAAATCAGTGAAGTGAACTACTCATGTGTTAGTGGGTAATAGATGAGGATCAGAATGAAACTAAAAGAATCTCTACACAACAGTTTGCACTAGAATCATCCCTAGGTATACCCACCTTGGTTCTCTAGAGCCAAAAGAGTAGGAAACTGCCAATGGTTTTGTTGAAGTTGGGTCCAAATGCTTTAGTCATATAGCTGATAATAGGAATTAGCTGATCCTTAGGTTATTTGAGTGTTATCATTCTAGTATTGAACATTTTGTTGTTCACTAGTTTTCAAACACCAACATGAATTTAGCTTGTTAGGGCTTACATTGATCACTTTTGATGATTTATCCTGTTAAGAGAAATTTAGACTACTAGATCCACCTTGTTAGAGGATTTACAAACATACAATGAAGTATGCACTCTATTAGGAGATTTATATAGAGACTATTAAGTCTACCTTGTTAAAGGATTTACAAAACTGATTCACTTGTTAGGATGAAATAGTGGATCTACTTATAACTTGATTGCTAATTAGATCCTTGAAGTACATATCACCTCTTGTGACTAATGAATCTTTACTACTCCTTGTAGATCTTGTTGAATATTCTACTTTATTGTTGATTTACATTTATTCTTCTCAAAGCATCACATGTTTATTCCTTAAAAACATATTCATACATTACAAATGATATAATACATTACATATATACCATTCCAATAATTACAATTTCAAGGTTGGCCAAAACATAAGGGAACAAAATATTGCTAAGTTAGCCAATTAGTAGAAAACTTGGGTTCTTCAAGCTGACTTGGTAACCTTTTGATACTCAGCATCATCATGCACTTAGTTGAAGTAGAAGCTTGGTCCATACTAATCACACAACGTAGCTTAGAAGTCAGTAACCATTGGAGACATGGTAGACATAGAGTCACTCGATAAAAAATTGAATCCTTTGTTTACCTTGATTTCACTTGGTAAACACTACACTTCCATCACTCAGTAAACAATAGCTTCCATCACTCAAACTGATGACTCGGTAGACACTATGAAGCTTAGTGAACACTGTATGTTTGGTAGATACTGCTAGGCTAGACACTCACTCAGTAGCTTCAAGAATGCTCGATGTGAAGTGCTTAAGTGATGAACCTACAAGATAACCACTGAATGCTCGGTATACCCTGTAGACTAAGTGATGAGCTCAGTAATCATTCAAATATGAATAAGTGTTGTCACTAATGAAAAATACAATATAATGCTAACATAGAATTATAAATGAAACAAGGCATGCATGGTGGGCTACCACAATGGAAGAAATGGTGAAGGCCCAAATATTCTTTGATTCTTTAAAATAGGAATTTGTTGCTATTGATAATGAGGCTAAGTATTTACTCAAGAGGTAGAGTGATATCTTGCAATTCAATTGGCCAAATGACACATTGATTGACAAGTGGATTGCAGAAATAGCTCCTAGTGAATAGTTTGAGGAAATAAAAAATGACAATGATGAGGTGTAGGGTGATGAGATCCAAATTATTGACACCATCACTACACAAGGCCAATAAGGAGAATAAGACAAGAATGATCAGTCACTTTCAATTGCAGACCCAGGCCCACAGGACACTGATACAACCAAAGAAGAAGGAAAAGTAGAAGTTATTCCCACCATGCAAGATAAAGATGGTGAAAAACCATAGGTGGGGACTAACTTACATTTATCAAGAAAAACTTCATCATTGGCTAATTTGGTAGTTGCATACAAAGAGAGATTAGAATAGCAGCCCAAATCAACAACAATAGAGGATGTGATAGAAGTGGACCCACCAAAAGGAATGTTTGATCTAGACATCTTTTGTTACCCACTTTTTGTCATTTTGTGATAGGTGTATGTAATTATCTCTTGTAAAGGACACCTATCATTTTATCTTAGCCTGTAGCTTGTTGCATCTCATGTTATATATGTGAGATTCCATGGCTAGAGAATGGTTCAATTTCTATTGTTTCTACGCAATATACTTAGTTTTTTTTTGGTCCAATGTTTGGAGCAAGTTTTATGATGTATTATCTCTATTAGTTCCTAAGAATGCATTAATATAGAATGATCTTTGTATTTTTCCTAAGGTTATTTTGAGTTTACTGCAAATTTATACAATTTTCAAAGAAAATGAATACAAATTATGAGCTATCCCCATATCAGTTCTTTCTGAATTTTGTCTCCTTTTAGTTACTTGGTCATCTTGATATTGTATGAGTAAAAGCTTGTGCAATTGAATGCAGTCGAATTAGGTTATATATCTATTCACCACTGCTATTAGTTCAATGGATTAAGTAAAAGCTTTGATGAATTTTATAAGGTTGCTATAGTAGTAGGAAGGATTTTTAAAATAATGAATTCTGATAAGAATTGCTGATAATATTTTTTGTAAGGCAACAAATTAGATCTATGGATTTGTAATAGACTATGAACCCCAATGGGTTAGGCACTGGTCAAATTAATTCAGCTGGAAGAGGAATATATCATAAATGGTTTTCAAATTGAGAATTATAATCAATTTTGCTTTTATTTCCTAAAGATCTTCAAAGTTGCCTAGTACTTGTTTGCATGGAATTTTTTAGCTTCAGTTAGCCACTATTGCTGAGAACACATTCAGATATATAGAAGAATTTTGGCGAGATCTATTATATGGGATGTATTTATCAAATTTTCAAGAATTATGCATGTATTTGAGGATTTGAGATGAGAATCAGAATGAAACTAAAATAATTCTCATATAGTGTTTCCCAGTCTTGAATCATCCCTAGGTATACCCACCCTAGTTTTGCAAAGCCTAAAGAGTAGAAAACCACCCTTGGTTTTGATGAAGTTGAGTCTAAATGATTTGTACATATAATTGTTAATAGAAATAGGCTAATCCTTAGATTGTGTGAGTGATATCATTTTGGTATTAAGCATTTTTGCTGCTTATTAGTTTTTAAACTCCAAGACTTACAACATCCCTTTTGTTACAACATTGGAATCAACTTTATCTCCTTCCATGATCACACAACAAGTGGCTTCATAGCATTGTGGGTCACTTTTTCTTAACCTATGATCATATGACTGCAGATAGGCTCACCTTTTCATAACATTGGAAATGATCATGTTTTTCTTTACGATGCTATGCCAAACCCTTTAAACTTTCATATCATAACATTGGGAAGCCCTTTCGTTATCCTTAACATCTCATGATGAAGAATTCATCATTAGATTAGAGACTATAATTTTCAACTCAATATGCATTATAAAACCTTTTCTATTTCCAATAACTCTAACAACATACATACTTGGCACTTGTACATTTTCTCTATCCAATCATGAAATAGACACTTGTCTAATAGGTCAACACTTTTTTCACCTTTATCACATTTACGCTTTTATGATAACAAAATATTATGCCATCACAATGCTTTCATAGTTCTTTTACAATCCCACAAAAAACATCTTGTCACAAGATCATAACTAGCCCTTTTACTACTCACGACACCACAATATGCTTTCCATCGTAATATCAGAGAAGACAATAATTCAAACCACTTAAAAATGCTATACGATCATATGATACAAAGGATATCATATTATCAAGGGAACTCAAAATTATTTCGATGATGACATGACACAATAATAATCATGAGATTAGAAAAGGCTAAAACCTTTGCTTGTGATACTCCACTAACCCTCCATCATAACATTGTAAGAAACAATGTATTTAAAGAAAAGGAAACATGTTCATTCAAATGACCTAAGGTTATAGTTTGGGCTTGAATTAATCCATTAGGTTTATGTAAAAACTAGGGCTTATTCTAAGAATGGATCAAAAATAATAAAAACAACCCTATCAAACAAGTAAAACTTTTCACCATAAATATGAAAAATTTAGCCTTGGTGGAAAAGGGACTAATAGTTCCAATATTGGCTCAGTTTCATCAGGTGCCTACAAGCTGGATGCACCTAGAAAAATATCTTTTATCTTAATTAGTGGTTTCCTTTGTTTATACTCACTTATGAGTATCTCCTACTTCTTCTTCCTCTCTAATGCCTATTGCACCTCATTAATCTGGTCTGTGTTCATGGTTGGATAGTCATGCATTGCAATGACTATTTCTTCATCTAATGTAGGGTCTCCATAGTGAATTACCCTTGCAACCTTTATGGAGCTTGAGCTCGGTGCTGAAATTTGGAGTGGCATTGCTTCAGTGCTCAACTTCTGAGGCATTCTTGTAGAAGTCCCAATAGTTGGTAGATTTTCCAAAGCTTGAATTGGTTCTTGCTCCTTTTCCTTTAGAATCTCCTTCTCTTCCTTTGATTTTTCTTTATTAATAATAATTATTTGTTTTGGTGCATCTTGTACTTGTTTAGTAGGAACAAAAGTATCTATCAATCTTATTTTTTGAACCCTTGTTGGCTCTTCGGTAGTTATAGCAACTTTAACTATGGAATCAACCTTAGCTGATGAATATTTTGAAGCTTTTTCTTGAGGTTATCCACTTGTAGTTGTAGGGATGGTAGAGAATGTTTCTTGTGTGGTCACCTTGTCACTAGTTAGGTTAGCTACTAATTTCTACAACTCATTTACATTGACCAATACTGGGTTATTGCATAATTGAGCTTGTAATGTTGATTGGTCAAGGATCTTTTTAAGATCCTCTAGACTCAATGGATTGATTTTCTGACTAGAGTTTTTAGGAGAATACTTCACTTTGATTATCTTTGTAGGTGTGTTTCTATCATGTGAAGGGCTTGGTGGGGGCAATTATGTGTCTTGGATGTTCTAATCTATTTTTTGCTCCTTAGCTATTGCCATATTATCTTCTTTTTGTGTTCCCTCTTCCACAGTGTCATCTGTCATTTCCTTCTCACCTTCTCCTTCCTTATCATTGTCTTCCTCTTCTCCATTATTTCTTCCCTCAAAGAGATCTTCTTCTCCTTCCTTAATAGTGGTTAGGCCATATATTAGCTTCCACATTTGAGTGGACTTCTTGACAACATCTTCAAGCTTATTTTGAAGAATGCTGAAGGCTCTATATTTGGGTGCAAATTTTCTCTCATTCTTCTTTTTAGCCTTAGTTATTTTCCCTTTTGTAAGCTCTAGCATTACTCAAGCCAATGTAGATTCTCTTATTTCCGTTTCCAAGTTAAGGCAATAATGCCATATATTTTCAACAATAGAATATAAATCTTTAGTTATTGAATTCTCAAGTTCAAGTGGGGTGTTCTTGAACTTAGCCATCATGGTATAGACTGATTCCTCAACCATGTATTGTTTTTCCCTAATTAATTTACTAAAATCAATGTTCTTTAACTTAGTTAAGTCTGCATTATCTCTAATATTATCAGAAATATTCTCTAAATTAGACTTGGTGACATGACTTACCACTCTAAATTGGCTTTTGTTTTCTGACTCTGTCCTTTTTTCATTAGAGTTAGGTTGAGAGACATATTTTCTTCTTAGTTTCTTCTTTGCTAGACCTTGCTACTCAATAGCCTTCTTCTTCTCTATTGTTTCCTCTTTTTCCTTTTGAGTGGTTGCCCTTATAGTTTCTCTTGTGGCTAGGGAAGTAGACTTAGCTAAGCTTGGTTTTGCAGTCTCTTTGCGCTTGGGCTAAGCTGTAGGTTGTTTCTGATCTTTTCTCTTCTTAGGCTTTGGCTTAGTTAGTTCTTCCTTAGCTTGTTCTTCCTCAACACCTCCTTCTTCATCTTCTCCCATGCATTGTGTCAAGTCAAGTGGCTCCTAACCATGTTTTTCTTCTTCTTCACCTTCATCATCTTCATTGTCACCTTCTACTCCTTCACCAAATTTTTCTTTAAGCTTCTCTATCAATTTATCCTTTTTCTTTAGAGTTGAGGTATTTTTCAACTCAATTTCCACCATAGACTTCACAACATCATAAGTACCAAAAGGTTTTTTTTCTTTTTCAATTTCCTCTACAAGAAATGTTGTAATTACTGATGATGCCTCATCAATTTTCATCTCATATCCTAATGGCCTTAGCCATCTAACTCTTGGTACTGCTACTTGGATATAAGTATAATCAATATCAACTAAGAAACATATTCATTGATGTGCTTCTCTACTAGGGAGACTAGAATCCTTAGTCTTTGCTTCATGGACTTCTCAAAGTCTTCAAAATAGCTTGTCATGATGGTTTCAAAATTGACTCCCATTTGCTCTATGTACTCATTTATCTATACAACTATAGACCTATTGGTCTTCCTTCCTATTTTACCAAAAGAAGGAAACTCATTCTAAACATAGAAAAAGATACATATCAAGATTGAACTAAATTTGCATTGAGCACCTTTTGATCTCCTTATTACTCCTAGGTTCTTTATAATCTGCTATAGTTGCAGTTCTGCTAGATCATATGTATGATCTTTCTTAACAATTTTGTAGCCTACATCGACTATAATGCATGGTACACTATTCAGTTGGCTTGAATGATAGAATTTGTGGGATATGACCCTCACAAAAATTTTTGGAAGCAAATCTTTGATGGTATCAATGGCCATGCCCCTTTCGTTCCACTTAGCTCATGTACTCTTCTCAATAGCTTCTTTTGAGTTTCTTCTTAGGGTTTTTGGCCATTCTAGGGTTGGAAACCCTATAACCCTATGTATGACTCTTTTTGAAAAACTTGATGTGTCCTCCTTCTAACCATAAACATCCATCATGGATTCTACTTAACACAATTCTTATCCATTAAGTCTTGAAGACAGTGGAAAAATCTAGGGCATAGGTTAAGCCCTTTCTCTCAACAATTTGAAATTCTTCCTTTAACTCCATTCTCACATAGTTTGTCATATGCTTGTTGAATTTTAACATCTCCTATTACTACAACCTTGTAGGTATAACACTTTCTAACATCTTGGACCATTATGACTTTATGTGGAATAATGGATAGCACACAAGTAGGATTATTTTATATGCAACTTCTAGAATTGGCCTAAAATCTAGTTTCTTAACTTCATTTCTAACTAGCTTAACCTCAAATTGATGTAGAGATAAAATCAATGGAAGAAAAAACAAAAAGGAACCAACACCAACAAGAGATATATAATAAAATTCTTCTAATTGATTTATCAAATAAACAACATATACACTTTATCTCCTATAGATTTCTTCTCCCTATAACTTTGTATCCAAAAAATTATATCCAGTGTAACTTCACTCAAAAAAAACCCTATCCAACTCTAAACTTGAAGACTCCATTTATAAAAACTAAAACGGTCTAGGGAACATTCTAGATTACTACATAGGAAAACTAACCCTACTAGACAACAATGGCTTATAGAAAGATCTAGATCCTTATCTCTTGCCAAAATGGCTTATAGACTATTCTAAAACAATATAGAATAGGATTAAACAACCCCACAAGGACTTATACAAATCCCAAGATAAATTCCTCTAGTCAGCTCATGCAGAATTGGCACTCATAGTGTTTGATTGGCATATGTACATTCTTTATTTGGGTGCTTCTACACCATACTCCCAAGGACAATAGAATCCATGTCCCTTGGATTGGCCTTCCTCTTTTGTGCCTTCCAATTCTTTGGTATTTTCTATTTGTACTCATAAACAATATCCAAATCAACTATCATATGTGTGTAAACTTTTTCCATATTCAAATGGAACTCCTACAAACCTACAATGAATGGATTAGATGGAACCTCATTAAATATGGCTTCACCAATTTGGGTTACTGTAGGAACTATTGCATTCTTTGCTATGATGTCTTTATGTTGCAATATCTCCATGCTTAGAGACAAATTCATCACTATTGGAGCCTCCTCTATCCTCTTAGCTTCATCACAAGTTTTCTTCCTTGTTGCTAGTATCCTTTTGATAGGCCAAACCACCTTCTTTCTTAACTTCAAATTCCATTTCTTGGTTGCATTAAGGACCATCACATCCATCTCCTTATGAACCATTTCATCACAGTGCTCATCAACCATTTCAACCTCTTTTCTATCTTCAAGAACTTCTATATCATAAGTTTCATCAAAAACATGTTGTTTCTCACTTTGTATATCTACATCACTATGTTCATTTGGTATGTTAGCATTGATCTATTCATTTGGAATATCAGCATCAATGTGATGAAGTTGTTCTTTCAATGGACAACTCTTCTCTTCCAATGTCTCAATACAAGATTCTATAATCTGAATTGGTTGATGCTCCAGATCTGTATTTTCTTTGTCCACATTTTTTTACAATTCCTCTTTTAGTCACACTAAATTTTCTTCATTCTTTCTCGGTTCCTACATTAGGAATTCCATTCATTCTTTTATCTCTTGATCTATTTGAGCTTCCTCTTCTCTTTTCTTCCTTTTCTCTTCCACTCTTTTCTTTGCTTCTTCCTTCTTCTTATTCTGAAAATCCCAATATGAAACCCATGCATTAAATAGTATCTTATGATCATGAGATAAATCTCCTCTTGTGAATATTGTCTCATATCTAGGTTCTCTCTATTCTCACTCAAAATTACATTCCCATTTTGAGTGCCTATTCCAAATTTTGAGTCATTTTAAGCCCCTATGAACACATTTTCATACTTGACTACCTGACTATTGTCTTAATGCCTAAATGGTGTTTATGTTTCTAACACTCTTCACTCATCCTATGCAAGTGTTCTATGATGATAAACTAACATTTTGAATCATTCTATGAAGTTCCATTTTGAGTAGTCCTTAGTTTTGCATTTTCTGCCTGAGTGTCAAATAGTGTTCAGGTGCCTAGTTTGCCTTTGAATATATTTTACCTAGTTAAGATTAATAACTCCCCACTTTGATGTTGTTTAGTATGCATACCAAAGAACCTATGTTCTAAGTTTCAAATAATTTCAAATTAGTTTGACTAGGTTTTGAACCCCTCAAAGTTGGTGATTTATTGTTTTCATACATCTACATAATGTTCATATTTCTGGGTAGCCCTATTTGACAAGTAATAAATTTTGACTAGTTAACCCAAATAATAAAATTCCTTTTACATAATATTCTAGGGGTTAGTGAATTTCTATGCTCCAAGTTTGATCTTATGAAAAATCTATTTTATCAGTTTTTGAACATGATTCTGTTTACAATTTATAAAGTTTCACTAGTAGTTAGAAATGCAAATTGATCAGGAGCCCTATTTGGGATGTTATGAATTTAAATATATGATTTCTTGGACTAAATGGTCTTTTCCCTTGCATTT
This sequence comes from Cupressus sempervirens, assembly GCA_028749045.1. Lineage (NCBI taxonomy): Eukaryota > Viridiplantae > Streptophyta > Pinopsida > Cupressales > Cupressaceae > Cupressus > Cupressus sempervirens. Next base: position 21,517,035 of record CM053787.1, on the reverse strand, counting down.
TACTCTAAAAATACTACAAGTGTGTTAGTTTGTAAATCTTGATGTCTGAACACTTTCCCATGGTCATTCCATTTGCAAAAACTACTTTCCTACTAATGTCCCCAATCCTGCAAATCTAGGTGGCTAGCTTCAGACCTTCCCCAAATGCATCCCATGATTCCTCATGAGCCCAAATCACAAAATTACATTATCCTTATGATAGTGAATTGTTGCCCCAATTTTCAAAGATCAAACCAAATGCAATTTCTAGTATTCTAACATGTTTATTTGTAGGTAATTATAAGTAAGCAACTTCAAAGGTCGATATATTTTGACCCTGATGTCATCATGTGATGAAATTTGGTAGGCCTATTGATTATGTCAGAGAGATAGGATATCCAAATTTTCAAAGCTTGAATGAGTGTTTAAATCAGTTTTCAAATACAATTATCAAGCCTTCCTGTCAGGGAATCACAATTTAAAGAATAGTGATAAAATGAGTTTTAAGTGATGATTCAATGCTCAAATTGGATTCCAGTCAGTTCAAGTGGGTTGACGGGTTAGTTTTCATATGAGTTTTTTGGAAATTAAATTATTTTAGCTGGACCTACTTTGGGGTCCAACTAATTCCATCAGAATAACAACATGCTATGATCTTTTTCATTAAATCAAGATTCAATGAATATTCAGAACTAATGTACAAAGATAAAATGATTAATATTATTGTTACTCCAGGTCAATTGTTTTTTGTGGGGAACTAAATATTTCCAAAGTTTCCTTGGTAACATGAGAAAATGTGGAAGCCCACTCCACGTCCAGGGCAATGAACATGAGGGAGATTCTTATGGTTAGAAGAAGATTGCAGGGTAGAGGCCCACAAAGATAACACCTATAGTAAGGAAAATAAAGTAAATTTAGCATTAAACCATAGCCTTGAAGAGGAGATCCACATTGTTAAAAGAGGGATGCTAGTTTGAAGCTATGCATTTCTACCCAGCTTAATGTCCATAATGTTGAAAGTAATCTGTAGAGTTTTCCAAGGTCGCAACATGTGACTAAATATTGAGCACCCATATTGAAGAAGGCATTGGAAGGAGGAAAAGGAGTTTCCCACACAATTAGTAAGTAGATCACATAGGAGCTCCATGCCTATAATGATGGAGTGAAGAATATTTGGAAGGAGGTAGGTAATAACATCATAATTATAGCATAGAAAGAGGAAGCATGAACATAAAAAGGTTCTCTGCACAAGAGAGAAGTCTCCAACAAAAGAGACCCATGTTTTGAAGTAGTTATGCATTACAACAAGGGAGGTAAAGCTAAGGAAACATCCATCTAATGAAGGCCATAGTCAAAGGGGATCCCCACATACAAAAAAGAGAAAACATGGAAGGTGTGAATGATGCTACCCATGTATGAGCTATAGTTCAAAGCTCCAAGGGAAGAAGAGTTTCCAACATATGTACAGGGAAAGGGGGATGGCTTCAGAAGAAAATCTCACACCAAATTGAAGAGGGGAAATCTACATTTTTGCAAGACAACATAATATGGAAGAACCCCACACCATTACAATAGAGGGCCACTACAAAGAGGGGAAGCTCCACCACAACATTCAATAAAACCCACATCTACACTAAGCATGGCATCTACAACATGGAGGAGAGGATGACATCAGAGGTAGAAGTCACAATAGACAAAGGATCATCCATGCAAAGAAATAGGGATACCTCAAAATGTCCACACAAGTGAAGAGAGGAGACCATTTCATATTGAGGAAGGATTGGACCTCTATGTAGAAAGTCGAGGCACAATCAGATCTACTAAACTTGTAGTAGTCAGAGATGTTGTTACTTTGAAAATGTGGTATGTAATTAATCCCATATGCTTCATGTTTGAATTCCTAATATTTTTTAAATGCACAAGCATGCAGGAGTCAAGTTTCTTCAATAACACATTAGTTCAAGACTCACAGTCCATGTGTGGAGGGGCCCATCTGGCTAGTTGGTGTGTGAGGTCAAAACAATGTTTTGACTTGGATTTCCCATTGCCCTATCGAGAGATCATCAAATAGAAGATGGAGGCTCCTGATGTTACAACTTTGTCATGAGTTCGAGAGAGATCAAAAATGATGTTGCGATCTTATGCCAAGTCATGTGGTCAAAAAATCAAAATATTAGAGCCCTGATATTATGGTGAAATAAGGTTAGCATATGGTCACTAAAAACATTTTGGAGGCTTATGATTCTACAAAATTTGTAGGATTGTGCAAGGTTTTTCATCGCAATACTATGCTCTGAAATGTGGAGTCATCAAGAGATCATGAAAGGCTAAATGGGAAGGTAAGATATTATGAAATATGAAGGATCATATGATTGGGGAAGTAAAAGATTTCAATTTTCAAATGTTGCATTTGAGGATGTGGGACCTGCCCAATGGTGATAGCAAATCAAGGTTTGACACATGGCATATATAGATTGGAGGGAAAAGGGAAATGATTTTAAAATAAAGTCCAAGATTATCAATTCAAGAATTTCAAAATGGTTAACTTTTGAATTATTTAAGCTTTTATATAGTTTTGACTATATTATTTTTAAATTTATCAAATTTTAAAGCCCAGTTCACAGTCCAAGAGCTAGATTTTCAAATTGGTCTCTAGGGCACAAATTTTGTCCAAAATGTATAGTGTAATATACCAATGGAACAGAAAAAGAATGAGCTATTCATTTTTGCAATTATTTTTTATGTAGATGTTCATTGGAAGTAGCTACAAGTAGATTTGTGTTTCCAGGGGCTTCTCAGTGAAAAATGCAAAATTATGTTTCTAGTTCAATTTGATATCAATTTTTTATCAGATTTTCATCATATTATGACTTCTTTAGAAAACTTGAGGGAGATTTGATGGTTTTAAATGCAATTGGGAGCAATTATGTTTTTGGCAACAATACAAGTTGATTTCATGGCAAAGGCAGATGTGACCAGTTGGATCAAATTTTGAAGCTTCAACATAGTTTATGAGGAATTCTTGATATTTCTCCATAAGATATTTTGTTGATTACTTTAAAGGGGGAATTTATCAAATATTTCTATATCATTTATGATCTTAATTGTACATAGTTGAAGGAACTTCAGTTTCAACAACTTCAGATTGAAGACATTTTTAGTGGGACCCATGTGAAATTCAACTTCCAAAGCTTGAAAATGTCTTCTTTTCTATATATCTCTCTTCTTTTCTCTTTGTAAGGGTTCCAATTCTATGGAGATTTTTTGAGAATTGTGAGACTAGTCAGGTTCCAATTCTTTGAGATTTTTCTCATGGTTGTGATACCATGTTTCTTAGTGTTCTTTTGTTATGAATAGTAGAACTATGTTTCTTTTGGAAACAATCATATTATATAGTCATTCATTTTGTATCTACTGAATTTTGGCATACATATGATATATTGGTTTCAAGGAAATTAATGCAAGAGCTTAACCTTCTTAGTTTCATTATGATTCTCATCTCCTTCTTCATTATCTATAATCTTTTGTGTTTGAGAATAAAGAGCTTAAACTCAATTGCAATCCCTTAAGATTGTATGTCATGATTAATTTTCTATTGGAATAAAGATCCATGTAAATGTTTGTTTACATTGACATGGTTATAGGTTACACTAGGAGGATTTCATACTAAGTATGAAATTTCTATGAAAATTGATGTCTATTTACAAGTCAGGTAGATAGATTAGATGTTTGGATATACAAGTATACTTTAGATATCCATCTGTATGTTAAGGTTTAGTTGATACCCAATGGATAAGGGACTAGCTAGCTTAGAGATTGCATGTTCTCTATTGATGCATATCCAGGTTATGTTGAGATATCAAATCTTTAAATGAATATCTTTCCCTTTATGTTTAAGGAGTAAAAGGTTTTCCCTCACTTGGTTTATTAGGTTCATGTGCTCTGTCATTAGCTATTTCACCCATGAATTGGTTCATAAAAATATAGGATTAAGGGATTTTATCTATTTTCCAAATTCAATTGTATGCCTTTACACTAGTACCATATAAAGAATCTAAGGTCCACCCACCTAGGTCTTATAGAGCCTGAAGAAGAAGAAGGAATTATCCTTATAGTTAGCCTAAGACTACAGTCAAGTGCATCCATTATAGGAATTTGCAAACCTTAGATGTATTAGTTTGGTTTCTTGGTTATTTTCAAAACTGTTAAATTAGGAACCAACACTCTGGAACCAACACTCTCCACTCAACCTAGTCTTGTGGCGACACTTACAGGTTCTTTCCTCAACCTATCACAAAATTCAATTCACCTTAGAAGCTGAAAGCCTTCCTCAATATTTTCTCAGGCACCTTAGTAGCTTTCCCTAAGATCTAATACCAAAAATGATGTAGAGATAAACTCAACGGAAGCAAAAACGAAAAAGAACCATCACCAACAAGAGATATATAATAAAATTCTTCTAATTGATTTATCAAATGAATAGTATATACACTTTCTCTCCTATAGATTTCTTCTCCCTATAACTTTGTATCCAAAAACTTCTATCTAGAGCAACTTCACTCAAAACTCCATTTATACAAGCTAAAACAGTCTTGGGAACATTCTAGATTATTACATAGGAAAACTGACCCTACAAGACCAAAACGGCTTATAGAAAGATCTAGATCCTTATCTCTTGGTAAAATGGCTTATAGACTATTTTAGAACAATATATAATAGGATAAACCAACCCCATAAGGACTTGTACAAATCCCAAGATAAACTACTCTAGTCAGCTAGCATAGAACTAACACTCGATAGTGACAAATTGGCATATGTACATTCTTTATTTGGGTGCCTTCCCACCACAAATAGTTTCTTATTCTTAGGATTTCTAGAGTTAGAGGTCGTTTTCTCAAACTAGGGTTTTAGAATATAAAAGTGCATAATGACGTAGCTTGGCTCATGAGAGATACCTTTAAATCAATGAAACAATGCTTGATCTTTGTTGGAATCTATGCAAAAGCTTCAATCTCTGGTCAACAATCACTTCTATGCTCTTCTTGCTCTTGCTCTATGTTCATAATGATGAAATATGATTGAAAAATTGACCTTACACCCTTCAATACATAGCATTAAATTCTTAGTACATATAAAACTATACTCTTGGCTCCTTATGCTTTTTCTACTTTACTTGGCATCAATGCAAATTCCACTTCACTCAGTTGCAATAAGAATTACCCTTACTTGACTTCACTGGGAATTTCATTTTACTTGGAAACCTCTACTAACTTGGCTTCAACTGACTTTGTCTGGCAGCTCGACACATATTAACATTCACTTGGCATCTAAAGTGAACTTTTCACACTCACCAATAAGATGAAAAACTTTGAAGATTTGACCTTGCATCTTTATTCATGTTGATCTATCCTTTTTAGTACTAACTTATTCAGGGATTGATGGATGATAAAACTTTTCAATATTAGTCCCACATACCTTCTTCTTGCTTAGTTTGATGATGTGTGACCACTTGACCTTTGAGATGAAGTTATCCCTTCATTTTATGTGTTGCATCCATCTTTCTTCTTCCATGTCTTATTCATCTCTCCTTTGATGTTCTCAAAATCTACCTTGCCTTTTCCTTTGTTAGACTCTGAGTTAGGTTCCTTTGTCCTTTTTGGGTAGTGCTTTCTGATATGACCAGTCTTCAAACAACTAAAGCATGTATTTTGGCTCAACCATGTATTGTAGCTTCCACTAAAATGTGTTTTTATGCAATTCTTAGGGATTTTTCCATACTCTTGAAAATAGTGACAACTATGTCTTGTATTGTAATCCTAGTTGTAGGAATTTTCATAGCTTCTTCCCTTTTTTGACTTGTTTGATGACCATGTGGACTTGGATCTACATTCTAAAAATTGAAGCAACATCCTTCAAATCTTGGTGCATGCATGGTCCTTGTTCTGTATTTATGCGTCTGATGACCTTGTAACACTTGTAACAATGTGTCATGTTCTTTGACTTGGTATTATAACTACTATTCTTTCTTTTGCAAACATTAGCTATGTGTCCTTTTTTTCCACAATGATGAAAAGTAGGTTTAGAGTTCTTACCTTTATTGTTTCTTTCCTTAGTAGCTTTGGATGATTCTCCTTCTTCAGTGATTGTGTGGCCCAAACCTGATGTGTATTTACTAGATCTAGGGGATTTTAGTAGTTGCTCAAAGTAATTGATGTCTTCATTTGGCTTGTTGACACTTTTAGCAAACTCCTCTCTTTTTAGTTAATTATATAGTTTCTCATTCTATGACCTCAATGTAGTTATCTCAATATCCTTGACATTCATCTCATGATGGGCATTCATCATTTGACTTAGGGTATTCAACTGCATGTTTTATATTCTAGACAACTCTGCTGATTTTTCTTCCAATCTATTTGACAAGATTCTTTTGTTTTCTTCAATCATGGTCTTGTCCCTTATAGCTTTCTTCTTTTGTTTAGTCACCTCACATAGTAGTATTGCTTTTGATTCTTGCTCCAACTTGAGATTTTTGATCTCCTCAGCTTGTGCTGTGTTCTTGTCCAAAAGATCTATAGTTGCTGCATCAAACTCACAAGAGTTACCATCTACAAATAACTTTGTGCTATTAATCTCCTTCTATTGAGTGTCATTTTCTACTATGGCAATCTCTTTCCTTCTCTTTATCAAACTCCTCAATGCATCTTTGGCTTCATCTAGTTGTTACAGTAAGAGGTGTATCTCAATCTCCTAATTCTCAATGGTCTTTCCAAACTTGTATACTTCCATCTCAAGATTGTTTCTCCAAGTTGTAAGGATTATCCTGATGAGAACTTAGCTCTAACACCAATTGTTGGAATTAACAAGTGGGAAGTATACTTCTGAGGCGGGGGGGGGGGGGTGTGAATTAGAAGTATTAAACTTTAACCTTTAAAAATTTTAACTTTAAAACATTACATGCATGAACATATAGAAATAACATGTTAAGAAAATGCAAACACATAAACACTTGACACCAGATATGATTACCCAAAAACCCTATAATGAGAAGGTAAAACTAGGGTGGGGATGACACCCACAATTCTTCACTACTATAGCAATGAAATTAACTTCTTAAGGTTACATGTTTTGACCATTCTCATGATCTACCCTATGAAAGGCCTGCCCTATTAAAAGCTTATAAAGGATTGTTAGATCCTACCCTTTTAAAGGTTTTTTAACACCCTATTAGAAGTGTTCTTGGATAAAGGACTTTAGAAAACTATTAACAGTTTTAGACAATGGCTATTAAACCAACTTAAGTCCATAGGATTTCATTCTTCTGTAACAATTGTTAGAGAGTACAATAGAATTTTTGATCTAATATATTTACAATCTAATTTTGCTGATTTTAGATTCTAATTCAGTTCATCTCGATCCTCTCTGATCTAATATGAAAATGTCCTCTGTTCTGCTAACTAATTATGCAATTTTGTCCTTCTTTTAAGTCACCTTTCAACTTGATCAATTCACCCCTCTCACTTTCTTCAAATCTTTGTTAATATAAGATAATCACATGTATTCTCTTTCACACTCTATAAATTATGGGGCTTTATCTCCCTTTAAAAAGGCTTTCATTGTTAGAATTCTTTTAGAATAATTTGGGGGGGGGGGGGGGGGGGGGGGGGGCGGTAGGGGTGTTGAATTAGTTATCCAAGGTCCAATGATGTACAATACAACTTTTTCTTCAAATCTTTGATGACATATAACTGAAATTATCATGCATGCAATTAAACATTAAACAACCATGAAAGAAAACATGCATCACCACATAACACTAAGGATTTTGGTGACCCAAAAACCCTCCAAGAATAAGAAGGTAAAATTGAGGTGGGGATGACACCCACAAAATAACTACACAATTGATTTCAGCCACTTCAGATGGTTTTCCTTGTTAGACGCTTGCCCTATTAAAGGCTTTACACACTGTTAGATGTGACCCTATTAAATGATTCCTACACCCTATTAGGAGTGTGCCTTGTTAGAGGACTTAGGAACATTCAACTTAGAATGTCACCCTATTAAAGGATTTACATAGAACTGTTAGGCCCACCCAAGTCCATGGGATTTACAGTCACCTTCTCAAAAGAATATTTTATCCCTTTCTAAGGATGTCCTATCCTTCTCCTAAGGATCTCTTATCCTTCTCTTGAGGATCTCCTATCCTTCTCCTAGGGATCTTCTATCCTTTTCTTGAGGCTTATTCACCTAGATGTTAAGCTAACCTAGCAATGTAGGATTTCAATATCTAATACAATGGTAAGAGAGTATTAGAAAGGTTTTGACCTAATAGATATTGTAACTTCAACCTTGCAGATTTTAGATCACTCTTTAGTCCTTTTCTTTGCTTGGCTTTCCTCCCTTGCAGTGCTGATAGCTTGTTCACCCTTCAAGATCTATCTCCTTGAGTTCTTCCACTCATTATCCCAATGTACTCCATGATCACTTGATCAACTCAGAGTCTTGATGCTCTATATTGACTCCTCACTCTGTCCTTCTTCACATTAGCCTTCTCTTAGCTTTGACCACACTTAAGACCAACTGCCCCCTTTTTTTGGTCTCTGAGTTATAACTCCTTATAAAGAAGTTCTATTCTTCATTTCTTGCTCAAATCTCATTTTGATTTGAGAAAATGATATTATTTTCCCTCCAAGTTTTTTCTTCTAGAAACTTCATGATAAATTCATTAGCATTTTCCTTGAATTGGTTTTCATGGTTTACCTAAAATTCTATGACATCTATTCATCATCCTTATCATCCAACTAATTCACAAAATTTGATGTAACAAACTTATTGGTACTGATATGGTGAATCTTTGACTTAACAAATAATGCAACAATTTGGCATCATTGGTTTACTGATGCTCAGCTCCTTCTATGTTACTCAGCTTCTATTGTTATTTTACTGGTGCTCGACACCTATAGCATTTATGCTTTGCTCTACACTTGAAGAGTTACTTGGAATCCATTGCTTTTTTTTCTGATGCTCAACACCTAACCAATTCTATGTTGCTCAGCACCTAAAGGATTGCTTGGCACACACTAAAGTTGAACTTGCTTGACTTCAACTGAGAATCTGTTTGGCTCTAACTAGCTTGCTCAACTCTCTCCAATGAACTTTGTTAGGCTTTACAAATGACTTAGTTAAACCTTACATCTTTTTTGTGTCTTAGTATGTCCATCCTCTTAGAGCATGTCATCAATAGACTATTTCATCAATGGCTTATCTGATCCTTATACTTTATTACAACATCATAACTTCAACCTTTCTCTAGGTACTCTAGTTACATCTTATTGATTTCCACCCCCTTGTCAATCAACCAATTGATAGTATTTGGATCACTTAAGTAATTTTCATTCCTACAAGTAGCAAGTTTGATATCAATGACAAAACAATGATTGAAAACATTCTTTACTAGTTTCATTATTCTTCATTCATGATCTTTTCAATCATTTCCAACAATCTTCCTCTTTGGCATTGATGGCAAACAAAACTAATCAATTGATTGAGCTGATCAACTTAGTTACCACCAAAATTACATACATTTTCTATTTGGTATATAACTCCCTCTTTTGTTGATACAAATTGAATCCTTTGTTCTACTTCTCCCTCTGGACTGTTGCATCCTTACTCTATATTCCTAATTGTTCATAGCTTCTTGCTGATTCTTATCTCTTCTAAATCTCCTTCTTAGCTTTCATTGATCTTTCATTGATCAGTTTCTCATATCTCCCACTTTGACATAAATTCCAAAGATGTAGCATCTTCAACATGCTAAATATAAGCTTTGCATCTTCATGTTTTCTCCCTCTGTCACCATGCTTGTGATTGATCTTGAATTGTTGTTCCTATTGTCATCCACTACATCATTCTTCTAATATTTCAATGATCTACTCCTATTGATGTAGGGTAGCTTCTTTGTTGCTTTAGATTGCTTGAGTTAGGGGCATTACCCCAACTCGCCTCTAAGATATTCATAAGGATCCTTGGGCAATGGTTTGGTGAAGATATCTGCAATTTTTTCTTTTGTGTGAATGGAATCCATCTTCACTTGTTTTTCTTCCACCAATTCTCTGAGATAGTGATACTTGATTGTAATATGCTTGGTTTTTGCATGCATTACTAGATTCTTGGATATGTTTATAGCACTTTTATTATAACAATATAGTATCATAGGTTTGGGTACTTCTTCTTTCATTCCTTTCAATAGATGTTTAAGCTACACAATGTTTGTGCAATTGACTACTGCTACCACATATTCTACTTCTGCAGTGGACTAAGATGTGCATGGTTTGTTTCTTGCTAGTCCAAGTAACTAGCCTTTTACCTAAGAATAATGCTCCTCCACTTGTGCTTTTCCTATCATCAATGTTGCCTCCCCAATATATGTATGTGTATGCATTGAGCTCAAACTTCTTGCTCTTTTTGTAGTATAGGCCAAAATCATCAGTTCCTTTGAGATACCTCATTATCCTTTTTATTGCCATGAGATGATTTTCTATAGGATTAGCAAAGAATCTGGCAACTATTCCAACTACTAGTGCTATGTCTAGTCTACTATGTACAACATATTGTAGTTTTCCAATCATGGATTTGTACATTGTTTGATTGACTTCAGCTTATTCATCATTTTTGAATAGCTTATGTCCTATTTCCATTGGTGTGCTAACAGGTTTGGAGTCTTCTAATCCAAACTTCTTGAGTATCTCCTTGATGTATTTTGATTGTGTAACAAATATGCCATGTTTTAGTTGATATACTTGCAATCCTAAAAAGAACTTGACTTCTCCAAACATAGACATCTCAAACTCATGTTTAATTTTGTTAGCAAAACTTTTGCAAAGTGCTTACTTTCCTCCAAAAACTATATCATCCACAAAGATTTCAGATACAAGGATATCCTTACCTTCTTCTGATTTGATGTACATGTTGTTATCATCAGTTCTTTCAAATCCTATTTGCACTAGATACTTGTGAAGTCTCTCATACCAAGCTCTAGGGGCTTGCTTTAATCCATATAGAGCCTTCTGCAATCTGCATACTTTGTTTTTGTTATTTTCATCAACAAAACCTTTTAGTTGCTCTATGTAGACTTCTTCAAGTATAACATTCAAAAATGCTAACTTAACATCCATTTGATAGACTTTAAATCCTTTGAAGGTTGCATATGCCAGTAAGGTCCTTACTCTTTCCATTTTGGCAACTGGAGCAAAAGTTTCTCCATAGTCTAGTCCTTCCTCTTGTGATATCCTTTGCAGACTAATATTTCCTTGTTCCTTGTGATTTCACCATTTTCATCTAACTTATTTCTGAACACCCACTTGGTTCCAATCACATTCTTGTTAGTTGGTCTTGAGACTAAGGTCCATGTCTTGTTCTTTTCAATTTTTTCTATTTCTTATTTCATAGCATTGTACTAGTCATCATCTTTTATGGCTTCACTTGCTATTTTTGGTTTCATTTTACTGAGCAGACATGTCTCACTTTCTAGTCTATTCCTTGTCATTGGTCCTGCCTCTTTATTTCCAATAATTTGATCTGCAGGATGATGTCTTTTCACATACTTTGCAAATACTAGTTCTTTCCTTATTTGCATATTGTCTCTTTTAGAATCTGAATCTTCATGTATATTTTCATCATATATTTCTTCATTTCATTTATGTTGATAGTTCTCAAAGTCTGAATGAACATTCTTTGCATTCTGCAGCTTTACTTTTGAATGTGTTTGCTGCTAGTACCTTGAAACAAATCAGTAGTCTACTCTGATACCAATTGTTAGAATTCTAATAGAATAACTGAGAGGGGGAGTGAATCAGTTACCCAAGGTCCAATGATGTCTAATACAACTTTTTCTTCAAATCTTTGATGACATATATCTGAAATTATCATGCATGCAATTAAACATTAAACAACCATGAAAGAAAACATGCATCACCACATAACACTAAGGATTTTGGTGACCCAAAAACCCTCAAAGAATAAGAAGGTAAAACTAGGGTGGGGATGACACCCACAAAATAACTATGCAATTGATTTCAACCACTTCAGATGGTTTGCCCTGTTAAAGACCTACCCTATTAAAGGCTTTACACACTGTCAGATGTGGCCCTGTTAAAGGATTCCTACATCCTGTTAGGAGTGTGCCTTGTTAGAGGACTTAAGAACATTTAACTTAGAATGTCACCCTGTTAAAGGATTTACATAGAGCTGTTAGGCCCACCCAAGTCCATGGGATTTATAGTCACCTTCTCAAAAGAATCTTTTATCCCTCTTTAAGGATCTCCTATCCTTCTCTTGAGGATCTCTTATCCTTCTACTAAGGATCTCCTATCCTTCTCCTGGGGATCTTCTATCCTTTTCCTGAGGCTTATTCACCTAGCTATTAAGCTAACCTAGCAATGTAGGATTTCAATATCTAACACAATGTTAAGAGAGTATTAGAAAGGTTTTGACCTAGTAAAGATTGCAACTTCAACTTTGTAGATTTTAGATCGCTCTTCAATCCTTTTCTTTGCTTGGCTTTCCTCCCTTGCAGTGCTAACAGCTTGTTCACCCTTCAAGATTTATCTCCTTGAATTTTTCCACTCATTATGCCAATGCACTACATGATCACTTGATCAACTCAGAGTCTTGATGCTCTATACTTACTCCTCACTGTGTCCTTCACATTAGCCTTCTCTTGGCTTTGACCACACTTATGACCAACTCCCACTTTTTTTTTATCTCTGACCTATAAATCCTTATAAAGAAGTTTTGTTCTTCATTTCCCACTCAAATCTCAATTTGATCTGAGAAAATGATATTGTTTTCCCTCCAAGTTGTTTCTTCTAGAAACTTCATCATAAATCCATTAGCATTCATCTTGAATTGGTTTGCATGGTTTACATAAAATTCTGTGACATCTACTCATCATCCTTATCATCCAACTAATTCACAAAATTTGATGTAACAAACTTATCGCTACTGGTCTGGCAAATCTTTGACTTAACAAATAATGCAGCAACTCAACATCATTGGTTTACTGATGCTCGGCTCCTTCTCTGTTACTCACCTTCTATTTCTATTTTACTGCCACTTGACACCTATAGCATTTCTACTTTTCTTGGCACTTGAAGACTTACTTGGCATCCATTTCTTTTTTTTTTGATGCCTGACACCTAACCAATTCTATGTTACTTGGCACCTGAAGGATTCTTGGCACACACTAAAGTTGAACTTGCTCGGCTTCAACTAGGAATCTTTTGGCTCTCTCCAATGAACTTAGTTAGGCTTTAAAAATGACTTAGTTAAACATTACATCTTTTTTGTTTCTTAGTGTGTCCATCCTCTTAGAGTATGTCATCAATACACTATTTCATCAATGTCTTATCTAATCCTTATACTTCATTACAATATCATAACTTCAACCTTTCTCTTGGTACTCTAGTTATCTCTTATTGATTGCCACCTCCTTGTTAATCAACCAATTAATAGTATTTGGATCACTTAAGAAATTGTCATTCCTGCAAGTAGCAAGTTTGACATCAATGACAAAACAATGATTGAAAAAATTCTTTACCAGTTCCATTATTCTTCATTCATGATCTTTTCAATCATTTCCAACATTCGTGGCTTAGGATTAGGTATGATCTACAATTGAGATTCATCCAATTTTCCTACTCAATTCCTTTCTTTTTTCTAATTGGTTACATGTTGATCACATATGGAATCAAATAGATTTGATCTTATCATTGAAGGTTTGAGATCTATCTATATGTTGACTAAAAAATGGTTTAGATAATAGTTTGTGCCTTAATATTGTAAAGTTTTTCTAGAATTTGTGCCTTCACAAACTCTTGTGTCAATTTTATGTTGCTTGGCACTTGTTGATTACTGATGCTTGACACATACTAAAATTTTGTCCTGCTCAACACTTGAATATGCTCAACATCTATTGTTCACTCAACACATATACTCACTTGGTATTATCTATTAGCTTGGCACCTGCGTGACTTGGCATTTATTGAATTTTTGGCTTGACACCTATTACAACTTGGCACTTGTATGTATTATACTCGACATATGTTGCTAGCTCGACATGAACTTAGAAAATAGTTTAAGTGTGTTGACATTCAATTGTCAAAACCATTATGAGATGAATAGTTGAAATATTGGAAAGATTGTTGGAAGATTGGTTTGATGATGATATGTTATATTCATGAGTGAGTTTTTCATTGATGTCAACATAGAATGTTAGATGTATTTTGTGGTATTTGATAAAAGAATAGTAGGAAGATTAAGTTGGTACAAATGACTACTTGAGAATGATAACCACTCAAGGTTGTGAGAGATACTTTGGAGCATTTGTTATATATAGTTAAAATTAGAAGCAAAAAGGATAAGTCTAGAAGAAGTTATGTAAGTTTTGGTGATGTTCATTCTAAGGTAGAGTTTATAGAGACATGTTCTAGTAAACTTGTTATATCTACTAACAGAGTTGATATCTTGAGGATCAAGGTTGAGGGCATGAAGAAGACATGTTGGCGATGATGTCTCTCAACTTGCTTGTTATGATATGGCATGTATAGAAAGTTATTCAAGTTTCAAGGTGGAAGATTTTTGTTATTGCTAAGTGTAACATGTTCTTAGTGAGGTCCTATAATAATTAATTGAGAAAGACTAATAGAATTATTTTATGGATTCGGTATAAATTAAGGATATTTTCCTTGATCATGATATGGTGATATGTGACTTGTGAATTTTTGGAAAGTAGCAAAGCAATACATAATGTGAAGTTGAGTAGAGTAGTGTGGAAGTGAAGGAAACTTTATTGCTAAAGTTTTGCTTAGTGATCTGAGGTTTGGTACTTGGATTCAAGATTCATGACCTTGTTTAAAAGGTCTAATAGTGATTGGTCCAATTTATAGGACAAAGGAAAGTAAAAAGAAAAAGATACCAATAAATTACCTATTTGAGTAGTGATCTCTTCTTGTAGTTGAGATTGCATGTTTGGGTAGTGGGAACTTCTTGCATACATTAGACTACAACTCCTAATAGGATTTGCACAACTTAACAAGGTTGGAATCTCCTAATAGGGATGCATTATACTAAATGTTGTAATAGACTCCTAATAGGGTCTATCTTCTAAAAAGGAATATTTATATTAGTACATCATCTTGTGGGCATCATTCCCACCAGGGTTTTCCCTCTAATCAAGGGTTTCCCTAGTCAACATATCTAGTGTAATTTTCTATGCGCATCTTTATATGGTTGTTGTTTAATTTGGTTATATGGTTAAGTCTATTTAAAGAAGATAATTATTTTAATTGTTGGATAATTGATTCACCCCCCTCCCCCCTCTTAGTTATCTTGGTGAACTATTGATTCTAACAATTGGTATCAGAGCTTCAGGTCCTTGAAGAAAATGTTTAATAGCTTTGGGAGATCCATGGTGAACATGTTTAAGAAAGATAGTCTAAATTTTGATGGAACAAACTATTGTAGATGGAAAAAAAAGATGAAGACATGTTTGTTGTGTATGGGTCTAGGATATTGGATCTTGTCAAAATTAGTGAAAATGATTTGGAAAGTTGCTTCAAAGAAAAAAGAGATCTTTTCATGTGTGATATGAGAGCTAGAGAAGCACTATTGACTGCACTTCCTCAAATTGAGTACAATCAGGTAAAATCACTTTCTACTTCACATTTGATTTGGAAAGCTTTGAAAAATAGTTTTGAAGGTGATGCACATTCTAAGAAGTTGAGGCTAAAAAGTTGGATTTTTCCATTTTAAGATGGTAATATGATGGGAGATGAATCTATAAGAACATATATAGGTAGGATATTAGAAATTACTATAGGTATTAAAGCTCAAGGAGGAAGCAAAGAAGATGATGAGGTTATATGGAAGATATTGAAGACTCTAACACCACTATCCAAGCCAACAGTTCAGATGATGTAGTTGTTGATATCATGTACCAAATATTTCACTAAGGAGACATTTCTTAGAAGACTTGAAGTAGTTAAGAATGAACCTAGATAGTTTGGATAATTAACCAAAATAGAGATAACATTTAGTGCCTTGAATATTTGGCTTAACCTATCAAGGAGCACAAGTGCTAGAGGAGATTTTTCTCGCAGTAGCAGATCTTAGGAAGAGAGAAACATTGAAGAAGTAGTAGCCCTTCTAGTAAGAAGAGAGAAAGGAGGCAATAAAATCTTTAAGTGTTGGACTTGTGATAAATATGGTCATTATTCATCTAAGTTTCCTAAAAGGAAGAAAAAGTATAAGGAAAATCATAAATCTAGAAAAGATAGAGATTGTCTATGTGCAAATGAAGAAAATGATTCTAATGATCAAGCATTAAGTGCTAGTGATGATGAAATTGGATTTGTGGCAATCAAAGAAGAAATTATAGAGAAGGTAGCTTTGATATCATAGGATAAGAAGAAATATAATTGGAAAATTGAAAGTGGTTGTTCACATCATGTGACTGGTTATATGAATAAGTGTGTTGACTTCAAAAGTTAGGATGTAGCTAGGAGTTGTCAAAGTTGGAAATAGTGCAACATGTCAAGTAAAAGATATTGGATCTATAACTCTTGATGGTAAAACTAATACTGACGATGTATAATAATTTATTGATGGTTTAAAGCACAATCTTTTGAGTGTTGGAAAACTAGTAGATAAAGGTTATCAGTTGTACTTCATAGAAAAAACTTGCATGATCAGAGAAAAAAATGGAAAGGTAATTGGAATGGGAGCCAGATCTAAAGGTAATGTATTTCAGTTGAATCCTACAAAAATGATATGTTTGGTTGCAAAAATAGATGACAATTGGTTGTGGCATAATATATTTTGTCATATAAACTTTGACAGTATTGTGAGGACTAGTAAAATGTTTTTGATAAGGTAAACAGGTTTTAAGGGGTCCTGAAACCCATAAGTTTAACAACAAGAAAGGCTGAAAATAAGCAAAAAAATGCCCAGCCAAAACATAAGCCTTACGGCTGAAAATAAGCCCAAAGGCCCAGCCCGAAACAACTGCCCACTAAAAAGGCCAGAGAACCAACCAGAAAAACAGAGACCAGACAAAAAGCCAAAGCCAGGAGAAACAAAAACCAAAGGACAGAGACCCAACCTAGCAGACTACTTCTCCATCTCAAGCATGGTCTGGGCAGCTTCGGCGCACTCTTGTTGCTCTTCTGCCTTATGATCCTGGGCGTTCGTCAAATCTTGCTCCATAGTGCTATCCTTGGCTTTATCCACATCCAGCCTATCTTTGTCTCTGTTCTGTCGATCATCTTCCTCCATCTGGTTCCTGTCTTTGAGATTTTCCAAGAGAGAGAGGATGTTGTCATTGATCGAAGTGAGGAGGGAGATCATTTGACTTGCCAGATTGTGATTGTAGTTCTCAATATTTTTTACTCTCCTCTCCATCAGAGTCTCCCAGCTGTTCCGGTCACCTTGGCTTTCTGCACCTGTCTTGCTCTTGATTTTTTCCATTTTATCCATAATTGCATTGGATTTGAGCCGTCCTTCCCAAGATTTTATCTTGGTCAATAAGCAACTTTTCCTCCACCGGAAAATCTTTTCCAGCATGCCAGGTCAGATTATTGGTGGCGTTAACCCCTTTATTAGCAAACCAATCAGCGACTGGGTTTGCCTCTCTGTAAACATGAGTGACGTGGACCTTATCGAACTTTGTGAGAGTGGCGCAAGTCTCAGCAATTATGTTCGCAATCGTCCACGAGGGAGGGGAAATACCATTAATGGTATTAATAATGTTTTTGGAGTCCCCCTCAAGCCAGAGTTTAGTAATCCCGGCTTCAAAAGCCAACTTGACCACCTTGCTCGCAGCTCTTGCTTCAGCCAGATGAATAGTCTGGATTCCCAGCGGGGAAGCAAAGACAGCTATTCCCTCCCCATAGCTATTTCTTATGATTCCACCACAACCTGAAGGGCCTGGGTTACCCTTAGAAGCCCCATCAAAGTTGGCTTTTGACCAACCATCTGGGGGGAGAAGCCAACTAGCATCCTGCCTTTTGAGGTTCCTGTCTTTTTCTTTAGCTATCTTTCTGTCCCCTTCTTCTTCTTCTTCCTCCTTCAGCACTTAGAGATTTTCCTTTATATTCTTCAAGACCTTCCTGCCAAGGATTATAGCCAGCTCCTCTCTGTCTCTAAATACTCTATTATTCCTTTCCTTCCAAATTCCCTAGCAAAAATGGGGTAAAATCCAGTCCGAGTGATCCTGCCGACCAGCAATCTTACAAAGACTTTTCCACTGATGGAAAAAATCCATGAGATTATCTGGTTTGCACTAGAGGGTTTCATTATCATTTGTGATGACATTCCACACCTCCTTGGCATAGTCACATAAGATGAAAATGTGATTTTCAGTCTCAGCCTAATTCTTACACAAGGGACATCTACTGGGCATAACATGTCCTCGCTTCATGAGATTGTCATGAGTAAGGATTTTGTTCTAAAGAGCCAGCCAGTAAAAAATGTTGATCTTTGGAGTGAGACCCGGCATCCAAGCCTCTTCCCAAGGGGCCTTCTCTTTTAAGCTCCAAAGGGAATTATAGCCTGAGGCAACATAGTATCTTCCATTGGGATTATCCCTCCAGACCAGCTCATCCCCCAAATTGATAGGAATCATGGAATTGAGCATAAGCATTATAGGAGTCAAGTCCTCAGAGATGAGGGATAGGTCACTCCATTCCTGGCCATTCCAATAATCACAAACTTTGGACCCAATTTGATCAGTACAAGCTTGCATCCATCTCTCAAAAATAGGGTTATTGATAAGTGGATCTTGGGAAAGCCATCTATCCGACCAGAACTGGATGTCCTTCCCATTTCCCAATTTCCATGATATCCTGGCCTTAGCCAGGTCCCTGGCTTTCATGATCCCATTCCAAATGTTTGATCCTTTTGGAATATCTTCATTAAAAAGGGTGAAAAGAAGAGTGGGTCTTCTAAGGTACTTTACCAGGGTGTCCCTCCATTCACCAGTGCTACTGAAGATCCACCATATTTGTTTAGCTAGGAGAGCCTTATTGAGGTGGGTGATCTTTGTAATGCCCAGACCTCCGTACCTCTTAGGGAGGCAAACCTTCTCCCAAGAAACAAGAGGGTATCTTTTCTTCCCTTCATTACCATTCCAAAGGAAGTCTCTCTGGATTTTCTCCATTCTTTCAGCTATTTTCCCCAGAATTCCAAAGAGGCTCAGGGCGTAGATTGGCAGATTTTGAAGAGAAGATTTGACTAAGAGGCATTTCCCCGCTTGACTAAGAGAGACCCCTTTCCAACCAGCCATCTTCCTGTTGAATCTGTCCAAAATACCATTCCAAAAAGACTCCGGGGGTGAGGATCCCAAAGGAAGACCAAGATAGGTAGAGGGGAAAGAGCCTATCCCACAACCCAGAATCCTGGCAATTTTTCTTTGTCTAAACTCAGAGGTGTTGATGAAAAAGAGTGAGCTTTTTTTTCAATTAATTAGCTGACCCGTCCCACTGGAGTAAGTATCAAGAATCTTCTTCAGGGCTCTGGCCTCTTTGATAGAAGCTTCCCCCCCCAAGATAGTATCGTCAACAAATTGCTGATGAGTGAAGGGAACACATTTAGAGGAGGGAAGGATCCCTTTGATACAAGCCTCATGCTTTCTACAGTCTATAATCCTTCCTAAGCATTCACCTAAAATGATGAACAAAATGGGCGAAAGGGGGTCTCCTTGTCTGAGGCCTCTGGAAGGTTTGAAAAAATTAGAAGGGACTCCATTAACCAGAACAGCCAAGGAGGAGGTGGACACCAATTGAGAGATAATTTTGCAAACTTTACTATCAAAGCCAAAAGTCGAGAGGACCTTCCCAAGGAGAGACCAGTCCACCCTGTCATAAGCTTTAGAAAGATCTAGTTTGAGAAACATACCTTCCCGTTTGGATGCCTCAAGAGAGTGGATGACTTCATGCACCATCTGGACAGAATCCAAAATTTGTCTCCCTGGAACAAAACCTGATTGATGTTGCGAGATTATCATGGGCAAGATCTTGAGCATTCTTAAAGTGAGAACTTTAGAGATGATCTTGTAGAGTGAGTTGCACAGACTAATAGGTCTAAAGTTGTCCAACGAGTCCGCCCCAGGGGATTTAGGAATGAGAACCAAAAAAGTCAAGTTTAGCTCCTTGAGAATAGATTTGGCTCCAAAGAATTCCTGGACAGCCTGAACAACCTCTCCCATGATCACTGGCCAGAACCTTTGGAAGAAAAAAGTGGGAAAACCATCCGGGCCTAGAGCCTTGTCAGCAGGCAGAGAAAAGAGAGCCTCTCTAACTTTTGAAGCATTAGGAATAGCACAGAGCTGTTTATTATGGATAGGTTGAATGAGCTGAGGAATACAGTGTAACAAATCCTCCTGGTCCAAATTGGAAAGCATTGGGTCCACAGAGAGAAGGCTAGAGAAAAAGGAAACAGCTTCTTCCGAGATGGCAGATTCTTCAGTTAACAGCTCCTGCCCCTTTCTGAGACCATAGATCCTGTTACTAGCACGGTGCTTGAGGGTGGTTAGGTAAAAAAACTTAGTGTTCCGATCTCCTTCCTTTAGCCAGGTGATCCTCGATCTTTGCCTCCAAAATTTTTCTTCCTTATTAATAATGTTATGAATTTCAGACAGGGTCTTGAGCTCCGAAACCCTGTTGGTCTCAGTGTAACCTTCCTTCTGAATGCAATCTTGGATAATAGTTAGATTATCAAATAAATCTTTCTTTTCATGGAAGATATGACCAAAATCAGACTTGTTCCAAATTTTAATCATCCTCTTCACATTGCTAAGTTTTTTGGTGACTCTGAACATGGCTGAGCCCTCCACCTCTATCCCCCACCATTTCTTGATATTATCCAGGAGGTCAGGGTGAGAGGTCCACATTTTCTCAAACCTGAAAGGATGGTATCTCCTATGTACCAGAGGGGAAACTAAAAGAGAAATGGAAGAAAAATGTTTGCTATGAGATTTTTTGAAGATTATAAAGCCTACTAACATAATCTACAAGGAGTGTGTTTTGGCAAAGCATAACATAACTTCCTTTCCCAACAAGAAGTTTACCACTATAGAAAAGTTGGAGATTGTACACATAGATCTCAATAGTCTTATAATGATAAGAGGATTCTATGGGGAAAGGTATTTTATGACTCTAGTTGATGATTTTTCTAGAATGATGTGGGTTGCATTTCTTAAAGAGAAATCTGAGGCATTTGATATGTTTAGGATATTCAAGAATAGAGTTGAGAATGAATATGGAGTAAATATTAAATGTTTAAGATTAGATAGAGGAGGAGATTTTTCTTCAAATGAGTTTAACATGTTCTGTGAGGAAAATGGAATTAAGAGATAGCTATTAGCTCCAAGAACCCCTAAACAAAATGGCATTGCTAAGAGAAGGAACAAGTCTATAACAGAAGTTGCAAGAGCTATATTAGAAGAGAACAATGTATCCAAGACATTTTGGAGAAAATTAGTAAATACAACAGTCTAAAATATGAATAGAGTTGAAGTCAAGATGGACTCACTCACCTATAGTTAAGTATTTTAGAATATTTGGAAGTAAGTGTTACATAAAGAGAGATGATGAAATTGGTACATTTGATGCTAGAAGTGATGAAGGTATGTCTCTTGGTTATTCATTGAAAATTAAGGCTTATAAATGTTATAATTAGAGAACTAAGACTATTATGGAAAGTGCTTGTTGGCTCCTAATTTAATAGAGTTTGAATAGCCAAGTATGCAAGGTAAGAATGCATCTATGGGAAACTATCTCCAATAATGGACACAATTCATTAAGAACCTAGGATAACTATAAGGCTACACTCCTTCTTCACTTCAGGCTCTGCAAAACCTAGTTGAGTGAACCTCTTAAGATCCAATTATTTGACTAGTGCAACAAGAAAAATCATGATCTAGAAAAATAGATGAAACGCCTAAATCTCCTAAAAACTTATACAAGGATTCCAACATGGAACAACTAATAACATGACCAAAGAACTTGATAAGCTAACTGAGGGCATCACATTTAGGTTCTTCAACATTAAATGGGAAAATATTTTATTAATGATGTCAATTTTTAAAAAAAACATGACTTGAACAAAATAACCCTATGATCCTTCAAAATGTTTAGTGCCTTATCTATTGGGCAGTCACACAAAACCCTAACACGCATCCTTGAAAGTAATTAGCATATGCCATATATTAGGACTTCTTGATCTATCTATCCACTTTGTGAATTAGACATCTATAATTTTTTGAATCTCATACTTGACCTATACCTTCATGAGATCTACAATCTTATGATGATGAATCAAGCATTTACATAACTCTTTGAGTCATGAGAAAAATAAATGAACATTTATAGCCAATAGATTGAAACCGAGTTTCATAATATTTTTTTACAAAACACAAAATATCACGAACAACATGAATGGGAGACAAGATATCAGAATGAAGACTAACTTGATGCTACCTATTCATTCATTTCTTTGAAACAAATACAATAAGATTCATGAAATTAAAATGAAAAACTATCTAACAGATTAGAACTATCTATATTCTCATTTCTTGTTGTTCATTACAAGAGAAATTGTTGAAAGGAATTAGTGTTACAATGATGAGAATAGATCAAGACTGGAACCCTAGTTTCACAAATCTGAGAAAACTCCAGATTGGAACACACATGGTATCACAACAATGAGTCATATTTTCTCCAAAACTAGAACCAACCCCCACATGTGATGAAAGAAATAAAGATATAGAAGAGAAATGAATTCTCAGATCTATTGTGCATTTGACATCTATCCACCTAAAATTCCATCATTTTCTATTGCAAAATCTCTTTCCTCTTTCTACCCATATGATTTGATTTAGTTTTCATCACTTTCCTATAATTGACATGAAATATCTCATGTTCAATGATGAAAACCATTCTATTTGCCAAAAATTTGAAAGCCTCATGAAATGCTGGTAAAAATTTGAGTTTAAACTAATTGAAGGTAACCAAATTTGACCTTAACTACACTATTACTAGGTTTTAGTAAGCATGTAACTATGTTTTTAGTTTTTATCAATTTTGCTAAGAAGGCCCAAATTTTACATTTCTTCCTATAACTCAAACTAGTCAATTCTTGTGCAAAAACAAACTCCATAATCAAAAAGTTCATATTCTCCCAGTTTTAGTGATATATAATATGCTTATGTTTGCTTATAGGAAACCCCCTAAATCTCAGTTTGAAAAATGTACCCCTACTATGGCTTTGGTCTGCAACATCAAAATTTCAAAACTTTAAAATTTCCTAAAGTTTACACTTTAGAAAATAAGCTATTTAGATTTTAAATCTATTGAACATGGGCATTTTTTGGAAAACAACATTAAAAAATGACAGTGTGAATTACTTTATTTTTCCCTCTCCCTTGACCTTTGGTTCAACCCTATTTGACCGGTTGCCACATGGTAGCACCTAATTGGTTAACCTCTACCACCTAGCACTATGTCACCATGGCTGGCCCTACTACCATGTGGTAGTTTGGTGATCTTTTGCATTCCTTATGTTCAAAGAAACTCCATTTTGTAGGAATGTGTTGACCGTCTGTTCTGTCCACATGGAAAAATCTGAGCATCCGGTCTAATTTTGTAATTAATCACCACCTCACCATTGGCCTAGGCCCACTACCACATGGTGCCTAGGTGCTTCCCTACTTTATTTAACTTTTGAGCATCTTGGCAAAGTGGGGAAGTGCCAGCCATTAATTTTGGCCACGTGGCAGAATCCTACACGTTTGTGCATTTGGTGCCACATTATCTCTATCTATGTTCTTGGCTAAAAAATTTCCATTTTTACACTAGCTGCAAGTCCAAGGTGGGTTCCTCCATGCAAGAAACTACCTTTCCAAAACGTAGTGTCTTTAAGACAAAATACAACTTGTGTGGGATAGTATTTAAATAACAAAAAAGGCCTCGATACGAGAAATGTGAGATGAAAAGTTGAATTGACTTTGAAATTGGGTAAACTGACACTTGGCGGCATGAAAATTGGGGCATTAGGTTACTATCATGAGGAAAATATAAATCTAGGATTGGGGATCATGATGAATAATAAGACACAAATGGAGAGTAGTCAAAGTGGGCTACTCAGAATTTGTAGACTGGAAACACATGCAAAAAGGTGATTTTTACAAATGGAATGGACCTAGGAACATGTGCAAACAAATTTTTTAAGACTTGGAAATTGGAACACTTGAATTATTTTTAGAGGAGAACATATTGGTACAATTTATTTGATCTCAACTATCATAGAACTCAAGTTATAACATCCTAAATAGGGGTATTGACCAATCTGCACTTTATGACACCGGTAAAAAGTTACAAGTTGCATTCGAAATTGCTTTTGAAAATTGACCAAACAAATTTGTCATAAGCTAAAAGTTGAAATGTAGCAAGTTTCTAAGCTATAAAATGCAATTCAAAAGGAATTTTCTCATTTTAGTCAACTAGGTCAAAGTTATAACAATTCAAATAGGGCTTCCTAGAATTCAAAACAAATTGCATCAACATGACATCAATAAGTGACCAACTTTGAGGGATTCAAAACCTAGTCAAATGGACTCAAAACAACTTGAAATCTAAAAGATAGGCTCTCTAGTATGGATAATAGACACTCCCAATGCAGTGAGTCATGAAACATTATTAGTTTGAGATATTCAATTGCAAACACATCTTCATGTCATTGTTTGACACTTGAGCAAAATTGCAGAATTGGAGATTGCTCAAAATGCGACTTCATGAAACACATAGGCATACTAAATGCATGGTGTTAGAAACATTAAACACCTCATGGACTTCACAAGGATAGTCAGGTACATATGCATAAAAAAATACTTATAGGGCTTGATTTCTTAATGGTACTTAAAATCAAGGTTTCAATTTTGAGTGTCAACAATGCTAATGTGAGAATTGATGATAAATTTAGAGTACAAGAGAGAATAGTTCATTGAAATTTAGATGATGATGGTATTCTTACTAAACCAAGGAATGATGAGGTATTTCTTGAGACTAGCAATGATTTGTATAATGAAGGAGAACAATACTCAGAACATTTAGTAGAGCGAAGAGTTGAGATAGAAACTCCTACTTCAGGAAAGAACATGATAAAGAATCACCCATTCAAACAGATCATTGGAAGCATAGATAAAGGTGTGATGACAATGTTGGTGTTTTTCAACTATTAAGCAACAAAATACTTAATTTCAAGATAATAAAGATCATAATTATTGGAAATATAGATGGAGTAACTGAGGGGGGGGTGAATTAGTTACCACAAAAGAAAATCCAAAGATCCCTTAGATGTCTTAAATAATTAGTTATTGTTGTCACTCAGTAGTCATATCAAAAAATTCTATAACTTGGTAGATGTACTTTGTATTAATTTATTACTGATCTTTAAGCATTCACTATTAGTAACATGCATGCAAAAGGAAATAACATGAACATAAGAGACACAAATTTAATGTGGAAATCCAATATGGGAAAAACAACCAAGTAACTAGCTACCATTTTTCACTCTTCTGAAGTAAGCCCTATTAGGAGCCAACCTTGTGAAAGGTTATAAAACACACTATTAAGTGTGACCTCGTTACAAGATTTAATCACCCTACTAGGAGTGGCCTTGCTAGAGGACTTTAGAACAATTCAGTAGAACTGTCCACCTTGTTAAAGGATTTACAAAAATGGTTGTTAGACCAACATTATTAAGAGATTTAGAAAATACTACCACAATGGTGAGAAAGTAACAATAAGTGACCTAAATGAGATGCAACTGATCTTTGTTGATATAGATCTCTATTCTGTCTCACTAGATCCTCTCTAATCAAATACAATTTTGTTGCTCCTTAAGGATATCTGATCCTTCTTCAAAATTTTCTCACACTTTCCTCTTTACACAATTAACTCACTTGCATGTTTGCTCATTCATCCATACTTTTGAATTCACAAGTTGACCTTTTATTTATACCTTACAAATTGTCAAGTTAGCTCATTTACATGTTACAATTATCAATAATCATTACATCAGTTGGCTACAAACATTACATAAAACAATTAAACTTTATTTTCCAAAACAATGAAATCCTTCATTAGTCGACCCTACTTGGTAAACACTGCTCCAAAAATAATTTCCAATGTTAACCAAGTGAAGCTTGGTAAACATTGCAAACTCTACAAAATCCTTTGGAGACCAAGTGAACTCAGTAAACACTGACTTTCCTTCACTGACCTTGTCAGCTCGATAGAAACTGACTTCTTCCACAGAATCCTTCGATGCTTGAGTGAGCTCAGTAGAAACTATCTTCTATCACAGAATCCTTCAACACCCTAGTGAGCTTGGTAGACTCTATAATTAACTTTGTTATCCATCTAAGCTTGGTAGACTATATCTTTTGCTTTGTTGACCAACTAAGCTCAGTACACTCTGTCTGATAACTGATATGAAATTTGTGTAACATCAAAGATAACACATAATTGAAAAATTTTATCCAACAATCTCCCTCTTTGGCATTGATGGCAACACAACATGTCATAGCAGAATGAAATTTGAGAACAAGTCTTTTTTTGACAGAATATTTCTCCCTCTTAGATTTTATTCCACAAACTTCTCAAATATAATAATATCTCTGTGTGAAGGAATTGCATAGCTTCTTTTCAAACATCAAACTCTCCACAATAAATTCAAATTTCAAAAAGATATGATAGTATACACTCCGTCTTTGACAACACAAACCAAATGAGTAACAATGTACCTTATGTACTAATTCATATGGAATTTTCTAATTACTATACTGCAACAACTAAAAGATCTTCAACTTGGTACTTGTTGATGTATCACTAAAATTTCATTTTAGTGAGCTTCAAATAGGGGAATGACCCCTAATTTACCTCTTAGATACAAGAATGCACCCTTAGGTAAAGGTTTGGTGAATATGTCAACAATTTTTTCCTTTTTACATATTCCAATATGTTCTCCTTATCCTACACCAATTCTCTAACAAAGTGATACTTTATTGCAATGTGCTTGGTTTTTTGAATGCATCACTAGATTTTTAGATATGTTGATTGCACTTGTATTGTCACAAAATATAACAACTGGTTCTTTGATTTCCATCTTCATGCCTTCCAATAATTGTTTGAACCAAACAATATTAGAATATTTTACTATTGCTGCAACATACTTTGCTTCAGCTATAGATTGGGATGTACAATTTTTCTTTTTACTTGTCCAAGAAACCAACCTCTTTCCAAGAAAGAATGCTCCTCCACTTGTACTCTTTCTATCATCAATGTTTCTTGCTCAATCTACATCAGTAAACAGTTTCAAATCTAGATTACTTCCAAATTTGTACCATAATCCATAATCTTTAGTGTCTTTCAAATATCTCATGATCCTTTTGATTGCCATCATGTTATTTTCTCTTGGTTTTACTGGAAATCTTGCTACAATACCAACTACAAGAGCAATATCTGGCCTTGTATGAACTACATACTACAACTTTCCAATCATAGATCTATATAATGTCTAATCTACCTCCTTTGATTCATCATCCTTGCTAAGCTTTAGTCTAGTACACATAGGAGTTCTAACTAGTTTACAATCTTCCATAACAAACTTTTTCAATATCTCCTTGATGTATTTAGATTGAGTGAGTAGATACCATTCTTACTCTACTCAATTTGAAGAACAACTAATACATCATAGTCTTCAAAATGTTCAAACTTTGTTTTATCACTAGTCATATGATGAGAACAACCACTATCTATGATCCATGTATCATTTTTACTCACATGAGAGATAAGTGCCATTTCCTCATCATTATCAGATTCATCTTTCACAATAATGTAAACAATTTCATCTTCTTCATCATCAGAATCATTACAATCCTTAGCCATGAAACATGTTTTCTTACCTTTTTCCTTGAATGATTTGAAATATTTCTTGCCATTACACTTGTAACCTTTCTTATCATCCTTATTTTTCTTATTTGGGAACCTAGCAACAATATGACTAATTTCCTCACATGAAAAACAAATTAGAGGAAGCTTACCTTTGTATTTTCCTCTGCCTCTAGAATATTTCCTTGCAAGCAGAGCTTCAACCACCTCAAAATCACTATTAGAACTTTGTTCTAATTCTTCTTCACTTTCAACTAAGAATCCTTTATCTTCTTGCTTTTTTCTTTGAGTGAAAGCTTGGTTTCAAATGCTGATTCAATGTTCTTGAATGCTGGAACATAGTTGTCATAGTTATCTAGCTCAAATGCAGTCAATATTCCTACTACAACCTCTAAATTTATCTTATGGTTTGCTTCACATCTTCTTTCTTGAATGACAAAGACTCTAATTGCATAAATGGGAAGTAATATTCTAAGAACTTTACTTACAATTGTTTTCTCCTCAATGTCTCCTCTAGAAGCCTTGATTGCACTAACAACTACTTTGACTCTTTCAACATATTTGGCAATTTTTTCATCCTCTCTCATCCTCATCTGATCAAATTTTCCTCTTAGACTTTCTACTTTGGCTCTTCTCACATTATCATCACCCCCATAGATATCTTTCAACTTGTTTGATATTTCAAAGGTAGTTTTGCAGTCCTTGACATCATCAAATTCTTCATAGCTTAAGGTAGATGCAATGTCTATCATCATGGTGTTATGAGTCTTTTTCCCAGCAATGTCATTAATTGATAGTGTACCAGAATGAGTCACATATGCTTGATCAAGATATTTCAATCCTATATCTCTAATGGAAGCCAAATGGAGTCTCATGAGACCTTGCCATTTTGAAAAGTTATCCTTGTTAAGTCTTGAAATTTTCCTCTTGTAAGACATCTTGATCTTTAGCTTAGATCTTTGAAATTCTTCCTACAAGCACCAAAAGCTCTGATACCAATTGTTGCAAATATACATGGAGTAATTGAGAGGAGGGGTAAATTAGTTACCACAAAAATAAATCCATAGATCCCTTACATGTCTTAAATAACTAGTTACTACTATCACTTAGTAGCAACACAAAAAAATGATGTAACTTGGTAGATGTACTATGTATTAATTTATTACTAATCTTTAAGCATTCACAATTATTAAAATGCATGTAGAATAAAATAACATAAACACAAGAGACACTAGATTTAACATGGAAACCCAATATGGGAAAAACCACCAAGTAACTAGCTACAAATTTTCACTCTTCTAAAGTGAGCCTTGCTAGGAGCCAACCTTGTTAAAGTTTACAAAACACACTGTTAGGTGTGACCTTGTTAGAGGATTTGATCACCTTTCTAGGAGTGGGCTTACTAGAGGACTTTAGAACAATTCAGTAGAGCTATCCACCTTGTTAGAGGATTTACAAAAATGGCTGTTAGACCAACTCTATTAAGAGATTTAGGAATTACGACTATAATGGTGAGAAAGTAACAATAAGTGACCCGAATGAAATGCAACTAGTCTTTGTTGATACAGATCTTTGTTCTACTTCACTAGATCCTCTCTAATCAAATACAACTTTTTTGCTCCTCAAGGATATATGATCCTTCTTCAAAAATCACTCACACTTTCCTCTTTATACAATTAACTCACTAGCATGCTCTCTCATTCATCCATACTTTTGATTTCACAACTTGAACTTTTATTTATACCTTACAAATTGTCAAGTCATCTCATTTACAAGTTACGATTATCAATAATCATTACATTAGTCGCCTACAAACATTACATGAAACAATTAAACTTTATTTTCCAAAATAATAAAATCCTTCATTGGCCAACTCTACTTAGTAAACACTACTCCAAAAATGATTTCCAATGTTAACCAAGTGAAGCTTGATAAACATTGTGAACTCTGCAAAATCCTTTGGAGACTTAGTAAACTCGATAAACACTAACTTTCCTTTGTTAACCTTGTGAGCTCAGTAGAAACTAACTTCTGCCACAAAATCCTTCGATGCCTAAGTGAACTTGGTAGAAATTTTCTTCTATCATAGAATCCTTCAATGCTCAAGTGAGCTCGATAGACTCTATAATTCACTTTGTTGACCATCTGAGCTAGGTAGACTCTGTCTTTTGCTTTGCTGACCAACTAAGCTTGGTAGATTCTATCTGATAACTAATATGAAATTTGTGTAACATCAAAGACAACACATAATTGAACAATTTTATCCAACAAATAATAACCTAAAGATCAACTACTTCCTAGAAAAAGTTAGTTGTTCTTCAAATTTGGACCCAACTTCAACAAAATCATAAGAGATTTTCTACTCTTTAGTCTTTGCAAAACCAAGGTGGGTGCACCTGAGCGATGAAAGGTTTTCAAACTAATATTTCATACATACCTCATTCATTCCATGACATTTCACAATAATATACATCCCTTATAGTAGATTTGGTCACCATTCTTCTTAGATTTACAAATAATAATGAGCAATAGCAACTACCTAAAACATAGGGATTAAATGCAAAAAAATGTCAACCAACATTGACATTTTTTAAACAGTAAAGTAAAATTAATTTTGATTTTAAGCTTATTGCTTGTTCATTATCTTCCCAACTAAAGACTAAATCAATAGATCAGTGCCTCATCTATTGGGATTTAGAGTCCATTCAATTTCTAGATCTAATTAACTGCATTACAATCAATACAATCAACAATTCTCATTGAAAATCATTCTTATAGATATCCTTCCTATTACCATGGAAACCCCATCAAATTCAATGATGCATTTACTTAATTCATTAAATTAAAAGCAATAGTGAATTAACATACAACTTGATTTAATTGCATTCAGTTGAACAAGCTTTCCTCATACAGCTTCAAAACGACCATGTGATAAAAAATGGAGATAAGATTCAACAAGAATAGGTACAAGGATAGTTCATCTTTGTATTAATTTCCTTTGAAAATTGTATACAATTCTAACAAAACTCATAATGACTCAAAATAAGACATCAAGATCCTATAAGATCTATGTATTCTCAGATGTTTGCATAGAAACACATCATAAAGTTTACATCAAGAAATTGAACCAAACAAAACTTAGCAATAACTAAATTTATGTAATAACTGAAACCCTTTCTCTAGCCCTTGAATCTCACTTATATAGTGTGAGATGCAACAAGCTTCAGGCATAGAGAACTAATAGCTATCCTTTAGACAAAAGATATTTACAATTGTTACTGTCATAAAGGACAAAAGGTGTTCAACAAAAAAACTTTACATCATAAAATTCTTTTTGGTGGGCATATGTTATATCACACTTTCAAATGCTACAAATTTCATCATTGGCTCTTTTACTATTCTGACTCCTTGAAATATGTAGCCATTAGGTTTGCTAATGATGTGTCTAGCTTTGATTCATGAAAATTCACTTTAACTCAAGGATCTCCACTTGCATCATCATATTCTATTAAACTGATAGTTATGTTTAAATCCTCTTCTACCACATCATCAATTGGGACCACTGTGCTTTCCACTTGAACTAGTTGTTCTTCTTTGTCTTCTTCTACATGCATTGATGTGTCATCTATTTGGTTCTCATCTTGGTCCACATCCTCTTCCTCTATTTCCATTTTCTTTGAAAGTACTACATCATCAGGCTAATCAAAACTCAAGATCTCTCATTTCTTTTTAACCAAAAATCCTCTATCCTATTTATCTCAAAAAATTCTTCTTTGATGGAATTATAAAATAGTTGCACTTAAAAAAATTCCTTATTTGTCATTGTTGATAGTAGATGTCCCTTCTCATTAATGACTTCATTGGTTCTATGGCACAATAAGTCATCTATTTCTTTCCCGCACTCTTTCTTTTCTTTTATTTTGTCAATCTTTTGAGTGCATGAGGAAAAAGATCAAATTTATATCCTATATATTTAGAGAGGCAAATCATTATTCTCTTTTGAACAACAACCTTTTTCTCATCAAATTTAGAAAAATCACTAGTTATATCAAAAGTTTTTATATCTGTTTGCATGATAAACTAATAAGTGAGATACATATAAGGATGATATCTTTATCAGTCCCACTCCATTTTTGCATAGTAGGCTTCAAAGTGTCTTTAGCACTTCTTATTTGATTCCATGTATCAAGGATCCCCACCAATTGGTCATAGAATGCTAGTCAGTCAATCTTATGTATTAAGTATAAGATTGTTTTTCTAATTTTTTCCTCATATTGATTATTTAGCTCAACTTGCAATTCCCATAGCCTATTATTTTCTTCTTCAAACTCACCTACAATATAAAATTCTAGCCTTTTTGGAGTATTAGGCAGTTCTACAATTGGAGTAGACTTGAATGGCTCAATAGGGGGATGAGGCTAGACAATTTTAGGCCTGCTAGATTCTCCCACTTTCCTCTTTCCTAGTTGCTTATCCATTTGGGATAATTGATTTTCCAGTAAATATATCCTATTTCCTCTTTCCTCATATGCCATTAATATTTCTTCAAACTTGACATTGAGTTCTAGGAATCTACTTTTTTCTTTTCCAGCAATCATAATCCCAAAACTCACAATTTCTTGAGTCAATTTACTTATCTCTTTAGTATCCACTTCATCTTCCCTATATACTATGAGAGTATTAGTATGCTCTGCATTTGAAATCTCTTGTATTCTAGTTTTATCTCTCTTTTCAATAGACCAAATCACCAATGCTTGGTGATCATTGTTGTATTTCACTCCTCTATGTGCTTGCAAGATTTTTTCTTCACTCTTATACTACACATCTTTTTCCCCTTTAATAGAATAAAAAATTATAGCATTGGCTATGTCCCATTCATGTAAAATTGAAATTCCTGACTATTTTACTAATTGTCTTCTAGCTTTAGGGGTTAATTTGAAAACGTCCTCCAAAAATTTGGCTTTAACCTCCTCCTCAACCTTAGAGTCCAACTTATTCGGTTGCTCTACTTTTATTGTTTTATATTTAGCCTCAAAATTGCTGGTGTTTATCCTCCATAAAAATTGTGTAAAAGCTGTAGACTTTACAAAATTTACATCATCAATAAACTTTTGAGATTCTTGTGCAATTATAGGATCTATCTCTTTACGTCTATAATCTATAATGATAAAGTTAAAAGATGGCACCAGAGGCTCTTCAAGTACTCCTTGAAAATCACTAGTTGTAATTACAATTTCTCCCTCCTGTCCAATTTGTTTCAGCTATTCTCTCATAGATACCTCATCATCTATTCTAAGTGGAGTATGGGAAGGTGAGTATTCTCCTACTTGAGAAGATGACCCTTGTTCTAACTTTGTTTCTTGCGAGCACTTATATCAAATGGGCTCTCTAATCTTGGCCTTTTGTAAGGGGGGATGTATTGTACATTTTGAGCTACAATATATCTAGCCCTCCTCTAGAGTGTATACTAGTCTGGAGTCACAATTATTCTACTATTTATTCTCCTCTCCACCCTAGCAACTCTATCTAGATGTGCCATTTCCAAAATGTCTTTATTCTCATTCAAGGTTTGCATTATTCTAGTGAAGATATACATTAACATGTCCATTTTGACTTCCTAATATTTCTTATCTGCCAAAGAGTTATACTTAGGCTCAAAAGAATTTATGTAATCCAAAACCTTGCTATAAACTATCCATTTTTCTCTCCTAATCTCCTACTCTTGCAATGAAAACATATTCATGATTATATCCTTAGGGAAGTACATAGTTTGTGTGTGACCCTTGGCCTTACTTCTTTCCCTAAGGAGGTCATAAAAATATTTTGGATCAATATAATGGTCATGAGATTGGGCCATTTGATATTTATCTAGGAATTTTCCCAAACTTCCCCATCCTTTCTTAATGAACACAAAGTTATGTATAATAGTAACCATTCAAAATAATCTTCCTTTGGATTTCCCTGGTACTAATTTGACATAATAATTCTATGATTCCTATCTTTAAAGACACTTGATAGCATAGTACATGGGGTTTTCCCAAGAAACCATAAATTCAGAAAATAGTAGAAAGAGGATATGGGATGATATCCCCCCAATTATGACTTATCAATTCTAGAAAAGGTTGTGGTATTCTAGGGCTATCCCTTCTCAATATAAATCTAAGCCTTAAAGAAAAATATCTGTCAAATCTAACAAAATTGGCATCTGTGAACTCCCATGTCATGTGTATAATCCACAATTGGACTAGGAGTCTTTCTCCATTTCCTTCTAGTTCCAATTTCATCTCTTTGGAGAAGAAAGTAACTCCTTTATATAGAAATATATAAATCAACAAAGAGTACTATAAAAAAGCCTATTAACCTTATGTTGTGCTATTCCAATCAAACCATTGTGAATTTCCTTAGCCAAGCAAGTAGTAAAGTCAATAATTGAGCTCATTCTGAACTATAGAGTTTGAGCTATCATGAGGATAGTAGAGCCTTGAATATAATTGTGGTCATCCATTCCAAATATTTTGTAGAGAGAAAAATATAAGGCCTAAGCCCTAGGATTAAAATATTTCTTTAGCAAGGGCTCTAGGGTATTCAGTGTGACCAAGGGCAGTGACCCAATTTTGACAAAATGTTGTTGTAATGGTCCTCCCCTTAGGTATACTATCTGTGCATCATATCTAGCTTGAAATTCTTCCATATAAATTTTATTATCCACAGAATGGTTAGAGTTTAGCTTGAAGACTTCTTTGATTAATTCAAGTGAAACCTTAAAAAGATTGTCACCTACATGATTCTTTTCCATATCTGCTAATAAGTCACTATCAAAGAACACTCTAGGAATGATCAATTTTCCTATATCAAACTCCCACATATTTAACATTGATGTATCCAAGTTTCATTCTACAAACCATATTTTAAATAGTTGCAAGCCTCCTACTAAAACTTCTACATCCCTCAAATAATTGGACTTGTCATAAAAACCCTCACTTACCACAACCTAGGATTTTTAGGGATGAACTCTCTACCCTTTATCAATTCATTTATAGATGGAGGCATTTGTTAAATAAAATCATCATGAACTAATATTTATAATCAATCCACTTTACTAGAAAAATCCTTACAAGGAGGCATTTTTAATTCAACCTAGCACAATTGCAATTTCTCAATTTTCAAAAGTTTCGAACAACTCAGCCATTTTTTCTACTTATTTTCTCAATGAAGCACTTTGCAAATTGTGGAAAACCTTGAAGAGTTCGATGCCCTAGCTCTAGAAATACTTGCACTCAAATAAATTTTTGTGATTTTATGTCTCAATAATGGTGAATTTTAAATTATTTTGTAGCATTAAGCTCACACCAAGTAGCATTGATCAAAATTAATACTTTCTAAGTCAAAAATTTGTGCCACATTATAAAAATTGAATTCTAACCATTGATCCTCAAGCATTAGATGACCTTCTTTAATATCTAAAAAGCTACATTAAAGCCTTATGAAATTTTCCATGCATCGAATAGGGACATTCCCACATTACTTAAACCTTGAGTATTTTCATAATGTGGTGAAGCACTGATTGTCAACCTTCCAAAGATCAGTGATTGCAAAAAATGATTATAACTTTGCCAATAAAGCTTCTAAAATGTGGCCCCACTAGCACACTCACCTCTAACCTTACAAATACATGTATTACCCTGCCAATTATTGAATTCCATTTCATTACCTTTTTTCACCCTAGCACGACTTGGAAAATTTATTAGCAATGGGTCCCACTATGTCACATGGCATGCAAGCACTTCTTCTCTTTGTTTAAAGTTCATTCATCTTGGTAATGTAGGTAAGTGTTATTTGTTGATCTATCCAAGATCAATAGTGTGATAAAATCATGCCCTTTAATGTTGAGTCAGCCACACTAACAAATAAATGGATTGTGTTTGACAACTCTTCCAATAGTACAAACTACATTATTACCTTTTAGAGTTGTGGGTCTATGACATCATCATATGTCACATGTCAAAGAGGTGCTTTCCTACTTTAGTTAAAATCCTTGCATCTCCATGAAGCAGTAATACACCCATCATTGATCTTCCAAAAATCAATGGCTCAAGGATGTGACATCAAAAAGGAACCCCACTACTTTGGCTTTAAGAAATGACATCGCCAAAAGTTCAAACATGCTCTAACTTTTATTAATAGCTCTGAAAAAAGTTTGACAAAATACTAACAAGCTCTGACAAGCTTTAGTCTTTGTGGGATAGTCATAACACAATGTCACTAAATGCTACATGTCTCAAAGGAACTTGCCCACATTACATAAAAGTCATGCAACTTCACATTGTGGGCACGTGCTCACTGTTGATCCTAGAAAGATCGGTGGTTGACCAAAACAAATCATCACAATTAAGATTCTTTGTAAAACACTTAAGAATAATAACTATAGTTAGTGGAATGCTTAAAGTGAAAAAGGTTTATTTTGTGGAAAATAATAAAGTAACCTTTGGGAAAGTGAAAACATAGGACAAACATGTCCAATGCAATTTCATTTGAAAATTACGTTTGATTACTTTTGAGGGCTAGGGAAACAAAGCAAGGGGTTATGAAATTTTGAAAGATTTGATCTATGTTTTTAACATACCTCACAAAATTTTTAAACAGAACACTAAGGTTTTTTATTGTAGGATATAAAAAAATTACAAGTGGTAAAAAATTAGACCAATAGACAAGAAGTAGAGTTAATGAAGAACTATGCTTGATATCTCAATTTGAGCCTAAGAATGCAAATGAAACAGGTAAAGATGATTATTGGAAGAAAGCTATGAAAGAGAAATTGGATCAGATATAAACAAATGAGACATTGGAATTGGTCCCCAGACTAGTAGACAAGAATGTAATAGGAACTAAATGGGTATTTAGAAACAAAATGAATGAGCAAGGAGAAGTTATAAGAAAAAAGAAAGATTGATATGTAAAGGTTACTCACAACAAGAAGGAATAGATTATGAGGAGACTTGTGCTCTAGTGGCTAGAATAGAAGAAGTAAGGTTATTCTTAGCCTATGCAACACAAAAGAAATTCAAAGTATATCATATTGATGTCAATTCAACATTTCTAAATGGAAAACTTGAATAAGTGGTATACATTGAGTAGCCTAAAGGGTGTCCTTTGATAGATGACAAGGACATAGTATGTAGACTAAGGAAAGTATTGTATGGATTAAAGTGAGCACACAGAACCTGGTATGTGAGGTTGGACAAGCATTTGAAAAATCTTAGATATAGCAAAGGCATGGCATATAGTAATCTGTATTGGAAAGAAACTAATGATGGTTTGATGATTTTGGTAATAGTTGTTGATGACATTATATTTGAAGGTAATGATGAAGAAAATAAGAAGATTGCAAAAGAAATGAAGAAAATATTTGAAATGAGTATGATAGGAGACATGAAATATTTTCTAGGATTGTAGATATAATAGAATAAAGAAGGAATATTTATTTATGAGACTAAGTACATGAAGGATTTACTAAAAAGGTTCAGTTTGGAAACATGTAAACTTGTTGGAACACCTATGGTAATTGGACACAAGTTATCTACCAAGGATGAGACACCTACTGTTGAATAGAAGAAGTACAAATCTATGATTGGAGGATTGTAACATCTCACTCACACAAGGCTAAATATAGAAAATGTAGTTGGAATTGTTGCAAGATTCTAGGATAATCCTAGAGAAGCACATTATGTAGTAGTAAAATCGATATTTAGATATCTAAAAGGAATGTCAAAATTTGGGCTATGGTATAACAAAACTAATGACTTTACTCTAAGTGCTTATACTGATGTAGATTGGACAGGCAACATGGATGATAGAAAGAACACAAGTGGATAAGCTTTATTTCTTAGAGGAAGATTGGTTTCTTGGTTAAGCAAGAAGCAGGATTCTACATCTTAGATTATGGCAGAAGCAAAGTGTGTTGTAGCAGTAAACAATTGCAATCAAGTTACTTGGATGAAGCAAGTGCTAAAAGATATAAGGATAAAAATTAGTGAACCTGTCGTTATTCATTGTGACAACACAAGCACAATAAATATGTCTAAGAATCTAGTATTGCATTCAAGGGAAAAGCAAATTTCTATTAAGTATCATATGTTGAGATAAAAAGTTGCAAAAAAGGAAATTAGATTGGGGTGTGTAACCATAAAAGAGAAGATTGTAGATATATTCACCAAGCATCTTCCCAAAGAGACTTTTGAGTATTTGTTAGGTATGCTTAGGGTTATGCCCCTTCCTAAATTAGAGTAAGAATATGAAAGAGTGCATTAGTCCAGGGTAATTGAGCATCATTGTTTGTCTAGACTAGATGTTGATGCTCCCTATATGGGGGAGTATTTGAAATGGACAGAGTCATTCAAGGCTATTATTGATGTTGTTGACCTTGTTTTGAAAAGTGTATTTTGACATGTGAGTTGAGTAAATATCATTTTTTACAAAGTTTGATGTAGAGACGTTGGTTGTAGAAAACTCTAACATTGATGTCAGTGGGGGAGAGTTTGGCATGAAAAAAATCATACTATGGGGGAGAATTATTGTAGGAAAACATTGTGCTAAAAAGATGTTTTGCATGATTATGAGAGAATGCAGCATGGATTTGAAATAATAGTTTGGTGTAGAGCACATTGAGGTATATCAATGTGGGAGTATGATTGATGAAGAGGATTTGAAGACTATTTATCTTTTGTTGGTATTCTTGGAACTAGATGGTTTTCTATCTACATTGCCATCAATACTAGAGGGGGAGATTGTTGGAAGATTGGAAAGGTTGTTGGAAGATTGATTTGATAATGATATGTTGTATTCATGAATGATTTTTTCATTGATGTAAACATAGCATGTTTGATTTTTTTTGTGGTATCTAACAAAAGATCAATGGAAAGATTAAGTTGGTACAGATGGATAGTTGAGCATGACAATCACCCAAGGTTATGAGAGATACTTTGGAGTATTTGGTATATACAGTTAACATCAAAAGTAGAAAGGATAAGTCTAGAAGAAGTTATGTAAGTTTTGGTGGTGTCTTTTTTGAGATAGATTTTATAGAGGCATGTTTTGGTAAACTTGTTATATCTCCTAGTAGAGATATATTCAGGATCGAGGCTAAGGACATGAAGAAGACATGTTGATGATGTTGGCTATGCCTTTTCATCATGATATGACATGTATGGAAATCTATTCAAGTTGAAAGGTGAAAGATTTATGTTATAACTAAGTGTAATGTGTTCTTAGTGAGGTCCTATAATAATTAATTGAGAAGGACTAATAGCTGACTTAGGAAATATTTTATGGACTCGGTATAAAAGAAGGATATTTTCCTTTTCATAATATAGTGATATGTGACTTGTGAATGTTCAGAAAGTAGCAGAGCAGTATAGAATGCGAAGTTGGGGTAAAAGCATAGATCTTTGTCACCGTTTATGATACAAAAACTTGTTTTGGTCAAATCTCATTTCTCTAAAAAAACTCAAATTTTTTCAAAAACTAAAAATACCCTTTTATAGATCTTAGATTCAATATCATT
This sequence comes from Cupressus sempervirens, assembly GCA_028749045.1. Lineage (NCBI taxonomy): Eukaryota > Viridiplantae > Streptophyta > Pinopsida > Cupressales > Cupressaceae > Cupressus > Cupressus sempervirens. The sequence goes on along the minus strand of CM053787.1, from coordinate 21,477,495 downwards.
ATTATATAAATTTTTGATTAGTTATAATATGTTATAATCTCAAAATATTGTAAGTTGATATTTCAAGATTTTAGAAGATGCTCCCTCAAAAAAGGAAAAAAATAATAAATCATATAAAAAAATAAAAAAATAATATTTATCTCTAGAGAAGAGAATCCTCTTCATGAGTATGTAATTTTTTTCAAGAAGGTATAGATTTGATAGGGAAGTTTTGATGGGAGGAAAAAACTATTGGATTCTAATAAGGTTGAACTTGATGCTAATAACAAAGAAAATAAATATCAAAAAATAATTATTTCTTTTATTGTTCACTAGCTATACATGCCATCTATTAGATATTTTCAAATCAAAACAAAAAAAGATGATTTTCATATACTTGTTTGATGGGAACTATACCCTATATTTTTTACAGTTAAAAAAGGGACTTCAAAATAAAATAAAATGAATAAATTTTTACTCAAAAAAAAAAATTAAAATTATAGACATAAAATCCATCCAATTCTACACATTTCATTAGTTTACATCATCTTCATATTTTAAACATAGATACCCTTTTTTTTTTCATTAATGTTGAACTGTCACAATCTGATATCATGTTTCTTTATAAAAGGTGACACAGGTTTGTGCTTTTAACCATTGAGCATAGCGATGCAAAGTGAAGTTCAAGTGCTAAGTCACTATAGGTGCTAAGGAAAGTATAGATGTTGAGTGAAACAAAATTACTATAGGAGCTATGTGAGATAGAATTCCTATATGAGTTGAGCATCATCAACTAGTAAGTGTCGAGTAACATAGAATTAGCATATGAGTTTGTATCTTCATAAACTCATATGTAAACCATTTTTTGAGCTGACTTAAGATGAATCTCAAAGGATCTTGAAGATAAGATCAAATATTTTTCATTACCTATGTAATCAGCATGTAGCCAATAAGAAAAATGGAGAAGGCATGCAACCAATAGGAGAAGTGCAAGAATTGAGTGGAAAATGAAGAGTAAATATTGATTGTAGATTCATACCTAACCCTAAGTCTTCAAAATCTTTAAAAGAAGGATGAAACCCCATTATGCATATGCATGAGAGAAGTGTATGGGTGAATTATAGTGAAGTGCAAAAGGGCGTAAATAATTAGAGAAGAGAAAAACAACATTGTAGGATACAGTTGATCAAGAATAGAGTATCAAAGTTTTGAGAAGAGACATATCAAATCAAGCAAGGATCAGAGTAGTTAGAACAGAATGAGGATCTGGAAGCAGCAATTAAGGATTGCAAGTCATCAGGTCAAGACATTCTACCATACTTTCTAACCATTATATTGTGAGAATGGAAATCCTATGTTGATAGGTTGGCTTTATAGTTATATTGGTTTAGCAACCATATTGTAGATCCTTAATAGGATTGTAAATCTTTTAATAGGGTAGCATTCCAAGTGAATGTTTGTAAATCCTTTAACCAGATCACTTTTAATAGGTGTAAATTCTTTAATAGGATAGGCCTTTCACAGGGTAGACCATTGAAAGTGGTCAAACTTTGTAACCTTGAATAGTTACATATTGTTGTAGTGATACTTTATGGGTGTCATCCCCACCCCAGTTTTATCTTCTCATTTTGGTGGGTTTTTGGGTTACCAAATTTGTGTGTTATCTATTTTCATGCATGTCTTTACTTTATGTTTATTAGATGAATTAGATGTGTGTGAATGTTTTCAATTAAAAATTTTTAAAGAGGTTAAAGTCAGTTACTTCTAATTCACCCCCCTCTGAGAAGTAAATCTTCCCACTTGTAAATTCCAACAAATGAAAGCTTGAAGGAATTTTTTCTTCAAGGAAGATATCTACTTAGTAGGAGTATTAGAGTAGAAATAGAAATGAAACATTTACTTATGGGGAGAAATAGAGTATGGGTAAAATAACAATTTTGCAAAATTTTGAGATTTTGAAGTTTTGTATTTGAGCTGAGTAACAAAGAATATATTGTGTGACTTATGCACAAGGTACAAATGTATATGCCATGAAAAAGTTTTTTTCCCACTCATGTCAAAGGGAGAGATTTTTAATCTCAGATGGTTTGCAAAAGGTAGTAACAAAACACTTAGTCATAATCTAGCAGAATTACAATGAAAGCCGAGCACATAGTGTATGCTGAGTGATTAGAGTAAGCTGAGAAATCAATGTAAGCTAAGTGATCAGAGCATGCTAAGCATAAGTTTCTAGCCAATACATGCCAAGTGATATGGATAGTTAGTTCCTAGTCACCTAAGTGTCAAGAATCTAATACATGTCAAGTGATTCAGGTGCTGAGTAAATAGAGAGTGCCAAGCTATTTAGAAGTTGATTTACAACATTAGAAGCACAATGAAGACCAATAATCTGAGTCTTCAAATTCTGATTGAATATATTTTTTCATAGTTATTTTTAATGGCACAAAATTTATGTTATCCATTTTTGGATTGACATAATCATATTTTACGATTATGAAATATAAGTATGGAGGTATATTGTGAATCCCTATGTAGTACATGTAACCAATCAGAAAAAGGGAAGATTAAGGCAGTAATATGGATGAACTGCATCCATTTATTCTTACCTAATCCATCCCCACCAATGACTATTTAACAAGGAAGACCCTAAATATTTTGTATATGTGAGAGGAGGAAAATACTAAGAGAAGAGAAAGCATTTATGGTGGTTGAAATGGCTGCGATAGAGCTATGCATTGAATAATAAGTTTGAGAAGAATAGAGTATAGAAGTGAAAGGACAAACAAGACATGTTTGCTTAGGAGGATCAAGGTTTAATTTGCAAGGAGAAGATCTGACATCAAGCAGAAAGGTGCTAACTGAAGGAACATGGTGTTGAATCATTCTAATATGTGATAAAGAGAAAATCTCTTCACCAAGTAGTCCTAATAGGCTTGTGTAAATATCTTAACCAAGTGCTTGCTCTATTGTAAATTTAAATCCTCTAACAAGGTGAGACCTAACAATCTTTGTAAGCCTTTAAGAAGGTAGACCTTTCATAAGGTAGATCATAGATTATGATCAAACAAATTGTAGCCATAATGGGCCATACTTTACAAATATAGTAGTGAAGATTGTTGGGTGTCATCCCTACCCTAGTTTCATGTTCTTATTGGAGGGTTTTTGGGTAACCAATTTACTATGTCATGTGTTATTTACTTTATGCTATGGATATTTTGCATGTTATGTATTTCAGTTTAGATGTTAGGTTATGAGATGGATGTTGGTGATATATTGCAAAGACAAAAGTTTTAAGTGTTGATTCACCCCCCACTCAAAACTTACTTTCCCATTGTTATTTCCAACAAAGATAACCATGGAGATGACAATATCATTGTTAGCTAACTATTTCATGACATCTCTTGTGAAATTCAAGTAGTCAAGGATAAGGTGGACATCTAGAGATATGCTTGTTTCATGACTTCCCCATAATTTGTGTACAGATAAAGTTGAAGGTGGAGAATTAGAGATAATATTTATCTCCACTTCTTAATGGTTAGGATGCAACTAGTAGTGAAGGTGGAGAAGTAGAGATAAAGAGAAAATTGAATGATCTCCACTTCTCAACAATTAGTTCATGGTTAAAGCTTAAGGTAGAGATGTGCGAATGGAAGTTATCTTCACATCTTAGTGACTAGAAGCTAGGTGAAGGCTAAGCTGGAGATATGGAGAAATTGTGCTGTGTGGGAGGGGATATTGATGAGGAAATGAGGTGACATATCTAACCTATCAAGTGATGACACATGACACATCAATCAACTAGGTTTGACCAATAAGGATTAGTGAAGGTAAATGTAAAGTTTAAAATATTAAAAACCATTAAAAAATCCCTTCAAAAGTTGAGCGCATATTCTCAACTATGAAAATTTTAAATAAACTTTGGATATATTGTATATTTTAGACTATGTGATTTATGAAATATTTTGAATATTAAAATTGTCTATTCATGGCCAAGGACCTTAAATCTTCAAATGCACAGTAGGGGTCTTTTTTATATCTGAAGTATGAAGTATCTTTAGTGGTGAAAGGAGATTCAAATTTAGTTAAAAATAAAATAGGGGAGTTTGTTAGCTCCAAATTTGGGGGAAAATGTTCTTAGGTATATTTTTATGCCTCTAAAGCTATTTGGTATGTGTTATAATTTGAATTTTAATGACATAGTTGTCTTCTTGAAAATCAGTTGTATTTCCCATTAGTTTGAAGATATTTTGATAAGATGCTATGGAAAAATGATGGGATCTAATTTTTAGTTGAAGGAAGTGAGAAGATAGAGGTTGTGTAGTAGCAAGTGGTAGTTTTAGACTAGATTCAAGAATTGTTCCTATCTTCTTATTCTCTTCTTTTCTCTTTCTTTAGGGTTTTTGGTTAGTTCCATTCTATTGAGAATAGCTCTAGCTATGTATACCACATAGCCAAAATTTCTCGCTTGTATGGACACCAATGATGAAGTTATAGTGATAGTTCTATTGTATTTGTTTCAAAGAAATGAATAAAATACAACAATGACTCTATCTTGAATTTGATTCATGCCTCCTATTTACATTGTTTGTAATGTTTTGTGGTTTTTGAACAAAGAGCACAATTCCAATTGCAATGTATTTTAGGTTGTATGTTATGGTATTTTTTGCTTGCAATTTAAGGAGTCATGTAAATGCTTGATTTATCATCATATAGGGTTGCATATTTAATGAAGGGATTGCTCAAGTATGATATTTAATCTTGATATAAATGTCTAATTCAAAAAATGATAGGATATATATGGAGTCTTGATATATGAGATATAACACTGATATCCAAGGATGTATGTTTGTGTTTTGTGGAATTTGCCAATAGATAAGGCATTGATTAGCTACAAGATCTATATGTTTTGTTTCTGATATCTTGCTTATGCTAAAATCAACATATTAATCAAAGTATTTTCCCTTTTATGTTGGAGATCTCAAAAGGTTAACCCTCACTTAGCTTATTAATGCATAGGTCATTTTACCATCTATCTCATACCTATATTGTTGCTTTAGTATAGAAGTATTTAGGGTTTTATCTACTTTATATAGACTCAAAATTATGGTTTTGCACTAGTCACATTATGGAGTCTAAGATTTACTCACCAAGATCTTATAGAGCTTGAAGAAGAAGGAGTTTTACTTATAGTTAGCCCAAGTTCTATTGAAATGAATTCATCATAGGATTTATCTACCCTTAGATGCATTTTGATCTATCTATTTTGTTATTGAAAGATGGTTAAATCAAGAGCCAACAAAATGGTGAATTTACTAGGGAAATACATAAGGAAACTACTAAAATAGTGAGGAATTTCAAGTTTCTTCTCATATCCCTATTGAATTTAGAGTCCCCTAGTTATGCCTTATTCTTGACAACAATGAATTTGAAGATTGACAATAAGTATTGTTACTAGGATCACTTGTGAGTTCTCACATTTTAATCCAAGTGATCACAAATGATTGTGTTGGAAATAAAATAGGGAAATTAAACTCTGGGGTGGGGGGGGGGGGGGGGGACGGGTGAATCAGTCCTTCAAAAATTTAACCATAAAATCATTCAGTAGACATCTATGTCACAATTTGCATGTAAACTAAAATAGCTAGCTAAATATATTCATCCATAACATGAAACCAAATAACATTCAACAAAGATATGATGCAAGATATTTATTACCAAGAAACCCTCCAACAAGAAGGTATAATTGGGGTGGGGATGACAACCAAAAATATTTAATATTGTGGTTGTAAAGTGTATCCAATGAAGTTTACAATGTTTGGTCATAAACTATGATCTGCCCTATGAAAGGTCTACCCTATTAAAAGCTTATAAGATTCTTAGATCTTACCATGTTAAAGGATTTCAAAACCCTATTAGAAGTGTTCCTACTTAAAGAAGATAAAATTAAAATGAAGAAAGCAACTTGTTAAAGGATATACAATAGAATATTAGGACTAATCTGTTAATATATTTGACTAATTCACTGGATAGAATGTCTCAACAATGATCCTATAGTTAGCACTCTATTGCTAGATAATAGATCCTCTATTATTAGATGTGTCACTTCTATCCTCTAACTCCTTTTTTTTCTCCTCTAACTTATTTTGCAATGTCTATCTTGATTTACAAATCCTTAGTTACCATGAATGCTTCATTTACACATGAAAACTTCTCTCTTCACACATACATTATTTAGGGTTTTCCTTCCTTAAGAAGACATAGGTGACTTAGGGTTAGGTATGAATTAAAAATTGTGATTCACCCATTTTACTACTTCATCCATCCCTTTCATAGATTGGTTGCATGTACTATATAGCTATCCTCAATATAGATTTCTTCTTATCATTTAGAATAACAAAACAATCTGTAAGTCGGCTCAAAAATGGTTTACATAGAATTTTGTGCCATTACAAACAACTATAATAAAAACTATTTTACTCAACACTTGAAGTCTCTAATGCTCAACATCCACTACATCTTCAATGTTGTAACTCAGCCTCTAAATGACTCAACATTCATTGATAATTTGGCATTTGAATGACTTGACATTAACTATATGCTTAAAACTTGAAGTGACTTGGCACTTACTAGTTACTTGACATATACTATATATCTCACATGACATATACTATTTGAGAACTTATGCTCGACATACATTAATTATTCAAGATAAACTAAGCTCTATTTTATAAATGAATTAATTGTATTGTCCCTCATTTGTAAAAATCAATATGAGATTAACAATGTCCCCCTTTGATATGAGTGGCAAAAACACTTGGTCATGCATAAATAATTTTATCTCTTGAACATAACTTAAATAATCTCTATTCAATACTCAACCTATATACAAAATTTCAAAACTTCAAAATTTTTGGAAACTTGTAACTCAATAGTCATACCTCAAAATTTTACAACTCTCCCTAAGTTGATTGTCCTTTTTTGAATTTGAATACTCCTATTGAGTAAATTTTTTGTACTACTATGTTGGCTCTATTTCTACTGACTTCCTTTTGTTTGATCTCCCCAAAACTTATGCATTCTCCCCTTTTATCTAATTCTCCCCCCTTTCTTTCATTCTTCCTCTTTTTGAAACTTATGTCATGGGTGGTATATGAATAATGTGTTTGTCCAATAATGATTTATGGACCTCCATTATTAGCTTTAGTGTTGCATCTCAATTGTTACATGCTACCTCTAGAGATTTGATTTCAATAGCTATCTCGATAGCAAGGTTAACTAGACCTTCATGAATAGATAGATGGGGATCTTCCTACATCACTATTTCTAAAAAGGCTAGTTCCTTATGTAACACCTCCATTTGAGGGGTCAACATGAACTGAATATTGATTAATGTAGCCTAAATGTTGGCATCTTGAGCTTGCAATGAACTTAACTAGCCTTGTGCTAACAATAATTATCTAAAATGAGTCTAACTTTGACCAGGAGATTGTTGTAGGATGGTACCTATTTTCTTCAAATCTCCCTCTAGGTGGTCAATGTGTCTCTACACTTCTTGTGTGAATAGGGGTACATTACACAATTTGGTTTAAAGAGAGAAAATGTTCTCCAACACCTTCTTCATTGTTGGAAACAATCCAGACTAACAAGGTTACTGAGAGGGGAGGGGTGAATTAGTAACCCTAAAACTTTAATTCAATTCTATATAATAACACATTCACCATTCATCCATCTAATCTACGGTATACATGAAAACATTTATAACACATGAACATACTAATTTGGTGACCTAGAAACCTTCCAATTAGAAAGTAAAACTGGGGTGGGGATGATGCCCACAAAACCTCAATATTGCAGTATAAAGTTGGCCAGTTAAGGCTTACAATGATCACTTCTGATGATCTGCCCTATTAGGAGCAAGTAGAATTTCTAGATCCACCTTGTTAGAGGATTTACAAACATACAATGAAGTATGCACTCTATTAGGAGATTTACAAAAGATTGCTAAGTCTACCCTATTAAATAATTTACAAACTAGTTCACCTATTAGGATGAAGTAGTGGATCTGGTTACAACTCATTTTTGATAAGATCCCTTGTGCTCTGATCACCTAATGTGATGGATATAGCTTTTCTGCATCAATTGTTGACCTTACTGTATTCTTTTGTTCTGCTAGTGACTCACTTTTCCTCTTTTAAAATATTGTAATATAAAACCAATGATGATCAATATTTCATTATTTCAAATGATATATATCATTCCAATATTTACACTGGAAAGGTTAGCCAATCAGAAGTGAGCAAACATTACTGAGTCAGCCAGATAGTAGAAAACTTGGGTTCCTCAAACTGACTCGGTGACCTTCTGATACTCGGCATCCACTACAATACACTGCATTGTCATGCACTTGGTAAGAGTAGAGGCATGGTCCATACTAATCATTCTAAGTAGCTTGGAACTCGGTAACCATTGGTGACTCGGTGAATATTGTCACTTGGTAAAAACTGAATCCATTGATAACCTTCTTCACTTGGTAAACACTGATTCCTTCATTTACCTTGTTTACTTGGTAAACACTGATTTCTTTGTTTACCTTTATCACTCGGTAAACACTAAGTACTTTGTTTACCTTGATCACTCAATAAACACTAAGTTCTACTAATGACTCGGTGAGCACTGACTTCTTGGTAAACACTATGAATCTTGGTAACCACTAACTGCTAGGAGAACATTGTTCTACTCGGTAACCATTATGAACTCGGTAAATACTACTGAACTACCCATATGCTTAGTTTCCAAAGGAATGCTCGGTATCAACTGTAAACTGAGTGATGAGCTCGGTAATCATTCAGAATCAAATAAGTGTTGTAACTAATGAAAAATATATCATAATTAAAACAATCTCCCCCTTTGGCATTAGTGACAAAAACACTTATGAGCCATAACTTATATACAATATCTTACATACTAATGACTGATTCTACTGAATATACATGACTTCCTTACATATAACTCCCCCATACAATATACACAAGGTATTTACATGAGTTATATGACTTTTATTCACAGTATCTCTTTGTCCCTTTGTACATTTATCTCACCAATATTTCTTCTTGAGTATCTTTCTCCCCCTTTTTGATAATAATGCCAAAGAATAAAATAATGTATTCACATAGAGACTCCAAAAGGTGAGATAAACTCTAAATGTACCTGGAGAATGAGTTGCAGAGTGTTATCCTAGTTCTCTTGCAAGATTTTACATGTGGATAGAGCTATTTGAACTTTTGCAGAGTGTTCAATCACATGGTCTGCAATGGAGAAATTGTTGTCATGGATCAATGTTTTTGAATGGGCAATGTGCTTCTGCATTGTGTCCATGATGGGAAGGATCATATTTCTAATAGCTAACAATGTAGATCAGATCCTTGACTCTTCTCTTAGCAATTCTACTTGCTTCTCTGACAAAAATTTGATCCTAAGGTGATGAGATGAGGTTGAACTGGGGTCAAGCTTTAGGTGTTGTGTGCTTGCCTTTAGATCCTCATCTATCTTATTCAATTTCTCTTTTATTTCCTTAGTATACTCAGTAACATCACAAAGCTTAGCAAAAAGAGATGTTACATTATTAAAAGAATTTTCAATGTTGGCCAAAATTGTGGTTAATTCAACCTGTTTTATTGCCATATGCTGAGCTATGTGCTCAAGCACCTTATTATCAAACTTCTTTTCTGCCTTCTCTATCAACTTTTCTTGACCGGAGGTATCCTCATTGAATTTTTTGACTGCCTATTCTAATTGTGGCAAAATGTGTTGAGAAGTATCAACATCAACACCTATAGCCTCAATAATTATATTTTTTGCTTCATCAATAATTTTAAACTCTCTATCTCTCTCATTCCTTAGTTGTTTTTGCTTTGCCTTCAATTCTATGCGCTGACTGAGCAGTCTTAGTTCATCAACTGAAGCAGTATCCATATCTATCTTGGGAATGACAATTTCAGTATCCAAGTCTACATCCTTATCAATTTTCTTTCTTGTAAGCAAAAGTTTTAATGGAGTCTTTGGTTTTTCTGCTGTACTAACATCTTTGTCTTTGAAAATAGAGACAATGGTTGATGAGGTTGGACTGGCTGTCAAAATTGGAATAGGACCAACTAAAGGAAGACTAAGAGAGGGGCTAAATGTATCCAAAATTGATATACTTCCTAGAATTGATGTGCATACCAGAATATTTACAATTGAAGAGCTTACTGGTGCAAAAATTGGTGCTAATGTAGCTGAAGTTGACAAAATTGGAGAGCAAACTGGAAAACTTACTGTACATACTGTAGGAGGAATTGATACTTCTGATGTAGTGACTGCTGTAGTGGATGACTCAGTAACTGAAGAAGTTGCTTGTAGCTTGGTAGATGAAGTGCTTGGCACTTGCATTGGGAATACCTGGAGCTGGGAGGAGATTGATGAAGATTGAGCAATTGATGTGGCAGTAGTGCTCACAATCTCACTAGTGGAAGTTGTCTCTATAGTAATAGATTTTTGTGGAGAGTGAGGAAGGGATGCAATAACTGCTGCTGCAATTTTCACCAGATCATCTTCTTCCTTATCTGCCTCTTTAGTTTCTTCCTCCTTTTCTTCTTCCTCTTTATTTTCCATCAGTGCATGCAGTTCTCCTAGTGAGACTGTGATGGATGGAGTGCTATCAAGCTCATCATCATTGCTATTGTCATCATCTTTAATTTCTACTGGGTCTTCATTGGGCTTATGTAGATGATAGATATTTTTCCACATGTTTTTAGCATCATTTACAACATGTTCAATGTCTTTAATCAAAATCAAACAGGTGTGGAATCTGATCATCATTTTACCTTCATGGCTTTTCATTTCAATTTTTACTTCTGCTCCAGTGAGACTTGGTCAGAGATTCTTTAGGGATTGCTCATAAATATCTTTTACCATTTGGGTGGCTAACTCCCATCTCGGTTGCAATCTCTCTAGTAGTTCTTTTGAGATTTGAGGGGCAATCTAGTCTGGGGAGTATTTCCATTTACCCATTTTACTGAGTACTAGCTCCTTAATCTGCATTTTCTCAGCATCAGTTCTAGTTTCAAATTTCAATGCTTTGAAATTTGTGATGCCAGCTCCTTCCTCCAATTGTTTGAGCCTTTTCTTGAATGAGGGTGCAAGCCTGACTAGTATAGGTTCCTGCTTACCTTTCCTGGTTCTTCTAGAAAACACTGCAGTAGGCTTCTTCTTAGGTTTGGTAATGATTACCTTACCTTTCTTCTTTGGCTATTCTTCTGCAAATTCTTCTTCTCCTTCTTCTTCTCCTCCTTCTTCTTCTCCTCCTCCTTCTTCACCTTCTTCATCTTCACCTTATCCCTTGGTGAGCATAAGAGGACCGGTAGAAGTTTTTAATTTGGCTATTTTCCTCTTGCCCTTGCTTATGGCTTGTGGTAGCTTGATTTCAAGCTCAATTCTGGTCTTAGCTTCATCATAGGTTCCAAAAATTTGTTGCCTTTGGTCTACTAGCTCATTTACCAGTGCTTCTATGATATCTTTGGTTTCATCAATATTTACCTCATAGGGAAGAGGTTTCACCCATGCAACTCGGGGTCTGACTACCTGAATATATACCTTATCACAATCAACCATGAAGCATACATCATCCTTATAATCTTCAACAAGCTTTGGAAGAATTTTGAATCTATTATTCATTCTTTCCTTGAAGTCTTCAAAATAATTATCCATAATACTATAAAAAATTTCACCCATTTTTGCTATAAATTCATTTATTTGATACAAAACCGAAATATCTTTTCTCCATGCAACTATACCTTTTGAAGGGAAAAACTTTTGTAAATAGAAAAATAAACAAACTAACAAAGAACCAAATTTACAAGAGTTGGTTTTTGAGGTCCTTATACTATCCATGTTCTTATTAAGTTGTTTCAACAGCACATCTGCTAGGTCAAATTCCATGTTTTTCTTCACAACCTTATAGGCTAAGTCTACAGCCTCACAAGTCACACTATTCAATCTATTGGAACTATAGATCTTATATGCAATTAAATAAATTCCAAATCTTAGCTCTAGATTAGATACATTATTAGGTTTCAATTCTCTACCATCCCATTCAGCTAGGGTTAACTTCTGAAGTTCATCTCGACTTAGGGTTTTAGTGCTTTTGGATTTGCTTCACATAGGTAAACCCGTGATCTTATGAATGATCTTCTTTTTTATTAGGATGGGTTGCTCTAACCACATTTAACCATTATGCTCATGACTTAAAATGTATCATATCCATTTCATTTGAAATTTCCTTGGCAACTGCGAGATATGGGTCAAACCTTTGGTTTCTAGATGTTTGAACTCAAGTTTGAGGGTTCCATCCACATATAACTTGGCTAGGGCATTATCCATATCTAGTGTCCCTATTTCTTGAATAGTGCATTTGAAATGAGTACGAATGTTGTTTATAAGTAGTACCTTTGGTGGAATTTGCGATTGGGCTCCATGCGGGTCGAGCAATTCAGCTATGGTAGGAATGAGCTTGAAGCTAGGTGCTTTCCATTCTACTCCCTTTACAAGCATTTTACAGCCTCTCTTTGCCTTGCTGCTGCTAGTGCTTGCAGATGTCATTGCTGCTCAGTGAGTGAATGATTTTGTTAAACAAATTCTTTTCTGGAAAATCACTTCAAATCGCTTGAACTCACTTTCATGATCTTGGAGATCTCTTCTCTCTATATATTCTAAATTCATGGTGAAAAATGAGATCAAATTCTGCCTTTTTGAAAAAAAAAATTGCCATTAATGCTCAGGTACGAAGGTAGCTGAGATGACCTAAGGTTTTTCAGATAGTCACTAACTTACTCGATAAATCTTGCAACTTGGTGAACAAACAAAACTTTTAATATTCCCAACCTAGCTCAGTTAAGTCTAAAACCAACCTTGCTTGGTAGATGCACCACAATGAACTATGTCTTATATCTGAAATACCAATTTGTCTTTTGCACTCCTTTAGTCTAGAACTGCTTAGGATATTGCTTGAAGATGTAGTCCCTGATCCCCTTTTGATGAGTCTAATTAGAAGTGGAGTCACCCACTTCTTGAGTGACATAGCCATTATTTGAATTTTTTGGTTTAGTAGATTTTGGAATCCACTGTTGTCTCATCTATTTTTGAATGTTGTCAACTCTGGCTTTCTTTTCATCTTCAATTCTTCTTATATTCATGCAATTCTTGGATATATGACCAAGTTTGATACATGTATAACATCTTATAGTAGTATCCTTTTTTCTTAGGTGATGTCTTGCACAGTTTATTCCAATGTGTCCATATTCTCCACAATAGTGACATCTGCACCAAGTATTGTAGTTCCAACAAAATATTGCTTTGATGACCTATTTTGTTGGATTGAATGCTTTGTGACCTTGTGACCTTGTTTCTTGCAATTGTGATATTTGCCCTCAAACTTTGGTTTCTCTTTGCATTCATTTTCTTTGTGACCATGTTGATTGCAATTGTAGCATTTACCATTGCTCCAACATCTGTTAGATGTATGACCTAACTTACCACAGTGATTGCAAGTAGGTCTTTGATTCTTTTGGGTACCCTATTTGGAAGATTCACCTTCTTCATTGTATCCAAGGCCTGCTTTACCTTTTTGTCTATGAAAATTTTGCTCATTTTGCAAATTCAGTTGATCCATATCTGCTTGAGATTTTATCATCCTTTCATTGACTTTTTTTTCAACGTTTAAGTCATTTTTCAAACTTTCATTGATTTGTCTTCCAGATCTCATATCACTTTATAAGCTTGCATTGATTTGTCTTTCAGTGATTAAATCATTTTTCAAACTTTCATTCTTAGATCTTAGATTCATAATTTCTTCATTTGCATCAGATAGTTTCCCTACAAGATCTTCATGTTGAAGGGATTTGCCTATTTCTCTATTCCAAAACTTCACATAGCCTAATGGATTGGATTTCTTGTTCTCTTTTGAGCTTTCTTACTTCTTCATGTAGATAACCATTCTTTGTTAGGAGTTCCTTGATTGCTTCATTAGCTTCATTTGAACTACTTGATGGTAAAAGGTCTTCAATCCTTTCTTCAATATACTGATGATCATTCATTTGTCTTGCAAGTTCCTTCCTTCTTTTTAGAGATTGAGAAAGATGCTCCTTTTCTTCATTGAGTTGAGTCATGGCCATTTCCAAATCTAGCTTTTCATTCTCAATAGATTTTTCAAGTCTGAATATCTCCATTGTCCTTGATCTTTGCTCAAGCTATCAAACTTTATCCTGAGAACCACAAGGCTCTGATACTAATTGTTGGAAATACTCCAGACTAACAAGGTTACTGAGAGGGGAGGGGTGAATCAGTAACCCTAAAACTTTAATTCAATTCTATATAATAACACATTCACCATTCATCCATCTAATCTACTGTATGCATGAAAACATTTATAATTGTAGACACTAAAAATTGTCCTGAATGACTTTATTAATTTAATTAATAATAGTCACATTCTTCTACTTATTTAATTAAAATTATTTTAATTAAATAGGTTCATTTTTGGCCTAAGTATTTAAATTTAATTTAAATACTTCCTAGCCTTAATGTGTTAAATTTAATTTAACACATGATTCTCCATTTATTCCCTTTTTTAAATAAATTTTAATTATTTAAATCCTTCATATCCTAATTAATTTCTTCTAGACCTAAATTAAATTAAATTTCATTTAATTTAATTTTTATCCTAATCTATAAGCCTAAGAGTATGTGTACTCTTATGAGTTGTCATCATAAGGGTTTGCATTTCTTTTTAAGCACATGGTGTCTACAACTTAAGAACTTTCTACACACATGTGCCACCTCATCATTTTATCCTTCCAACTAAAGATATGAGATAAGGTGCTTAATTGATAATCCTTATCCTTATCTTTTAGACACCCTCTAGATGTTTCCTGAGAGTCTTTAAATAGAAGCCTTGTCTCAAGCATTGCATATAGAGGATTATTGGATTGCATTGACGCTCTGTCACGTTGAGTCTAGAATCACCATATTGAGAGCTTTCATTATAGCTACATTTCCACATGGAGTTCATAGGCTGCATATTAGGGACTTGATAGTTGGTAAGATTTATATTTTGTATTGCATCTTAGATTTTGTTGTGCATTTATATTTAGTTTACATTCTAGTTTAGTTTTCATTCTAGTTATTAGCTTGCATTTATATATAGTTTTCATCATTTCATGTTCATTGCATCATAGAATACCTTTGAGTGTGACTTCTTCCATAGTCATATCTTGAAAGTATTCTTCTTTTCATATAGTCTAGGATCATATTGCACATTCACTTTGCACTCACACTCACATTTGCACTTCCACACAAGGGATTTACTTATTGTTGTGTTTGTGAGAGCATACCAAACACACCCTCCATCAAAGATACACCAACAATGGCTACACATAGCTGCCCTTGTTGAGTATTAGAGGTGGTTGAAATTTTGGTTTGTTGCTTGCTTTTGTAAATTTCTTTAAATTAGCTTGATTCCTTAGGCTTCCAACAATTTGCACAATTTTCCAGCACACATTTTGGCACGCCCGGTGGGACCCACGTCCCTGATCTTACTTCAAAAGTCTGCTAATAAAACTTTTTACAGTTCAGATTAGCATTTTGTCGTCTCTGATAATCACAGTGTCATCTGTGTTGCGCGTCTACGCATATCAGCGTCTCCGTAGATCAGCGTCTCCGAGAAAAAGCGTCTATGCCACCGCCAAAAAAATTAGGTTCTTTTATTTTTGCGTCTACATATTATTTATTCTATCATCCGCGTTAGGGTTTTGTCGTCTGCACTTATTTCTTTGTCGTTTTCACTCTGTGATCCAAAATTGGTTTCTTCGCTTTTCATTTTAGCATCTGCGCTCTACATTTTAGCGTCTGGGCTTTGCATTTTGGTGTCTGTGCTCTGCATTTTGGCATCTGCGCTCTACATTTTGGTGTTCGCACTTTGCAGTTTGGTGTCTGCACTCTACACTCTGGCGTCTGTGCTTTGCACTTTGTCGTCTTTGTGTTTTAGCATCTCTGATTATTAGCATCTATTACTGTTGTGGTTTAAACTAACGGTTAACAGTTTTTCTTGAGCATTTGGTGAGTTTCCAAGTTGAGGATTTATGTTAGAGGATGAACTAGAGGGCAAAAGACTTGGTCACATTTGAAATTGGAGCGTTTTAAATGGGTACATTTAGTATAGAGCACATTTGGATTTGGGCCTTAAAATGAAATCACATCCAAAGCCTTAAGGAAAATTAACTTCATTTCAGCATTTTCATTTTAGCATTTTCATTTTCAGCATTTTCTTTTAGTATTTTATTTTCTGCTATTTAAAGTTGGAAAGAACCCTGTATGCTCTAAACATGCATGTCTTCAATTAGTGTAGAAAACTTAAATTTTTGTGGATAACAAACAAGTGTCTTTTAAACCCCAAGTCCACTTACGTATTCTCTCCCCTCGCGCCTTTGGGTGACCTTGGGTGTACAAGAAATAAGTGGATTTGTTTTTTATTTTATTAGGAGGCCTGCTTGGGGATTTCATCACCCCTTGGGATGACCTCAACTCTAGGATTCTGGTGGAGTATAAGAATCGGGAGGTGAATTGAAAGACACCTCTCTTGGAAGTGTAAATATTGTCACTCTTGGCTAAGCCCCAATGAACTTTATACCTTTGGGAAGTGAAGGAGGAGATTTGGGTTACCGTCTCCCCTTGATTGTGTGGTAGTATTTCCTTTCATCTACAAAATTGGGCCTTACGTACCTAGTGTATATCGAGGACGCCCTTTAGCTAAGCCTTATACAGCCTAGTATCAGCCTTATTAGGGTTGTTGTTGTGTTTGGTGTGTTTGTTCAAATAATCAAAAAATTAAAAAAAATAAACAAAACAAAAATAAAACAAAACAAAAACTTCAAACAAGCCAAAAAATGAGTGAAATTGTGAGGGAACCTTTGCACTAAGATAGGTTAGGTGAGGTCTCTTTGACTCACAGTCATCTTTTGGAATTTTTTGCACTGGAGTCACATTTTGAGTTTTGGTTGAGATTATTTTTGATGTCAAAAAGTTTGAGTCTTGTTTTGTTCTTGCCATGACCAAAAAAGTCAACCAAACCAAGCATAAGAAAGTGAAACTATCCAAACCACCTGTCTACAAAGAAAGGAAGAGACTAACACACAGTGACAAACAATTCAGTTACGTGATCAAGGACATTCAAAAAGAGGAAGCTAGGAAAGACCGCTATGGTAGGATCACCTATAACAAAAAACTTCGAAACTGGTCTGCTTTCCCATGTGTAAACCCAAGGTTCTTATTTCCTGTAAGCAAAAATTGAATTAGTCGTATAAGTGGCCATCATACATTCATCTTTCTTATTCATTTCCATTTCTTCCATCTTCAAACTTTCTTCTAAGAGAGCTAAAAACCTAAAAGCATCTTTCTATCGTGACATTAGACCTTACATCCATAAGCAAACACCTTATCCTAATTACATTCTCTTGTTTGGGACCACAAGTTAGTCTCCAAATAGCAAGCAATCCATTTAGTGTCCTATCTTGCCTATAAGATCATATTTGACTATCTTTGGTAAGAGAAAGATACTCAAGTCTTACTTATTTGGGATCACAAGTCAATCTCCAAATAGTAAGCAGTTCACTCAATACCTTACCTTGCTTATTTGGGACCACAAGTCAATCTCCAAATAGTAAGTGATCCATTTGGTGTCTTATCTTGCCTACAAGATCATATTTGACTATCTTTGGTAAGAAAATGATACTATTATCTTTCAATATCATTTTGTTTGCTAAACTAAGGTCTCTTGTTCAAATTTGGGTAGTTGACCCACTGATCATCTAAGGTTAAGAGCTCTCATTTTCATTTTCTATTTCTCTCATAAGCCTTCATCCATCATTTGGCCATTCTTGTATGGTAAACACATGATCAGGAAGGTTTACATTGAACCCCAAAACACATTTGTGGGAATCAACAAAGCAATCAGAAATGGAGCATCTTCCTCCCTCAGCTGCAACTTCATTAGGGAATGTGCTTCCCTCTAATCCGAACCTTGGTATGCCTAATATCCAAGAGCCACAACAACCTTTTCATAATAGCAATCCAGGTGATAATGATGAAGAAGTATACCAAGATGAAGACCCTATTTATTTCGGTGATATTTCTAGTGAGGTTAAGACCTTCCTTGCAGACCCTTATAATGTAGAGATGATGGAGAAATCCATTAAGGCAAACAAGACTGATATATTCTTAAATCTAATTAAGGATGGTGTTAACGTTCCTACAAGTTTTGATGAGAACATCCTATTTACTCAAGTCAAGAAAGGTGGTGATCCCTTAGCACCTAGTTCAAGTGCAATGCCAACATCAAGCAAAGGAAAAGGACCTACGGTGACAACTAGTGCAATGCCCACATCTAGCACTTTACCACAACCAACGCTTCAAACCAACCTTGAAATCTTTCAACAATTCATCAATGCTCTATCAAATCTTTCCACATATGCTAATGCTCCACACAACATCTCAACAACTTCAAATGTAGGAGGACTTAGTATTAGTCAAGCACCAACTCAACCAATGGTCATTTCTATACAGCCTACACCTTTACCTCAGTTGCATGTGCCTACGACCATGGTAACAACATTGGCACCAAACGCAATGAGTGCATATCAAGAGGGTGGTTCAAGTGGAGCAACTCCACCACCCCAATAGGCACCAGCACAAACAAACTTTGAAGTAACACATCTCACTCAAATGATTCATGAACTACGAAATGAGGTGTGCAGCACAAACAATAAAGGGGTAAAACACTTGTCTCTTGATGAGATTTGTCCTTTTGATAAATCTGTTCCTATTACTCCATTTCTGGTTGGTTTTGAGATTCCAAAGTTTGACAAATATATGGGAAAAACATGCCCTATCGCACATGTAATGGAGTTCTATATTTTGTGTCAAGAGGTGGCATACAGTGATGATTACCTTAAGAGACTCTTCCCACGAAGTCTCAGAGGCCCTGCATTTGAGTGGTTCATAAATCTGCCTAAGGAGTTTCATACTACCTTTGATGAATTGGCAAATAAGTTCATAGCACAATACTCTTACAACATGGACAATCAGGTTTCATTAAGTGACTTGTGTAATACTAAGCAACGAAATGGAGAAACTTTTGCCAATTTCTTGCAAAGATGGAGACATCTTGCTAGTCATATGCCATACAAAATTAAGGACTCTCATCTTGTAGATATGTTCATAAAAAATTTGATACCTTAAATGTCCTTTTACTTGAAAATGGCGAGCCCTAAGGACTTTCCTACTCTAATCAAAAAGGGTAAAAACATTGAAAGTGGACTTTTAGAAAAAGGCACTTTCAAACATTATAGTTCTTCATCTGCCCATAATGAATCGAACAATGATAACAAGCCTAGATCATGGTCTAAGAATAGGGGTGTTACCCACGATGGTGTTACAGATGTTAAAAGCCTTCGAGGAGGTAGCAACAATAATTATCGCAACCGTAACAACAATAACTCAAATCAAGACAACTAGGGTAATCAGCAAACTCGATTCTTTCCGCGTAACAATTACAATCATGATTATGATTGAAATAGGACATTCACCAACTTTCGTGAACCATTGGAATCCATCTTTCAAAAGGTGGTAGATCATAACTTGATGATATTTCCTAATACACGTCCTTTTGATGAAAATCAACCAAAACCTAGGTGGTATCAAGAAAATGAATATTGCAAATACCATCGCGTCAAAGGACATGATACCAATAAGTGTTTCAAACTCAAAGTGTTTATCCAAAACCTTGTTGATAATGGAGAAATTGAAGTAGAAGGAGGTCCCTCCTCTAAGAATGCTAAGTTGAAAATATTTCAAAAGCCATTTCCTGATCACAATGATGGAAACAATAATACGAATCAAGCCTCCACATCAAACACTGTACCTTATGATTATTCTACTAACTACATATCAGGGTTTGACTCCTTTGTGGTAAAATAGATACCAACGATATATGTGGTTTTGACTCCTTATGTGGTCACATCGAAAGGGTAGACGCTCATGTGAATACCCTTGTCTTACAAGCAGCTGATTGTGATGCAACCACTTGATGTGGAAGACTCACTTTGTAAGCAGCTACTCCTAATAACAGTAATTCACCAGCTCCACACGTGCCTGCTATGCCATCCACTCCACAAAGGCCCGCTTCATGCTATGATGTATTATCCCAACTAGGTAAAACTCCTGCACAAATATCCATCCGTGAACTTCTTACGACCTCGCCTGTACATAAGGAAATCTTGGAAAAGGCCCTTTTAGAGTCCCGTGTCCCTGATAATATTAATGCCGCCCAATTCACTGCCATAATTGGAAACCTTGCCACTCAACAACATTTGGTCTTTACAGATAAAGATTTCCAAGCTCCCAATCCCAACCATAATATGTCGCTCCATATTTAAGTCCTTATACAACAACATAAAATAAAAAGAGTCCTCATAGACAATGGATCCGGTCTAAATCTTTGTACATTAAAGATGATTCATTTCATGGGACTTCCAGAGGATCTCCTTGATTCTAGCAAAAGAATTACTATAAAGGCATATGATGAAAGAGAAAGGGAATCAAAAGGAGTTATTATGTTGCCTCTCAAAGTTGGACCAGCCATTATCAATACTGAATGTCATGTCCTAGATTTAGATTTTCCATATAACATCTTGCTTGGTAGACCATGGATACACACTCTCAAAGAAGTGCCTTCCACATACCACCAATGTTTGAAATTCCTGCACCAAGGATGAGAAGTTACAATTCCAGGGGATCCCACACCTTTTGAATTTTGTAGAATATTGGAAGGTACTCCAACAAATCTTTGTCCCATATGTAAGTTTTCTGCTGTCATACCTAAGTCTCTTGTCATTAAAGAAACTGCTTCCCCTACAGTACCAGAAGCAGCCCATGAGAATTCAAATTCCCGTAAAGGAAAAGAGAAAGTTGAAGATGCTAAAGTTAGCACTACAGGGAAAAAGACTGCCTTTACTGACTTGGGAATGGGAGAGTATAAGTTCAAAAATGCCTTGTGTATTGGACAATTACCACTTTCCCCTCATTCCCGTGGAAACCCTTCACAATTTCCATCTTCTACTAATAAGGAAACCATGCAAGTTAACAAAACAACATTTGAACATTAGGGTTCCCTTAGTGATGAACACATGGAAGATAATATTTTGGATTGGTTATATTATGATGGCAAAGATGAACTTGTGGAGTCCAAGGATAAATATGTCAAAGCACTACCCATTACTGAAAACATGGGATATCATGGTACTGGTCTTGGCCCAAATGAAAATGGAATTAGACAACCCCTAGAAGCTAATAGCTATCCTAAAAGATGCAGTTTGGGTTCCCTCAAACCTAAGGTTACCTTTGCTAACAACTATTTGGCCGAACCTGAATCTGAGACTGAAGAGGAGGAATTCTTTGAAGTGCCTTTCCAATACGTCGAAGATTACCTAAATAATCATGTCCATACCATTACCGTAAATGACCTTTCATCCATTAATCTACCTCTCACTAACCCTGACATGATAGACTGGGACCTTCAAGATACGCCACCAAGTTTGGACATTTGTAAGTCTGATGAGGCAGTGATGGCACTCTTTGGCCTTAAGAATCTTTGAGATTACGAGCATGAGATCCAATATGATGAAAAAGCCTACTTTGGTAGCCAAATCAACTCTCTTAGTCACAAAAATGAAAAAGAAAACAAAAATCAAAAAATCAAAAAAACATTCTCTAGTGAAAACCCTTCTAGGGCACTTTTGGATGAGGGAAAAGATAAAATAAAGGACGCATCTTCTGGTGAAAACCTCGTAGAGGTGCCAGAAGAGGGAGAGTTGAATTTTCCATTCAGATCCTTGCTGCCAGAAAAGTCATCCATTTTGAGTGAAGACACTATTGCAATAAACTTGGGAGCAGAAGATAATCCACAGATTACCTACATTGCTGCCACCTTGAGTCCTGAAGAACAAAAAGCTATGACAATATTCTTGAAAAAAGGAAAGATCAACTTTTCTTAGACCTATAAGGATATGCCTGGATTGGATACAGATTTAGTGGTACATCATTTGACAGTTGATCCCAAAATCAAGCCAGTAAAACAAAAGTTGCGTAAAATGCATCCTAAGGTAGCACTTCTAGTCAAGGCAGAATTACAAAAGATGCTAGAAGCAAAGTTTATTCGACCCATTGACTATCCTGAGTGGATCTCTAATATTGTTCCTGTAGGAAAAGCATCTGGGGGCATTCGTGTTTGTTCTGATTTTTGAGACTTAAATCTCACATGTCCTAAGGATGATTTTCCACTACCCAATATAGACATCATAGTGGATTTGATAGCTGGACATGAGATGTTGTCTTTGATGGATGGATTTTCCAGTTATAACCAAATCAAGATTGCAGAAGAATATCAACATAAGACGGCATTTATCATGCCTTGGGGAACCTTTTGTTATCAAGTCATGTCCTTTGGTTTGAAAAATGCTGGTGCCACATAGCAACACGCGATGACTACCATATTCCATGATCTTCTACACATCATAATGGAGGACTATGTTGATGACATCTTAGGAAAATCCAAGACTAGAGAAGCCCACATTGATGTCCTTACTACTATTTTTGAAAGATTGGAAAAGTACAAAGTGCGCCTTAATCCAAAAAAGTGTGTATTTGGGGTCAAATCTGGTAAATTATTAGGTTACATTGTATCCAGAAGAGGAATTGAAGTAGACCCTGCAAAAGTAAAGGCCATCATGGATATGCCTCCTCCTACCACATTAAGAGAGCTTCGCAGTTTTCAAGGAAGATTACAATCAATCAGAAGATTTGTGTCATAGTTAGCTGATAAAGTTCATCCCCTTCAGCATTTGCTTCGTAAAGGAAATCAGTTTCAATGGGATTGCTTGTGCCAAAAAGCATTTGAACAAATCAAGGCATATTTGAGTAATCCTCTAGTCTTAGTCCCTCTAGTAGTAGGACGACCATTGATCTTGTACATTTCAGCTACTTTAGTTGCCTTAGGAGCACTCCTGGCACAATTAGATGATAATGGAAATGAACAAGCCATATATTACCTCACTCGAACACTAGTTGGTTATGAGTTGAATTACACTCCTATTGAAAAAGCATGTTTGGCCGTGGTCTTTTGTACACAGAAACTATGCCATTATATGCTTAATCATACTACATTTCTCATTACCAAAATTGATCCACTCAAATACCTATTGTTAAGAGCCACTCTCACTGGTCGAGCAGCAAAGTGGTACTTAATCCTAAGTGAATTTGACATTGTGTATAAGGATCATAAAGCTATTAAGGGACAAGTAATCATAGATCAGTTAGCTGAAGCAACTCTTCCAGGCAGTCACTCTATTGTGGAAAACTTTCCAGATGATACCATTATGACTATAGCCCCTAGTATATCATGGAAACTATTTTTTGATGGATCCTTCACATGAAATGGATTGGGGGCAAGAGTTTTGTTTGTAAAACCACAAGGGGATTTAATTCCTAAGTCCTACAAAATTTCATTTCCTTGCACAAATAACATAGCTGAGTATGAAGCATTAGTGATAGGAATGCGTCAAGCCATTAAATGGAATATTAAGAATCTTCTTGTCTTTGGAGACTTACAACTGGTTATCAAACAAGTGACTGATGAATATCACACCAAAGATGAGAAACTGTTGCCCTACCACCGAATAGTTGAGAATCTTAAGCAACACTTTACAAAAATTGTCTTTCAGCAAGTTCCAAGGGCCAACAATAAAGTAGCTGATGCCATGGCCACTATTGCTTCTATGATTGCCATGCCAGAATATAGTCCAAAATGCGAGTTCCTTGTTGAGAATCTTGTTACTCCTACTTATGAGCAAAATGATTCTAAAGTGGTGTGCGAGATCATTGGTCCTGAGTCTCCATGGTATACCGACATTTTTGCCTATCTACTTCATAAAACTATTCCCATAACCCTCACTCCAAACCAAAGTAAGACCTTTATTCGCCGAACTGCTCGCTATACAATTATAGGTGATACCCTTTTCCAGAAACACTTTGATGGAACCCTCCTCCGATGTCTCAATTCAGATGAAGCCAAAACGACGTTAGAAGAGGTTCACCAAGGGATTTTTGGTACCCACTCTAGTGGCTTTACGTTAGCAAAAAAGCTTCTTAGGACAAGTTATTATTGGCCCACTATGGAAGCAGATGCATATCATTTTGTGAAAAGATGTATCCCTTGTCAGCAACATGGCAATTTGATACACGCTCCCACCCAAGACTTGCAACCTACCATCACACCATGGCCCTTTTCCCACTAGGGATTTGATCTTGTTGGTCAAGTGTATCCTAATTCTTCTAATGGCCACAAGTATATTATTTTCGCAACTGAGTATTTCACAAAATGGGTTGAAGCCATTCCCTTAACCTACATCACCAGCAAGAAAATTTCTAAATTTATCCTAAACTATATTATTTTCCGCTTTGGTATATCTCAAGATATTATCACTGATAATGGAACCCCATTTAAAAACCAAGAGGTAGCCAAATTATGCCAAAAATTTGGAATAACCCATCATTTCTCCACCAGATACTACCCTCAAGGCAATGGTCAAGCTGAAACCACAAATAAAACCCTCCTGAAAATCCTAAAGAAAACTGTTGATACAGTTGGCCATAATTGGCATCTCCAGATTGCTCCCACACTTTGGGCCTATCAAACCTCCATTCGCACCCCCATAGGAGCCACTCCATTCTCCCTCGTCTATGGTTCTGAAGCCATTTTACCCATTGAGATTGAGTTAGCCTCCCTTAGAGTCTCTCTACAAAACCTCATATCTGATGAAGAATACCGAGTTGCTCGCTTGCAAGAGTTGGAACTCCTTGATGAGAGATGCCTCCGTGCCCTTAACCACCTCAGCATGTATCAACATCACCTCCAACTACAATATAATAAGAGGGTTCAGCCGAGAGAATTTGAAGTGGGTGATCTAGTGCTACAACATAATATGAGGAATCTCTAGAATCGTGAAAAGAAAGGAAAATTTGAGGCAAATTGGCTAGGTCCATTCATTGTTATAGCCAAATATGGTTCTGGGGCATATCAGATTGCTACACCTGAGGGGGATCTACTCCCTGAACCTGTAAATATTCAGCATCTCAAGCGCTTTTATGCTTGAGCATTTGTAGATCTTGTATAGTCTTTAAAAGTCCTGAAAAGACAAAAAAAAAAAATGCCAATCCATTGTCTATCCAAAACATTCCTTTCATGTCCTACCATCATTCTTCTTCTTTTTTTTCCATTTGTGCAGAGTAGTACTTAGTCTTTCGCTTGTTGCTAAATCCAACAAAAGACCTCTTGTCTATGAGGCCTCATTTTCATTTCCATTCTTGCATGCTTCCTATCAAATGGTTGTTTAATTGCATTCTGTTGCACACTTTTACGATAGTGACCACACTTGGATACACATAAAATCACCTTTTGGAGGCTTAATGATTCGAGAAGTTCATTCGTTTCACAAACGCCTGCCAGAATCACATAATCATATTATCACAAAACACTTGATTCAACATTTCCCCATAGGTTGAGTCCTTCCTGTAGGCGATCTGGGGACTTTCACTTTTCCAGACTTAAGGCTCTTGGCAGGAACTGTGAGATAAATGACTACTTGGTCATGAAGTTTTTTTTTATTTTTGTTTGGTTTGTCATATTTTCTTTATGTCTTTTATGGTTTTACTGTGTGTCTGTCTCATATATTAATGCCTGCCACAATGGGGGCAATTACGTAAAGGAGTTTTAACATTTATGCTTCTATAGCATATAATGCATACACTCTTTTGCAAAATAAAAATAATTTTGTGCTCTCCACATAAACACAACAAGTTCCCTTGATTTCACTTAGTTATGGTCCACATAATATAGGGTTTCATTCAATTCATGCTTGAGACAAGGTTCTATTTATGTCCTCCTCCTATGCTATGCTCCTGGATCTTTATGGGCAATGATTTTGACAGATATTCATTAGGTTGCATCTTTAGGTGGAGTGATCATTTTTTATCCTTTTAAGTTACATTAATTGTTCAGTATAGATTGCATTAGTTTACTCATCAAATTACATTTCTTAGTACTCATTAGATAGTCTAGTTCATTTTAGCATTAGCATTACATTTAGGGGCACATACATATCATAATGCATAAGTCTCATAATCGCTAGCCAATCTGCATCACACAAGTTAAGCATCATATAGTTTATAGAAAAGTTACATCACATCCTGCATCATAAACATCAGTCTCATAAGCATCACATAAAATTCATACATATGCATCATAAACACTCATACACATATAGAATCATCAACTCATGTCATGTATATATATCACAAAAGAATCAATGTCTGTACAGTCCAAATACATATAGAATCATATAGTACAAATGCATCATCTGCATATATCTATCACAATATCGGATATCTATACAAAATCCAGGAGCCATGCTATAAGGGTCCTGCTCCTCCTATGTCACCCCCTCGAGGTGGTCGGCTCTGCCCTACTAACTGCTCTGATCTGGCTCTGCCACCCGTGGTTAGGGAACTAGCCCCTCTCTTAAAATCAGGCTACCGCTGGTCGACAGGTACGACATCATGATACAGTGACCTATAATAGGCTACCTCTTGTACTGCCCGTGCCTCAGATCGCTTGGCTGAGATGGCCTCCTGCATCACTATCATGCTAGCCCTCTTGCAGCATGGACATGCAGTAAGTCAGTCTTTTCATTTCTAAAATGGGGCATTTCATGCTCGCCATTTCTCATTTTTGTTGTGTCTAGCAAAGACGCTGATCGGCGAAGACGTTGATTAGCGCAGACGCCAATCCGCGGAGACGCTGGTTTGCGCTTACACAAAATGTGTATTTTATCTCTGCTTTGCTCTCGAAGATGACATGGCAAGGTCTGTCGTCTCTGATGCCGCTATCCCTCGTGCAGATGACAGACTATGGTCTATCGTCTTCATTGGTTTTCTCGTAGCCTTAGCGTCTGCGCAGATGACAGGATGTTCCTTGTCATCTTCGCAGGTGCCGGTATCCCTTCTTTGTCGTCTGCGCAGACGACAAGGTGGAGACTATCATCTCCGCTCGGGATCATTTTTCGCCACATTTAGGGCATCATAAATGCCTCTAACCTAGTCTAGCTATCAAATTACCAGGAGGATCAAATGACTAACCGATACCCCCATCGCGGCTGGTCTCTAGTGCTCTTAAATGCGCTCACCAAACTGCAATCTCTCGATCGAGTCCATAGCTACTTTGGATGCTCTTCTCCTGGTGTGACAATGACCTTCCCATGGGTCCCTTGGAGGCTTATGTAGGTCCCGTGGACCCCGTTTGCATCCTTCTCTTCTCTGAGCCATGTCTGTCTCATGATTCCTCCATATTTTCATCCTATTTTTCTTATTTCCTTATTTCCCTTCTTTCCGTTCCAAGACCTTTTTACGAAAATTGACCAAATTTGTATTTCTTGCACAATTTCCGTGAGGGGGCATCAGGATTCTCCTTCCTTCTCTGGGGCAACCTATATTTTATTTTTTTTGATATGATGTCGTGCTGAAACCACATCAAAGAGGGGCAAAATGTAGACACTAAAAAATGTCCCGAATGACTTTATTAATTTAATTAATAATAGTCACATTCTTCTACTTATTTAATTAAAATTATTTTAATTAAATAGGTTCATTTTTTTCCTAAGTATTTAAATTTAATTTAAATACTTCCTAGCCTTAATGTGTTAAATTTAATTTAACACATGATTCTCCATTTATTCCCTTTTTTAAATAAATTTTATTTATTTAAATCCTCCATATCCTAATTAATTTCTTCTAGACCTAAATTAAATTAAATTTCATTTAATTTAATTTTTATCCTAATCTATAAGCCTAAGAGTATGTGTACTCTTATGAGTTGTCATCATAAGGGTTTGCATTTCTTTTTAAGTACATGGTGTCTACAACTTGAGAACTTTCTACACACATGTGCCACCTCATCATTTTATCCTTCCAACTAAAGATATGAGATAAGGTGCTTAATTGATAATCCTTATCCTTATCTTTTAGACACCCTCTAGATGTTTCCTGAGAGTCTTTAAATAGAAGCCTTGTCTCAAGCATTGCATATAGAGGATTATTGGATTGCATTGACACTCCGTCACTTTGAGTCTAGAATCACCATATTGAGAGCTTGCATTATAGCTACATTTCCACATGGAGTTCATAGGCTGCATATTAGGGACTTGATAGTTGGTAAGATTTATATTTTGTATTGCATCTTAGATTTTGTTGTGCATTTATATTTAGTTTACATTCTAGTTTAGTTTTCATTCTAGTTATTAGCTTGCATTCATAAATAATTTTCATTATTTCATGTTCATTGCATCATAGAATACCTTTGAGTGTGACTTCTTTCATAGTCATATCTTGAAAGTATTCTTCTTTTCATATAGTCTAGGATCATATTGCACATTCACTTTGCACTCACACTCACATTTGCACTTCCACACAAGGGATTTACTTATTGTTGTGTTTGTGAGAGCATACCAAACACACCCTCCATCAAAGATACACCAACAATGGCTACACATAGCTGCCCTTGTTGAGTATTAGAGGTGGTTGGAATTTTGGATTTTTGGTTGCTTTTGTGAATTTCTTTAAATTAGCTTGATTCCTTAGGATTCCATCAATTTGCACAATTTTCTAGCACACAATAACACATGAACACACTGATTTGGTGACCCAGAAACCTTCCAATTAGAAAGTAAAACTGGGGTAGGGATGATGCTCACAAAATTTAAATACTATAGTATAAAGTTTGCTGGTTAAGGCTTACAATGATCACTTCTAATGATCTGCCTTGTTAGGAGCAAGTAGGATTGCTAGATCCACCTTGTTAGAGGATTTACAAACATACAATGAAGTATACACTCTATTAGGAGATTTACAAAAGACTGCTAAGTCTACCCTATTAAATGATTTACAAATTGGTTCACTTGTTAGGATGAAGCAGTGAATCTGGTTACAACTGATTGCTGATAAGATCCCTTGTGCTCTGATCACTTGATGTGATGGATATAGCTTTTCTGCATCAATTGTTGACCTTATTGTATTCCTCTATTTTTTTGGTGACTAACTTTTCCTCTTTTCAAATATTGTAATATAACACCAAAGATGATCAATATTTCATTATTTCAAACACTGGCAAGGTTGGCCAATCACAAGTGAGCAAACATTACTAAGTTGGCCAGATAGTAGAAAACTCGAGTTCCTCAAACTGACTCGATGACCTTCTAATACTTGACATCCACTACAATACACTGCATTGTCATGCACTCGGTAAGAGTAGAGGCATGGTCCATACTAATCATTCTAAGTAGCTTGGAACTCGATAACCATTGGTGACTCGGTGAATATTGTGTCACTTGGTAAAAATTGAATCCATTGATAACCTTCTTCACTTGGTAAATACTGATTCCTTCATTTACCTTTTTTACTTGGTAAACATTGATTTCTTCATTTACCTTGTTTACACGATAAACACTGATTCCTTCATTTACCTTTTTTACACGGTAAAAACTGATTTCTTTGTTTACCTTGATCACTCGGTAAACACTAAGTTCTTTGTTTACCTTGATCACTCGGTAAACACTAAGTTCTACTAATGACTCGGTGAGCACTGACTGCTTGGTAAAAACTGTGAAGCTCGGTAACCACTAACTGCTAGGAGAACACTGTTCTGCTCGGCAACCATTATGAACTCGATAAATACTGCTAAACTCCCCATATGCTCAGTTTCCAAAGGAATGCTCAGTATCAACTGTAGACTGAGTGATGAGCTCGATAATCATTCAGAATCGAATAAGTGTTGTAACTAATGACAAATATATCATAATTCCAACACTTCACACCATCAATTTTGGTTACTAACTCAACCTAACTAAGTGCAATAGAACTTGATATCTTTTCATTTACCTATGCATGAAATTTATTCTTAGACCATTCTAACAATTTGACATTTGTACCTAGTTCTTCATCATTGATCTTCTCCACAATATTTGTTAACTACTCAATGATTGGCTTGGCTTCATCAGGTGTGAATATGCTAAATGAATAAATAAATATTTCTTTGATGTCATATAGTGCTTTTTTGTACCTATGTTCCATTTTGAGTAGTTCTTGGTGTTTCTTCCTGGCTAGAGCATCATGTAGTATGCCCATTTTCTCTATGTTGGTAAGATCAAACTTTGGCAGATCAATCACCTCATCTAAGTTGATATCACCATAGGGGCATGAAATTTCTTCTCAGACCATTTTAACAATTTAACATTTGTGTCTAGGGCTTTATCATTGATCTTATCCACAATATTGTCGAATTGCTCAATGATTGCATTGGCTTCATTAGGTGCAGATAGGGTGAATGCATAAATAACTATGTCATTGAAGTCATGTAGTGTTTGTTTCTGCCTATGCTCCCTTCTAAGTAGCTCTTGGTGTTTCTTTATGGCTAGAACATCCTCTCGTATGCCCATTTTCTCTATGGTGATTCATGTAAGATCAAAATTTGGTATTTCAATCACCTCACCTAAGTTTAGATAATCATAGGATGTGACCTCATCAACCTTAGATGTGCTAGGACTAGGTCTTGATGACTACAATGGTGTAGCTTCTACACTCAATCTGTGAAGTGCTTGACTAGTAATAGGAATAATAGTGTCTAGTAAGGTAACCTATGTTTGAATTTCTATTACTTCCTCTAGTTTCATAGTCAAGACTAAATCTTTAGTACTACCCTTATCCTTTTCTATGATCTTTGTGTCACCTTATGCTTGTGTTGTAGGTGTAGGACTAGCTTCCTAACCTATTTGGATTGGTTTGCCATCTTCCTCATATGTTGAAACTGCATGTACTAAAACATTTTGCACCAATGTACTAACATCTAAGGACATTTTTTCCTTGCTTTGATATATTACCATGGGCATGGTAGATTGCACTTCTATAGATTAAGGAGGGACAATGGACAATTCTTGATCTTTCTCCCCTATAGATGCCAAATTTTCCTTCTCAATATCATCCACACTCACCAAAACAAGATGACAACATAGTTTTCGTTAGTGGTGGAATCAACCAATATATTCTTCATATCCTTCTCTATTAAGGGATTGATGTTTTGAGTGGAGTTTTTAGAAACATCCTTGATCTTTACTATTTCTACCTACTGATCCTCCCTTTCCACATGAGGGGGACTGATACTCGACATATGTACCTTTGGTACATTATAATCTTGTTATTCCTCTTCCTCAGCTATAGCCTCTATACCTTCTTTTATAGTACCATATTCATGTCCTTCCCTTACAGATGCATCTTTTGTTACCTTAACTTTATATTCACCTATTTATGTAGGTGTCTATTTGTTTGACTCATCTATTGTTACCCCATATATCACTTTCTATATTGGGTGGTCTTTTAGACAACATCTTCAATATTGTTCTGTAAAATGTTAAAGGCTCTATATTTTGGAGAACATCTCCCTTTGTACTTATCAATGGACTTTATAAATGAAGACTTGTCCAAGTTTGGCATCACTCTTGGTAGAGTGGTGTCTTTGATATTCTTTTTAGTTGAGAAACCACATTTCCACTTGTTGGTGTTTTAAATTACGAAGCAATAAAATACTTGATACCAAGATGGTGAAGAAAAACTTAGTCTAAGGGTTACCTATTTCCTATTTTTGACTAAGACATCCTTATATCTAGACCCAACTTCAACAAAACCACAAGGATTTTCTACTCTTTAGGTTTTGAAAAACAAAGGCTAGTGCACCTGGGGGATAAAAGGATTCCAAAATAGATAGTTTCTTCACACTTCATTCATTCACTAATATTCTTTTAAAAAACTTATCCCCTATAGAAAATATTTGGTCACAAGTCTTCTTAGATTTACAAATAATTCTAAGTAATAACAACTAACCATAACACATAAATTAAATGTAGCCAATTGCTGGCCAACAATTAAATTCTTCATACATGAAAAGTAAATTTGATTTTTGAATTTTGAATCTATGCTTCATGCAATTTTACAATCCCTTCTCATGCAAACTAACCAAAATGATTAGTGTTGCATCTTTTAGGGATCAGAGTCTACCCAACAATTATTTTGATCTAATCAATTGTATTACAATCAATATTACTAGCAATTTATCCTAAACCTCATTCTTATGCATATCCTTCTTATTGACAAGAAATATTATCACCTCACTAAAGCATTTACTTAATTTATTGAATTAAAAGTAATGGAAAATTAATATACAACCTATCCTAGTTGTAACTCTCCTTTGTATTAATTTTCTTTGAAAATCACAAAACATTGATGTAGAACTCATAAAAACTCAAAATAAGACAACATGATCCTTCAATGTTAATGTACTCTCCAATTTTCAAAGAAAAATATATCAAAAAATTATCATCAAGAATACTAGATTGAATGTAAGTGTAGCAAAAACTAAAAGCTACATAAGAGTTTAGATCTCTACTCTAGACTTGGGATCTTATTTATATAGCTTGAGATGCAACATGCTTCTAGCATAGAGAGAAAAGATAGTTGTCCTTAGGATAAAAAAATATTTATAAAAAGGCTCTATCACAAAAGACAAAAATATGTGCAACATAATGTCTTTATCATGAAAAATCCTTTTGTGGGACCACTTTTGATATGATTTCTTATTTTTGAGGAGCTCCACTTGATAATTGGCCTTGATGCAATTATAATTCCTTAGATTGTGTTACCATTGGATTTACCTATGATGAACTAGGTTCTGATATTTGAAAGACAAGTTTAACACATGGTTCTCTTGTTAGATACAATTTATTAATTGTGTATTGTCTTTGATGTTACACTAATTTCATATCATTACCAATAAGTGTATGTTGAGCTCAATTGGGTAGTGAAGATAATTTTTTGTGTCTATCAAGTTCACTCGGGTGTCCAAGGAAAGTTTGCATAAGATGAGTGTTAACCAACCTCACTTGGTTACTAAAGAATCTTTGTGAGTTTTAGTGTTAATCAAGCTTCTATTGGTTAATGCAAGAAATCATTTTTGAGTTAGTGTTTACCAAGCTAGGTTGGCTAACAAAGGATTTTCTTGTTTTGGCATAATGATGTTAATTGATTTATCTATTGGTTCTAACCAACTAAGGTGATGAATATTGATTATTCTAAGTTGTATATGAGCTAACTTGAGAATATGAATAATATAAGAATAAGGTCAAGTTGATAATTTGAAAGTGTGTGTAAAAAATAATGTGAATGCATGGAAGCTTTTGAAGGTTTAATGATGCAATAAGATAACAAATCAAATGGATAAGCGGAATATTATTGTGGAATAGAAAAGTTATATTCAATCAAGAAGGGTCAAGTACAAGCCAGAATCAAGATCTAAAATGAGCAATTTAGATGCATTCAAATAAGGTAATCTCATTTTTACTCTCTAACCATTGTAGTAGTGATCTAAATCTCTTAAAAAAGTTGTCTTAACAACTATTTGTAAATCCTCTAACAATGTGGCAGTTCTATTGAATTTTATAAATACCTCTAACAAGGCCACTCTTTAAAAAGTGACTAAATCCTCTAACATGGTCACACCTAATGGTGTATTTTGTAACTTTTAACAAGTTTGGCTCCTAAAAGTTCTCACTTCAGAAGAGTGAATATAATAACTAGTTACAATTGGTGGGTTTCCCAAATTGGGTTTCCACATTGAATCTTGGTCTCAAATGTGTTCATTCTATTTTCTTTTATGTGCTTGCATCTAAGTTAAAATAATGGTAATCATTGATAACATCTAAAGATTTGCATATTCAGTATTTACCAAGTCACAACATTTTATGTGTATTTACCAAACATCAACAGTATTCCATTTTCAAAGTTTATTTTGTACTGACACCTAAGGGATTTGGATTTTTTTTTATTAGTAACTGGTTCATCCCTCCCCTCTTAGTTAATCCTCTTATATTTTCAACAATTGGTAGCAGAACTTTTGGTGCTTGCAAAGAAGGTTTCAAGGACCTAAGCTAAAGATCTAGATTTCTAATAGAAGAGAGATTTCCAAGCTGAATAGAGACAATTTTGTGGCATGGCAAGGACTTATGACATTATATTTAGCTACCATTAGTGATTCAGGATGTAAATATCTTGGTTCTAAACACAAGACTCCCATTGGAACATTATCAGTTAAAGATATTGTTGGAAAGAAGAATCATAACATCATGATTATTAATTTTGCATTTTCTCTTAGTTATATTGAATTTGATGAAGTAAAAGATTGTAAAACTACTCATGAGATGTGGACCAAACTAAGAGACATTTATGGAGGAGATGAGAATGTAAAAAGAGCTAAGGCTAAAAGTCTTAGAGGTCATTTTGATCAGATGAAAATGAGAGAAGATGAGAATATTGCAAAATATGTGGAAAGAATCAAAGCAAGTGTAATTGCAATTAAAGCATCTAGAGGAGACATTGAAGAGAAAATAGTTGTAAGCAAGGTACTTATAACTCTTCTTCCTATGTATACAATTAGAGTGTTTTCTATTCAAGAGATGAGACATGATCCAAATAATAAAATATCTTTGGATTCCCTAGTTGGAAGATTGATAGCTTTTGAGTTAGATAACTTTGATAACTATGTTCCTAGTTCAAAGGTTATTGAGTTTGCATTTGAAGCTAAACTTTCACTCAAGAAAAGGAGAAAGAAATCAAAGTCTAGTCAATTAGGAATTAAAGAAGAAGAAATAAAAGAAAGCTTATATAGTGATCTTGAAGTTGTTGAGGCCCTACTTGCAACAAAGTATTCCAAAGGCAGAGGAAAGTACAAAGGTAAAGTTCCTCTGATCTACTTTTCTTGTGAAGAAATTGGTCACATTGTTGCAAGATGTCCAAATAGAGAAAACAAAGATGAAAAGAAAAGCAATAATCACAAAGTCAAGAAGGATTGCAAGAACTACAAAAACTACATAGACAAAGGTAAGAAATTATTTTTATAGCTAAAGATTCTAATAACAATGAAGATAAAATGGTATATATTATTGTAAAGGATGAATCTAATGATGAAAGAGATAAGATGGAACTTATTCCTCATGTTAGAAAAATGATACATGGATTATTGACAGTGGCTTCTCACATCATATGAATATAGACAAAACAAAATTTGAGAAAATGGAATATTATGATAGAGGTAGTGTGAGATTTGGAAACAATGAACCTTGTAACATAGAAGGAAAAGGATTTATTTCATTGACTAAAGAACTTGTATGTGATAATGCTTATTGGGTTGAAGGATTAAAGCATAATCTACTAACTGTGGCATGGTTGGATAACATTGGATTCAAGGTAGAATTCACGAAT
The DNA here is from genome assembly GCA_028749045.1 of Cupressus sempervirens. Taxonomy (NCBI): domain Eukaryota; kingdom Viridiplantae; phylum Streptophyta; class Pinopsida; order Cupressales; family Cupressaceae; genus Cupressus; species Cupressus sempervirens. The sequence continues at coordinate 21,441,963 of CM053787.1, read as the reverse complement.
GGAAAGGCCAAACTACTAGATGGAAAAGGAAATCTAGTTTGATCTAGCAAGAAAACAAAAGGTATTCTATTTTATCTTGATCTTAGTGAATGTTTATGTTTTATTCCTCAAGTAGAACAAAGCTAGTTATGGCACAAAAGACTGTGTCATGTAAACTTTGATAATCTAGTTAAGATAAGTAGACATAGAAGAATAAGAGGTATTCCCAGTTTGAAGAAACCTACTACGGGTTTATGCAAAAATTACCAAATTGGTAAGATGGGAAAGACTAGTTTCAAAAGAAAAAACTATCAATCAGAAGAAGTCTTAGAAATTGTTCATGTAGACTTATGTGGGCCTATTGGAATAGAAAATTATAGTGTAGAAATTTTTTTAATTATTTTTGTTGATGACTATTATAGAATGATGATTGTAATGTATCTAAAAGAAAAATATGAAGCTTTTCAAAAGTTCAAAAGGTTTCTAGCAAGAGTATAAAAAGAAACTAGAAAGAGATTGAAATGTTTAAGATCAGACAAGGGTGGTGAATTCATCTCTAATGAAATCAATAATTTCAAAATTGAAAGAGGAATAAAGAGATAAGTATCAGCCCCTGGTACACCTTAGCAAAATGGTATAGTTGAAAGAAGGAATAGATCCATCATGAATTGTACAAGAACATTGATGATAGAAAAGAATGTTGCAATCAAATACTAGAAGGAAGCTATTAAAACTATAGTTCATACCTTGAATAGAGTACATTTGAAGAAAAACTCAAACCAAACTCCTTATGAACAATGGTATGGCTAAAAAAAATTATAAGCTACTTGAAAGTATTTGGTAGCAAATGTTATATCTTGAAAGATTCTAGAAAAGGAAATTTTGATGTAAAAGGTGATGAAGGCATACTTCTAGGATACTCCTATAAAAGTAAAACATACAAATGTTTGAATTTTTCTATTCATAAAATAATAGAAACTACACATGTTAGAATTGATGAGTTTGTAGAAAAGAGTAAACAAGAAAACAACAAAGAGCTAGAGGACTAAAGAAGGTTTTTTTACTATGAACCTAATACCCTGCCAAACCTATCTGAAAGAAAGGAGGCTTCATCTCCTAAGTCCCCAGAATCTCCAAAAATTACTGAGTTGTAGATAGTGAAACATGAGTCACAGTTTGAAGGACCTGAGTCATAATCAAAAGTTATCAAGCTAGTTCAAACTAAGTATGATGGACCTAAGTCACAAACAATGGGACTCGATCTTGAAAGTGAAGTTCACAATGAAGATAGCGGAACTCATTCTAAACCCAAAGAACCTATGTTAGCAAGATATGTTAGAAGGCATCATGCACCTAATCAGATAATTGGAGATAAATTTGATGGAACAATGACAAGAAGTAAGTTAAAAAGTACATGTTTACTTGCTGAATTTGAACCTAGAAATGTTAAAGATGCTCTAGATAATGAAATTTGGGTTGAAGCAATGAATGAAGAGATAGAATAGATAGAAATGAACAAAACTTAGAGTCTTGTTCCTAGACCCAAGGATAAAAATGTAATTGGCATAAAGTGGGTGTTTAGAAATAAACTGAATGAAGATGGAAAAGTTTCCAGAAACAAGCAAGATTGGTATGTAAAGGCTCTTCTCAAGAACAAGGTATTGATTATGGTGAAACTTTTTCTCCTATTGCAAGATTAGATGGTGTTAGAACTTTACTAGCATATGTAGCACATAGAGGATTTAAAGTGTATCAAATAGATGTTAAGTCTACATTCTTGAATGAAATTTTTCATGACAAAGTCTACATTGAACAACCCAAAGGTTTTGTAGATCCTAGCAAAAGAGACATGGTTTGCAAGTTAGAAAAAGAATTATATGGTCTCAAGAAAGCTCCTAGAGCCTAGTATGAAAGATTGGATTTTAAAGAACAAATGATAATAGTAGTCTGTATATCAAAAAAGGACCAGAGAAGAAGATTGTTTTGGCAGAGATATTTTTTGATGATAATTTATTCATAGCAAATGATAACTTGTACAAAGCATTTTGAGAAGAAATGAGTAAAGAATTTAAAATTTCTATTTTTGGTGAAATAAAATTATTTTTTGGGTTGCAGATAAAAAAGAACAAGAATGGTATCTTCGTTGCTTAATCTATGTATATTAAGGAGATACTAAACAAGTTTGGAATGGAAGATTCAAGACCATTTAGAACCCCTATGTCTACTTGACATAAACTTTTCAAGAATGATGATTCCAAAGAAATAGATCAGACCACATATAGATTAATGATTGGAAAATTATAGCATTTAGTGCATATAAGGCCTAATATTGCATTAGCAATTGGTATGGTGGCAAGATTCTCAACAATTCCCAAAAAAAATCACGTGATGGAAATTAAGAGAATCATGAGATATCTAAAAGGTACTAAAGACTATGACTTATGGTACAAACTCAAAGGAAATTTAGACTTCAACATGTTTAATGGGGCTGATTAGGCATGAACTCTTGATAACAGAAAAAAGAACTAGTGGTGGAGAATTATTTCTTGGTAAAAAACTAGTGTCTTGGACAAGAAACAAACAAAATTGCATCTCTCAATCCATAGCAGAGGAAAAATATGTGGTAGCAGTAGTTAATTGTTCTAACATTGTTTAGTTCAAACAATTATTGGAAGAAATGAAGATAGAGATCAAAGATCCAATAGTCATATACTATGATAACACTAGTGCAATCAATATATCTAAGAATCTAGTAATGCATACCAAAACAAAGCACATTTCTATAAAATATCACTTCTTAAGAGAATTGGTGTAGGATAAAGAAGTCGGATTGGAATATGTAAATACAAAAGAATAGATTACAAACATATTCACCAAGTCATTACCTAAGGATGCATTTATATATCTAAGAGGTAAGCTAGTGGTCATTCCACTTTCTAAAGCTTGCTAAATAAATTTTAGTGATGCATCAACTAGAGCAAGTTGAAGATTAATTAGCTTGTGAAAAATTGACAAGGGCATATTGAAAATGAATCAATAATTAAGGTACCTTGATATTAACAGAGTTGTTGTCTTTGGCATGTGTTGTCAAGGAGGGAGAAGTTTACTATCATATCTCATAGAAAAAAAAATTATTATAAAGGGGGAGAATTTTTCTATAAGAGGGAGAAATTTTCTATCATATCATAGAAACTTTATGAAAAGATATCTATGAGGGAGAATGAACTTGACAGAAGTTGTTGTAGATAGAGAGAGAAACTAAAGAAAAAGATATCACACTGATAGAGGGAGTTTTAATGGATAAAACTAAGGATATGTTCCTTACTTTATTTTTGTTCCAAAATTTTATTGTGTTATGAGATGTTGTGTTGTCATCAATGGCAAAGAGGGAGATTGTTAGATACAATTGATTAATTGTGTGTTGTCTTTGATGTTACAAAAATGTCATATCATTATCATTTAGTGTATGTTGAGATCACTCAGGCATTGAAGATAGTTTTCTATGTCTACCAAGTGTTCTTGAGTTTTCCAAGCTAAGAAGACAATGTCTACTGAGTTCACTCGAGTGTTGAAGGAAAGTTTGTAGAAGATGAGTCTTCATCGAGCTCACTCAATTACTAAAGAATTTTTGCAAGTTTGTAGTGTTAATCAAGCTTCTGTTGGTTAACATAGGAAATCATTTCTAAGTTACTATCTACTGAGCTAGGTCATCTAACAAAGGATTTTCTTGTTTTTGCATAATAAGCTAAATTGGTTTATCTATTGGTTCTAGATGACTAAGTTGATGAATATTGATTATTATAAGTTGTATATGAGCTGACTTGACAATATGCATGATATAAGAATAAGGTCAAGTTGAGAATTTGAAAGTGTGTGTGAAAAATAATGTGAATGCATGGAAGATTTTGAAGATCTAATGATGTAATAAGGAAAATTAGAAGGATAAGTGGAATATCCTTATGGAGAAAAAAAGTTATATTCAATTAGGAAGGATCAAGTACAAGCTAAAATCAAGATTTGTAATTAGAAATTCAGTTGCATTCAAATTAGGTCATCTTATTGTTACTCTCTAACCATTGTAGCAGTGATCTAAATCTCCAAACATAGTTGGCTTGACAACTATTTGTAAATCCTCTAACAAGGTAGTAGTTGTATTGAATTATCTAAAGACCTCTAACAAGACCACTCCTAGCAAGGTGACTAAATAATCTAATAGGGTCACACCTAATAGTGTTTTTTGCAACCTTTAATAGGGTTGGCTCCTAACAAAGCTCACTTCAGAATAGTGAAAATAGTAACTAGTTGCAATTGGTGGTTTTCCCAAATTGGGTTTCCATGTTAAATCCTAGTGTCAAATGTGTTCATAATATTTTTTTTATGTGCTTGCATCGAATTCAAAATAATGGTAATCATTGATAACATCTAAAGATTTGCATATTCAATATTTACCAAGTTACAACATTTTATGTGTATTTTCCCAGCATCAACAATATTTAGTTTTCAAAATTTATTTTGTACTAACATCTAAGGGATCTAGAATTTATTTTAGTAGTAACTGATTTACCCCTCCCCTCTTAGTTACTCCTCTTATATTTTTGAGATCTCCATCCAGGTCATCATTTACTAAAAAACCTAAAGTTACACTTGATTCTTTTGCTGTCGAGTCATCTGTTTGACCTTTTATATTTGTTACTGTAGTTGATTGTTTATCTTTTTCCTCTTCTTCTTTAATTGATGCATCAATTATTTGTAGTTCATCTTCATTCATTGCATCTTGCTCACTTCCCTTAGATAGTAGCTTATTAGTCTTTAAAAAAAATTCCACCCACTTGTTGAAAAGAGTGTCATCTGGCCAATTGAAAATATAAAAAAATTGTTGCTTTTTCAAAACATCTTCTCCTAGTTTATTTATTTCAACAAACTCCCTTCTTAATAAATCAAAGAATATTTGAACTTTAACAACTTCCTCAATTTTTTTGGTCAACCATGCATGCCCCCTTTCATTTTTATCACTTTATTTAACCTAAGGCATAAAAATCATTCATTTCTTGGGCTAACTCTTCTTAATTCTTCAATTCATCCACAACCTTGAGTGCATGAGGGAACAATTCAAAATCTTCATCTAGATATCTAGAAAAATAATTTATGATCCCTTTTTGCAGAGTGACTCTCTTGTCATCAAAGTTAGAGAGGACTTTAGCTATGTCAAATGTTTTCTCTATTTTCTCATAAGATAGACTAATAGATGAGAAACATAAAAGAGTGACATCCATGTCCCTATTATACCACTTACTCACAATTGGATTCAAAACTACCTCATTATTTTTTAGCTCATTCCATATATCCATTAACTGCAACAATTTTTCATAAAATGTGGACCAAGAAATTTTTTCTACAAGATACATAATTGTATTTCTAATTTCTTCCTCATATTGGACATCCAATTCCACATGTAGTGCCAATAATTTGATCATCTATATAAAATTGAGGTCTTTTTGGAGCATCCAGTAGCTCTATGAGAGGAGTTGAGTTGAAAGGTTCAAATTGGAGGATGGGGAGGATAAGCAATCTTGGGTTGGCTAGATTATCCCACTATTCTTTTTCCAAATTGCTTGTCCATTTGAGCAATCTGAGCCTCTATTTGATGTATCCTATATCCTCTTTCCTCATAGGCCTCTATCATCTCTTCATATCTAGCATTGAGCTCCAAGAATTTATTCTTGTCCTTTGCACCAATGATAACTCCAAAATCCACTATTTATTTGGTTATTTGGGACACCTTTTCACTATCTACCTCTTCTTCCTTGTAAACCATGAGATTGCCTATATGTTCAACATTTGAGGCTTCTTGAATCCTAGATTTATCCTTTTTCTAAATAGACTATATCACAAATGCTTGATGATCATTACTATATTTCAATCCCTTATGGGCGTGCAAGACTTCTTCTTTAGTTTTGAACTGAGTGTCTTTTTCTTTTCTCACAATATTGAAAACCATGGCATTTTTAATATTTCATTTAGGTAATATCAAAATTCTTGAATCCTTTAATAGCCATCTTCCCCCTTAAGGGGTTACCTATGCAAACTCCTCGATGAAACTAGTTTTAACTTCTTCTTTAATTTCAGTGTCCTTTTTGCTAGGGTGCTCTGCTTTAATCATTTTACACTTGGCCTCAAAATTGTGACTATTTCTTCTCCACAAAAATTGAGCAAACCCTCTTGACTTGACAAAACTTTCATCATCAATAAATTTCTTAGATGCTTGTTCTATTATAGGATCTATTTCCTTACCTCTATAATCTCCCACAATGAGAGCTACTATTGGCATAAGAGGTTCCTCAAGAACTCCTCCTATATCTATTGTTGTGACTACAATATCCCTCTCCCCTCCCATTTGCCTCAACTACTCTCTCAAGGATTCTTCATAATCTATCTAAAGTGGGGTCTAGGTAGGGGATTATTCTTCAACCTTATATGATGATCCCTACTCCAATTTATGTTTCTTAGTTGTAGGTGCGATAGGTAGTCTTTCAAAGCCTAGTCTTTGTACTAAGGAAAAATTTGTACACTATTGGACACTATATACTTGACTTTCTTCTACAATGTGTACTACCCTAGGTTCAAAATCATCTTACTTTCTAATCTCTTCTCCAGCTCAATGACCTTATCAAGGTGTGCTTGGGTCAGAATTTCCTTCTTCTCATTGAAAGTTTGCATAAACCCAACAAAATTTTCCATCACCATATCTATTTTTGCACACCAGTATTTTCTATTAGCAAGGGGATCATAGTCTAGCTCAAAAGAATTTATAAAATCTAGAAACTTGCTACATACTTTGCACTTCTCTTCTCTAACTTCCTAATCTTATAATGAGAACTTGTTCCTAACTATATCTTTTAGAAAGTACATCATGTGTTTATGAGCTTTGGCTTTAGTTCTTTCTTTGAATAATTCATAAAATCCCTTTAGGTCTATAAAGCAAGTAGGGATTGAGGCATTTAATATTTATCTAAAAACTTCTCTAAGTGCTTTTATCCTTTTTTGACAAAAAAAAAATTGTGCACAATAGTAACTTGGGGAAAGAAAGTACCTTTGGATTTTCCCAAAAATTATCTTTCTTCTATTGATCCTATCTACCACAATAGCTTAGAAATTCCTACTTTCAAAGGTGCTTGATAAGGTAGCAAGTGTAGTTTTCCAAGAAAATCATAAGCTCTAAATATAATAAACATTGCATATGGGATGATGTCTCCCCAATTGTGACTTGCCATCAACCCTTTGGCATGATCTTTTGGTCTGATTAGTTCTAAAAGAGATTGAGGTATCCTAGGGCTATCCCCTACTAACAATATTATAATATTGGAGGCAAAATACTTATAAAATCCAACAAAACTTGCATCAGCCACCTCTCATGTCATATCTACACTCCATAATTAGATAGGGAGTTTTTCTCTATCTCTTTCCAATTCTAATTTTGTTTCTTTAGAGAAAAAGGCAACTCCTTTATACAAACATGTGTACATTAACATGGAGTACCAAGAGAAAGGCTTATCAACTTTAGCCTTTGCAATACCGATTAACCTAGTATGAATCTCTTCTTCCTAGAGACTAGAAAAGTAAAAAATAGAACTCATACCATACTAAAGGATTTGAGTGATGATGAAGACAATAGAACCTAGATGTGGTCTTCTTTATCTATGACAAAAATCTTGTAGAGAGAGAAATACAATGCTTGTGCTCTAGGGTTGAAATATTTTTTCAACAATGGTTCTAGAGTATTTGGTGTAACTAGGGGTAATGGTCCTATCTTGACAAAATGTTCTTGTAGTGGTCCTCCCCTTAAATATACCCTTTGTGTATCATACCTATCATGTGGGTCTTCCATATCTATCTTCTCATGAACTAAATGGTTAGGGTTTAATTTAAAAACTTCTCTGATCAATTTTGGTGAAACCCTAAAAATATTATCATAGGCATGATTCTTTACTATCCTAGTTATTGGATCATATTTCTTTGACATTATTGCAAGAAAATAATCATTAATGAAAACTCTTTGGCTAATTAATTTTCCAATGTCAAGTTCCCATATATTATTCAAAGGAGTATCAAGTCTTCTTTTTGCAAACCCTTTATAGAAAATCTCTAATCCACGATAGATACTTTAGCATCTCTCAAACAGTTTTCTCTATCATAAAAACCCTCACTAACCAATAACCTATGGATATTTGGTATGAATTCTTTCCCCTAGAAAGTTCATTCATGGATTGTGGCATTTTGTCTAAAAACTCCTCATGCACATCCCTTTTTAAGTAATATATTTTCCTTGAGAAATCTCTTCATGGAGGCATGTTTAATAATTATCTTTCTATGAATATACTTCCTCAATTTCCCTAAAATCTAAAATACTAACCTAATTTTCCTATTTTTCTCCTTGAAAATCCTTAATAACAACTCCAAACCCCTAGAAAAGTGCACCTTTAGCTCTAAAAATCTTCACTTTGTGAGAATTTTGCAACTTTAGTGTTCAATAATGAAAATTCAAAAACCTTATTACAAAATTGATCTCACATGAAACAATATTGATAAAAATTAATACTCCAATAGTCATATTTCATGTCACACCACAAAAATTGAAATTTATTATTGATTTTTACAAATTAGATGATTTAGCTTTAAAAATCAAATGACTGTGTTATTCATTTTTACAATTGGCTATGTGTCATGTAGGCAATTCCCTACATTCCATAAAGTTCAAGAAAGTTCAAATTATGGGAAAGCGTTGATCAACAATCTTCACTAGATCAATGGTCGAGAAGAACCTTGGGAAGTATTACACTTTCCTTTAATAATTTAGGCACACTTACACAATCACCATCCAATTTATTTTACCTATGTACTTATTAGAAAATCAACATAAGATATTTGGCATGTGTCCCACCTTAGCATTACTAGGCAACATTTTTGAACCACTGACCCTAGTTGGCTCCATTTCATCAAGGTGCTTCCCTACTTTCTTTAAACATCAAACATCTTAAGAAATCAAGAAATTTCTCTCCATTTATCTTCAAATAATCAATGGTTCCATAAGATTTACTTTGTCTGAAACTAGTTAGCAACAACATCCAATGAAATTGAGTTAACCTACCACGTGTTTTGACATTTTTGCAATCTGGCAGGCCATAACAAAAATGACTTCATCAAATACACATGTCATATAGGTGCTTCCCCACATTCCATAAAGTTTTCACATCTTCAAATTATGGGAAAGTGGTGATTGTCAATCCTTAGACAATCAATGTTGCAATGTTACATTATTCAAAATAGTCCTAGTCACCTAGTTCATCCAAAGAAATAGCTCAAGCTTTCTAGCATGTCCTAACAATAGTCTGACAACTCTAAATTATTTTGGTAGGTCCAACTTTTGTGGCTCATTAAGGAGCTAACATGATTAGTGGCTACATATCATCAAGGTGCTTCTCTGCATTTGCTATGACTTGAACACTTTCATATTGAAGGAAAGCACTCATCATTGATATTACTTTGATCAACAATTTGTAAAAGCAGGCCATACTACAATTAAAATACTTTCAAAGAACACTAGTGAGTCAACATGAGGTTAAAATCATGGTTTAAAAAAAAGGTTAATAGAAAAAAGATTTTCAGGAAAGTATTTTAAAAATAAACATAGAGAAAAAAAGGAATTTCTTAAGTGAGAAACTTCCCATGTATTTTCAAAATAAACCAATACTCTCCTATTATTTGAAAATCAGGGCTCAAACAATAAGGCTTTCATGAAACTTAAGGTTTTTATCTTGGGTTTTTAACACGCTATCTCTAAATTCATTAATCCACAAGGTTTTCAAACTAGGCCAACACCACCTTTAATTAACTCTATTAGATAGAATTTTGAGTAAAGCATTGGTAATCTCAATTGGAGTCTTCTTCAAAGTTGTCATCATGGGATACGCAGATTCTTCTACTTTATTCATTTCTATCTTCCCAAGTTTATCAAATTCAACATGTGTGAACCTTGATAAATCAACATTATTTTTGATATTGTCACACAAGTTGTCCAAATTAGAAGAAGGACTATAAATTAACACTTTGAATTGGATATTGTCATCTAACTTGATCCTCTCGTTAGTTGATTCTGCTAGAGCTATATATTTCCTCCTTTTTCTTTTCTCTAGTTCATCTTCCTTAGTAGCTATACTAGCTCTCTTCTCTTTAGGCTTCTCAACTTCCTAAGTATTCTTAGCAATAGCTCTTGTGCTAGCCCTAGTGACATGAACTATAGGATATTGTTGTGAACATTTCACAACTTTGTTTGGTTTTCTTGTTGCTTTCTTTTTTTTTCCTCTTTTTTTCCTATAGCTATAGGTACTTCATTGGCTTCTGCTCCCTCACCACCTTCATCAAATTCTACTTCTTCTCCATGGTCCTTACCTTGACTTTGTGTGAGAGAAAGTGGTGCTTGGGAAGGTGTATATTCTTCACCATATTCATTATCCTCTTCTTCATCATCTCCTTCTACCTCTTTACCAAATTGTTCCTTGAGTCTCTTCACAATTTTGTTCTTTTTCCTCATCACAAAAGTTGTCTTCAAGTTCATTGAGATTTTAGACTTGGCTACATCATAGTTTCCAAATGCAGTAGCCTACTTATCTACTTCCTCTTCTAGTAAAGTAATGATGGCTACAAATGACTCATCCATATTAATTTCATAAGACAGTGGCCCAAGCCATCTAACCCTTGGAACAACAACTTAAAAATAAGTGAAATCAACATCAATTAGAAAAAAAACATGATTGAAATGTTTCTCTACTAGTGATACTAGTATCCTTTGACTTTGTTTTATTGAATTCTTAAAGTCTTCAAAATAATTTGTGATTATAGTCTCAAAATTATCTCCAAGTTGCTCTATGTATTCTCCAATCTACACTAAAATAGACCTATTGGACTTCCAAGAGACTTCTCCAAATGAGGTAAATGTGTTCTACACACAGAAAAATATACAAAGAAGTATTGAACCAAATTTGTATTGTGCACCTTTTTTCTTTCTTATGGCTCCCAATTTTTTTGAAAAATACTAGAGTTGTAACTCAACATGGTCATAGGAATGATCATTCTTAACTATCTTATAGCCTAAATCCATAGCTATGCATGGTACACTATTCATTTTGTTGGATTGAAAGAGCTTATGTGCAATGAATTTGACTACAAATGAAATTAGGGGATCATTTATTGTACCTATGGTTATCCCTCTCTTGTTCCATAGTGCCTTTTTATTCCTTTCAATTCCCTCTTTTGCATCACCTCACATATTATTTTTTTTTTCTAGGGTAGGATACCTTGTTACACTTTGAATAATCCTCTTTGTAATTTGGATAGGGCCATCTTGTAACCATACAAAGTTGTCATGTATTATGCTTAGAACTATTTTAATCCACTCTATCTTGAATACAATAGGAAAATATAGGGCATGAGTTAACCCTTTGCTCTCTACAATTTTGTTTTCCTCTTTCAACACTCTATTTTCACAAAATTTTCAACACAATTCTCTTATTTTCATGTCTCCTATACTCTCTACCTTACAAGTGTAGTAACACCTTACATCTTGTATCATTAAAACTTGTGGTGGCATCATAGATAATGCACTGAATGGGTATCCTTTGTATGTAATGTCAGGAATTTACTAGAAATGTGGTTGTTTAATCTCATTACTAATCAACTAAATATTTAAAACTCCCCTTCCTTCCTTAACTACATTAGTAGAAGAGCTAGACACCATAACAACTATCTAGGATTTGCATAAATTCAAATTACATAGCTTGACACATGATAAATACCTTTAAAAATATGATGTTTGGTGTGAGTAGCAGTTGAATCTAGTATAAAAGTGCTTGAATTGATCTCTCCAATTTTCCTTATGCTCTTTGTGCTCTCTTCAATCTTGAATGATTGCAAATGAGTAAAAAATTGACCATATAGCCCTTGCAACTTTATAATAAATTCTTAGTGCTTACATAGTTGTAAGCTTAGCTTGAATAGAAATTTTGAGTCACTTTGATGCAGGAGCATCCAGAGGTATAAGGGCAATCCTGTGTCACCCAAAAAAAATGTACTTAGACTTAGTTTCTATTTCATGTGTTTTCATTTTTAGATACCCATTTGGGTCAAACAAAGGTTCCAACTCTCATAGTTCCACTACTGGTGTTCTAGGTTAGAGTATTTGAGCACCTTGGGATATGTGTAAATGCCAAAAAAATAGGACTATGTAATTGAGCCATAATTATGGTGAATTAGAAGGTTTAAATTGGAGGAAGGATTAAAATTGTAATTTAGAATATTATAAAAAAAGAATTAGGTCAAAAGGCTGCAGGGTTTGAAAGTTATGGCATATTTTTGATTTTTGGAGACCTCCTAAGAATGCTTCAAAGTATAGTTCAGGGAATTAAATGAACTCATATAGGGCCAAATATGGGGGATGATCAGACCTAGTCCACAGGGCTATAGAGTACTTCAAGAGATTTCCAAAAATGTAAACGGTTTGTCAATCAGAGCTACAGTTCAAAAGTTATGCATCCCAGAAGTTCAATTACCGTTTCTGGATTCTTTTAGTTTTGCGCCAACTTCTAACGTGACTTTTGGAGCCTTCTATTTGGTTGGTGGATGCCAAATAGCACTTTCTAGAATTTATTCCTAATCCTAAACCCTTTGGGTTCTATTTAAGGATTTTTTGGCATTGTAAAAGGCAGTTCGAAGTGGAGTTTGAGAGAAGGTACATGGAGAAGAAATTATCTCTAGATTGATGCTATTGTAAGTCCATAGGGCATGTTTTGGAGTCTATTTATCTACACTAAGTGTACTAGAAAATTTTTGTAGTTAATAAAATTTTCCCTTTCTTGTTGTGTCCATTCTCTATTTGGGTTGTGTCTCCATCACACTTGGCTTCCATGTAATTTCTACTATGCTCAGAAACCATAGTGAGCTTGGCCAACACTATCACCTTTGATAGCTCAACACCAACTAAACTTTCACTTGATAGCAACATGAAAACTTATAGATTTCTTCTAAGTTCTAACCAATACTTTTCATCTTACTTCATGTATATATGATCTTTTTAGAATGAAATCCTTGGAACTAATGCATAATTGAACTTTGAAATATCAATTCCACACATACCTCTCGATTACCTAGTTGGGGGTGGTGTGATCACCTAATCTATTAGATGAAGTGATCCCATCTGAACTTGATGTGCTACAATCTTCCTTTTTTTTCCATGTCTTGTTCATATGTACTTTGACTTCTTCAATATCAATTTTTTCTTTTCCTTTATTGAATTCACTACTAGGTGCTTTTGACCTTGTTGGAAAATTTCTATTAATGTGACCAATCTTCAAACTACTAAAATATGTAGTTTCACTCAACCATCTACTATAGTCACTTCTAAAATGTGTTGTAATGCAATTATTAGAAACATGTGCATATTCCTAACAATAGTGAAAACTATACCTTGTATTGTAATCCCAATTTTAGGATTTTCCATTGTGTTGTACCTTTGTCTTCTTGTTTGTTGACTAGTTAGGCTTGGATCTACACTGATATGCTCTATGTCCATACTTCTTATAGTTATAGTAGTAACCTTAAAATCTTTGTGCACTTGATGTATTGGTCTGGCATTCATGTGCATGATGTCCTTCACTGTTGCACTTATGACAGTTACCCATGAATTTCTTCTTAGGGTTTTGGTTTGCATTATTGCTCCTACCAAAATTTTTTGTATGACCTAACTTTCTACAATTATGACAAGTAAGTTTGTAGTTCTTACCTTTTTTGCTTCTTTGTTAACCACTTTTAGATGATTCTCCTTCTTTAGTATTGGTGTAACCCAACTAGTAGTATCACTATCAGATCTAGGAGATCTCATCAATTGCTAAAAATGTTTGATGTCTTCACTAAGTTTTTTGAAACTTTCAAAAAATTATTTTTCTCTATTTAGATAATTTCTTAGTTGTTCATTCTATAATTTTAGTATCACGATCTCAATATCTTTACCATTCAATTCATGATTGTCAATCATCATTTGATTGATTGCTTCCAGCTGCATGTGAGCAATCTTTTTTACCTCTGATGTCTTCTCTTCTAGTCTATTGGTCATCACCTGCAATCATTACTTTGTCTTCCTCATCTTTTTTTTTCTCAATCACCTCAAATAGCAATACTGATTGGAATTCTTTTTCTATCTTAATATTTCTTACTTCTTCATTTAGGGCACCATTATTTTCCATTAGATTTGCAATAGTTGCATCAAATTCACTTGTATTTCCATCTACAAAAAATTTAGTAGTGTTATTCTCTTCAATAGCTATCTCTTTCCTTCTCTTCAGTGAGCACTTTAACTCATTTCTTTCTTCAATTGGCTGATATAGGACAAGTTGTATTTCAATCTTCTAATTATCAATAACCTTTCCTAACTTGTAGACTTCCATCTTCAAGATCTTTCCTCAAAGCTCCAAAGCTTTGCTTTGTAGAGAACATGGCTCTGATACCAATTATTGGAAATAAAATAGGGAAATTAAAATCTAAGGGGGAGGGGTATGAATCAATCCTTCAAAATTTTAACCATAAAATCATTCATAACACATCCATCTCACAATTTTCATGTAAACTAAAATAACAAGCTAAACATATTCATCCATAGCATGAAAGAAAGCAACATTCAACACATAGAAGGTAAAACTAGGGTGAGGATCACACCCACAAATATTTACTACTATAGTTGTAAAGTGTATCTAATGAAGGTTACAATGTTTGATCATAAAGTATGATCTACCATATGAAAGGTTTGCCCTATTAAAGGCTTATAATATTATTAGAACTTACCTTGTTAACAGATTTCAACACCCTATGAGAAGTGCACCTAATTAAAGGATTTAATCTTAAAATGAAGTAAGAACCTTGTTAAAGAATTTACAATAGCCCATTAGGACTAAATTGCTAGGATATTTAATAGATTTACTTGTTAGAATGTCTTAGCAATGATCTTGCAGTTAGCACTTTGCTATTAGATAACATGTCACCTCTTTTAATATATCGTTGATCCTCTCTAATTAGATGTGTCACTTTTCTCCTCTAACTCCTTTCCTCTATTCTCATCTAACTAATTCTGCATTGTATATCTTAATTGAAAACTCCTTAGTAACCATGAATGCTTTTTTTGTGCGTGCAAGCTTCTCTCTTCACACATACATTATTTAGGGGACCTACGTGACTTAGGGTTAGGTATGAATCAATGATTGTGATTCATCCATTTTTCCACTTAATCCATCACTTTCACTAATTTATTTCATGTACTGCATAGGGATCATCAATATAGATGTGTTCTTATCATTTAGAATTGTAAAAAAATCCTTAAGTTGATTCAAAAATGGTTTATATATAAGTTTTTGCCATTATAAACAACTATGTCCAAAACTATTTTACTCGGCACTTGAAGTCTCTAATGCTCAACATCCATTGTATCTTCAATGTTGTAACTATAACTTTGAATGACTTGACAACCATTAATCACTTGGCATCTAAATGACTCAGCATCAATTGTCTACTTGGCACTTGCAATGACTTGACACTTACTAGTTACTCAACAAATACTATATATCTCACTCAGTATATACTATTTAACAACTTATGCTTGGCATACATTACTTGTTCAACATGAACTAAGCTCTATCTTTCAAATGACTTAAGCATATTGTCACTCATATGCCAAAACCAATATGAGATTAATAGACAGTTATAAATTTAGGAGTTAAGGAATTTTACTTCTTTCACTTTGTCAAGAATATGAAATTCCAAACTTGTTGTATAAAGTTTTTCAAATACTTGTAAATTTTGGACCAACTTGTTGTATTGTGCAAGTTAAGAAAATATTTTCTCACTGAGTTACAACTTGAAGTTATATCTATGTACCAATGCATTGTGAATTTGATGGTATAGTGAATGATACAAAAATTGGAAAGAAGATTTGAATAAATGATCAAAGCTTCTTAGCAATGGTTGAAAAGACTATATGAGATTCTATACAAGAGTTACTAAATTAGGATAGAATTTGAATATGAGGTTGCTTAAAATATTGAAGAAGGTTTGCAAGCATCACATATTAAGGTATTTTTCACTTTCATGAGATTTCTTTTCCATGAAATTAAGTTATACAAAAGCTTCTCCATCAAGTGATGTTTCTAGCACTAAGTAGGAGAGTTGTTTAATGCATCTCCACATGCTTTATGAAAGATAGATTTAGTAAATTTCTTTTACATGTTGGAGTATGTTTGGAGATTGAATTGGTAGAAGATTTTTTAGATCTACTATAAGTTATGAATTCTAAAATTTATCTTGGTGAATGAGTTGTAAGCTTGCACAAAATGTCAAATTTCATTTCACCTAGTATGTAGTCCATTAATGAAAATTGTAGATCTATTTCTACAAATAGATACTTTCCATTGCACTTTGATGGTATTCATGGTTTCCCAAATATTGTGTCCTATGATCTTAGAAAATATTTTACTAAGTTCAGTGGGAGCCATTTGGATTTAGCCAATCATCATATCCAAATATTTATTGATTTGATGATGACTTTGAGATTGCTCATGAGGATGTGCATATGAATTTGTTCGTTCAAACCTTGGAAGATGGTGCTAGAGAATTATTTTCCTTTTTATTAGCATCTTCTATTTCATCTTGGAGTGAGTTGCATTCAACTTTCATGGAGCAATTTGGGGAAAGAATAAGCATATTTGATTATTTTGAGATGTTCTTGAAGATCCAAATTAGGAATGCAAAACTTATATTTCCTGAGTTTAATATCAAATTTTCAAGAGCCTTGAATGGGATTCCTAAAAATTGTAGACTAGATGATCAAGTTTTTTTAGTAGTTTATCTTGATGTATTTGATGAAAATATGAGCTGTCTATTGAGGGATAAAGAATCCAATACTTTGCATCAGGAATACATGACATAATAGAGATTGAAAACAATATATAGTATTGATTAACCAAGAGTCATTTCTATAGAAGGATTTTTCAGAAAGATGAAGTTGAGAAGAGAAACCAATGTCATGTTGAGTGTTCAAATTTAAATCAGCATGTAAGTATACTATCATTTTAACTAACCATGTTGAGTATTTAGATTTCAAATCATATGTTGAGGAGGTTTCCTTGTTATAATGTAGAAATATTCCTAATATGTTGAGAGGAATACATGTGTTGATAGTGTTACAATGGTGGATGATAAAGTTAAGTCACTAAGTGAGTTCCCAATTTGTGAAATGGTTTTACTAGTTACTTCTCTTAGTGATAATTCTTATGATGTCACTAATATCATTATTCATGAAGTTGGAAGATATGGGTAAAAGCACAAACCTGTGTCATCTTTTTTAAAGAAATGTGATATCAGAATGTGGCAGTTCAACAGTAGTGACAAAAAAAATGGTATTTGTGTTTAAAATATGAAGATGATGTAAACTGATGAAATGTGTAAAATTGTATGAACTTTATGCCTATAATTTTTTTATTTTTTTTGAGTAATAATTTATTCATTTTATTTTATTTTGAAGTCCCTTTTTTAACTATAAAAAATATAAGGTGTAGTTCCCGTCAAACAAGTACATGCAAATCATTATTTTTTGTTTTGATTTGAAAATATCTTATAGATGACATGTATAGATAGTGCACAAAAAAAGAAATAATTATTTTTTATGTATACTTTATTTATTATAAATTCTCAAGTTTGACCTTATCAGAATCCAACAGTTTTTTCCTCCTGTCAAAACTTTCTTATCAAATCTATACCTTATTGAAAAAAAATTGCATATTCGTGAAGAGGATTCTCTCCTTTACAGATAAATATAATTTTTTAATTTTTTTGATATGATTTACTATTTTTTTTCCTTTTTTGAGGGAGCATCTTTTGAAATGTTGAAATATCAACTTATAATACTTTAAAATTATAACATATTATAACTAATCAAAACACTCAAAAATTTATATAATGATGATATTGAATCTGAGATCTATAAAAGGGTATTTTTAGTTTTTGAAAAAAATTGAGTTTTGATAGAGAAATGAGATTTAGCCAAAATAGGTTTTGGTATCACAAACAGTGACACAGATCTGTGCTTTTACCCATATACATCTTAGTTTTAGAAGGATGAAGAGGCTAAAAGTTATGACTCAAGTGATGAAAACAATGTTGCTGATCTAGTATGTCTTGAAGAAGCATCATATGAAGAAGATGATGATATTGGTTACTCAAGTCAAGGTGAGGACAATGATAATGCATACTCATCTTCATATGAGTTTGGTACAAATTGGGAAGAAGAGAACAATGAAGGAAGTGAAAATTATTATGGAAGTAAAGGTATGAGCTCTCTTTCTAAAACGAAAAATGAAATTCCATCTCTGTATTTTGTGAATCAACATGTAGTTGAAAATTTTGAAGAAGACTTATCTACACAATACTAAGATAAGGAGATTATTAGTGAATGTGTCACTTGCAAGGATGAATTACCTACTTGTGTAGAAGAATACCATGAAGCTACATGTAGTTGTAATCATCAATATACAAGTGATTCTAAGGTTGATTTATCAACACCGATTGATAAATTAAGAGATAATTGGTGGTCAAACCATTTGAAACATTTTATAGAAGACAATACAAGTAACATTGATCTATATTCTACATACTTAATTGATGAAGTGGACATTATGTCTTCATGTAATTTTTCTATTATTTCTTCTTCACATGTTAAGACTATTCATGACATTGATACTGGAAATGATTTCAAGGTTTTCACTAATCGGTTGTATGATGGAAAGTTTGATGTTGATCAACACATAACTTGTTATAATTCTTATAAAGGAGCTTTGCATGGAATTATCAACCCTCTTTTTGAAGAACACATGGAATTATTAGATTTGGTCAATACTGATCTTGATTCTGATACATTGTCTTAGTGTTGTAGGAGATTAGATTGTTTTTCTTCTAGATATGAAAGTAATTATGATGGAAATGTTACATCTTATGATGTTGATAACAAGGTTTTATATGAAGCTATTGTTGAAAATTAGCCTACAACTTGTAAGGAATTTTATGTTGAATGCTCTAATATGACTTCTAATCAATTTTTTGATTATGAAGAACCATTGGAGAACCCTAGATTAGTTTCATACATTGATATGGATGACATCTATGAGTATAGATCTGATTGTTGATTTGAGTGCCAACTGGTTATACATGAAGAGACACAAATTGAAGGTTTGTGTGATCCCCTTCACCAATTTGGATATGGAACATTTTTATTCAAGGTTGATAGCATGCATGAATCATGTATTAAGGAGGAGTTCAATTTTGATTCTAATATATTTGAGCATGGTGATCCATTTGTTTATAGTGAGCATTTTGTTGAAATGGTTCTTAGTTTGTATATCCACTATGAACATGAAAATTTAGATTTTTCTTTTTCCAAGTGAACTTATTCAAGGATCTAATCTAATTGGTGAAACTAATGAAAGTGATATTCTTATCTTACCTCATGAAAATGGAATAAGAATCATGTATATGGTAGAGGTAATAAGTTTTGTTGAAGTTTGAGGTCTTGGGGCCATTGTTTGTACATCTTAGGAGTAGTTTTTCTTGCTATATCAATAAAGATGTTCAAGAGAATTTTGGAATGGTCTACTTCTTTTAGAGATCTGAATTCTTTCCATGCCCACAAGGGACATGCATCCCCAGATAGAGACACTGTTGGGACTCAAAATTGAAGCCCTAATTTTGAGTGCCATTCTAAATTTTGAGTCTAATTGAGCCCCCATAAGAACTTTTCATGCATGTGTACCTAACCATCACTTTGAGGCCTATGAAATGTTTAATGTTTCTAAAACCTTGCATTTAGTATATGCATGCATCCCATAATGATAAATTTTCATTCCAAATCATTTCATGAAGTTTCATTTTGAGCATTATTTATATATGCATTTTTTCTCAAGTGTAAAGTAGCAACAAGAAGCTCAGGCTTCAATTGAAAATATTGGACCTAGTAAAGTTTCATGATTTTCCACTTTGGGAGTCTTTCATATTTGAAGTCATTTCAATCATGTTGATGCATATTTCTCAGAATTCTAGGAAGCCTTGTTTGACCAGTTATAATCTTGACCCAGTTGACCCTACTAAGAAAATTCCATTTGCACTACATTCTAGGGTCATAGACATGATATGTTCTATATTTGAGCTTATGAAGAATCTATTTGACTATTTTTCAAATGAGATTCCAAATGCAATTTATAAAGTTTTATTGGTGTCTAAAAGTGTAGATTAATCTATAGCCCTATTCAGGGTCTCATAACTCTGAACCCATGATAGATGAGAACAAGTGGATTATACCACTACGTTCTAATCTAAAAATTATTTAAGTGTGCTATTTTTTGAGCCTTGACCAATTCATTTTCACATATTCCTAGGTCCATTCTATTTGTGAAAATCAATGTTTTCCTACCATTCCTAGTTCTGCAATTCTAAGTACCTAACTTTGAACACCTGCAAAATGCACCCAATTATTCTTCATGAGCCCAAATAAAAAATTTGTACTTTTCACATGATAGTAAACTAATGGCCCAATTTTCATGCCCCCAAGTGTTCATTTGACCTATTTCCAAAGCTAAAATTGAAGACATTATTGTTTTTTGACATATTTTTTTTGCAAGCAGTTTGAAGTGAGATACTTTGATGGTCAATATATTTTGAACTAGAATCTTCATAACACAAAATTTAATAGGGTACAAGAATGTAAACTAGAGAATAGGTATATCAGTTCTCAAGGCTTGGTTATTAGTTCTAATCAATTTTTAAATCTAGTCTTAGAGGCTTCTGGGTAGAAAATCAAAGTTTACAAAAGAGGTAAAATGAGATTCTCAATGATCAAGAAGTGATTGATTTTTTTATCAGTATAAGGGGTTGTATAGATCAATTTGAAATGTCAGTCATTTGAAAACATTTTTTTTAGCTAGACTCACTTTGGGGGTTGGCTAGCTTCACCAGACTGATAATGACAAGAAGATATATGAAAGTGTCAAAATGCTAATGATGGAAATATATACATAAGTCTCTACTATTGATACTACAATATATTAATTCAAGTGCATTTTTTGAAGAAGTGATTAGAAGATTTTAAGCACTTGCTAATTAGGAGAGAAGGGCCCCTAAAAAGGAAACTAGGGTCAATTTTCCCCACTTGTACTATGGCCCATTAGTTTGTAATTACTAAGGAGGGTTGACTCTTTTTACATAAAATTTTGGATCAGTACAATATGGTTGTTTCCCATCCCCATTTTTGTGATACTGAGGGGTTTTATAATCTGACCTTAAGGCTTAGGATTAAATTAGGAGAGGTAAAACATGATTCATATTAGCTAGAGGAAATCATAAGAAATGATTTCTCATTGCAGGAAAGGAAACCAAAAAGGAAAAATGGAGAGTTTACTCCAGGGTTTTCAAATTCATTCATTGTTTTGATAAGAATTATAGTCCTCTAGATAATTCTACTATAGAGGCTGATAAAATAAATAAGCTCATGAATACTTTCCTTGAGATAATGGAAGCCATGAATGAGAAGAAACAATTCTTTATTGATTCATATCTAGATAAGGCTAGAGAGGTCATGAGGGGGTCGGCTTTCACTCCTAATGTAGGAGCTGGTCAAATGATTGTTCAAAAGAGACTAGGCTATACCATAATTTAAAATAAAAAGGCCACTATGGATAAGGGAAAACAAATAATGGGATCCACCAGTACTATCCTAGAAGAGAAACCTAATGAACCTTCTCCCAAGAGGTAGAAAATAATAAAAGAATAGGGTCCTCATATTGAGGAGTATTCACCTACTCAATCCCCTTTGTGGATTGGAAAGGAGTAGCTCACTAGAGACTAGATTAAGAAAATAGGGTTACAAGGAGGTGTAAATATCACTCAGGCAAAATTAGATGAGGGAAACTCTCAAGAGCCTCTTGTACCAAGCCTTGAATTGATAGTGGTAGATTATAGAGGCATGGAATTAGACCCTATAATAGAACAGGCCAATCATTAGTTTTTATTAGATGAAATTTTTGTTAAGTCTAGAGCTTTCCACCAATTTACATGGAGGGCTAGTATGAGAAAATTTGAAGGAAAGTGTAATAAGTTGAGAGTAGAGAACCTAGGGATGGATGAGATTGCATTGAAAAACTAGGTAAAGGAAGAAATGATGTAGGAATTTCAAAATATAACCCCTGAAGAAGGAAGGAAAATGGCGAAAGCATCAAACATTTTGTTGCTACCCAATTGGGACATAGTTGATGCTTTAGTTTTTAACTTTGTTTCTAATAAACTAGATTTGCAAGATCAAAATAAAGAGGAGTTCCAAGGTACTACATTCAGTGAAGACTAGGCTACTTTAGTCATTTGGTCATTGAGGAGAGGATCAAGAGCTACCTCATCATAGCTAGATAAGTCTAGATTGATGGGAAATATCATTGTAAGAAGAGTAGCTAATACTTCTCATGTTTAGGTTGCACACTAGGGTGTAGATACATCTCAATTTTTTTTTGGCCACTATTGAAAAGGAAGAAAAGGCCATGTTTGCATTGCAAAGTAAGTATGAGACAATTTTGGAAGCTTACAATAAAGAGGTGCAGAAGAGGATTGAGTTAGAAAATAAGGTAATGGGAAGGTCTACTAGGCCAAGAATAACATATCCCCACCCTCCAGTGTAGCCTTTTAAATCCACTCCACTTATAGAACTACCAGATACACCACAAAGGCCATAGTACTATACTGTTGAGGATTTTGAAGAGGAAAAGAGAAAGTTGTGGGCACTACATGTAGAGCTAAATGTACAATATGAAGATAAATTGAGAAAGGCTCTAATGTATCTAGTAGAGAAAATTGAGTGGCCATTGTTTTATGATCAGTTGGCAAAGGTAATAAGTATATGGTACTGAAGCCTATTGCCAATAAGTGGAGAAAGAGAAAGAAATAAATTACCTTTTCATGTTATTCTATTATAAAGTCTTCCCATGACCATATTGAAAAGACATATGATATTGCTAATGATTTGTCAAATTTGGATAACAAAAGAGTTGCTTTGCAACTAAAGGTTGTTTCTTATTTAAGCAAGTATAGGAATTAGAAATTTGATTTGTTTCCTCATGCATTGGATAGAAAGAATAAAAATGAATGGGCTAAGGAATTGGATGACCTATTCTATCTGATAATGAATAAGGTTATTAATGAAAATGGGCATGCTTGGTGGGCCACTACAATAGAAGAATTGGTGAAAGTCTAGTTATTATTTGATTCTTTGAAACAATATTTTTTTAGTATTGATGATGAGGTTAAGTATGTACTTAGAAAGAAAAATGATATCTTGCAATTCAATTGGCTAGATGATTCATTATTCGACACATGGATGGTAGATATTGCTTTCAATGAGTAGTTTGAAGAGGTTGAAATAGATGCTGATGAGGTGTAGGAGGAAAAGCTGTAGATTATTGACACAACAACACCAGATCTAAGAGATGAGGAAGATGAAGGTCACCAATTGGTTCCAGCTATAGGCTCAGAGGCCCAGGATGTGGACATGATAGAAGACCAATAAAAGGTAAAAGTGGTTCTATCGGTTCAAGATGAAAATAGTGAAAACCCACAAGTAGAAGTTGATTTGAAAACATTACAACAAGATTCATCATTGGCCAGCTTAGTAGCTACATATTCTAAAGAGTCAGAATAGTGGTGGTAAATCAAAAGAGCCAATATCTTGTAATGATGTAAAAAAAAATGGGACCTACCAAAGAATATAAATGAGTTTTCAAGGCATTGTGAGGGTCCTTCAAAAAAGGTATAGTCAGTCTAGTTGCATGTAGATGTGTTGAGTTTATTGTCAAACTTGTACTCTCTGATAATACATATAAATAATAACATTAGCAAGATATTCAAGACTTCTGATTGAATTTCTATTGGTCATTGTATTAGTCATCTAGAAGGATAATACAAAGGGGTATTTGCATTAGATTTGTGTCATCAATTTCTATCTCCATTTTATGAGTTTATTTACTTTGATGTCATTTGAATAAGGTTCAATTGATTGAATGTAGTTTGGATGGGTTGTATGCTAATACTATTGTTGCTTTTAATTAAAAGAATTATATAAATGCTTTAGTAGATTAGTAAATTTTATAAGTTTATAAAATGGATAGATCATAAGAATGCAAATAGGTGACTACAATTGATAAATTCATTTACAAGTTATTTGAATTAGATCTCCTGTCAATAGTTAGTCATTTTCCCAATGGATAAGGTATTGGTCTCATAAATTGGGAGTGAGTTGGGGTAAATTCTACTTTTGCATATCAAATTAATCACAAATTCAAAATCATTCTTGTTCCATTATGTTTAAAGCTATAATTTTGGTCAGCACTCATTTATATTTTATTTCTAGATCTTAGGTAGCTCCTATTCCCAGAAATATTTGTAAACTTAACGAGAATTATGACTAGATCTTCTTATAAGGGATGCATGTCAATCTAAAAGTATCAAAAATTGGATAAACTATTAAGTGTTAGGAATTAGAGATGAGAATCAGAATGAAACTAATATAATTCTCATACAACAATGGTTATCTAAGGCATCCCCTAGGTAAATCCGCCTTAGTTTTGCAGAGCCAAAGAGTAGGAAACCATTCTCAGTATTGTTGAAGTTGGTCCAAATGGTTTGCACATAGAATTGTTAATAGGAAGTGGTTAATCCTCAAATTGTGTCAGTATTATCAATTTGCTATTGAGCATTTTTTTTTTAGTAGTTTTAAACACCAACAGACTCAGTACTAACTATCTGCTCAACACATACTGGTGCTTGACACATACTATATATCATGCTCAACATGCATTATTTGACAACTTATGCTCAACATATACTACTTACTCAGTCTTCACTTTGTGAATATGAATAAGTGTAGAGTCATTCGTATGTCAAAACCAATCTAACATTACCACCATCTAGGGAAAATAATCATGCCACTCCTTTGCACTAGCTCTAGCTTCTTCCATAATTAGGGTTTAAGTGGCAAGGTCATACTCTTGTAGTTTTTGACCTATCTTAGCAACCACTTCATCTGAGTCACCTAGCTTCATTTGCAAGTATGACTTATTTTGTTTCAATTTAAATAGAAAACCCTTGAATTCCTCAATTTTCATGAAGTTAGCATCACTCATGAATTCATTTGCCTCTATGATTTTGTCATCAAGCATTTGAGCTTGGAGTTCAAGTTTTGTGGCCTTCTTCTCATCCTTAGTGACTTGGGTTATCAAAAAAATTCTTCTCATAGTATTAATGTATTGGCTACCCCTTCAAAGAATTTGCAAGGCTTTCTATGTAACTATTGGTGGAATCTTCATTGTTTCCTACTTCTTATTTATCTATTGAGCCCACTCTAAACTCTCTTTCTAGTCCTCTTCGTCATCACTGATTTCCACCATAATGTCCTAGTTAGAAGACTTGGGATCTACTCTTTTCTAGATATCCTCAAGTACTTGGGCTGAAATTTCATCAAAATCCTCAACACACTTTTTCAATCTGACCTAGTACTCCATCTTAGAATAGAATCCATTGAAAGATGGATTTGCCTTCCTCATTGCTTTCTTAAAAGTTAGTACATGATAGAATATATAGTCTACTAATATAATATGGGAGGGTGGGGGGGGTGTGAATTAGTTATCCAACTATCATCACAAACATTAATCTTAAATTAACTTAACCATGTGAGTAAAATAAACAAAAACCATAACAAGATACTCATACATAATTAACATAGTCTATGTTAACTAGGGAAATTGTTGATCAAATAGAAAACCCTAGTGGGGATGGTACCCACAAGATGATATACTAATATAAATATTCCTTGTTAGAGGATAGACCCTATTAGGATTATCTTACAACATTCAGTACATGTGAGTCCTTGTTAGGAGTTGTGGAAGATAGTGAGACCCACTACCCAAAAAATTTCAAGGTTAAGATCAAAGAAACAACTATCTAAATGATCTTTGTATTATTCCTTTTAAAATAATAGAAATTAAATATACTTCTTCCTCTATCTCTGTCCTATCAACTTGAACTTTACTCCTTCAAATCTTGTAACCAGATCTCATATTGCACATCCAATGATCCCTTGGATTGCTTACATGCATTCAATAAGCATTTTGCTCCTTCTTTCTCAGCACACTAATACTTTGCATTCCACTTGATCCTTTTCTCCAAGATACTTTACAAATAAGGAAAACAACCCTCCTTTATATGTTATCTTCATAATAATTCCTTGAGTTAGCCCTGAGACTTTCCCAATTAATTAAAATAAGGTAATTAATTAATTACAACAACACCCTTGGCTTATAGTCAATACAAAACTTCATACATGTGAAACCATGTCTTGCACACATGTTGGTGTCATCATATAACTGGTTTCTATGAATGTGTAACTACACATCTCTTCATTACATCTCAGATGAAAGATAGTGATGGATCATTAGAACCCTATTTCCCAATACTTTCTTTTTGTACTACTTCCAGTAAATTGAGTGTAACTTTTGTACACTATCAAATTAGACTTAATCCTTTTAACCATGTCATTAAGACAACCTCAAGAATATGTCCTCTATTGTGAAACATCCGCAACTTCTATGTATCTTAAGATTATTGACTGCTATTCTTCTAGTCATAATAGAATTACTGTTATATTGACATCAATGACAAATACAGTCATGAATGCAACATATCAATATTCTCCAATTTTTAGGATACTTCCCTAATGTAGTATCATCAACACTCATGCTAATACTACATCTCTAAATTTTATTATTCATTCCCTACATACATTCTCATCCAATCTATTAGTAATGATATCCTCCTTCCAATAGGCATTTTGTTGGAGGAAAGACGCAATTCCTCATGCTCTTGAAAGTATTACTAACTACATTGTTGGGGTTATAAATTTTTGCAGGGGCCATTGGTAATTTGTATTCCCTAAGGAAAGCACCAGTTTCTTCAATTGCATTTTTTTCTTATTTCAAAATCTACTACTTTTGTACACCTACATAGGAAAGTGCCTTTCTTGATAGTTTTTCCTAAGGGTTCTCGGTTTAATGAAATCAATTGCCAAAATATTTCTACAACTCCTAACCTCTCTAGCAAAAATTTTGGAAGAAGATGGGGGGGTTGGGAGAAACCAAAAATCCCAATAAAAATATAATATCCAAATTATATCCTATCTTTTTCCCCCATCCAAACATAATTTTGGCTTAATTATCTTCTTAACAATGTGTGGTAGTTTCATTAACAATTCCTATCATTTTTAATGCAGGCTGTACAAAGTCATTATAGAAAGAAATAGCATTATAATATGGGTAGAATATTTTCCATACCATAGTCCATCTTTGCATAGGTAGTCTTTCTTCCCACTCTTTTGTGCACTAAAAGAAACTTTGATAAAAATTGATCTACATTTCTACAAAATATAAGATGCATTAGCATAAAGTAGTGAATGAGCCTAGAATTCTCCAAATTTCCCTCCTAGGCAGCAATAATTTCATCATGGATCTTGGTGATGATGTATTATAAAAAATCATATCCCATATTTGTGTTCAGCTCAAGAATGTTCAGTAACATGACATAATGTGCACCAGTAGCATACGTGGTTCCATATGAACCTAGGACTTTGTTCAATGTGAAAACATTATTCTTCATATACGTCTAAAAGAACTCAAGAGGCATGATTCGATCCAGTTCCTTATTCTTTGGTATTTTCCACTTCTCTTTGTGTACTTTAGGGATGTGTATTTTCATAAGCCTTCCCATGTTGAAATTCTTATGTCTTTTGAAGTTCTCATTAATTTTTTCTATGTCCACTGGTAATGGCATAGGACCTCCCAAGTCAAATGCCTCAATCAATGTCTCTTTTTCTAGTGCTAGGAAGATACTTCTATCCTTCCTATGAAAAAACTTGTTGACTGGCTTATAACATTTTGTCAATGTCCATAAAAACCTCTGGCATGATCAAATTTCCTAGATTACTGGTCCAAGGGTTGCATATTGTGACTTTCTCCATCCTATTCTTGTTAAAGTACTGGAATAGTTCACTGTCATTCCTATCAAGAACCTTTGCATCTCTATAGAATACATAAGGATCCTTAAAGGCATGGTCATTTGTAGCTTGTGCATTTGAGGAACCCGATAAAATCTACATCCATTGATCCATGAATTAGCTATGGATTTTCCCTTTTGAAGTGGATTCTTCAATCATGACTTGTGCTATTAGTTCTCCTTCCTTTTGTGCCAATTTTTGCAAAGTAATCTCAAGTATTTCAAATGTTGGATGCTAGAAATATTCTTGGATTCACTCTGCAACTCTATCTCTACTCTGAAAACTTCAAACAATCATGCAACTAGTAATAAAAATCTCTATGCTTCTTAGAATTTATCTATCTCTACAAAAGAGAGCATGGCATTGATGCCTTTAAAACCCACATGCTTGAAATCCTTGAAAGGTTGGCAATATTTTAACTTGTTTAATTATCTATGCATCTAACTTACATTTTTGTTCCAGCTTAAACATGGCTATTGAAAACTATTTATGTGTTTAAAATCGAGAGTCGTGATTATGTGATGACCTATTTATTGTTGTTTCATTGTGGTTTTCTTAACTACTATGAATGGCCTATTACATTGTACCTTCTCTTGTTTGCTACTTCTTAACTTCATTTATACATTAACTACATGGGCTTACAAAACTGTGATCACTTATTTTTATGCTTTATTGCTACTTTGTAATTGTTTATTACTTCCATTCACTAACAATTGTGAGTGAGGGATTGCCATCAGACTTACTACTTCACATCTTCACTATAATTTATGAATTAACATTTCTTTTACTTGCAATACTAAAATGCTTTAGATATCTAATGTGTCACCTCTTCACAACTGCTAGACACAAAGCCTTTTTTAATCATGCAATGTTGCAATCATTATTTTGTTTGATTGTTACTTCATTTTGCAAATTTGCAACTAAAATATAAAGTATTACTTCAAACCTTGAGATGTTACACTATTTCCTTTTACACTTCATATTTTCTTTTCTCACAATATCACAACCTTAAGTCTTAACCACAACTTTAAACTCACAAAGATGCGATCAAAGCATTTCTCCACATCACAGCATTGATCTTAGGTTAGCCCTAACTCCATGTGATGTTGTGACTACTTTAAACCTTAACTACCATGATCACTTTCCACACCTTCACAACTTAAGACTTCATTGTAACTCAGACACTTGCGATGATGTGATGACTATTTCCTTTAGCCATCAAATTCTTTTTGTAGTTTCACAACTCAAAATCATTGCTCTTATCTTAACCTTGTGATGCTGCAATGGGTGTTATCTTAACTAATTTCTCATTCGTCACTACTTCGCAAATTGAAATCCCTTCAATATTTTTTAACCTATAATAGTACAAAAAATATATAAGGTTAACTATTTCATGCCATCACAACCTCATAACTTGAATTCTTAACTCATTCCTTAACCCTAGAAAGGCACAATTATATTATTTCATCACTTGACTACCTTAACTCTAGGTTACCTTTAACCACCTACAAAGATGAAAAACCCACTTTTTTTTTTGATCTAATGCCTAGAAAATGACTGCATCATAGAATATAATGGACTCATAGGGAGAGGCATCATCATTCTCATGACTTTCTCCAAAACTCTTTTGTCCTTTCACACTTAGGCTCAAAACATCATTATGGCCATTTGATCCTTATTAGTAGGTCCTTGCCACATATCACACTTTTGTACCTTTAGGTCCTTGAAACCAAACTATGAAATTATTCCTATGATGATTTGATTCCTTTTTTTTGCTACTTTACAACTATAAACCATGACTTGTCCTTTAGCATAGTGATGTCGCAATAACCATTTTGTTGACTCTTCCTTCTATTTTCACCATCACAACTTAAAATCCTTTGAGTAATAACTGATCTATAATCATGTGATTTCTAGTGAGTCACTCCTTCACAACAGGAACTTGAATTATAGTATTAATCTCTATGATACCATGATGACAATTTTGAAAACCACTTCACTGCTTCACAACCTCTTCAATAGCTAAACCTCAAACTAGAGCAATAAGGGTATTGAAAGAATTTCACACCATCACAACTTGAAAAACTTATTAGGATATTGACATACAATATGAAAATGGTTAAATGACTTAGGGATATTGAAGAATAAGCAAAAATTTCACATGACCCTATTTTATAATTGCATGATAATTACAAACATTTTACCAAAAACAAGACAAGACTTATTTGCCCTAGGGTTTTTTCATGAGGTAAAATAAATTTTTAGAAACCCTAAGCATTCTAAACACAAAATCTTCCTAATTTTCACAAAATTTCACAAAAAAATTGCTAATTTAAAATTTAGTACATCAAGGTCAACCTCCATTAAAAGGATTTCAAAAAAAAATGTTTACAATGATTACAAAGAAAATAGTAGGGTTTTGATCTATATGATTACAAATCAATTTGCAAGTTTAGATCACTATTTAGTTCATTGTTTATTTATTGGTAAGCTCTCTATTGTCATCTCTACTCTTGATTCACTTGGCAAGCCTTCAAGAAAACAATCTTCTCCTTCCAATAAAACTTCAGCCATCTACTTAGATTCACTTATCAATATCAACATATCTACACAAGAAATCTCCTTTAGCTTTGCATTCACTCTCACACACTTGTGCATCTCTGATCCACCTTTCTTTGTACACCTTTGTCTCTCACACTTCTTAAGTTCAGCTCTATACCTCTTTAAATAGGTAATTCTTTCTTTTTTGTTTCCATGATTACAGTAGATCTTAGGGTTTATGATCTAGTTCAACATGATTCATTGTATCTATCCACCTTCTTGATCATCCTCCATAAAATTCTTTGGAATCTATCTATTATGTCTTTACATATCCTTAACCTTGAATTTAATGATCCAACTCATCAATTTTATCATAAACATAGTTTACATCTACCAAGATATTAACTAAATCAACCACAAACTGTGATTTCTTCAAATTCATTCTTAATACTATTACTCAACAATAAATAAATTTTGACACTTGGTCACCACTCAATCACTTGGTTAATGAAACTCTTTTGGTTTCGCATCAACTATCTTGCTTGGTTGATACTAATGCTTAGTCACCACTAGATTTTCTTGGCACTTACTTTTTCTCAGTTGACACTAGCATCACTTGACATTCCTTAAAAA
Organism: Cupressus sempervirens; assembly: GCA_028749045.1. Lineage (NCBI taxonomy): Eukaryota > Viridiplantae > Streptophyta > Pinopsida > Cupressales > Cupressaceae > Cupressus > Cupressus sempervirens. The sequence goes on along the minus strand of CM053787.1, from coordinate 21,410,591 downwards.
AATTCTCAATTTATTGTCTTAGCTTAAATTTCTTGATATAAATAATTAGTTTGTCTTATCAAAGTCTAACTAATCAAATGTGCATTGTAACTTCCTTTTCATAACTCAATATTTCCTCTAGCTTCTATTGTTATGAGCATTTTATCAAATCCTCTTCATCAATCAAATAGATATGACATTTAGATTAGATAGAAATTTACCTTATCAATTGATTTGACATAAATGAAAGAGTAACAATTGTTCCAATTGTAAGTTTTCAACATTTTTTTCTAGACCATTCTCTAAATATACTATTACTTTTGTTACCATTTGAGATCCACCATACTTTTCTTCTAGGTTAAATTTTGTATTAAAATAACCACTAATATGGAATTTTTCTCTATGATTATCTTCCATAAAAGAGTTTATTTCATGCCACAATTCTTTCTTATCTATTGTTACATTTGAGCATACCCATATAGGTTGATAAGGATTAGTTGGAGGTTATGTCTAAAGCTTTTAATTTTTCCCCACATCTAGTTATTATTTAAGACCATTTTGTTAAAGGCTATTTATTGTGGGTTCTAGGTGATTCCTATACCTCCTAAAGCTCCTTTTGGTTCTAGTAAATTAGTTTTCCAACTACCTAGTTTCTTTTCTATTCAAATTTATTCTTCTTTATTTAATTTAGTCTCTTGAATTAGTGTTAATTCTTATTTAAATAAAGTAAAATTACAAATTAGCAAGAATTTTTTTACTACGGGTGTTTAGACCCCTTGCATTCCATGTTGTCATCCTTATTGACCTATGGGAAGGTAATTCCCCTTCCTTGGATTCATAATTTCATTGATAGTTTTTTGATCCTTTGTTTGCCCTACAATAATTCCCAATTCCTTTAGTGACTTTCTTCCACAGTTCATCTTTTTCTTACCACATTTTGGGGTCTTAAAACTATTCTCATTTATTAAAATACCTAAATTATCAATAAAATTTTGGAGCATTATTGATGTTGGTTGATGTCATTTCTTCCTTTGAGGAATCCTCTTCTTCTTCTAATTCATGCATTATCTAATCCCCTATTGACAATTTCCTCCATCACTATGCTCTTCATATTGTTGGTCCATACTTTTGACCTTTTCCTTCTCAATTATTTTCTCTTCATCATTTAGAACCCCAAACTCTTCCCATGTCTAGCAAATTTCTATCTTATTATCATTAACTATGATATGTTCTTTGCATGTGTTTTGTTCCTCTATACTAGATGCCTTAATGTTTTTTAATGAAATATATCACTTCTAGTGGTATTAGAGGATCCTCATTCTTGTTCAATTCCTCCTAGTTCTAATGTTTCTCATAGTTACTTCCTTCAAAGGGGTCTTTTCCATTTGCTAGAGTATTCCAAAATTTGTGAGATATTTTCTTCTTCTTCTTTTTCAAATTGTGACATTATCCCAATGTGTAGATGAGGCTAGGGGTATAATATTTTCCTAAGCCTATTGATCTACTTGTATTTGTATTTCTATCTATATGTGAGAAATGTGAGCCTCGCTCTTCAAACACACTTCAACATGATCATTATATATGGAACCATCCCAAAATGAACATTGAGTCATTCACCCAAAAAAATGTGGAAAACAAATATGTTGCCTCCCAATTAGATGAATTATGCTATTGTGATTAGAACGAGAAGCTAGCAACCAAACCTCTAGTATGAAGAATTTAATTAAGCTATATGAGAATGCAAATTAACCTAAATGAAATACATACCTTTAGATAAGAATAAGAAATAACATATTATTCTAAATGTGTGCATTTTAACACTAAAATGATATTGATATGTGAGAAATTTAAGCTAAGAATGTAGGAGCAATGAATAGGTATTTTAGCATAAGTTTGATGCAAAATTAATTCAACCTCCATAATGAGTAATTGAAGGCCTCTTAAATACAATTATAGAAATCAATCAATGGTCAAGATCAAGTAGAATAGACAGTTGATATTGTTGGTATTATGATACATTTTTGTCATTAGTTATAACACTTATTGGATTCTGAATGCTTACCGAGCTCTCACCGGACATTCCTTTGTAAGCCAAGCTTTACCTAGTTCTCAGTGTTTACCGAGTGTTCGAGGTAAAGAAAGGAATCAGTTTTGACCGAGTGAAGATGTACTTAGTATTGATCGAGAACTTCATGATAACCGAGCTCCTGAGGTTATCAAGGAAATTAATTTTATCGAGCTCAGACGGTTATCAAGGAAACTAACTATCACCGAGTCACAAGGTTCTATCGAGTGTTTCCTTTGATCACCGAGCTATAGTTCAGATAGAAGTGTTCACTGAGTAACATCTCTTCTACCAAGTCTCCAGTGGTTACTGAGTTCAGAACTACTCGAAGTGTTTAGTATGGACCGTGCCTTCACTTCTACCGAATGCATGACGATGCCGAGTAACGCAGTGGACGCCGAGTATAAGAAGGACACCGAGTTAGTTCAGTGAACCTGAGTTTTTACCTTGGGCCAACTTTGTATAGAGATTTTCACTTGTTGTTTTGGCCAACCTTGCATGTATTGTTTATTTTGATGGTATATATATGCAATGTATTGTATCATTCAAATGTAATGGTAATGAATGAAAATGTGAAAGTGTGAAAGAAATACATGTGTGCGAAAGTATGTGTGCTGAGTTATGAAGGTATTCAACAAGGTCAAGTTTTGGAGCAGAAAAGTTTTATCGATCACATCAAGGTGAATCAGAGCATAGCGGATCTTATCAGCAATCAGTTATAATCAGATCCACTATTTCATTCTAACAGGTGAATCAGTTTTTGTAAATCCTTTAACAAGGTAGACTTAACAGTCTTTTGTAAATCTCCTATCAGAGTGCATACTTTATTGTATATTTGTAAATCCTCTAATAAGGTGGATCTAGCAATCCTTTGTGCTCCTAATAGGGCAGATCACCAGAAGTGGTCATTGTAAGCCTTAACCGGCCAACTTCATACTGCAGTAACGAAGCTTTGTGGGTTTCATCCCCACCCCAGTTTTACTTTCTATTTGGAAGGTTTCTGGGTCACCAAATCTGTGTGTTCAAGTGTTGCAAATGATTTTGTTTCATGCTTATAGTAGGTTACTTGGATGAATGGTGAATATATCAGTATGCAGTTTTATTGTTTGAAATTTTAAAAGTTACTGATTCACCCCTCCCCTCTCAGTAACTTGTCATATCTTGAATATTTCCAACAATTGGTATCAGAGCAATAAGGTTCTCAAGATAAAAGTTTCACAGCTTGAGCAAAGATCAAGGACAATGGAGATATTCAGACTTGACAAATCTATTGAGAATGAAAAGCTAGATCTGAAAATGGCCATGGCTCAACTCAATGAAGCAAAAGAGCATCTTTCACAATCCTTGAAAAGAAGAAAAGAACTTGCAAGGCAAATGAATGACCATCAGTATGTTGAAGAAAAGATTGAAGATCTCTCACCATCAAGTAGTTCAGATGAAGCTGACAAAGCAATCAAAGAACTTTTAGAAAAGAATGGATCTCTACAGGAAGAAGTAAGAAAGCTCAAAAGGGAACAAGAAATCCAGTCCATCAAGCTATATGAAATCTTGGAGCAAAGGAACAAGGCAGCTGAAGACTTAGAGATAAGGAATAATCAATCCTCTCAGCTTGAAAATCTTGTAACTCAATTATCTAATGCAAATGAAGAAATTATGAATCTAAGATCTGAGAATGAGAATTTGAGAAATGACTTAATTACTGAAAGGCAAATAAATGCAAGCTTACAAAGTGATCTAATCTCTGAAAAAAAAGTCAATGAGAGAATGGTAAAATCTCAAAAGGACATGGATCAATTGAATCTACAAAATGAAGAAAACTTTCATAAACAAAATGGTAAAGCAGGCCTTGGATATAAGGAAGAAGGTGAATCCTCCAAACAGGGTACTCAAAAGAATCAAAGACCTACTTGAAACCACTGTGGTAAGTTAGGTCATACATCTAACAGATTTTGGAGCAATGGAAAAGGAAAATTTAATGAAAAGTGCTACAATTGCAATCAACATGGACACAAAGCCAATGAATGCAAAGAGAAACCAAAATTTGAAGGTAAATGTCACAAATGCCAAAAGCAAGGTCATAAGGCATCACAATGCAAATCCAAATCATTTAATCCAGCTGAACAACTTGTCAAAGCAATATTTGGTTGGGACTACAACACTTGGTGCAGATGTCATTATTGTGGAGAATATGGTCATACTGGCATAAACTGTGCAAGGCATCACCTAAGAAAAAGGGATACCACTGTAAGATGTTATACATGTATAGAACTTGGTCATATATCTAAAAACTGCATGAACATAAAGAAAGTCGAGGATGAGAAGAAAATTAAAGTAGACAATATTCAGAAGCAAATGAAGTAGTAATGGATTCCTAAGTCTACCGAGCCAGATAATTCAAGTGATGGAATGGTCACTCAAGAAGTGAGTGACTCTACCATTTCCAATTAAGACTCATCAGGATAAGACCAGGACTGTATCTACAAAGCAATATCCTAAGCAGTCCTAGAATGAAAATATGATCAAATCAGTATTTCAGATACATCAGGATCATGGTTGGTACATGACCTTACCGAGCTCAGTCGGGTGCAATAAGGCTTCTTTCACCAAGTTGCACTTACCGATCATGGTTGGTTCTTCTCTTACCGAGTTAAGGTCGATTTAACCTATTTTCTTTTGGTCACCGAGTTGCGAAGTTTAAGCCGAGCTAGTGGATGATAGTCTATTGATCCCAGCTACCTCGGTACTGAACATTAATGGCAAATTTTTCATCAAAAGGGCAGATTTTGACCTCATTTTTCACTGCAAATTCAAGATTTACACAAAAAAAAAAAAAGATTTCAAGCGAGTTCAAGCTATTTGAAGAGATTTTCCAGCGAAGTATTCTTACAAAACCTTTTCACTCACCGAGCAGCAATGGCATCCACAAGCACCAGCAGCAGCAAGGCGAAGAAGGAGAAGAAGAATCAGAAGAAGAGCAACCGGCAAAGAAGAAAGGCAAGGTAATCATTACCAAGCCCAAGAAGCAGCCTACTGCAAGAAAAGGTATTCAGGAACCTGTATTGGTCAAGCCTGCACCTACATTCGAGCAAAGGCTCAAATCATTGGAAGAAGGAGCTGGCATCACAAATTTCAAGGCATTGAAATTTGAGACAAGGACTGATGTAGAGAAAATGCAGATTGAGGAACTGGTACTTAACAAAATGGGAAAATGGAAATACTCCCCGAACTAGATTGCTCCTCATATCTCTAAAGAACTACTGGAGAGAGTACAGTCAAGATGGGAGTTAGCCACCAAGACGGTAAAAGATATATATGAGCAATCTCTGAAGAATCTTCAGCCTAGTCTCACTGGAGCAGAGGTAAAATCTGAATTGAAAACCTATGAAGGTAAAATGATGATCAGATTCCACACTTGTTTGATTTTGATCAAAGATATAGAGCATGTTGTAAATGATGCTACAAACATGTGGAAAAACATCTATCATCTACATAAGCCCAGTGTAGACCCAGTAGAAATAAAGGATGATGACAGCAGCAGCAGCAGTGATGAATCAGATAGCGCTCCATCCATCACAGTTACACCAGGAGAGTTGCATGCAATGATAGAAGAGAAAGAGGAAGAAGACAAAGAGGAAGAAGCTGAAGAAGAAGATAAGGAGGATGATCCGGTAAAAATTGCAGCAGCAGTTATTGCATCCCTTCCTCACTCCCCAGCTAAACCTGTGACATCATCAAGGTTGGAGTCAGCTTCGGCAGGTTCATCTACACTAGATTTACCATCTACACCTGCCATATCTCAGCTCCAGGTATCATCAGTGGAAGTGACTACCACTTCGTCTACCGAGCTGCACCCCTCTTCATCTGCCGAGTTGGCCTCCTCGACTCCATCATCATCAGTTGGTATTGCTGTGAGTTCTCCAATTTTGACTACTCCAATTTGTTCTACAATTTTGTCGCCATCTACTTCAGGCACAGTGAGCTTAGATACTATATTACTGAGTGTATCACCATTTTTGGCCAATACTCAAATTTTTGACCCTGTACATACTCCTATTGACACTCAACCCTCAAGCATCCCAGTTTTTACTGCTAGTCCTTCTGTCTCTACTGTTGTGTCTATTCCAAAGGTCAAACCAGTCATCTCAGAAGTCAAACAAAAGCAACCATTAAGACTTATGATCATTGGAAAAGAAATTCCTGAAGACATTGACTTGGACACAGAGATAGTAATTCCAAAGATTGACTTTGATAATGCTACCATTGAAGAAATGAGGTATGCTAGTCAACTTATTGAGAAAAAGGCTACTTAGATGCAGTTAAGATCAGAAAGGGATAAGGAATATAGGATAATTGAGGATGCCCGAAACATAATTACTGAGGCTATAGGTGTTGATGTTGATACTTCTCAACACATTTTGATTCAATTGGAAGAGGCAGTTAATAAATTAAATGAAGTTGCCTCCGGAAAAGAAAAGCTGATTGAGTGTGCAGCAAAGAAATTTGATAATAAGGTGTTGGGGCACATTTCCCAGAACATTGCAATAAATCAAGTTGCAATAACCTCAGTTTTGGCAGATATGGAAAATTCTTTTAATAATGTAACATCTCTTTTTGCTAAGCTTTGTGATGTTACCGAGTACACTAAGGGAATAAGAGAGAAACTAAATAAAATTGATGAGGATCTGAAGGTGAGCACACAGAACTTGAAGCTTGACCCCAGTTCAAGCTCATCTCATCACCTCAGGATCAAATTTTTGTCAGAGAAGCAGGCAGAGCTGTTGAGAGAAGAGGCAAGGATCCGATCTACATTGATAGATATCCAAAACATGATCCTTCCCATCATGGATTCAATGCAGAAGCACATTGCACATTCAAAGACATTAATCCATGATACTAACTTCTCCATTGCAAACCATGTGATTGAACTTTCGGCTGAAGTTCAAGTAGCTCTTTCCACCTACAAAATTTTGCAAGAGAATTGGGATAAGACTCTCTAGCTTATTCTTTAGGTACATTCAGAGTTCATCTCTCATTTTGGTGTTTCTATATAAGTATATATATTCTTTTATTCTTTGGCATTATTGTCAAAAAGGGGGAGATTATTGTTGGATATGTATACTATGGGTGAATAAGTGTTTTCAGAAAAATTGTACAAAGGAAGAGATATACAGCTCATGTAAATACTGTATGTACATTCTATGGGGGAGTTGTATATAACGAAGCTATGTATATTCAGAATCAGTCATCAGCATGTCAGATAAATTTTGTCTCATAAGTGTTTTTGTCACTAATGCCAAAGGGGGAGATTTTTGGCATTATGATACATTTTTGTCATTAGTTACAACACTTATTGGATTATGAATGCTTACCGAGCTCTCACCGGACATTCCTTTGTAAGCCAAGCTTTACCTAGTTCTCAGTGTTTACCGAGTGTTCGAGGTAAAGAAAGGAATCAGTTTTGACCGAGTGAAGATGTACTTAGTATTGACCGAGAACTTCGTGATAACCGAGCTCCTGAGGTTATCAAGGAAATTAATTTTACCGAGCTCAGACGGTTATCAAGGAACTAACTATCACTGAGTCACAAGGTTCTATCGAGTGTTTCCTTTGATCACCGAGCTACAGTTCAGATAGAAGTGTTCACCAAGTGACATCTCTTCTATCGAGTCTTCAGTGGTTATCGAGTTCAGAACTAATCGAAGTGTTTAGTATGGACCGTGCCTTCACTTCTACCGAGTGCATGACGATGCCGAGTAACGCAGTGGACGCCGAGTATCAGAAGGACACCGAGTCAGTTCAGTGAACCCGAGTTTTTACCTTGGGCTGACTTTGTATAGAGATTTGCACTTTTTGTTTTGGCTGACCTTGCATGTATTGTTTATTTGGATGGTATATATATGCAATGTATTGTATCATTCAAACGTAATGGTAATGAATGAAAATGTGAAAGTGTGAAAGAAATACATGTGTGCGAAAGTATGTGTGCTGAGTTGTGAAGGTATTTAGCAAGGTCAAGTTTTGGAGTAGAAAAGTTTTATCTATCACATCAAGGTGAATCAGAGCATAGCGGATCTTATCAGTAATCAGTTGTAATCAGATCCACTGTTTCATTCTAACAGGTGAATCAGTTTTTGTAAATCCTTTAACAAGGTAGACTTAACAGTCTTTTGTAAATCTCCTAACAGAGTGCATACTTTATTGTATGTTTGTAAATCCTCTAACAAGGTGGATCTAGCAATCCTTTGTGCTCCTGACAGGGTAGATCACCAGAAGTGGTCATTGTAAGCCTTAACCGGCCAACTTCATACTACAGTAATGAAGCTTTGTGGGTTTCATCCCCACCCCAGTTTTACTTTCTATTTGGAAGGTTTCTGGGTCACCAAATCTGTGTGTTCAAGTGTTGCAAATGATTTTGTTTCATGCTTACAGTAGGTTACTTGGATGAATGGTGAATATATCAGTATGTAGTTTTATTGTTTGAAATTTTAAAAGTTACTGATTCACCCCTCCCCTCTCAGTAACTTGTCATATCTTGAATATTTCCAACAGATATTGAAAATGAGATTTAATTAGAATGTAAAATTCCCTTTGTGGGTGAAGCTAACTGATTCAGATCTGAGTGTGATGAAGAGTTAGCTAATTCTCTTCTAAGTGTGAGGAAGAGTTAACTAAGTTAATTCCATTTCAAATTCTAGTTGACTAAAAATTTCCATTTTTGAACTAAAGAGAAATTTTGGAGAGGATATTTAATTTAATAAAATAGAATATGACCTCATAAATGCATATTCTTTAATTAATTGAATAATTAAATTCAATAAATTAAAATTAGGATATAATCTTATTAAATCAAATACATTTAATTCCTCTATACATTAGATAAAGAGGTATTTAAATTTACTTAAAGTATGAATATTTATAATTAAATTAAACTTAATTAATAGGTTTAATATAGCTAATTTGAGTCAATACTTAGAAATTAAATAGAGTGTAAATAATATAGATTAGGGTTTTTATGCATTTGACACTTAGGTCATGTAGCGATAATTAGAATTATAATTTCCTAGTAAAATAGGAATTAGGACTGATTAGATAGACCATAATGGGTTTAGCATGGAAATGTGCCAATTTTGGGGTATTAAATTTGCCCCTCTTTGAATGAATGTGCAAGTAGCATGTTCAATTCAAAGAAATTAGAAGTATGAAGCACAGATCAAGAAATGAGATAGGTTTTGAAATTGATGATATAGAGACCAATTGATAAGATTATTAAGGTTATCTTCAGAACAAAGTTGTACCTTAGGGGATCTAGATAGAACACCTAGATACCAAAGTTGATAAGATTTTTAAGGTTATCTCTAGAATGAAGCTTAACCTTAAGGGAATCTAGATAAAGCACCTAGATACCAAAGTTGATAAGATTTTTAAGGTTATCTCTTGAATTAAGCTCAACCTTAGGAAATCTAGATAGAACACCTAGATACAAATATTGATAAGACAAAGATTGTCAAACTTCATAGAATTGTTTCCAAAATGACACTCAATTCTCAGGAGTTGAGGTAGAAACCAAATTTAAATAAAGCTTCTACAAACTAAACAAAATTCATAAACTTCAAGATAGACTAAGATGAACTCTCAATTGAGAATATGAGCCATTAATGGGCTCTCTCAATGAGAAGCTCTCTTGTTGAGTAGCTTTGTCTAAATAGATAGGATGTATGCTCAATATGCTTCCAAAGGCTTCAATGGATGATTGTGGATTTTTGGTGTGGATAGATGGGTTTAGTATGGATTTGGCTCTCAAAATAGCATTATAACTTTACTTCATGGATTGTGTTATTTTGTAAAGGGGAAGGATCCAATTTATAGGCAAGAGGCTTGAGGGTTTGAGGGCTAAGATGCAAGGATGGGAAAAAGCTTATGGAGGGCTCAGATTGCATGAGAGGAGAGCACATGGATTGTGCTTCCTTATAGCCAATCAAGGAGTGACACATGTCACATGGTGAGAGGATGGAGGAAAGGGGAAGGATGAGTCAACAAAGGAGGCTCAAGGGATAAAATCTTCATAAAGACCCTCATAATGACTTGTAAGAGCAATAAAAGGGCTTGTAAGAGTCATTTATGACCTAGTGGACTTTATAAAGTTTTATGGTTGAGATATTTTGAGGGTGATGAGAGAAATTTTGACTTGGGCTTGATTAGGAAGGTTCTAAGCTTGATTAGGCTTGTGCAAATGATTAGAGGATGGATTAGGATGGTTTAGGATTAGCTTAAGGATAGGCAAGTGGATGGCATTTAATGAGGGTGGGTGAAGGAAGAGATATTTGTTAACTTTGGCTTGGGTTAGTAAGTTTTAACTCATGTTTAGGGAATGTGACAAGGTTAGGAGGGGATTAGGATTAGGTTTAAAGACATCTTCTAGAAGAGTCTAGATTTTGGATGAGGATAAAGACTTTCTAGAATAGTCTAGAATTTCCTAAGATGAGGATGAAGACTTTCTAGAAGAGTCTAGAACTTCTTAGGGTGAGGATAAATTAGATTTTTAGCAAATAAATAAAGTTTTATTTATTTCAAAGGTTTGGGTTGAGGAGATATTTATTAAAACTTTTTTAATAAACATGAGGATTAATATTTAATCTTAATTAAATATTTTGAGTTGGGATTAGGGGTAGGAAATGATGGGATTAGCCTTTAATTAAAATTAAAGAAGGATTAGAAGATTTTGGAAGAGGTTAGTGGTCATAAGAAAATTGGCCAAGTTTTGGGCAAAAAATAAATTTTTTATTTATTTTAGGATTTTTGGTCAATTTATTAATTAAATAATTAATAAATAAGGAAATAATGTTTAAATAAGATTTAAACATTTTTGGGAGGGATTCCTTAATTAAATATTTTTAATTAAGATAAAGGGATTTAATGGCATAAAAATTAATTAATTAATTAATTAAATAATTAATTAATAAATGATGATGTCATCAGGACTTTTTTAGAAAATAAAAATACTTTATTTTCTAAAGGATTTTAGGTGTCTACATTTTGCCCCTCTTTGATGTGATGCCACAAGTGGCATGGCATCAAAGATAAGAAAATAAGATGCCCAAGGCTAGAGCAGAAGAGGAGAGAATGGACTGTGAGATGTCCCCTCACGAAGGTAGCGAGGAGAGAAAGCGAGGCTCGATGGCTTCTTGAAAAGTACAAGAATCCGAGATGAGCAAGGAGACTCAGATTGGCAAAGAAAAGGGGCTGAATTAGCTCAAACTCTCACTATGGGAGAATGATAAAGGAGAATCAGATGCACAAGAGGAAGCAAGCTTAAGACCTTAGGGAAGGTGGAGGATGAAGGAGCAGAGCGCTATAGAAAGGAATCTAGGATAGGGAGATGGATGAGGGGATTATAAAGCTGATGCAACATGATTTCAAAGAGTCAGATTGTGGAAGATGGGTTTCGGAGATCCCTAGGACTAGGATTGTGGATCTCGAAAGATGAGGCTTGGTGGATTGATTTGGATTGGTGGATCCCTAAGACTAGGATTGTGGATCCCTAAAGCTAAGAGTGATGAGTGATTCAAAGAGATACTGATGCATAAGCTGGGGTAGGAGAGACAGATGCTGGATATGGATGGGGGATAATGGAGATGAAGGAAAACCATTGAAGCTTTTTGAGCGGGGGGATACTTCAAAGAGAAGTACCACCATGTAGTTGAGCACTAGATTTGCTATAGGACTATTGGTTAATTGCCAAGGTTACCAAGAACATCAAGGCCTTCTCACCAACCGTCCAAAGGACTGACAAACTAACTCAAAACAAACACGCAAGGATTGCCCCAGCATCACACATGAATCCTAGAGGAAGCAGCGTGGAAACGACACTGGAGAACCCACAAGCAGAAAATAAAAACAAACGAAAGACCTGATCAAGACCTTACGCTCTAATTGCCCCATTCGTAGCATACCATGATATGGAAGATCGTGGCAACCATGAGGAGGGAACAAGGAGATTGCTTGGAAAAGATATTTCAAGACCCAAAAGGGAAGATCCCAAATCAAAAGAAAGCGAAAATCCAAAAGAGAATTGTTTGCCAATGAGATGGGTAGGACAAGGTACTAACGGACCAAGATCAGACATGAGGAAAGCTATATCCTGCAAGGACCTATCGGAGAGCACCAAAGCTGGTGGATTTGGATGAGTGATGCGTCTGGCAAGCTAAACTAAGAAAGATAACACTTTGGTGATAGGAGATCTAGCTAAAGGATGCATTGGAATAGCTAACCAAGATGTGCGATGGGTGCAAAATGTTGATCAAGGATGAACTAACACGAACGCTGGATAGATACAATGGTACTAAGCTAAAGAGAATGTACAAGCTGACGGACCAAGATATTTACAAGTTGAAGCTGACCAAGATAGTTACAAGCAGGCAAAAGCTCAAGATGATAGGATAGTAGGATGGTTCGATGTTGTGCAAGATGCGAAAGCTAAGGGTGGGGTGATTGCGAAAGATATGGATTTGGCAGGATGCATCCAATGATGATGAGAGATTTTGTGACCAAGGATAGCTAGAGGAGCAGGATGAGATGGCTGGATAGGATGGTAGATAGCTAGGATTATGATGGATATAAAGAGATGACATTGGGTTTGCATGAGGATAGCCTAGAGCTAGATACCAATGACAAGGGAGGATGGTCAAGACAAGATCTCCAAGGAATATAGTGCCCCCAATCAGAAGGTAACATGCAGAAGGAGGTCTTATGATGGATGTGATAGGATTGAAGCTAGGATGGAAAAAGCTGAAGGGGCTAGGGAGATGGATGATAGTTGAGATGATTGGCTGAAGCTGCATAAGATTAGTGGATGGTGTGAGATGGAAGCTAGAGGATGGAGGATAGATGGATAGATTGAAAGATGGATTTGGATGTCAAGAGATGACCAAAAGCATGAGGGTGATAGGCTAAGCTAGGGATGGCAGGATTACGCATGATGCTTGTTTGCCAAGTTTTCATCATGGTACTTGTCCAAGGCACTTGAATTGCCAAGTTTTCACCAGTGGACACTTTATTTTTCTTTTCTTTTTTGACTTTTTGACTTTGGACTTAGCTGGAATGATTTTGGCTTTCTTCAGCTATTTTGGCTTTTTTGGGATTTTTCACTAGCTGTTGGAATGTTCAATTTTGTTGCTAGTTGTTGGTACACCGGATGTGTGATTTATGCAATAGATCAGATTAGATGGGATTGATGGTAGGAGATGGAGGGATGAAAATGCTGGAAAGGAGCATGAGATGGGGATGCTTGCAAGAGCAACATTGGCACATGTTGGAATGGGTGTGAAAAGAGCATATGGGGGATAGATGGTAGATGCGGGCGTGATGGAGGATTTGTGGAAGCGTGCTTGGGGATATAGGCACCCAAGATGGAGTTAAGAGATGGGGGACATGAGTCACTAGATGGGGGATTAGCAATGGTGGATGCCATTATGCATTGGGTTTCAACTTTTTTCTTGGGGATCCACATGGTTTTGGATTTTCTTTTCATAGGCTTTTGCATTGTTTTGCATTCTTTGATTGGATTTTGCCTTTTTGGAGTATGTCTTTTAGAATAGACATATGATTGCCTAGGATGTGGATTTTTAGCTTTATGCATTTTGAAGTTGGCATTTACATTGTTGTGGTAAGCTTTGGGAAGATGGTTAGGAGAAGCTTTGTGAGATGGAGAGGATATGAAAGAGCATGTAGGGGGATGATGATGGATGATGTGCCCTGATATGTGCCTTTGTTGATCTTGCATAGGAATGGATGGAATAGGATTTTTATGATGGCTGATAGGAGGATGGAGGATGGTAGATTTTGGGACATAGGGACCCAAAATGGATTTAGCGGATGAAGGGGGGATATGGTAGGTTTTTTTGGGTTGCAAAGATGGTGGAGGGGGGGTGACATAAGATTTCTTGAAGGAGTGATGGGAGGCTGGCATGGTGGGCTTGGAGATAGGCTTGGTTTGGGGGTGTGGTGTACCAACACCTTTAGATGGTGAGCCTTTGGATACATATCCAAGACCATGAAATCCTAGATTTTTTTGTGCAATAATAGGCTCTCTGATTCCTTGCTCTTGTGGTCCTAAACCTTGACCTTGATAATGCCATCGATTGAGCATTTGAACAAGCTGAGGAAACTTTTTGCTTGCAAAAAATGGTAGAAGTGATTTATTAGGTGTATTGCAATGGGGAGATACTGTTCTTAATTCTTCTGCTGAGAGAGGGCCACCGTGGATGAATGTAAGTGAACCAAGAGGGTAGATTATAGATGGTGGAATAGCTTGGATAGGTGGTAAGATGGAAGCATGGAGCGGGGGAGATGGAAGGATAAGATCTTGATGTAGCTGGTGGGATGACAAGATATCTTGTAGTGGAGGAGATATGGCTTGAGGTTTTGGAGATGGAGGAGATGGTGACTGCACTATGGATGGAAGACATGGTACGATGATATCTTCATTTATGCTTTGGGGGATGTCAACATGCTTTTGGGCAGGATCTTGATAGGATTGTTTTGGAGTGGATGGTGCGATAGAAGGTGAAGGGATGGATTCTTCAAAGGCAGCGGATGGATAGATGGAAGATTCAGTAGTGGAGATGGGTGAGTAGAATATGGATGCATAAGGGTCATTACGAGAAATTTGGGAAATGCTTGGAGGCGATGTGGATAGGATTTGGGGGGTTTTGACAGGTGGTGGGATTTTGATGCTTGCAAGAAGTGGAAGGATTTTAAGCAATTTGATGGATGGTATGGGGATGATAGCTATGGGAGATGGAGGTGATATTATAGATGGGGAAGCTTCATCACTGACTACTTCACATGGTTGGATTAGATGACATGGCTTATCAACTATTGGAGGCAACCTTTCTTGTATTTCCTCTAGGAGATTCCTTGGAGACTCGTGTGTCGAAGGTGGAGGTGGATTGACAGGAATAGCTAGTGTGATGGGGGTGGAAGATTGGAAGCTTGGTTGATGGGGTGATGGAGAGGAAGCTGGAATATCAAATGGCATGACTAGATAGTTTGGAACAACTCTTGGATTTTGGGGGATGCTTGGGGGAATGTTTCTAAGGCTTTCAATATACCCATCATAGTCAACAAGATTTTCATCATCATTGGAATAGGAGGTGGCGGGAGCAAGGACAATGCGACCAAAAACATCATGATAGGATTGGTACTTCATGCTTTGATGGTGAGTTTGATGGGGATGGGGTCTTGTATATGGATGAACACGAAAGCTCATGGTTGGCTTTGGATTAAGCACAGATTTTGGATTGGCTGATGAAAGATTTCCTAGGGAGAGTCAAAGCTGCATGACAGACATAAGGAGGATTGGCTGGAGATTTTTTATTTTCTTGTGGATGGAAGACTTCAAGGGCATGCTATCAAAAAGTGAGAGTTTTTCTTTCCTATGTGCAGGATTCGTGGTGATTGTGTCAACTTAAGGATAGACTAGTGATCCTATGGCATGACACGAGATTGACCACTTGTGGATCCCAACCTTTAGCTCAAGGTGATGAGGGATGCAAGTGACAAAGCTAGATTACACTAGACAATGCTCTGTCAGAGGGATAACCTTGGTGAGATTGGTTGATTGGTAGGATAGAAAAATTTGGCAAAGTGACAACAACTCTTTAAAGGCTTGGGTGATTTTGGATTGGGTTGCTAGCTGGCTAGGGGGATGATTTGGATGGACTTTGGATTTGGGATTGTTCTAAAGCAAGGAACTAGATAGATTCGATTGCAGCGGGGGAGCTTGGATGATTTTCTGATGAGGCAGTGACTACGCTAAGTATGCCTTGAGCTAGGAGATTTATGCTTTTTTTTGGGATTTTGACCAAAGTTGCAAAACATTCATTCAAAAGCTATGAACAAACAAGCAGACAAAATTTTGGAGCAAGCACGTCAAACACACCAACATCCTAGGAAGCTTTCTACAAGGATGAAATTTTCTATAGCTAGGGAGTCCTCGATATACCCAAGGTATGTGAGGCCCAAATCCATAGATGAAACCATAAAAGATGTCACACAGTCGAGAGGAGCGGTAACCCACTTCTCCTCTTTCACTTCTCAAGGGTATAAAGTTCCTTGAGGCTTAGCCTGAGAGACAAAATCTTGATCCCAAGAGAGGTGTCTTTCGATTCACCTCCCAGTTCTTATACTCTGCCGGAACACTGGAGTTGAGGTCATCCCAAGGGGTGATGAAATCCCCAAGCAGGCCTCCTAAAAAGAGAAACAAGGTTTTGGATCCTAATCTTATGCACCCAAGATGGCCTTGAAAGACGACAAGGGGAGAGAAGACTTGGATGACCTTGGGCTAAAAAACACGCTTGTTCCTTTTCCAACTGACTCTTATGTGTGTTGATCTAGACTTTTCAAGCACTCATGTTTAAGAGACAATGTTCAATTCCAACTTTGAAATGTGCTAACAAAGAAAAATCGATCGAAGAATGAATACAAGAAGAAGAGTTAGGGTCAACAAAAAATTAAACCCGCGCGCCCGGAGGCCCTCCACGTCAAGTATCGATTAATTTCCTTTAAAGCATTCAAGAGTTGGTGTGGTTTTGTTTTAAGCCCAAAACAAAGATGTGTGAAACTCGATTGTCAAGCGCACGCCCGGAGGCCCTCCACGTCAAGATTTGTCCAATTTTTATGCCCAAATGAAGCGTGAGCGAGATTAATGCGCATTCAAGGAATTTTCTAACTTAGAAAAACTACTAAAGACCCAAGTGAGTGGAATTTGATCTTTGTGGAGCACTTAACACCCTCTTAGGTAGACCCATCCCCATAGATGGTGCTGAGATTGCAACCAATGGTTAAATTGATGGGTGATTAAAGAGGGTGAGTCCAACTAAAAACTTACTCAAAGTGTCTTTATTAGTTTTTATAACTTAGAAGATTTCAAAAATGTGGATTCTTTTTATGCTCCAAAAGATGATTATTTGATCTATGGCATTCAAGATTGGATTTGTTGTTTTAATCATGCATTCATAAAAAAAGCAAAGTTGATTTTAATCCATGACACTCAAGAGTGATTTTAGCAACATGCATTCAAAGACAAGTGGTTAAACATTCAAGTTTTTTCCTTTTGAGCATTCAAGATTGAGATTTTGTGTGTTGTTTTAAGAACTTTGAAGTACTTTGTTTTAACCTTAGATTATTCAAGATTGTTTTGGACTCAAAAGTGAAAATGACTCTTTGGACTTTGCTTTTCATTCAAGATTTTGTGTTCCAGTTTGCATGTTTTAAGCCCAAAAATGATATTCCTAGATTGTTTTGATGCATGAAAAACCTAAGAAACATTCAAGATTTTGCAACAAGACATTTGTTTGGAACAAATAACAAAGCTTTTAAGAAAAATTTTGGCAACCATTTAGGACTCTTAGTTTTTATGAGATTTTTTAAAAGAACTTTAGTGTGCACTTAGTGTTGATTTTGAACCTTTTGAAATGGAAACTTGAAGTTCTTTTTAAATTCCCAAAAATGAAGTGTTCCTAATTTTTCATGAATGTATCTAAAACCTTGATGTTGCAAGGATGCAAATGATTAGATTGGTTTAGTTTCACTTGTTAAAAGATCTTTTCTTTTTTGCAAATTTTTTAATTTTTCAATGGATTTAAGTATGATTTGGGGGTTCATTTTAAGCACTAAAAAGAAGTGTGTATGATTTTGCTTTCTTAAAAAAAAAAGGGCCAAGATCTCCCACAAGAAGAAGAAGAAGAAGTAGATGGAATAAGAAGAATATAGACAAGAAGAAGAAGAAGAATTTCAAGTTCTTTGTCCACCTATAAGCTTGAAAAATCTGCAAACACTATGAGATAGATTATGAGTTCCTTTGTCTTCTTCATGCTCATGTGGACCTAAAAAACCAATTTATACAATCCTACCAATCACAAAAACAAGAAAAATTAGCCAAAATCAAAAAATGACATACATAACTTGACTAAAAAAGCTAATGAAGATGACCCATGCGGGGTCCCACCGGGCGTGCCAAAATGTATATGAGCAATGTTAGTATGCTAATAGAAACCAAATTTAAATAAAGCTTCTACAAACTAAAAAAAATTCATAAACTTCAAGATAGACTAAGATGAACTCTCAATTGAGAATATGAGCCATTAATGGGCTCTCTCAATGAGAAGCTCTCTTGTTGAGTAGCTTTGTCTAAATAGATAGGATGTATGCTCAATATGCTTCCAAAGGCTTCAATGGATGATTGTGGATTTTTGGTGTGGATAGATGGGTTTAGTATGGATTTGGCTCTCAAAATAGCATTATAACTTTACTTCATGGATTGTGTTATTTTGTAAAGGGGAAGGATCCAATTTATAGGCAAGAGGCTTGAGGGTTTGAGGGCTAAGATGCAAGGATGGGAAAAAGCTTATGGAGGGCTCAGATTGCATGAGAGGAGAGCACATGGATTGTGCTTCCTTATAGCCAATCAAGGAGTGACACATGTCACATGGTGAGAGGATGGAGGAAAGGGGAAGGATGAGTCAACAAAGGAGGCTCAAGGGATAAAATCTTCATAAAGACCCTCATAATGACTTGTAAGAGCAATAAAAGGGCTTGTAAGAGTCATTTATGACCTAGTGGACTTTATAAAGTTTTATGGTTGAGATATTTTGAGGGTGATGAGAGAAATTTCGACTTGGGCTTGATTAGGAAGGTTCTAAGCTTGCTTAGGCTTGTGCAAATGATTAGAGGATGGATTAGGATGGTTTAGGATTAGCTTAAGGATAGGCAAGTGGATGGCATTTAATGAGGGTGGGTGAAGGAAGAGATATTTGTTAACTTTGGCTTGAGTTAGTAAGTTTTAACCCATGTTTAGGGAATGTGACAAGGTTAGGAGGGGATTAGGATTAGGTTTAAAGACATCTTCTAGAAGAGTCTAGATTTTGGATGAGGATAAAGACTTTCTAGAATAGTCTAGAATTTCCTAAGATGAGGATGAAGACTTTCTAGAAGAGTCTAGAACTTCTTAGGGTGAGGATAAATTATATTTTTAGCAAATAAATAAAGTTTTATTTATTTCAAGGGTTTGGGTTGAGGAGATATTTATTAAAACTTTTTTAATAAACATGAGGATTAATATTTAATCTTAATTAAATATTTTGAGTTGGGATTAGGGGTAGGAAATGATGGGATTAGCCTTTAATTAAAATTAAAGAAGGATTAGAAGATTTTGGAAGAGGTTAGTGGTCATAAGAAAATTGGCCAAGTTTTGGGCAAAAAATAAATTTTTTATTTATTTTAGGATTTTTGGTCAATTTATTAATTAAATAATTAATAAATAAGGAAATAATGTTTAAATAAGATTTAAACATTTTTGGGAGGGATTCCTTAATTAAATATTTTTAATTAAGATAAAGGGATTTAATGGCATAAAAATTAATTAATTAATTAATTAAATAATTAATTAATAAATGATGATGTCATCAGGACTTTTTCAGAAAATAAAAATACTTTATTTTCTAAAGGATTTTAGGTGTCTACAATTAGACTATCTTGACACCTGACAAGATTAATCATGATTCATAGAATTATACATAGAATGAGGCATAATCCTTAGGAGTCAAGGTTAGACTATCCCAATACTTGTCCATTGAATAGTGATCAAAAGCAAGACCATAGAATTGTCCCCAGAATGAGGCTTAATTCTTAGCAAGAGTAAGGATTATCTCCAAAATGAAGCTTAATCCTTAGCAAGAATTTGGAATTATCTACAAACCAGAGTTTAATTCTCTAGAGTCTAGATAAAAAACATAAATACTAGCCCATGAAAGAGATAACAAGACCTATCATGAGTCATAAAATCATCCCTAGAATGAGGCTTGATATTTAGGAGTTAAGGTTAGACTATCTTGATACCTATCGATCAAACTCTAACAAGAACTATTATAAGATTGATCAACTAATGAAAAGATAAGATAGATGACATAGATGCCAGATAGAGGGTAACAAGATGACCCGAGTGATGAGATGCCCCAAGTGATGAGGACATAATATTTAGATTGAGTTGAAGCCAATTTTGAAGGATTCAATGATGTAATCATCTTGCTCCCTCGAGAGCAAAATCAAAAGATGACACACTACAATATTGATGTAGAGTAGTATACTAAAAGATACTAAAGAAAGATGAAATTTAGAAGAATGTAGAATAGAGAAGAAGAATTTGAACAACATTTGGAGTCTATTCAAAGTGATTTCAAGGTCTAAAAGACCAAATTTTACTAGAGTTGACTTGTGTTGAATTTTTCTAGAAATGTTGAAATTTTGAAGAAATTGTGATTTTGAAAAGATTCCAAGATGCGCAAAGTATCAAAAAATGAATTGCACAAGTGTTTGATTATGTTGATCACAAAATTTTAAAGTGTGATTTTGAGCTATGTAAGTGTGTCTGATTTTAAATTTGATCTTGAAAACAAGTTCAAAGTAGCCAAATTAGCCAAGGGGTGATTTTCATGCCAATCAGAGCACTTTGGAAAATTAGATCAAAACCTATATAAGGGCCCAAAGGGTAATTTTCAATTCATTTGTGCTTTGTCTTTTGTGAAGAAGAGAGATTTGAGAAGAAATATGGTGGTTCCCATGAATTCATATCCATTTGAGCACTCCAAATGACACAACCAACCAAAAAAAAATGGACATCTAGTGAGTCATCAACAATCTTGCTTCGTTTTGAATTTTTTATGTATATTGAGCCATTTTAAACATTTTTTTAGGTCATTCTTGAATTTACTATGTTCATTCTCATGTAAGGATGTTGTTCCTTGCATGAAGCCAATCTCTTTTCATGCAAAGAAGTTCTAGGCCAGTCCTTCTTCACCTAGTTTGATGGGTTTCCTCATGTAGATGGCACTCATTTTTTGCATGAGAAGCCCTAAATTAAATGACCTTTCTGCTAGTAGTTTTTTTGCTTTTCATGCAAGAAAGTGTTACCTTGCATGAGGATGTGCAAGCTCATGCAAGAACA
Source organism: Cupressus sempervirens (assembly GCA_028749045.1). Taxonomy (NCBI): domain Eukaryota; kingdom Viridiplantae; phylum Streptophyta; class Pinopsida; order Cupressales; family Cupressaceae; genus Cupressus; species Cupressus sempervirens. The sequence continues at coordinate 21,389,547 of CM053787.1, read as the reverse complement.
TGAATTCTTATCCAAAAATTTGTTGTAAATTACAAGTTTAGTGTTTGGAAATTGATATTCTTGTCAATATTTTCATTTTCATTTGTCATTTTTGCTTATCTGAGACTGATCATTTACATGTTGTTTTCATGTATGCAGGTTATCTTTCCTAATGTCAAATTTAGATCACATTACCTACCTTATGAAGCTTTGTTGAAACAATTAGATAATGTTGACATGGCACATAGCAATGCTCTTGGACTATCATATCTTTGTCAAATTCCTACATTGATGGTGAATCATGACATTTTGACATCAATAGTTGAGTGTTTCCATCCAGAGATGAATACCTTCCATCTACCCCAAGGAGAGATGAAAATCACTCCAGAGGATATCTATAGGATTTTTCAGATCTCATTCCATGGGCCATGAGTTGGATATGATACAATACCACAGATAGGTACATAGGCACTGAGGCACATTTTTTAGGAGGATCTCATCATTGGTAGAGCCATCACCTAGGATGAGCTAGTACATATATATGGGCCCACTCATAGGTTGCCAATAGTATTAGGCATATTTATTAGTTGCTTCATGATGTCAAATAGAGGTCAGCATGGGTTAGAGTGTGGATGGGGACAGATGTTGCAGATGATGCTAGGGGCACCTAAGTGGTACAGATGGGATTAGTGCATGCTCTCCCATATGTTCCATGAGATGCAGGAGATTATCTATCATAAGAGGAAGAGCATAGTCTTTGGGGTCTATTTTCCTCAGGTATGAGTAGGGGAGAATTTTCCCATCATAAGACCCATTTTTGTAGATGAGAGGCAGCTCATGGAGGCCTATATGTGTACATATCTAGGCCAATTAACCTAGGCAACTCAAGGGAAGACTGAGTAGTGGAAAGTTTGATTGGATGACCTAGTAGTGGTTATATGGAAACCATGGAGGTAGATAGAGGCATGGAATGATGCACCCTGAGAGCTAGAATAGATGTTCACATCTTGACCACTAATAGGTCACTTCATGCAAGTCATTGAAAGGTTCCCTTTGACATGAGTCTAGTGATAGTATGGTTGGCCACAAGACATATATCAAGAGTATTATTCATATGCATTGTTGGCTATAGGTCTGGATCATGGGTGGTCAACAAGGTTAGACCTATGTTAGTTGATGATTGATGTGCATACCATAGTGGAAATCTAATCAGATTATCTACTAGTGGTAAAAAATGGGAGATGACGACAGTATATTAGGTATACTTTGTGAGTCATCCCTTCCCTTGATTCATAAACCAAGTGGGGATGGTCATATTGATATAGCTAGTGTAGGAACCATAATAGCCACAACAAGAGAGAGTCAAGCAAAGGACACATCAAGTGTCTATTCTACCTTGATTGATGAGATTAGACCTATATGCTAGTGGTAGTGGGATAGGATAGAGACATGCTTGAGGTGAGATGAGTTCCATAGGAGCCATTAAAGGAGACACCTAGAGACCATGCATAGAAGTGGAGTAGGCAGCTGAGTAGGGTGTGGGTTATGAGGAGATGTGGGATCAGCTTGTTGGGCTGTAGGGAGGAGATATCCTAGCACAAACATAGGATACCCTTAGGAGGTCAAGAGATCAAGTTTAGACTATGTAGTAATAGCTGGGAGAGCTACATATATAGATTACAGTGAGGGATATTCAAATAGAAAAGTGGGATTAAGAGATCCATGAATTGCAAGAGTAGCTATAGTGAGAGGCTCATAGATTAGAGTAGTAGCAAGATGAGATCCAGCTATAGTTAGTGAGGGTAGCCTACTACTATGCAACATATGTAGTGGTAGTCCCAGATGAGATAGAGCAGGTGCCTCAATTTTCAAGTATGTTAGAGAGTCAGGAGGTGCACAACCTCCAATGAGACCAAATATGAATCCTCCTCCTCCTCCTCAAGCTGGAGGTGAGGGAGAAGGAGAGAGTTACCTTAGTTTATTCTAATTTTTCTCTAGTTATGTATCAATTGGTGTGCTAGCACCATATTGTATCATTTTGGAATCAACAACACTCAAGTAGCATTCATTTTTGCACCAATGTACACATTTGACTCCACACACACACACACACACACACACACACACACACACACACACACACACACACATATGAGATTTTTGATTCAATTACCTTCACATGTGTCATCTTTCTCTCTTTATAGTTTATTGTACATGAGATGTTTATGCTATAATTATGAATACAAATTGATATGATGTATGAATGTAGTGTGGATGAGATGAATTATGGAATTATGAAATGAAAAATGTGAATGAACTAACATCTCATGGAGTGTTCCATTTTGTTCATAGTGACAGGTATCCGATGAAGATTGAGAGAATAAACAAAGAAGAAAATAATTATGTAGGTGTAAAGAAACAAGATACTTTGAAGAAGCCAACAATCCCTCACCATGAAGGATGCAAGTAAATCAGTTATCAAACCATGTTCTTATACAAATATAGTCCTATGTTAGATGCAACCCTAAGTTTGGATGCCAAGCTCCAAAAATTATCATGCCTAAGTATGTAGCTAAATCCAAAATTTCATATGATTCCAACAAGCATTGTAGTCATAGGAATATGAATATGACATCTATTCTAGTTTTTTTAGGATTAAATATAAGCATTTGAGGCACAAGAAGCTAGAATAACTAGAATATTTGTCAATTTTAATGTCACAAGTGAACATAAGCATCAAAGCATAAATGCTAACATAACCAAAAAAATTCTTGCATGTAGACACACTAGACACACAAGAGATTCTTTTTATGCTAAGTAATCAATAAGTATTCTATTTGCAACAACCCTTGCATTTGTAACCTGAGACAGAAGTGTGCTATGTATACTCATAGTGACCCATATGTTCACTTAGTAGGATGAGTATTAGTAGTTACTATAGTATAAAGAAGTCACTCAAACAAGCAACAAAAAGAACCAACCTCAATGATGTGTCCATATAAAATGAGTTGAGGTACACACAACCATCCAATATGAGATATTGTTGGATACAATTGTCTAATTGTGTGTTGTCTTTGATGTTACACAAATGTCATATTAGTTGTCAGTCAATTCTTACTGAGCTCACTTGGTTAGCAAGATAGTTTTCCTTGTCTACTGAGCATTCCTAAATATTACTCTATGAAGATAGTGTCTACCAAGCTCACTCAAGCATCGAAGGAATTCAAGTAGGAAATAGTGTTAACTAAGTTCACATCGTTAGTGAAGGAAAGTTGGACAAAGTTAGTGTTCATTGAGTTCACTTGGTTTCCAAAGGATATTTTTGTAAGTTTCTAGTGTTAACCAAACTTTTGTAGGTTAACAAGGAAATTGTCTCTGAACCAATGTTTATCGACTAGGGTTGGCTAATGAAGGATTTTTTTTTTTTAGCATAAGAAGCTTAATTATTTTAAGTATTTTCTCTAATTGACTATGGTGATTATTATTGGTTATTTTAATTTGAATTTAATCTAAATTGATAATCTAGATGGTATAAATGAAAGGTCAAGTTGAGATTTTTTGTGTGCAAGCAAGTATGTTGATTGAATTAAGAAGAAAAGAGTGAGAATGAACTTGAAGGATAAGAAAGTATCCTTGTGGAGTAGAAAAGTGTTATTCAATTAGGAAGGATCAAGTATTAAGTAGAATAGAGATCTATAATCAGCATTTTAGTTGCATCACAATCATGTTATTTCATTATTACTCTCTAACCATTGTAGCAATGATCTAAAATCTCTTAACAGAGTTGGTTTAACAGTCAATTGTAAATCCTATAACAAGGTGACAATTCCATTGAATTTTTTTAAGACCTCTTACAAGGGCACTCCTTATAGGGTGATTAAATCCTCTATCAAGGTCACACCTAATAGTGTGTCTTGTAACCTTTAACTAGATTGCTCCTAATAGGGCTCACTTTAGAAGAGTGAAAAATAGTAACTAGTTACATTGGTGGTTTTTCTCATATTGGGTCTCCATGTTCAATCCTAGTGTCTCATGTGCTCATGTTATTTTTCATATGCTTACAAATTAATCACTGTGAATGTTTAAGATAAGCTAAAATTAAATCACACTCTGCATTTACTGAGTTACAACATTTTCTATGTGTTTACTAAATATTAGCATCAATCAGATTTGTCAGTTTAAAATTTTGACATCTAAGGGATCTGGGATATATTTTAGTGGTAAATAATTCATCCCCTCCCCCTCAATTACTCCTTCTATATTTCCAAAAATTGGTATCAGAGCTTTTGGTGCTTGCAAGAAAGGTTTCAAGGACCTAAGCTAAAGATTTTTACGTCTTACAAGAGATAAATTCCAAAGCTAAATAGAGATAACTTTTCAGTGTGGCAGGGACTCATGAGACTTCATCTAGTCTCCATTAGTGATTCAAGCTTGAAATACCTTGATGAAGAATACATAACCCCTATTGGTACATTATCTATTGGAGATATTGTTGAGAAAAGGAGTCATAAGATCATGATGATTGATATTGCATCTACTCTTAGCTATGATGAATTTGATGACATCAAGGATTGCAAAACTACTTTTAATATGTGGAACAAGCTAAAGAACATCTATGGTGGTGATGACAATGTGAGGAGAGCCAAAATAGAAAGCCTTAGAGGATAGTTTGATCAAATGAGAATGAGAGAAGATGAAAATGTTGCCAAGTATGTGGAAATAATTAAAGCTAGTATGAGTGCAATCAAAGCTTTTGGAGGAGAAATCAAGGAATAAATTGTTGTAAGTAAAGTTCTTAGAGTATTGCTTCCTATCTATGTAATTAGAGTATCTACAATTCAAGAAAAGAGGTGCGAGCCAAATCAAAAGATAAGTTTCGATACCTTAGTATGAAGATTGAGAACTTTTGAGTTAGATAACTATGACAATTATGTTCCAGCTTCCAAGAATATTGAATATGCATTTGAGCCCAAACTTTCACTGAAAGAGAAAGGCAAGAAAATAAATAAAATTCAGTCAAAAATTTAAGAGGAATCAAAGGAAAGTTCTGATAGTGATCTTGAATTTGTTGAAGCTTTACTTGCAAAGAAATATTCTAGAAGCAGAGGAAAATACAAAGGTAAAGTTCCCCAAATCTATTTTTCACATGAAGAAATTGGTCATATTGTTGCCAAGTGCCCAAACAAAGAAAGTAAGGATGAGAAGAAAAGTCACAAGTTCAATAGCAAGAAAGATTTCAAAAATCACAAATCATTCAAGGACAAAGGTAAGAAGACTTGTTTTATGGCTAAAGATTTTGATAACAACGAAGATAAAATAGCATACATTGCTGTGAAAGATGAAACTGATGGAGAAGAAGATAAGATGGTACTTATCTCTCATATAAGAAAAAATGACACATGGATCATAAACAGTGGATGTTCACATCATATGACTAGAGACAAAAAAAAATTTGAACACTTTGAATGCTATGATGGTGGTAGTGTAAGGATTGGAAACAATGAACCTTGTTGCATAAATGGGAAAGGTTGAATCTCATTAACTAAAGAACTTTTATGTGACAATGCCTATTGGATTGAAGGACTAAAACATAATCTGATGAGTGTGGTACAACTAATTAACATTGGATTCAAGATAGAATTCATGCATGGCAAAGCAAGACTACTAGATAACAAAGGTAATCTGATTGGATTAGGAAAACAAACAAGAGGTAACCTATTTTATCTTGATCTTGATGATTGTTCATGTTTTATTACTCAAATGGAATAAAGTTGGTTATGGCATAGAAAATTATGTCATGTAAACTATGATAATATGATCAAGATAAGAAAATTCAAAAAAGTAAGAGGTATTTGTAGTTTCAAGAAACCAGATGTTGGTTTATGCAAGAATTGTCAGATTGGCAAAATGGGAAAGACTAGTTTTAAGAGAAAAAACTATCAGTCTGAAGATGTCATGGAAATTTTACATACTGATCTATGTGGACCCATTGGAATAGAAAGCTATAGTGGAGAAAAATTCTTTATTCTTTTTGTTGATGAGTATTCTAGAATGATGACTATTATGTATCTTAGAGAAGAGTCAGCAGTATTTGAGAAATTCAAATGGTATCTAGAAAGAATAGAGAAGGAAACAGGGAAAAGATTCAAATGCTTAAGATCAGATAGAGGTGGTGAATTCATCTCCAATGAATTCAATAAATTTTTCATTGAAGGAGGAATTAAAAGACAAGTATTAACCCCTGGTACCCCTGAGTAGAATGAAATAGTTGAAAGAAGAAATAGATCCATCATGGATTGTGCGAGGACTCTAATGATTGAAAAGAATTCTGCTATCAAATACTAGAAGGAAGCCATCAACATTGTAGTTCATTCTTTGAACTGAGTATAGTTGAAGGACTCATATAAAACTCCCTATGAATTATTGTATGGCTACAAACCCAATGTAAGTTACCTTAAAGTGTTTGGATTTAAATTTTATATCTTGAAAGAGTCTAGAAAAGGCAAGTTTGATGTGAAAGGTGATGAAGGTATATTCTTAGGATATTCTTGTAGAAGTAAGACTTATAAATGTTTGAATTTGTCTACTCATAAAATCATAGAAAGTGCACATGTGAGAATTAATGAGATTGTAGAAAGGACTGAAGAATAAAGAAAAAAGGAACCAGAAGATTACAAGAGATTTGTTTACTTCGAACTTGATACATTGCCAAACACATCTATCAATAAGGAGACTTCACCCCCTAAGTCTTCCTCAGTTACTGGGTTGCAAGAAGTTTGAACTAAGTCATAAGTATCCAAGTCACATTTCAAAGCTACTGAGCCAATGCCTACCAAATCTAAGAAACTTGATCTAGAAGTTGAAATTCAAAATGAAGACACTACAATTTATTCAAAATGCAAAGAACCTATATTGGCCAAGTATGTTAGAAGGCATCATGCACCTAATAAAATTATTGGAGATAATTTAGAAGGTACTATGACAAGAAGTAAGCTAAAAGGTACATGTTTACTTGCTGATTTTGAACCTAGGAGTGTTAAAGATGCATTGGAAAATGAAATTTGGATTGAGGCTATGAATGAAGAAATAGAACAAATAGAGAAGAACAAAACTTGGACCCTTGTTCCTAGGCCTAAAGATAAAAATGTGATTGGAACAAAATGGGCATTCAAAAATAAGCTGAACAAAGTTGGACAAGTATCAAGAAACAAAGCAAGATTTGTAAAGGCTACTCTCAAGAAGAAGGAATTGATTATGGTAAGACTTTTTCTCCTATTGCAAGATTAGAAGGTGTTAGGACTCTTCTTGCACATGCTGCTCATAGAGGATTCAAAGTATATTAGATGGATGTTAAATCTACATTTCTCAATGGTATTCTTGATGAAGAAGTCTACATTGAAAAACCAGAAGGTTTTGTTGATCTAGACAGAAGGGACGTGGTCTGCAAATTACACAAGGCACTATATGGTTTGAAACAAGCTCCTAGAGCATGGTATGAAAGGTCGCACAACTGCATTATATAGTTTGGTTTTTAGAGAACTAATGATAGTAGTAGTTTGTATATCAAGGAAGGACTAGATAACAAGATTGTATTGGCAAAAATATTTGTGGGTGACACTCTATTTATAGGAAATGATGATCCATGCAAAGAATTTTAGAATAAATGAACAAAGAGTTTGAAATGTCCATGTTTGGTGAGATAAAATTCTTTGTTGAACTACAAATACAACAAAGCAAGAATGGTATCTACATTACTCAATTTAAGTATATCAAGGGGATACTCAAGAAATTTAGAATGGAAGATTCTAAACTAGTTGGAACCCCTATGTGTACTAGACTAAAGCTTACCAAAGATGATGATTCAAAAGAGGTAGATCAGACCTTATATAGGTCAATGATCAAAAAATTGTAGTATGTAGTTCATACAAGGCCTAATATTGCTTTAGCAGTTGGGATAGTGGCAATGTTCTTAGCTAAACCAAGAGAAAATTATATGATGCAAATTAAAAGAATTTTGAGATATCTAAAAGGTACTGAAGACTATGGTTTATGGTACAAACTTGGAGGAAATTTAGACCTAAAGGTATTCACTAATGCTGATTGGGTAGAAAATCTTGATGATAGAAAAAGTACAAGTGGTGGAGCATTCTTTCTTGGAAAAAGGTTGGTATCTTGGACAAGCAAGAAGAAAAATTGCACATCCCAATCTACAGTAGAAGCAGAATATGTAGTAGCAGCAATAAATTATTCTAACATTGTTTAATTTAAATAGTTTTTGGAAGGCATGAAGGTTGAGATCAAAGGCCTAGTTGTCATGTATTGTGATAACACCAGGACAATTAAGATATCAAAGAACGCAGTGATGCATTCCAAAACTAAGCACATTGCTATAAAATATCATTTTGTTAAAGAATTGGTACAAGACAAAGAAATTAGATTGGAATATGTTCACACAAAAGAATAGATTTCAAACATATTCACCATGCCATTACCTAAGGATGCATTCCTATATCTAAGAGGTAAGTTTTGGGTCATTCCCCTATCTAAAGCTTACTAAATAAAGTTTTAGTGATGCATCAATAGGAACCAAGTTGAAGATCAATCAGTTGATGGAGCATAGTCAAATGGAATATTGCATATGAATCAGTACTCAAGGTACATTGATACTAATTTGGTATATGTTTTCTTTGGCATGTGTTGTCAAAGAGGGAGAAGACTACTATCATATCTTTCTAAAATTTGTTTATATTTTTCTAAGGGAGAGGTATACTATCATATAAGTTATATAATTCCTTCATCAAGGGAGATTAATATATGAAACATAAGTTTTTTTAGTTAAAATCTAAGAAGGAGAAACTTTCTATCAGCAAAACTACTGTTCTCAAATTTCATTGTGCTATGTCATGTTGTGTTGCCATCAGTGCCAAAGAGGGAGATTATTGGATATAATTGTCTAATTGTGTGTTGTCTTTGATGTTACACAAATTTCATATAATTTTTTAGTCAGTGCTTACCAAGCTCACTTGGTCAACAAGAAAATTTTTCTTGTCTACCAAGCATTCTTGAAGATTACTCTGCGAAGACAATGTCTACCAAGCTCACTCAGGCATCGGAGGAATTTAGGTAGGAAATAGTGTTAACCAAGTTCACATGGTTAGCCAAGGAAAGTTTGACAAATTCAGTATTCAATGAGTTCACTCAGTTTCTAAAGGATACTTTTGTAAGTTCACAATGTTAACCAAGTTTCTATTGGTTAACATAGGAAATCATCTCAGAACCAATGGTTATCGAGTAGGGTCAACCAATGAAGGATTTTGTTGTTTTGGCATAAGAAGGTTAATTATTTTAAGTATTGTCTCTAGCTAACTATGGTGATGATTATTGGTTATTGTAATTTAAATTTGAGCTAACTTGACAATTTGGACGGTATAAATGAAAGTTCAAGTTAAGATTTTTAGTGTGTGAGCAAGTATGTTGATTGAATTGAGAAGAAAAGAGTGAGAATGAACTTGAAGGATAAGGTATCCTCGTGGAGCAGAAAAGTGTTATTTGATTAGAAAGGATCAAGTATGAAGTAGAATAGAGATCTATAATCACCAATTTCGTTGCATCCCAAGTAGGTCATTTCAATGTTAATCTCTAGCCATTGTAGCAGTGATCTAAAATCTTTTAACAGAGTTGGTTTAATAGCTAGTTGTAAATCCTCTAACAAGGTGATAGTTCTATTGAATTGTTTTAAGACCTCTTACAAGGCCACTCCTTATAGGGTGATTAAATCCTCTAACAAGGTCACACATAACAGTGTGTTTTGTAACCTTTAACCAGGTTGGCTCCTAATAGGGCTAACTTCATAAGAGTGAAAAATAGTAACTAGTTACATTGGTGGTTTTTCCTATATTGGGTTTCCATGTTAAATAATGGTGTCTCATGTGTTCATGTTATTTCTCTTATGCTTCCAAATTAATCGCTATGAATGATTAAGATTAGCTAAAAGTAAATCACACTCTACATTTTTATCAAGTTACAACATTTTCTATGTGTTTACTAAATATTAGTAGCAATCAGATTTCTTAGTTTAAATTTTGACATCTAAGGGATCTATGATATATTTTAGTCATGACTTATTCACCCCCATCCCCCCCTGCCTCTCAGTTACTCCTTCTATATTTCTAATGGATATAGGCTCTTACAATGGACACCCCTTTTATATGGATGCTTTATATCATTGGAACTAAACCATCAAACAAAAATCAAAGAAAAGGTCATGCCCCTAATCCTAACCTCTCTAGTAAAAAGAGACATCATCGAGTTACTCGAAGAGACATGATGAAGAGAAAGAAAAACAAACAATGAAAAGCTTAGCATATCCCAAACAAGTTCATTGTTTTTAGTTTAATTTTTTTTTATAGAATTGATGTCAAGTGTTAATGTTTAGAATGTATATGAAAGAAATATATTCATAGGGTGAGGACAATAGAAAAACATAGTTGGAACAATTGGTGACTAATGCGAGAGAGATATTCCATGAGAGGAATCTCAAAAGTGACACTAGTAATAGTAGGAAGATGTAGTTAGAACAACTAGTGATTGATGTGAGAGAGATTTTCCATGAGAGGTATCTCAAAAGGGACACTAGAGACAGTAGCAAATAGAGTTAGAATAACTGGTGACTGAAGTGAGAGATTTTTTATGAGAGGAATCTCTAAAGTGATATGAGCGACAATAGGTAGAAGTAGTTAGAACAACTAGTGATTGATGTAAGAGATCTTCCATGAGAGGAATCTCAAAAGTGATATGAGGAAGAGTAGGTAGACATAGTTAGAACAACTAGTGACTAAAACAAGAGATTTTCCATGAGTGGAATTGCTAAAGTGATACAAGTGGTAGTAGGCAGACACAGTTAGAAGAACTGGTGACTATCCTAAGAGATCTTTCGTGAGACTAATCTCAAAAGTGATATGAGCAATATTAGGAAGACACAGTTAGAACAACTAGTGACTATCATGAGAGGAATCTCATAAGTGACACTAGTAATAGTAGGCAGACATAGTTAGAACAACTAGTGACTATCATGAGAGATTTTCCATGATAGAAAATCTCAAAAGTGACACTAATGATAGTAGGCAGACATGATTAGAATAACTAGTGACTATTGTAAGAGATCTTCCATGAGAGGAATCCCAAAAGTGACACTAACAATAGTAGGAAGATGCATCTAGAACAACTAGTGACTATCAAAAAAGATATTCCTATGACATTGCAAGGGTTACTCCAAAGTTATGACAAGATTGAATCCATGAATGCATGAAAGAAAGAAATTAGATAAAGCACAAAAATATTGTATAGCAAGCTAGAAGATGCTATGAAAAATATAACATTTGAAACAAGAGGTGCCTATTTACCAAGTTTTCAACTTCTTGGAAAAGATTATTTCTTTTGCTATCATGATGCTTGTTTGCTAGGTTTTCATCAATGGCAATTTTTTATTTTTCAATTTTTTTGTATTTTTCTCTTTATTGATTTTTTTTGTATATTTTTATTTTTTCAATTCTTTTGGTATTACCAAGGTTCTTGTTGGTGTTTGAAAATGTTGTAGGTTTCCAATTACCCCGGCAAGAATATGACACATTTAGGGGCTACTAACTCCCATGTTTTACATATCTTTTCAGACATCGGGCCAACTGTAAGGCATGACCCTTCTTCACATCAAGCTCTACAAGACCTAGGTAGGTTAACCTTGAGGTTCTAATGAATGGTACCAATGCATTTAAAACATAAATCTGAACTAATTACTATAGATGAAAACCCCTTATATCTCCTAATAACTCATGCAATAACATAAATCTACAGTAGCTAAATGCAAATCTATGAATCACATAAGTTGAGTGAGGGTTAATTCTTTTCAGCCCACTACAAGACATGAAAAAATGAATTTATTTGATTAAAATGATTTGTGCAAACAACCTTCATATCAACTTACATCTCATTTAGTGATCAGTGCCTTATCTATTGAAACATAGAGTCATTACCAACAAGATGACCTAACTTGCTTGCATTACATTCAAGTTTATCAACTGAAATCCCCTAATCCCATTCTTATGCAATATCCCCTTCATACACTCAGAAACTCTATCAGAATGATGAAGCATTTAGTTGACCACTTGAATCAAAAGCAACAACAGATTTGATACACAACTCATCCAAGCCGCCTTAAATCAAATGAACATTATCCATTTAATCTCAAATTTAATAACACATGAAAAATTAGGAGACATAATAAGGAAACCCAGATAATTCATGTAAATCCCCTTTTATATTCATCCATGGAAAAACTAAATACATTAGACTGGTAAAACTAAATGAAGCTTAAGATATGTCACATAATCTAGCATCCATTATCATATCTCAGAAACAACACATGAAAATGAAATGCAAATCTACATAGGGTGGATGTGTGGCCTTCACTGCTAGAGCATAGCTCAATAGATAGGAAGTAAAACCATCTATAATCCTGGTTTCAACAATAAAACACTAGAACCATGCTAGTATTACCCAGAGCAAACTACCAACAACTAAAAAAGAGAAGAGAACAGAATAAATAGAGAGGAAGCAATTCCTGGATTGAATTTGCAATTGACATGTGTCCCCTAAAATTTCCTTCCTAAGAAGTTGAAAAAGCCTCTCTCTACCTTCTCTCTATAACTGCATATCAAAATCCCCATCATTTGGCCTCTACACGGCATAAATAATCTCAAGTATTTGGTAGAAAAGATAACTAATTTCTGGTGTCGAATTTGAACTCAAAGTAAAAAGTCAAAAATCAGTTATATGACCTTGAAAGGCAAAATAAGCTTTTTAGAATAGTTTTCATGCATACCTATGATTCAAAATGCTCTAAAATATGCCTTCTAACCAATTTTGATACTCCATCCTAAAAAATATCCATTCTATTGAGAATGCCCTAGATTTTACAAATTGGCTTACAGACTAAACCGATGAGCACTTGTGCACAATCTGACATCAAAAAATGGAAAATTCAGCTCATTCTAGTTCTGGTGGGATATTGGAGCATCTATTTTGGATAAAAAAATGCTCCAGTTATGCCCTTCTAAAAATTGGGCTCCCATTCATGACTCTATTCTCAAGTTTGTATTAAAAATCATAAATTTGAAAAATTAAACAAGTTCTATAGTCAAAACTATAAAAATTCATTATCTTTAAATGAAATTTTTCAGATTTTAATGAACATGCACAATAGGGATATATTTTTAATTAAATTTTTTATCCCTTCCACCTCTCCAATGGCACCACATGTCACTCCATGACAGGCTCCTGATCTCATGCGGGACCCACCTACACATTGCCAGATTTCTTTAAAAAATTTATGAGGCGCCATGTCACTTGCTGAAGTTTTTTACCATTTTCTGGTGGTGACTTGGTGACCACCAGATTTTGGCAACTTTTTTGGTCATTTTTAACTGCCCACATCACCATGCCACCTCACTAGTCACCAAGTCGCTTTGGTTAACTCGTGAGCACTTCCTATTGGCAAGATAATGACACTTGCATGATCAAGACATGTGTCACAATCTCCTTCCATCTCCATTTTATATTCCCCATGATCACATATGCGATCTCCTTCAAAATTATGCTAATGTCATTGTCTAGCTTGGCTGACTCAGACCCATGCATGTGAGCTATGCACCCGAGATGGCTTTCATAAAAACCTCTTGTCCTTGTAGACATCTCACCCTTTGTATCGAATGGTATTTAAACTATAAAAAGTTCCCCAACTTATAAATGTGGGATACTAGGTGAGCCAAGCCATCAGTTACCTTGTTTATAGTCTACGGCTTTGTTCTTTATTTAAGCTTGTCGCATTTTCCCTCAAGTCGGCTTCCACTTGTTGATGTGTGCTTTGCTTTGTTATAACCTTACAACTTGGTTTTTGTTATGTCACACCCCTCTTTTTACATGCCCATGGGTATCCTCTGCATGGATTTTTTGTTTGCTGCAGATGACAAACCTCTCTGCCTTTGGCATTGTGTGGGCCTTTTAATACATGTGGTTCACTTTACAAGGTGTGGGTTGCTTTCTTTGTATGCAGGTTATGCCTTTGCGCTAAAAACTACCCACGATGGCTTCCACACTTTGATTGCATTTGGATTGCTTTGTGACTTGCATGGACTAAGATATTGCAATGGCTCCATTTCTATTAGCATGATCCCATTCCTTTGACAATGGCTTCCTTGCCCTACTCATGGGTTATCCTTTTAAACTGTGACATCTTCCTTCTCTAACCAGCGTCTTTCTTTACTTTAGTAGAATTTCTCTTCATTAGTCTTCCATGTTCTACTAGAATATTTTCCTTTCACCAACATGTATTCATTCTGACCTTGCACATATTCTCCTCTTAAATATGTATGGATGACTTCATTTCTACCTGCAAGTTTCTTTAATGTTATATTTGCCTACGTGGGTAGATTGGGAAAAATGGGTTTGACTGCCCTTAACATGCCTTCCACATCCTTATTACTTGTCATGCCATATTATGGGGTTCGTCCACCTTCAAATGGCATCTCTTGTTTTTTCATATACCCCTCTTCTAGCACATTTTTCATTCTTGACATGGGAGTGAGTGAGATTAGAAAGAAAGAGCCTGAATATCAACTCCAATAAGAACACCATCTAGAAGGCTTGTAATAAGTGGAGTGCCAAAAGGTTTCTAGTAACTAGTAATTTGATATTGAAATATCATCTTCCTTCCTTCATTAGCTTGAAAGTCTTCCTACTCCACCTCATAGAGGCCCGTGTAGGAAGGAGAAAGGATCATGAGGATACAATTGTCAATAAATTTATAGCTCAAGGGAGAGGTGCTGAAGTAATTCAATAGTGATGAAGAAGTTGTAAACATTTAACTAGATCAAATTACTTGTCACATATCCCCTTCAAGATCTTTGACTTGCACACATTTTATCAATTTTGATGGGATCAATCAGACCTGAAAAGCAAGTTCGGCTAAAAAAAAATTATTTTCAAACACCTGAACTAGAAAAATGATCTATTGATCATCTCAAACTGATTAAAATAGATTTTGATCATTAAACCATCAATTAAAACTCATTTTACCATAGATCTGCAAATTGTGAATTTCATTCGAGAAGGTTCATTAACTAGCCTTAAAAATTGACCCAAACAACTGACCGTGCTCTGAAAACTAGCACACTGAATCTCTATTTCGCACACTTGCACCCCGTCAAATCTTGTCTCATGAAAAATTTGGGGTCAAAAGATATTTTCTATCAAAGTTGACCTCTCAAAACTGCCTACAAGAAAACATATCAGAAAACAATAAACTGGGTTCAGATATAGCATCAAAAACTGGGCAAATGAGTACATGGGAAAATGAAAACTAGGATGTTGGTTTACTGTCATGAGGAGAGTATGGATCAATGATTTGGGCTCATGATGAATAACTGGGTGAAAATGGCAAGCGGTGAAAGTGGGCTACTTAGATTTTACAAATTGGAAACACTGACAGAAAACATTTTTTGCAAATGGAATTGACCTGGAAAAGTGTGCATACGGATTTTTCATGATGTGAAAACTGAAACACTTGGAGTATTTTTAGTGGAAAACACAATAGTACAATCCATTCAATCTAGGAAATCATGGATCTCAAGTTATAACATCACGAACAAGGGTTCCAATCAATCTGCACTTTATGATACCAGTAAAAAGATAGAAATTCCATTTGGAATCACGTTCGAAAACATATCAAACAGATTCATCATAAGCTGAAACTTGGAACATAACAAGTCTCTAACATCTACAATGTAATACAAAATGAATTTTAGCATTTGGGTCAACTGGGTCAAATTTATAATATGTCAAACAGGGCTTCCCAGAATTTAGAATTAATTGCAAAAGCATGAAAATAGTAACTGACCAACTTGGAGGGATTCGAAACCTAGTCAAATGGACTCGAAATGACTCAAAATATGAAACATAGGCTCTTGTCTTTGGACACTAGACACTCCCAAAGTAGTAAATTACAAAAAAAATTTGGGTGTGAGATATTCACTTGCAAACACAGCCTCATGTCGTTGTTTGATACTTAGGTGAAAATGTAGATTTGAAAAATACTCAAAACAGGACTTCATAAACTGGCTCAGAATCTCAATTTAGCTTCATGAAATGAGTGTACATGCTAAATGGAAGGTGTTAGAAACATTAAACACCTAACAGGGCTCAAAGGTACAACCAAGTACATATGCATTTATGAGCTTTAAAGGGCTTGATTTGACTCAAAATTTTGAATGCGACTCAAAATTGACCATGCAACTTTTAGTCCGAATAGTGACTCTATCTAGGGATGCATGTCCTTGTGAGCATGGCAAGGATTAAGATCTCTAGGAGAAGCAAGCCACACACCTGACTTCAAAAATTTCCTTCCGAACAACTTTATTGAAAGAAAGAAACTACCACTAAGATTATGTACAAACGATGGCTCTGGGCCATCAAAAAGTTTTTAAAAATTCTTACCTCTGTCATACACTTGATTTTCATTTACATTCTCCTAAGGTAAACTGAAATTCTCATTCTTCTTTGTTTCACCCAACACATCAACACTTTCAATCATTTTTTTAGGAAAAAGAAAACTACTATCATTATCTTTGTAGTGCATATAAAAATCAGACATACTTTGTTCATCTTGCTCATTATGTAAAAATGAATCAGTGTGATCATAACAACTAGCATCAAAATAAAAACAATCATCATTGACTGAATCATGGACACCTTCAATTGGAAGCATAAAATTTTGGTATTCAACTTCATTCAACGAGTTACGTGAATCAAATTGTAATTCACCTTGTGCCTTCTGATATGAAGAGTATGAAAAATCTTATTTCTCGTCAATTGCAATATCTGTGCTCCATAAATCAGACTAAACATATGTTGCATTCTCTTTACATTGCAACAAATGATTAGATCCTAAATCATAAAAATCATCATGAAATTGCATGTTCTCAATATGCTAATCCCTATCAATTTCTTCCTCAAATAACTCACTAGAATGAACTAATTCATTACTATTTATTTCCTTGTCATATGAGCTATCAGCGTATATCTCAGCCTCATGAAAAAAAGAAAACAATGAACCAGCTACAAACCTTATTCCTATACCTTTCTTTTCAACATGGAAATCATCATGTGCATTGATATACAAATTACTATCACATTCACTTCCCATGCTTGACATCGCATATTCTAAAATTGTATCTTCTTCAACATCAAATTTTGGGGAAATGACTTCACCACATGAAATTGCATAACGTGTCAAAATGCAAGCATCCTTAGATAGACTAGCATACCTTTCAAAATCATGAGCCAACAAATTAGAAATCTCATCAAAACTTAACAAGACTTCATCCCTATTTTCTTCCCCTTTGTTGTGATCATTATCTAGATAGCTTGATACATTTGTAATAGTAGACTCATTAGTAATATATTTTGAAAAATTAGAATTCTGATCATACCATAGGTCTTCTTCCTTTGACAACACCTCAACAACCTGTATCTTAACACATTCATGTTTATCATTAGAAGCAAGACTATTACTACTATTACACTTTTCTTCTTCTTTATATTCATTATCATAAGAAGATGAATCCACATTACGTATATTATCAATTGCTGATTACTATCCTCTGATTCATAAAGTTGAGGCTCTTCATTTTCAATATCACTTTCAACACACTCATTACATTTGTTAACATTAGACTCATTAGCCTTCAAAGGACTTTCAAACTCCATGATAAAATCCTGGATTTCACAAATCTTATCTAATCTTAACTTGGCTGGCCAATCAACTGAATGTGGCATAAAAACCTCTAAGAGTACCACTGGCCATGAAGACTCCTCAGGTCTGAAAAAATCATCAAGATTCATAACTACTGACTTAAACTTCATGTAAATTTGGCATCCACTAAGACCCTTAATATTACCAATTATATTCCTTAACATTAAGATAGTGCTATCATGAATCTTCTTTTTCAACCTAGCAATATTTGCATGAACACTTTCAAGAGTTGGTAAATCATTTTTGAATCTAGACTCAAAATCCATCTCTTGAAATTTTAAAACCTCCTACCTCTATTTTCTTAGTACTAAAACACTAGATGGAGGAAACCATTTCTACCATTCAACTTTCATGAATGACAAAGACATGAAAATTGAAAATACTTTTATGTGTTGTTGTCTAAAACCTCAGATCTGCTGATTGGCACAGGTGCAAATATGAAACCCTTCACACCATAGATAGAATCCTTGTAGAGCTACCACCTCCTTGAAGAGGAAAATGAAATCATAGTAGTGATTCACCTTTGAAATTGATTGATTTAGTAGATATAAAAACCACATAAATCATTAATCAAGAAACTTATAATTTCTCTTTCCCAACAAACTAGATCTGCCCACAAATACTGAAAGCCTATGATATTAAGACAAAACATGCACTGGTACAGAGATTTACTTTAGATTTTCCACTCACACTTAGTGAGAAAATATTTGAAACAATTTTACCATTAATAGATTCTGAACCAAACTTTCAATATGGAAAATTTGCAGATCACCAACACCTTGGAAAGAGGATACACTTCATTTTCAGATTCTTGACTCTAACTTTTACAATAGCAACTCACAAAACTAAACCGATTAAAGGTATACTCATTTCTCAACACTAATTACCACCAATTCAAGAACTACTACTATAAGAGAATAAAGCATACTGGGGAACAAATCCTTGCATATAAAACTGAATATGCACAATACATCAAAGATTTCTAGCTCCTTAATTCAGGCATTTACAACCTTTGTCCCCGGTAGAGTTGCCATTTTTTGGTGTTTGAAAATGTTGTAGCTTTCCAATTAACCTGGTGAAAATATGACACATCTAGGGGCAGCTAACTCCCATTTTTGACATACCTTTTCAGACACCGAGCCAACTATAAGGTGTGGCCCTTCTTTACTTTAGGCTTTGTAAGACCTAGGCGAGTTAACCTTGAGGTTTTGATGAATGGTACTAGTGCATTTAAAACATAAATATTAACCTAATTACTACAGATGAAAACCCCTTATATCTCCTAATAACTCATGCAATAATAGAGATCTACGGTAGCTAAATGCAAATCTATGAATCACATAAGTTGAGTGAGGGTTAATTCTTTTCAGCCCACTACAAGACATGAAAAAATGAATTTATTTGATTAAAATGATTTGTGCAAACAACCTTCATATCAACTTTCATCTGATTTAGTGATCAGTGCCTTATCCAATGAAACATAGAGTCATTACCAACAAGATGACCTAACTTTCTTGCATTACATTCAAGTTTATCAATTGAAATCTCCTAATCCCATTCTTATGTAATATCCCCTTCATACACTCAAAAACCCTATCAGAACGATGAAGCATTTAGCTAACTACTTGAATCAAAAGCAACAACAAATCCGATACACAACTCATCCAAGCTGCCTTAAATCAAATGAACTTTATCCATTTAATCTCAAAGTTAATAACACGTGAAGAATTAGGAGACAGAATAAGGAAACCTAGATAATTCATGTAAATCCCCTTTTATATTCATCCATGGAAAAATTGAATACACTAGACTGGTAAAACTAAATGAAGCTTAAGATATGTCACATAATCTAGCATCCATTATCATATCTCAGAAACAACACATGAAAATGAAATGTAAATCTGTATAGGGTGGATGTGTGGCCTTCACTGCTAGAGCACAACTCAATAGATAGGAAGTAAAACCATCTACAATCTTGGTTTCAATAGTAAAACACTAGAACCATGCTTGTATTACCTAGAGAAAATTGCCAACAACTACAAAAGAGAAGAGAATAGAATAAATAGAGAGGAAGCAATTCCCAGATTGAATTTGCAACTGACATGTGTCCCCTCAAAATTCCTTCCCAAGAAGTTGAAAAAGCCTCTCTCTACCTTCTTTTTATAACTTCATATCAAAATCCCCATTATTTGGCCTCTACAAGGCATAAAGAATCTCACGTATTTGGTAGAAAAGATAACTGATTTCTGGTATCGAATTTGAACTCAAAGTAAAAAGTGAAAAATTAGTTATATGACCTCCAAAGGAAAAATAATCTTTTCAAAATAGTTTTCATCCATACTTAGGATTCAACAAGCTCTAAAATATGCTTTCTAACCAATTTTGATACTCCATCCTGAAAAATACCCATTTTGCTAAGAAATCCCTAGATTTTACAAATTGGCTTACAAATTGAACTAGTGAGCACTTGTGCACAATCTGACCTCAAAAATGGAAAATTCAACTCATTTTGGTTCTGGTGGTATACTGGAGCATCTATTTTGGATAAAAAATGCTCCAGTTATGCCCTTCTGAAAATCGGGTTCTCATTCATGACTCTGTTCTCAAGTTTTCTTTAAAAATCACAAATTTGAAAAATTAAAAAAGTACTATAGTCAAAACTATAGAAATTCATTATCTTTAAACTAATTTTTTCAGATTTGAATGAACATGCATGACAGGGATATATTTTTAATTAAATTTTTTATCCCTTCCACCTCTCCAATGGTGCCATGCGTCACTCCATGATAGGCTCCTGATCTCATGTCGGATCCACCTACACTCCGTCAAATTTCTTGAAATTTCTAGTGAGTTTTCATGTCCCTTGCCAGAGTTTTTTACCTTTTTCTGGTGGTGACTTGGTGACCACCAGATTTTGACAACTTTTCTGGCCATTTTTACCTGTCCACGTCACCACGCCACCTCACTGGTCACCAAGTCACTTTGGTTAACTCGTGAGCACTTCCTATTGGCGAGATAATGACACTCGCATGATCAAGACATGTGTCACAATCTCCTTCCATCTCCATTTTATGTGCCACATCATTGAAAATGCATTCTCCTTCAAAATTATGTTACCTTTATAGACCTCTCAAAATTATGTTATCCTTGCAAATTGCACATACACATCTTTGTAGACATCTCACCCTTTGTATCGAATGGTATTTAAACTATAAAAAGTTACCCAACTTATAAATGTGGGATATTGCATGAGCCAAGTTGTGGGTTACCTTTTTTATAGTCTGCATCTTTGTTCTTTGTTTAAGCTTGTCACTTGTTCCCTCAAGCCAGTTTCCACTTGTTGATGCATGCTTTACTTTGTTATAACCTTACAGCTAGGTTTTTGTTATGCCATACCCCTCTTTTTACATGCTCGTGGTTATCCTCTACATGGATTTTTTGTTCGTTGTTGATGAAAAACCTCTCTACCTTTGGCATTGTGTGGGCCTTCAAATATGTGCAGTTCCCTTTACAAGGCATGGGTTGCTTTCTTTGTATGCAAGTTATGCCTTTGCACTGAAAACTGACCACGATGGCTTCCACACTTTGATTGCATGTGGATTTCTTAGTGACCTACATGGACTAAGATATTGCAATGGCTCCATTTCTCTTAGTGTGATCTGGTTCCTTTGACATCAGCTTCCTTGCCCTATTCGTGAGTTATCCTTATAAACTATGACATCTTCCTTCTCTAACTGGCATCTTTCTTTACTTTAGTGGCATTTCTCTTCATTAGTCTTCCTTGTTCTACTGGTAGATTTTCCTTTGACCAGCGTGTATTCATTGTTGACCCTGTGCATATTCTCCTCTTAAATATGCATGGATTATTTCTTTTCTACATGCAGGCTTCTTCAATATTATATTTTCCTACGTGGGTAGATTGGGAAAAATGGGTTTGACTGCCCTTAACATGCCTTCCAAATCCTTATTACTTCTCATGCCATATTATGGGGCCTCTCCACCTTCAAATGCCATCTTTTTTTTTTGCATATACCCCTCTTCTGGCACATTTTTAATTCTTGACATGGGAGTGAGTGAGATTAGAAAGAAAGAGCCTGAATATTAGCTCCAATAAGAACACCATCTAGAAGGCTTGTAATAAGTGGAGTGCCAAAAGGTTTCCAGTAACCAATACTTTGATATTGAAATATCATCTTCCTTCCTTTGGTAGCTTGAAAGTCTTCCTACTCCACCTCATAGAGGCCCATGCAGGAAGGAGAAAATAATCAAGAGGATACAACTATCAATAAATTTCCAGCATGAGGGAGAGGTGTTGAAGTAATTCAATAGTGATGAACAAGTTGGAAATATTTAACTAGATCAAATTACTTGTCACATATCACCTTCAATATCTTTGACTTGCACACATTTTATCAATTCTGATGGGATCAATCAGACCCCAAAAGTGGGTCTGGCTAAAAAAATTTCATTTTCAAACACCAAAAACTAGCAAACTGATCTATTGATCATCTCAAACTGATTAAAATCAAGTTCGATCACTAAACCATCAATTAAAACTCAGTTTACCATAGATCTACAAATTATGAATTTCATGTCAGGAGGTCCATTGACTGGCCTTAAAAACTGACCCAAACAATTGACCATGCTTTGAAAACTAGCACACTAAATCTCTATTCTGTATACTTGCACCCTGTCAAATCTTGTCCCGTGAAAAATTCAAGGTCAAAAGATATTTTCTGTCAAAGTTGACCTCTTAGAACTACCTACAATAAGACATGTCAGAAAACAATAAATTGGGTTCAGATTTAGCATAAAAAACTGGGCAAATGAGTACATGGGGAAACAAAAACTTGGACCTTGGTTTATTGTCATGAGGAGAGTATGGATCAGTGATTTGGGCTGATGATGAATAATCAGGCACAAACGGTGACCAGTCAAAGTGGGCTACTCAGATTTTTCAAACTGGAAACATTGACAGAAAACCATTTTTGCAAATGGAATTAACCTAGAAAAGTGTGCATATGGATTCATCATAACTTACAAACTAACACACTTGGAGTATTTTTAGTGGACAACACAATGGTACAATCCACTGGATCTAGCAAATCATAGATCTCAAGTTATAACATCACAAACAGGGGTTCCAATCAATCTACACTTTATGATACAAGTAAAAAGATAGAAATTCTTTTTGGAATCACGTTCGAAAACATAACAAACGGATTCGTCATAAGCTGAAACTTGGAACATAACAAGTATTTGACATCTATAATGCAATAAAAAATGAATTTTAGCATTTGGGTCAATTGTGTCAAATTTATAACATGTCAAATAGGGCTTCCCAGAATTTAGAATTAATTGCAAAGCATGAAAACAGTAACTGACCAACTTTGAGGGATTCAAAACCTAGTCAAACCAACTCAAAATGTCTCAAAATCTAAAACATAGGCTCTTGAATTTGGACTCTAGACACTCCCAAATCAGTAAATTACAAAACATTTCTGGGTGTGAGATATTCACTTGCAAACACAGCCTCCTGTCACTATTTGATACTTAGGTGAAAATGAAGATTTGAAAAATACTCAAAACAAGACTTCACGAACTAGCTCAGAATCTCAATTTAGCTTCATGAAATGAGTTGAAACACTAAATGGAAGTTGTTAGAAACATTAAACACCTTAAAAGGCTCTAAGGTATAGCCAGGTACATATGCATTTATGAGCATTTAAAGGGCTTGATTTGACTCAAAATTTTGAATGTGACTCAAAATTGACCATGCAAATTTTATTCCCAACAGTTCCTATTGCTATTTTTTCACCAAGATACTATTTTTTTCAAGACTTTTAAGTATATATATAGAGCTTTTGAAATGAGATCAGTTGTGGAACCACTTCAGATGGAGAGTGTTGATGGGCTCCTTGAGTACCTCTCCCTTAGATGTAGAAAGTTGGTAAGCACCAGATCTAAACATTGTTGTAACTATGTATGGACCAAGCCAGTTGGGTTTGAACTTCCCTTTTTGTACCTATTGTTATTGATTCTTAGGGTTTTCTCTCAAAATGACATCACCCAGTTGGAAGTCACGTGGCTTAACTTTTTTATTGTAGCTTCTAGACATATGTTGCTGGTATGCTCGAAGATGATCACATGCCACTTGTTGAAAGTCATCTAACAATTCTAGTTCTTGAAGTCGAGATATTCTATAGTCATCATTGGTAATAAAGCCCTTCATGGAGATTCTCAAAGTAAGAATCTCAACCTCAATGGGAAGCACAACATTCACTCCATATACCAAAGCGAAGGGCATTGTACCCAATAGAGTTCTGATACTTGTTCTATAAGCCCATAAAGCTAGATTAATTTGAAGGTGCCAGTCCTTTCCAAAAATTTTAATTGTGTGATGCAAGATCTTAAGGATTTTCTTGTTTGATGCATCTACTTGACTATTACCCTAGGGGTAATAAATAGAAGACCAATGTTGTGTGATTCTAAACTTTTTGCATAACTCCTTAAGATCCTTGTTTTTAAATTGTCCTCTATTGTCAATAATGATAGAGGAAGGTACACCATACCTGCATATGATGTAATTCATAATGAAGAAAGCTATAATTTTGCTATTTTCTAGAGAGAGAGGGACTACCTCTACCCACTTAGTGAAGTAGTCTATAGCTATAATAATGAACTTGTGTCCATTTGAAGAGCATAAGTGGATCTCACTGACAAGATCAAAGGCCCATTATTGGAATGGCCAAAATGTGAGAGATGGAATTAGCTCCCTAGCTAGAGTGTGAATCAAATTTCCATGAAGCTGGCATTGTTTGTAGGACTTGATGTATTTGATTGCCTCTTGCTCCATATATAGCCAATAGTAACCATCTCTAATAAGTTTACAAGCTAGTGTTAAGCTATTAGAGTGAGATCCACAAATGCCCTTGTGGACATTGATTAATACATGTTTGGACTCATCAGGTTCTAAATAGTAAAGGAGTGTCCTATAGTAGAATAGATCATCTGAGATTCAAGGGAATTATAGGTAGGGTGGAGTAATATTTTTGCTAGGAAATCATGTAGAAGATCATTCTCTAGCATCTATAACATGGAAGCAAGAGTAGCCATGGCATCATTCACTTTTTTTCTTTCTTGAGGAATTTATTGAGAAGTGATATGATCAGAGTATTTCTTTAGGTCATCCACCATGCATTTATAAGGTATCAACTTCCCATCTTTCATCTAATAGACATCATTGACCTGGTGTTGATTATGAGTTGTGAATCACCAAAGATGTTTAACTCATCCACTCACCACTTAACTAAAATCATCATACCATTAATTAGAGCTTCATATTCTACAATTTTGATTATACAAGGAAACAAAATCTTGTATGCCTTAGGCAATGAATACTTCTCTGGTGTTATGAATAAGAGCCCAGCACCAAATCTTTGTTGTGTTAAGGAACTATCAAAGAACATCACCCAAGTTTGATGTATGAGCATTATAATTGATTCATCAAGGAAGTAAATGTTTAGGGAAAGAAGAGTTTGCATTGGTGCTTCTACTAGTTGATCAGAAATTTCATGTCCTTTGATAGCCTTTCATTCAACATATTGAATGTCAAACTTGCTTAGTATCACAACCCACTTAGCTAACCTTTCTATTAAAGCTACCTTGTTGAGTAAGTATTTTAGTAGATCAATTTTAGCAACTAGTTGCATAGTATAAGAGAGCATGTAGTGTCTTATCTTTTGGGAAGCAAATATGACAACCAAGAAAGCCTTCTCAATAATGATATTATTATTTTCATAAGAAATCATCATGCAAATTAGATAGTAAATAGCTCTTTCCTTGTTATCATTATCTTCTTGAGCTAGAAAAATACCAAGGGATGACTTTGTTGCTAAGATGTACAAAATAAGATGCTTACCATAGATAGGAAGCATCAAGATTAGTGGATTAGCAAGGTATTTATTTATCTCTGTTAGACTCTAATCACAATCTTGGCTCTAGTTATATTTCAAACCTTTGTGTAGAGTCTTGGTAAAAGGTTGTGACATATCTACCAATTGTGAGATGAATTAGTGAATGGATTGAAGTATTTCATGTAAGCCTCTCATCTAACTGATGTTGCAAGATGGAGGCATGTCCATGATTGCTTAAACTTTCTTTGCATCAACCTCAATTCCTTTTGTAGAAAATATGTAACCGAGTAGTTTCCTAGAAGTTACACCAAATGCACATTTCTTAAGATTGATTCTTAGACTAAATTTATCCATGTGGTCTAGGATAGGTCCCAAATCTTGAAGGTGAGTGTTGCATTTTATGCTCTTAATGAAAGTATCATTGACATTGTCCTCCATGGTCTTATGCATCATATCATGGAAGATTGTAGTAACTACCCTTTGATACATAGCACTAGAATTTATTAGGCCAAATGGCATCACATTCCAACAGAAGGTTCTCCATGCACAAGTAAAAGTAGTCTTTTCCTAATCTTCTAGTGTAATTTTGATCTAATTATAACTAGAAAATCCATACATTAGTGAGTACATTTCATATCTTTCTATCATATCAATGTTAGGGAGTGTAAAATCATCCTTCAGACATGCTAAGTTTAGATCTTAGAAATCCATATAGAATTTGATAGATTTTTCATGCTTGGAGACTGGAACAATGTTTGATATCCATTCAGTGTAACCAATAGCTCAGATGAAACCAACTTTTAGAAGCTTTTCTAGTTCAACTTTGACAAGTAATGCAACATGAGGATGCAATTTTCTAATTTTTTGTTTGACTAGTTTAACTCCTAGTGCAATAGATAGATGATACATTATGAGGTTATGATTTAAGCCTAGCATGTCTGAGTATGTCCATGCAAAATTTATCTTTTTCTCTTGGAAGAAGGCAATGAATTCCTCTTTTTCTTCTAGAGATAACAATTGTGCAAGATGTATCATGTGAGGATATTCTTCTATTCATGAGTTGATTGGTTGTGTTAGCTCTATCAACACTGATGATCTTTCCTAAAAATGACTAGGAAGTGTATCAAATATCTCATCTATAGGCACCTCAGAGGTTTTTAGCTTTGGCTATGTCTTTTACTTTTACTATTTTAGATTCTAATACTACTACAATGTGGCTTTCACCATTAGACCTTTTATTTCTTTTCTTTTTTATTATATGAGTGAGATATTTGATGTCAGCTTTAGTCATGTTGTCACATTTTTTGCTGGTGGAAGATGTTACAGGCTCGATAGTGTTCAAGTAATAGGAAAGAGCATAGTCATTTTGGAATGTAGGGACTTCACTAGATGCATTGGAATTCTAGTCTATGAGCTTGGGATAGGTGAGTAAAAGATATGTGGTAGGTTCAATAGTGTTTATAGTATAATCATCAAATGCATGGACAAGCAATTTGAGACCTAGAGTGACTTCATCCACAAATATGTTCAAATACCTTTGAGTTCTACCATTATTAAATGAAGACTTAATGACACTAGTTGGATAAGGCTTGTCTGACCTAACCTTAGATGATTCACCTACTTCAAGATGATTTTCATATACATGAACTTGATCCGTGTGTTTGTCTATAGTTTCTTCTGCAAGAGTCAAATCCATACTCTTAAGAATCTATTCTACATAGGGATAGATTGTAGAGTTCCCCAACATGATCGGGACAAATTCTTCTTCATCATATGGATTTTTACAAAGTTTCTCAATGACTAAAGCCTGAATGGACTCTCCTTGTTCTTGTTGGATATGGTGTAAATTAGCGGTATCATCAAAATAATAACTATCACCAGCCACAATGGTGACACAAGGTACAAAGTCATCCAGTTCTAAAAATAATTTAACAAGATCATTAGGAATTGGGTAAGGATAAGGATTCTCATCATAAATTCCATTCCCATGATCACCTAACTTAGCTTGTTACTCATGCTTAGATGAACTCTCAAGTTTTGGTACAAATTTGTTAATACCTAGATGGAAGGGAATCTTCTTGAAGCCTAGACCAGATGCATCTCAAGACCTTCTAGCTATTGATTTGATAAGATAAACTAGACCATTTTTGTTGCATCCAATTAGACCATTCCCTTGTAGTCAAAGTGTTTCATGAGTTTAAGACTTGGACCATACTTTTTAGGAGTAATCTTGCAAGACTATTTTGTGAGGTCAATAGGAGATTCCTCTTTGTATATCCATGCAGTAATGGATCTTTTTTCATCTTCCTCCTTGAGAGGTATAGTAGCTTTGACAAAGGTACCATTATATTTAGTTTGAGGTGTCAGCACAAAAGGTCTCCTTTTTTTAGATGGTCTCCCATAATGATGAGGTGACTCATGAAGAGATGTATAAGATAGAACTAGTTCTATGTGATATTCACCCATTCTACTTTGTTTCAACTTGAGTGACTGCTCGACTTGTTATAGCTTATTATCATGATGGTCTAGAGGTTCCCTTTTAGTAGGTACAAATATTTTAGAAAATTTCAACATGTTACAAGTATAGCTAGTATTTTTAGGTATGGTGACTTCAAAGCCATGAAATGGGAACTTGACGCATTGATGGTAAGTTGAAGGCATAGCTTGCATTTTGTGTATCTATGGTCTTCCTAGCAGAATATTTTAAGCTAATGGAATTTTGAGGACTTGACAAGTGACATCCCTTCTATAGGACCAACTCAAAGTGGCAAGATAATAAGAGCCAATGATTTACATTCAACTTAGTCATATGCCTTGATAGTTATCTTGTGATGAGGACCAATGGACTCTTTAGAATAGCCCAATTGCCTAATTAGAGTAGTAGAGATGATATTTAAATGAAATCCATTATCAATGAGAATATGATGAACACATTTCTAGTGCATCATGACTTCAATGTATAGAGGTAGGTTATGTGGATGACTCAGTGAATTGTCATCCTCCTCAAAGAAGGACAAATAGTAAGGTGGGATCAAATGACCTACCATAGATTGGAACCTCTCAAGATCACGATCTTGAGTTATATTTTCCTCGATGAGGGTTTTTTCAATAATTTTACTATGAGTAGGCAAGATTTTGAGCAATTCAAAGATCGTGATTTTAGTATTTGTTCATTGTAATTGATTGAGGATACTATAGCTAGTAGCCATAGATTATGTTATAACTTTTATTCCTTTTCCAGATGGACTAGTAAGATGTTTATCTTTGTATTGTTCTAGATTAGGAGTAGAAGGTGTAGGGCCTTTGAGTATTAACTTAGCATGGGAACACATATCAACATTGGCATAAGATTGTGGTTATTTTTTGTTAGATGTGTTGGACATAGGGCCCCTTAAGACAAAAGGTGTCTTATTTTTGGTTTTATCTTGTTTTCCCTTAATGGTGATAACATCACAATACTAAAAATACACAAGCTCAACCATTTTGATTACATTATCATCATTAGAGTATGCATATTTGACCTTATTATGAGATTTTTTATTTGAGTTTTCTCCTTTTTCATAAGATGGGAATGGTTCCTTGAAAGCATTGTGATATGAGTTCTTGTTATCTCCATCTACAAAATGTCACCATTGTCAATTAAGTCCTAAACTTTGTGATGTAGGTTGATATAGTTACTAGTCTTGTGACCCTTATTTGATGATATTTGTAAAGTGTGGTTTTGTTCCATCATGGAGGTCATGGTTGTGGATCATATGGACAAGATTTATCGAATGGAGAAATGAGCTTGTTTTATAGTAGGGTCTTGTCGACCACATCCAAAGGTTCAACAAGAGGTGTATATTCTCATTTTTGGAATGTAACCCAAGTTGAGTTCTTTGGGTTGTTTGAAAATGTCTTGTTTTTAGAAGGTGGTCTCTCAATGTCCTTTGATGCTTTGAAATTTTTTTAAAGATTTAAAGCTCTGTTAGCAAGTTTATTATTAATGTTGTCAACAACTCCATCATGCACAACCTCTCAATTCTTGTTCACATATTTAGATTTATATTTTCTAGAAGTTGATACTTGTTTAGTGTCCTTCTAAAGGATTAGTTCACCCTTTTTGACCATTAATTCTTCCATCTAGATAGCTTGTGTGACCATGTCTTCAAAGGTGTGTGGACCTTGAAGTTGAACTTTATAACCAAAGTCAGGTAAAAGATTATCAGTGAAGATTTCAAGCTTTCCCATTTTAGTAATATTTCATTAATATTTGGTGTAACATTGTCTCCATCTCTAAAGGAATGTGAGGAAAGCTTCCCTAACTTTTTATTTAAGATTAGACAAGTCTTGTATGTTAACTAGGTGTTATATGTTGTGGGAGTACTATTGAACAAATAGGTTAGCAATCTCAATGAACATTTTGATACTAGTAAGCTAGTATGATACCCATTCTATGGCTTGAGCATCTAGACTCCATGGGAATAGACAAGGCACTAAATTATTTCAAATGATCTTGGGGATTGGAAGTTTGAAAGTATTTATTGTACTTGGGCAACTAAACTCCTCTTTGAAATGGAGGCATGTCTATACTCTTGTCAAAAGGAAATGGATAAAGAGTGTCTAAAGTGTAGGGTTTTGTAGATTTGTCCTTATCATACATCATTTGGGCTAACTATTTTGGTATGATCTTCAGTTATTTTTGCAATTTAGACATTTTAGTTTCCTCTTCAAGTGTAATGATGGTTTCAACATTAAAGTGATGAGATATCTTAGCTCCCTCTTGAGAAAGTTTGAGAAAGTATTTCTCTTTCTCTTCATTAAACAAGATTTCCATGACTTTTCTAAAGCTTTTATCCTTAAAACATATTTCAACATCTTCAGGAAGTATCTCTTCATTTTCCTCATTCTCATCAGTAAAAGGGTCATTATATCTCTCCTTCCTTTGGTGTTCCCGATCTCTACTATGTTCTCCACATTCCTGGTCTCAATTAGCCATTTGGGATGTGCTAAGTTTCAATGTATGTTGGTTGAAAAGGTTTTCTAAATAAGAATTTAGTTGTTTTGTTTGGGGATGTATGACCATTGCTAGTTTTAGGATCCTCTTGATACAAGGGGTTCATGTTTTGTTATGAGTTTATGGAAAATGTTCTCTAAACATGAAGTGATCTAATAGGTGAAGTAGATCATGAAGACTCCTCACTAGATGTACCAGATATAGACTAGGTATAAGATAAGAAGTGACCTCTACCATGATTACAACCCATAGCTCTACCTTATCTATGTCTATGGGGATAAAACACATTTCCCCTTCTTGTTGTTATAGTCATAGACAATGACAAAAAGAAAATTCCTAAATAGGGACCACACTAGAACATAGCCTCAAAAAAGTGAGATAATATTTTTTTATACTTAGGTGTGAGTCATCTAAGTAATGGCTAGAATAGCCAAGGTTTATGATTATCATGACACCAAGTATGAAGAACACAAAAGGATAGAATAAGATTAAAAATTGAGGAGACTAGTTCATGCATAGGTCACAAGTTTTCAACTAAGCAAGAAATCACTACTTTAACACTATTTATAGATAGAAAAGTGATTAGATGTTGAAGACACAGATTAGACTTGGAGCACAAATGATGTTTACAAAATAGTTTTGACAATTTCAAGACAAGATCCCATACAAGGATTCTTAGGAAATCACATAAGAAAGCACAAAGAACCAAGAGAAGATTTAGAAAAATAATTTTTGACTAGTTTTCTCCTGTGAGGACTTGCATAGAGTCGCACAAGGAGTTGATAGTTTAATAGAAAGGTAGAATTTTGGCATGGAAGATAGTGTTTTACAAAATCTTGCATGGATATTCATAGACAGTTGTGTGAGGACTTGCATAGAGTCATGCAAGGAAGTGCTGACAGGGTTCTTTCTTGCACAAATATTTGTAGAATTGGGCACAAGAATTTGGATAGACTAATAGTGGTTTCACTAGATTTGAAGAGATTTTCAATGTTTTTGACAATTTTAAATAGTAAATTGGTTGTGTTTACAAGTTTCAGATAGATATCAGAATAATTTTCAAGTTTTGGACAACATTTTGATTTTCAAATAGATAATCAGTCTCAAATGAGAAGTAAGTTATAGTTGCAAAAAATCCAACCGAGGGCAAAGCATCTTGAAGGGATGAGGGAGTCTTGATCATTAGTTTATTTGACAAATTTAAAAAAGTTTGAAGACTTGAAAAAGACACACTTTATCCCTAAAACCAAAAATGGTAGAGGAAGAAAAACCTTTTTCTTACAACTTATGTGCATGCATTCACCTCATACAGTCGTGTCACCCTACTAGAGGGTACCCATTTTTTTGGTGTATACTAAGGACTCAATAAAATATATGCTAAATGAAGACCCTTGTGGCAAGGGTCAAGCATGTATACCACCTTCCAATGTCTAGGTACATGTCTATGGTGAGTATCTATAGGAGAGATTATTCCCCCTCCTTGTACAAAGATTATGCCCCCTTTTGAAGGTGAACTAGGTAGCAACTCACTAAAAGGTTTTTACTTGGCTTTCATTCATATTAATCCCTAGTGGCTTCACAAACAAAGTTGAGATCAACAACCCACGCTAGCATCTAAAAGTTCACACACTTGACTAGCAAGACTGGGGCCAATGCCATCTAGTGCAAAAGATAGAGCCTCGTCTTGATATTTGATATTAGAAATCAAGAGGAAGAAAATTAATATGGCTTTGGAGTCTTTCGATCTACAAAAATTCTCTATTATAGTGAGTTATAATCTCTAGAAAAAAGAGTTTTCTCAATTGGGTCATTCCTAGAGGTTAGATTGCTATAGCAAGCCCTCTAAAGGTTGACTCAAACTAGTGTTTTATATCTAAGGGTCCAAGTTTCTAATTTACCTCAAGGGGAAAAAGCATACTCCTCTACCTCATTACCTTGCCCAAACATGTAGAACATGTTCATCACCAAGTTAGCTTATCATTCTAGACTTGTTCTTTCTCAAGATTTTGATTTCCTAAAATGAAATCATTATCCCTTCATAGAAAAGACTCATACAAAAGAACCACTAACTTTCTTTCCTTGCTCAGGTACTATCTTTCAAAGGTATCTAGCTTTTGGATTTACTCTTAGGCATCACTTCACAGTATTAAAGAGAATACTCCCCTATTCCCTTTTCTTGCACCCTATGAAGTTCACAAGTCATATTTATACTATGTGTAAGAAAGAAATAAAAGAAAACACAATGTTTAAGTGGGTTTTAAATTATTTCTTTGACATGTGTATCTTCAACAAATGTCCTTCAAGAAAACAATCAGTATTATTTCAAGTATTTTTTATAGGGTATCTTTGACAAGTGTCTTGCAAACCACTATTAAGCTACTTGAAAATCAAAAATTAGAAATAAAATTGCTTCAGAAACATTGTTAGTTAAAGCATGATGATAAAAACTAAATTTAAAAATTGCATTTTGCATTTGTTGATGTAGAATTTCACACAAAATTGTACACAAGTCTACACATGAAAATGGTGTGTCATGTGCAAGAAACCATGCAATTATACACTTTTTCACATGAGGAAGTGTAGTAAAAGGGGTAAAATTTTAGTTTCTTCATGCAAGAATGAGATTTTTTGTGTGAGAATCTAGAATGTTGTATGGATGACAATTACAAAATATTAAAAAAATATAGAACAAAAATAACAAATGAGACTAGAAACTTGATTTCTTGGCACCATAGTGGACACTAGAAATATATGTGGGAAATGTGGGCCTCCCTCTTCACACACACTTTAACATGATCATTTTATGTAGAACCATCCTAGAATGAAAATTAAGTTGTTCACCCAAAATAATTTGGCAAATTGATCTGTTGCTATTGGTTTAAAGAATAATTTTGACAACTGAGTGTCAATACACTTAACCATTTTTCACTATACATGTCGAGCAAAGAGAAGGTGTCGAGTGATATCAAGTGCCGAGTGATATCAAGTGCTGAGTTATTCAAGTGCTGAGTAATATCAAATGCGGAGTAACATAAGGTGTCGAGTGATACAGTTTTGTTTAGGTGCCAAGCTATCCAGGAAATAGCATGTGCTGAGCATCAGTAATGCTTTAGGAGCCGAGTAACTCAGGATATCAGCATAAGAGTTTGGAATTGCACAAACTATGATGTAAACTATTTTTGTAGCTAACATAAGGTAAATCTCAAAAGATCTAGAGATAAAAATGAATCTTTTACATTTCCTATGCAATCTGCATACACCCAATTTAAAAATTGGAAAGGCATGTAACCAATCAGAAGAATGGGAAGTATTGAGCAAGAAATTGAGATTCAATGTGGATTATAGATCCATATCTAACCCTAAGTCTTCGAAGTCTTTTTAAAGGAAGAAAAAAGATTCACTATAGTGATGATGATGAGAAAAGGAGAATAGTGTTAAGGGAAAAAAATAATGGAATTCAGTGAAAGAAGACATAGAGAGTAAGAGCAGCAATTCAATATTCAATTGATCAGAACAAAGAAAAGGAGACGAACAAAAATCAGATCTTAGAGGATCAAAATCAAAGAGAGAGCCAGAACAAGTGCCTGCATTCAACAATCAAGGATTACAAACTATCAGGTTTATAATACCTAATACTCTCTTACCATTTTATTAGAAAGGAAATCCTATGTAGATCGGTTGGCTTAACAGCTATTTGTAGATCCTCATCAAAAGGTGATTAAATCCTTTAACAAGGTGACACTTCATGTTAAGTGTTTGTAAATCCTTTAACTAGGTCACTATTGACATAGTATAAAGCCTTTAATAGGGTAGGCCTTTAATAGGGCAGACCATCAAAAGTGGTTGAACAATATTATTGTAGTGAATTTTTGTGGGTATCATCCCCACCCCAGTTTTACCTTCTTATTTCTAAAGAGTTTCTGGGTTACCAAATTCCAGTGTTATGTGTTGATTGATGCATGTCTTAGTTTCATATTTTCATGATGTATTTACATGCATGCAATTTACTTTTAGATTAAAAAATTATTGGATAAAGTGTAATACTTCTGATTCACAACCCCCCCCCCCCACCCCCACCCCGCGCCCCCTCTCATCAGTATTATTTCCATATTTGAATATTCCAACAATTGGTATTAGAGCAGATTAGGTTCTCACAAGAAAAAGCCTAATAGCTTGGAGGAAAAGATCTAAAGATGGAAGTTTTCAAACTAGGAAAGATCATTAAAAATCAGGTGATAGATGTGCAACTTGTTATGCATAGCTTGGAGGAATCTAGAGATAAGTTGAGAAATTCATTGAAAAGAAGGAAGGATTTAGCCATAGCCAAAAATGAGATAAACTACAAGGAGCTTGATACCATAAATATATTTTCCAATGGAGATACTAAAGAGTTTGATGCAGAAATTGCAGAACTGATGGAGAAAAACAAAGTTTAAATAGATGAGATAAGATCTCTCAAGATGGAACATGAATCACGGGCCATAATGTTATGTGAAATCACTGAACAAAAGAAAAGAGTAGTTGAAGATAAATCCATGATGGAAAATGACAAAAGGAATCTTGTAAATAGACTTGAAGAAAAATGTACTAAATTAACAAGGATCTCAAACATACAGATGGATACACTTGCCCAAATGATGAACCTTCATCATGAACTTAATGTGAAAGACATTGAGATCTCTACACTAAAGATGCAGAATCAACAATTGTAGAATGACTTAAGAAGAGAAAAAAAAAATTCAGAAAGCTTCAACAAATCCAATGAAGCCATCAAGTATTTTGAGCAATTACTGAAATCCCCAAGATCAACCCATGATACATCAGGACTTGGATACAACAGCACTGAAGTTGGAGAATCATCAAAGAGTGTTGAAAAAAGAAGAAACAAAGGTAAAAATGTCAAACTTACATGTCATTTCTATGGAAAGAAAGGACATACATCTAATGTATGTAGAAGCAAGAATGCCCATCAGCATGATAAGCCTAAGAATGTAAACTATTGTCATAAGTACAAGAAGCAAGGTCATCAAGCATATGAATGTAGAACCAAGACTATTAAGACATCAAGATCTGAGGGTCACTATCATAATTGCAAGAAATATGGACATAGAGCTTTTGAATGTAGATCAAAGCCTATGTGGACATCAAATCAACCAGCAAAGACATCAAACCATGAATTTTTGGACTGCAACACCAAGTATAGTTGTCACTATTGTCAAGAATATGGACATATACCCCAAAATTGCATAAGAACACATTTTAGAGGAAACTATAAAAGATGGTTGAGTCAAACCACATGTTTCAGTTGCTTAAGAACTAGTCATATCAGCAGGAATTGCCCAACAAGGTCAAAGGCACCAAGTTCTAAGTTCAACAATGGAAAGGCAAAGATAAATGTTGAACACATCAGAAGTGAGATGAATAAGACATGGAAGAAGAAAGATGAGTGTAGCACATCAAGTGTAGAGATCACTTCACCTAATAGGTCAAGTGATCACACTTCATCAAATCAAGTAAGAATGGGTGTGTGGGATTGATAAACTAAGTTACATCATACATCAGTCCCAAAACATAGAAGAATTGTAAAGAAGAAATCAGCATAAGCAAAGATGCTAAGTCAAAATTAAGAGTCTTGCAAAATTTTCCAAAATCGTCTTCAAGTGTCGAGTTGCTAATAGTGACCGAGTTGATAGATGATACCGAGCTGTGAAATATCAATGGGAGCTGAGCAAAGTGAAACACAATGAGTGCCGAGTCATGTCAAAATCCTTTAGGTGCCAAGTAGACAATTGTTAGTGCACTAAGCATTAATTACTCTATTTTGAAGAGTACATAGTTCAATTTCAGATCATTTCTTACCATTCAAACACGAAGCAAAGACGAAAAGAGCGCAAAGGATCAAGGCCAGCTTAGAAGCCATTTGTGAAGATTTCCACAATGATTTAGCACGAGTCTCATTGATTTGAGGTATTTTACTTAAGTTTTGAGCTATGTAGTGTTTATATACTTGTTTAAACTATAAAACCTAGTTTGGCAAACAATGGCATTTGGGTTTGGAACCACTAAGAGCAAAGAGAGTCATGAGATACAATTGGTTAGTAATGAAGTTAAGCAACTAGAATTCAAGCCCATTCTAGAAGTTGCATATAAGAATGATCCCTCAGATGCATTATTAGTTATTCCTGATAAAGTTTTAATGGTCCAAGATGTTCATAGATGCTATAACTACAAAATTGGAGCCATAGGAGATTTAGAAATTCACAATGCATATGACAAGCTATGTGAGAACAAGATACTAAAAGATGATTTCTCAATAGTCGAGAGAAAAGGATTGACCAAAACCCTAGAATTTTTTATTGTTTTCAAAGTTGAATTGGTATGCATAGTTTTGAGCAGAATACATGATGGAGCCTTTTGGTTAGAAACAGGTCCAATGAAATTCACCAAGAGAACTATTCATAGGGTTACTGGTATTCCAACCCTAGATCAGCCAAAGACCCTACGTAGTGACAAAAGGGAAGTAATAGAGAAAAACATGAGTGCTAAATGGAATAATAGGGGAATGACTATTGATACAATCATAGAACCCCTATTGGATTTTACTATGAGAATCATCTCACAAAAATTCTATCAGTCAAGCAGGTTAAATAGTGTGCCTTGTATAGCAGTTGATGTTGCATACAAATTGATTAAAAAGGATCATACCTATGATCTAGCAGAGCTCATGTTTCAATAGATTAATGAGAATATAGGAGCTATAAGGAAGAGCAAGGGAGCTCAGTGCAAATTTGGATCAGTTTTGGAGTGCATATTTTTCTATCTAATGAAAGAATTCCCTTCTATGGGTAAGGTGAGATGGAGTCCAGACAAAACAATTGTTGAACAAATCAATGGATATATTGAATAGATAGGTGACAATTTTGATGCCCAAATGACTAGTTACTTTGAGGACTTCATATAGTCCATGAAACAAAGAATGAGGATTCCAGTCTCATTAACTGACAAATATGAAAAAGACATTTGTTTTCTTGTAGATATTGATTATACCTACAAGCAGTCATACCTAGAGTAAGATGGCTTAGGCCACTAGGCTATGAACTCGACATTGATCAAGCCTCTGCAGCAATAACAACCCTCGCTATAGAAGAAGTTGATAAGAATGCAAAAGCCTTTGGAACCTATGATGTTGTAAAATCAAGGGTGATAACAGATTTGAAAACTACCTTAGCAGTAAAGAAAAAAGTAAAATTGGTAAGGAAAATCAAACAAAAATTTGGTGTTGAAGAAGAAGGAACAGCGGAAGAGAAAGAAGAAGACATTGAAGATGAGGGAGATGAACCATAAGGTCTAACTCAAGGCTTAGGAGAAGATAAAGAGGAAAGTGCTAAGGAAGAAGAAACCGAGGAAGCACAAGTTGAAACCAAGGTCATAAAAAGAAGGGCCACAACTCCTCCTACTCCTCAACCCAAGGGAAAGAAAGTAGCCGCTCCAACACCAAAGAGATGTACTACAAGGGCTGTAGCACAAAAATCCCAAGAGGAGGAAAGAGAGAAGAAGAAAACTTCAAAGAAGATTGCTACCAAGCCAAAGAAGAAAAGAAAATTTGTTGCCCAACCTTAAATAGATGAGGAGAAGACTGAGTCAGAGGACAATAGCCAATTTCAAGTGGTAAGGCACAAACCTCAGACTACTATTGATAAATTATGTTCAAAGATCAAGAATGATGATTTGAAAGGTTTAAAGAACCTAACTTTTTCTAAGCTCACCAAAGAAGAAAAAAATAAATTAGAGGAATCAATGTATGCTATGATGGCTAAGTATAAGCACACACCTCTAGAATTAGATGAATCAATTCCTAAATAATTGTACAAAATTGTAGAGGATAAATGGCATTTTTGTTTACAAATGGAAAGGGAGATAAGGGAATCAACATTAGCTAGATTGTTGCCTAATTTGACTAAGGATCAAGTAATAAATGCAGTCAAGAGACATAACAATAGATTCACTCCCAAACATAGAGCTTTCAGCATTTTACAGAACAAAATTGAAGAGGTAGTTACAAAATCCACAAGATTGTGGAAGATAGTTTACAAGAAAATAGGAGATGTGTATAATGAAGAATATAAGGCAGAGGCAAGTGTTAAGATAAAGGAGAAGAAGGAATCAAGAATCAAAGAAAAAGAAAAGGAACAAGTGGAGAAGAAGGTTGAAGAAGAAAAGGAAGATGAAAAGGCACATGCAGAGGAGAAAGAGGAAGAGAAAGATACAGTTGTGCAACAAGATCAAAGTGTGCAAGACACATAGGTATCCCCTCCTAGTCCTCATCATGCCACCATCACACCTACAGAGATTATCAAAATCAAGGATGTTACAGACACTTCAAGTCCAAACATCAATCCATTAACTGCAAAGGATTTAGAAATCCTTGACCAATCAACACTAGTAGCAAAATTATGTTCAAATCCTATATTGGTCAGTGTTGATGAATTGCAGAATCTAGTAGTCAAAACAAAGGCAGTCAAGGTGAAAACACAAGAACCACCTTCGATCATACAACCTACTAGTATTCTATTCCTTCCTCCACCACCTCCACCAAGTGTAGTCATTGACACACTTTAGATGCCAAGTACAGTAGCAGGGGAAATTAAAGAAACATCTAAATAGCCAGCAAGTTCAACCCCACCTAGTGATCATCAAAAGGATATACAAGCTGAAGAAAAAGATGAGACAAGCAAGAAGGAGGAGTCTGCAATAGAAACATTGGTTACATTACTCAAATTTGGTACTCCAACATAGACTCTTCAGCAGTCGAGCACCGATAGGTTACAATTACAAATTAGGACACCAAGCTCAAGCTCATCAAAGGTAGTCAGGAAACTTCACTATGGAATTCCTGAGCTTGATGAAGAAATAAAGATTCCATATTATGAATCTAGCACTCTCACTAAAGAGAAGATCAATTAAATTCAAAGTGCATTGGATAGAAGAAGGAGACAAGAAGCACTAAGAAGAGAACACAAGCACAAGCTTACCTTGAATGAAATCAAAGACATATTCACAGAAGCTTTCTGCTTACAATCTCTAGATGAGTCAAGGCCAATTGTAGAGTAGCTATCTGATATAGTTGAGCAGGTGACTAGTGAAGACTAGGAAACAAACACCAAACTATTGGAATGGTCAGAAAGAAAATTCCAAGGAAAGGTAAACAAGAAAATATCTAGTGATATAGCACTATCACAAGTAGAGTTGGCTAAGAAAATTGAAACAGTCAAAATTGTACTTGCAAACATATTTTCCCTATAGAACAAGTTGTGTGACTTTTCCACATTCACATAGGACACTAGCCAAAAGATATTGAGCTTGGAGAAAAATTTGAATATTTCTAGCATGCAACTCCCTACAAATCTAGCTCAGAGTGAGAAGCATTTTGCCCAATTGCTTCACATACAAAGAAAGTTAGCTATCCTAGCAGCAGAGGAGGCAACCACAAAAGCTAAATTGATTCAAATTCAATCCTCTATCACTCCTCATTTGGAAATACTTCACAAGGAGCAGATGAATGTAGAGACAATCCTCAAGAAAGACCCCAATCTTTCTACAACTGATGGACTTGTACACCTAGCAGCAGAGATTGCCATCTAGCATAATTCATTGGATGTTGCACTAGCAAATTGGGATGCAGCTCTAAAGGTACTCCTTGAAGTAAATAGTACATTTTTTTGCCAAGTATTTCATTTCCTTATAAGACCCTTGACATAAGTGTCAAAAAGGGGGAGAATAAGTATGTTAAGTAGAGATTAAGTATGGGGGAGTTAAGTATAGAATGAAATGGAAACTATGATGAAAGGGGGAGATAGAGAATTTTTGACAAATTTTGATATAACATATTAGTCAGAATGCAAAAATAGGATAGAAGTCACTAAGTGTACAAGGCATAATCAACTCACAGGGAGTCATAAGGTACACTTTTATTTGTTTCTAAAAATTTTGAAGCAAATAAGAGGATGCATGAAATAATGCCAAGATCACAGGATCTTAGTTAAGTGTTTTTTCCACTCATGTCAAAGGGGGAGATTATTGGTTTAACGAATAATTTTGGCAGCTGAGTGTCAATACACTTAACCATTTTTCACTATACATGCTGAGCAAAGAGTAGGTGACGAGTGATATCAAGTGCCTAGTGATATCAAGTGTCAAGTGATATCAAGTGTCGAGTGATATCAAGTGACGAGTGATATCAAGTGCCGAGTGATATCAAGTGCCGAGTGATATCAAGTGCCGAGTTATTCAAGTGTTGAGTAATATCAAGTGCCAAGTAACATAAGGTGTTGTGGATGTATGCTCAAGATTCTCAAAGGTTGCTTCAATGGAGATGGGTAATGGCAAATTGGTAGCTTTGTGAGCTCTCAATTTGGCATTATAAGGGTAAGATTGATGGCTTTGGTTCTCAAAATAGCATGGTAACTTTAGCTCAAATATTGTTGATGAAATGGCTTGGGATGGGATTCAATTTATAGGCTAAGGGGTAGAGGGATGGAGGGCTTAGATGCAAGGATGGACGAAGGCTTAAAGAGGGCTAGGATGCACTCAAAGGAGAGCACATGGATTGTGCTTGTTTAGCACCAATGGGAAGGTGACACTTGTCACAAGGAGGATGAGTGTGAGAGGGTAGATTAAAGGGTTGGTTAAAGGCCTGATGAGTGGGGTTGAGTATGTAAGAGGGATGTAAGAGGAATGAGTGTGGAAGAGGGAAGAGTGTGGAAGATGGGTGTAAGAGTCATGAGTGGGCTTGTAAGAGTCTTTTATGTTTTGTAAGAGCACTCATGACTTAGTGGTTGGGCTTTTTGAGGGGAGACTTTGGTTTGGATTAGGAAAGTCTTAAACTTTTTTAAGGAATGTGACAACATTAGGGGGTGGATTAGGCTTGGGTTTAGGATTAGATTAGGGATGTTAGAGATGTGCAAGTGGATGGCATTAATGAGGGTGGGTGAGTTAGTGGCTAAGCTTGGTTAGTATGGGTGGATGGGGTGGATTAGGCTAAATGGAGGATTAGAGATAGGTTAGGGGTTTTTGAATTTGAGGATTTCATTTATCAAATAGATTTATTTAATAAATGGCAATTTTTGGAATTAGATAGAAGAATAGGATTTAATTGATAAATAATAGATTATTTGATTTATCAATTAGGACTATAGCTGATTAATTAAATTAATCAACTAGGGGATGACAAAGGATTAATTAAATAGAAATTTAATTAATAATGCCCTTTTTAGATAACTAAATAGGATTAATAAAATAGTGTAATCAAATTTAGGTGTCTACATTTTGCCCCTCTTTGACATAGTGTTGAGACAACACTATTTCAAAGAAGTTTGAATGAAGACGACACGAGGAAGATGTTTTAGCAACAAGGTTGCCCCAGTCTCAGATAAGAAGAGGAGAGACTAGACTTAGATGATGCCCCCTCAAGAAGGTGACGGGGAGAGAAATGAGGCTCGACGACTTCTTGAAAAGTACAAGAAATTGAGATGAGCTAAGACACCGGTTGGCAAAGAGAAGGGGCTGAATTAGCTCAAACTCTCACTACGAGAGAATGATAAAGGGAAATTAGAGGCACACAAGTAAAGCAAGCTTAACACTTTCCAGGATTGGGGGGGAAGATGGAGGAGTGGAGTGCTATAAAAGGAATCCATGGTAGGGAGATGGATGATAGAATGATAAAGCTAATGCAACAGGATTTCAAAGAGTCAGATTGGCGGAAGATGGGTTTTGGAGATCCCTAGGACTAGGATTGTGGATCTCGAAAGATGAGGCTTGGTGGATTGATTTGATTGGTGGATCCCTAAGACTAGGATTGTGGATCCCTAAAGCTAAGTGTGAGGAGTGATCCAAAGAGATACTGATGCATAAGCTGGGATAGGTGTTGGATATGGATGGGGGATAATGGAGATGAAGGGAATCCATTGAAGCTTTTGAGCGGGGAGATACTTCAAAGAGAAGTACCACCATGTAGTTGAGCACTAGATTTTCTATAGGACTGTTGTTTAATTGCCAGGGTTACCAAGAACATCAAGGCCTTTTTACCAACTGTCTAGAGGACTGATGAACTGACTCGAAACAAACACGCAAGGATTGCCCCAGTATCACACATGAATCCCAGAGGAAGCAGTGTGGAAACGACACTAGGTAACCCACAAGCAGAAAAAGAAAATGAGCAAAAGACCTGATCAAGACCTTACGCTCTAATTACCCCATTCGTAGCATACCATGATATGGAAGATTGTGGCAACCTTGAGGAGGGAACAAGGAGATTGCTTGGAAAAGATATTTCAAGACCCAAAAGGGAAGATCCCAAATCAAAAGAAAGTGAAAATCCAAAAGAGAACTGTTTGCCAATGAGATGGGTAGGACAAGGTACTAACGAACCAAGATCATACATCAGGAAAGCTATATCCTGCAAGGACGTATCAGAGAGCACCTAAGCTGATGGATCGGGATGAGTGATGCGTCTGGCAAGCTGAACTAAGAAGGATAACACTTTGGTGATAGGAGATCTAGCTAAAGGATGTATTGGAATAGCTAACCAAGGTGTGCGATGTGTGCAAGATGTTGATCAAGGACAAACTGACACGAACACTGGATAGATACAATGGTACTAAGCTAAAGAGGATGTACAAGCTGACAGACCAAGATATGTTACAAATGTACAAGTTTGTTCATGTTTTGGTTTTTTGTGAGATGGAAATGTTTGTGAAGGATGGGATGTCTATAATAGTTGATAGGTGGATAGGTAGATGGTTTGTGAAAAGCTTAAGAAAAATGGGATTCTATGTGTGCATGTGATAGGATACAAGCTAGGATACAAGATTATTTACAAGCTAGAATATGGTACAAGCTTTGGACAAGATTCAGATATATACAAGGTATGGTACAAGATTTACAAGGTATAATACAAGCTTTGGTACAAGATTTAAAAGCTGTACAGGAGGTATTGACAAGCTCCATCAGATTTTGGATATTTGATTGGAACACCAAGGGAACAATCAGGTGTTTTATGGGATGGTGGGTGGATGGATGAGGGATAGGATAGTGATAGATAATGGATTAGTCTTTAGTGTACAAGGCACCTGAATTACCAGATTTTCACCAAGGTACCTGTCCAAGGCGCTTGAATTGCCAAGTTTTCACCATTGGACGCTTATTTCTTTTTACTATTTTTTTTTTTTGTAATTTTCAAAAGCTGGGTATACCAAGGATCTTCAAGCATAGAACTTCTTGAGATGAATGATGTTAGTGGGATCATTCAAGAGTTCTCCTTCTGGTGTAGATAATTGATAGGCTCCAGAGCCAAAGGAGGCAGTAACCACATAGGGACCAAGCCATGTATGTTCAAACTTGCCTTTCTTTTCTCGATCTGCTTGGATTTTCATATTTTCT
Organism: Cupressus sempervirens; assembly: GCA_028749045.1. Taxonomy (NCBI): domain Eukaryota; kingdom Viridiplantae; phylum Streptophyta; class Pinopsida; order Cupressales; family Cupressaceae; genus Cupressus; species Cupressus sempervirens. The sequence continues at coordinate 21,345,356 of CM053787.1, read as the reverse complement.
TTGAGGACCATGTCGCCTGGCTCAAAGTGTCGTGGGAGAACCTTCTTGTTGAAATTCCTTTTGAGATGAGTTTGATAGACTGTGAGATGGTCATAGGCTTGTTGTCTCTTCTCGTGTAAGAGATCTAGCTGGGTGAGTCGAGCTACTCGGTATTCTTCATCTGAGATTTGCCCTTGCAAAGATATGCGTAATGAGGGAAGTTCAACTTCTATAGGTAATACCACTTTGGCACCATAGACTAGGGAGTATGGAGTTGTACCTGTGGATTTACGGAAGGAAGTTCGATAGGCCCATAGAGCTAGATTTATTTGGAGGTGCCAATCACGGCCGAAATCATTGACAACTTTCTTTAGGATTTTGAGGAGGGTTTTATTAGTTGCCTCTGCCTGGCCATTACCTTGTGGGAAATATGGGCTAGAAAAGTGGTGATGGATGTGGAGGGAAGTGCATAATTCTTCCATGTTCAGATTTTCAAAATTACCTCTGTGGTCAGTGAAGATGGTGGATGGGATGCCGAAGTGGCAAACAATGTGGTACAAGATGAACTTGGAGACTTGAACTCCTGTAGCTGAGACTAGGGGGACTGCTTCCACCCACTTAGTGAAATAGTCTGTAGCTATTATTATCCATTTATGTCCATCAGATGAGAGAGGTGTGATAGTTCCAACTAGATCAAGGCCCCAACAAGAAAGAGGCCAAGGTGGTGCAATAGGCTGTAGATCCTGTGCTGGAGCGTGCACAAGATTTGCATGCTGCTGACATGGGAGACACTTTTTGACAAAGTCACAAGAGTCTTCTTCAATGGTAGGCCAATAGTAGCCTTCTCTAAGGATTTTTTGTGCTAGGACAATACCACTCGTGTGGGCACCGCAAAGTCCGAAATGTACTTCTTTTAATGCCATCGTGGCCTCATTTTCATCTAAACATCGAGAGAGGGTATCATGATAACCCCGACGATATAGGGTATTGGCTATGATAACATACCGGGATGATTTTTGAATAAGGTTTTGGTGTTGGGTGCATGTGAGGTGAGGGGATATGATACCATCGTTAAGATAAGCATGAATTTCATGGTACCAAGGGGATTGGGGACCAACAAAGATACAAACACGGTTTGAATCCTCATTTGTATAAGCGGGTGTGAGGAGCTGCTCAACTAAAAATTCATACTGCGTAGCTTCTTGGGGAATTTCCAAGAGTGAGCCGATAGTGGCCATGGCATCTGCTGCCTTATTCTGCATTCGAGGCACTTGTGTAAACTGAAGCTTTGTAAAATGTTGGGTCAGCTGATCAAATAGCTCTTTTTAGGGTAATAGCTTTTCATCTTTGGTTTGATATTCATTTAAGACTTGTTTGATGATGAGTTGGGAATCGCCAAAGATTTCTAACTCAGTGATATTCCATTCTGCAGCTATCTTTAATCCTGCTACAAGAGCTTCATATTCTGCTATATTGTCGGTGCTAGGGAATTGTAGCTTGAAGGCTTTTGGAATGTAATCTCCTTGAGGTGTAACTAATAATATTCCTTCCCCTAATCCATGAGAGGTGTATGAGCCATCAAAATAAAGCTTCCATGGGGGATGTTCTTCAATTAGGCAGATATGCTCATCTGGAAATTTTGTGAGCAAAGGATATGCATCTACTAGAGGTGCATCAGCTAGGTGATCTACTATAGCTTGCCCTTTGATTGCCTTTTTGTCCATATACTGGATGTCAAACTCACTTAGTAGCATAACCCACTCTGCTAGCTGACCTGTGAGTGTTGTTCTAGAGAGCATATACTTGAGAGGATCAATCTTAGAGACTAGTTGGATGTTATGACTTAGCATGTAGTGGCGAAGCTTTTGAGTTGAGAAAACAACTGTCAAACAAGCTTTTTACATAGGAGTGTAATTGAGTTCATAACCAACTAGGGTTCTACTAATATAGTAGATGGCTCCTCTCTACTATAATCATCATGTTATGCTAGAAGTGCCCCTAGAGCAATAGGTGTTGCTGATATATACAAGATCAAGGGACAACCAAGAACTGGTGGAACCAAGATAGGGGGATTGGTGAGATACTGCTTGAGCTGATCGAAGCTGCACTAACATAAAAGATTACACTTGAAGTTCTCATTCTTCTTTAGCAAGTGTGAAAACGGTGTACACTTATCTACAAGTTGGGAGATGAAGCACTGAACAGATTGAAGTTTCCCCTTAAGAGAGCGAAGCTGTCACAGTGTCTGGGGAGGAGGCATGTCTAAGATAGCCTTGACCTTTTTGGGGTCGATCTCTATACCTCGTTTAGAAACTATGAAGCCTAGAAGCTTGCCAGATGTGACCCCAAAGACACACTTCTTGGGATTTAGCATGAGATGATATTGGGCCAACCTATCAAATACTTTTTCTAGGTCAACAAGATGATCCATGAAGGTGCGAGATTTGACTAGGATATCGTCCACATAATCTTCCAAAATGCTATGGATAAGATCATGGAAAATGGTGGTCATAGCTCTTTGATAGGTAGGCCCAGCATTCTTTAGGCCAAAAGGCATCATGGTGTAACAAAAGGTTCCCCAAGGGGTAGTGAATGTTGTCTTATGCTGGTCCTCTTCTGCAATCTTGATCTGATTATATCCATAAGGGATAGAATTTCATGTCCAGCTATAAGATCTACAATCATATCTATGTTGGGCAAGGGAAAATCATCCTTTGGACAAGCTTTGTTAAGATCTCTAAAATCAGTGCAGATTTTGATGTCATCGGAAGGCTTAGTGACAGGGACCATGTTGGAGATCCATTTTGAGTAGTCGATAGGTCGGATAACCTTAGCACCTAACATTCTTTCTAGTTTAGCTTTGACTAGTAAGGCCACCTTGGGGTGCATTTTTCTAAGCTTTTGTCTTACGGGCTTGATCTTTGGATCGACTGCAAGATGATGAACTACAAGCTTTGGATCAAGTCCTGGCATGTCCTGATATGACCATGCAAATCGGCCAATGTTCTCTCGTAAAACCTCAAAGAGGAGGTCAGCTTAGTCTTGTGATAGGGATGCAGCAATGTGAACAATTCTAGGGATCTCTGAAGAACCAATGTTGACTTCTCTAGTATCCTCTATTAGAATAGAAGACACCTCTGGTCGATTATCTTGAGGAGGCAATACTAAATCCTCATGTTCTGCTTGTGGCTCTAGATTTTCTTGTTGAGGGGTTCTCATCGCTGCCTTAGCTAGTCCCAGATTTACCTTAGTTCCAATTTTGGGTGTATCGAAACTAGGTTGGGGATTTTCTCCAAAATACCCCTTGGGATCTAGCTTGTAGATGTAGGTAGAATCTGGCTTTGTCTTCTTATGAGGAGTTTTGGCTCCCATGAATCTTAGAAGCACTTCCTCTGATGCGAACTCATCAATATGTATGACACTTGGTTGGTCCCAATCTATGAGTTGTGGATGAGCAAGTGGTAGGTCAATGAGATGGATGGATAGTTCTCGGAGAACTGAGTCTCCTAGGAAGATTTGGTCTGGGATATCATCACAGGCTCTCTTTTCAACTTCCTCAGGAATGTCTTTGATTTCAACAAGGTCACGGTGAATGTTTGAAAAAGCGTGACCGTTCTCATTGGTGCCCCTAGTTGTGGGTATGCTAAAGCCAAGACCTGACTTCGTTTCCCAATTATGTGCTTCGATGAGACATTGCATGCCCCTTTCTTCTAGTCCTAGTCCACCTCCTTGATAGTTCCATTTTTCAGTGGTGAGCTTATGTTGTTGGGGATACTTCTGGCTGAAGTGATCAAGGCGTGCTTGATTTCTTGGAGGTGCATCCTTATGTAACCAATTGTTGATATCTGGAGTGAGCTCCTCATGAAGAGGCATTTTCGAGGACGCAAAGGTGGTTGGGCCAAACCATTTGTATCAAGGAGGTGGAATCTCCTTAGATTTGTGATATGTTGGCCATCCATGGGTATGTGGATCAAGTGGGATTGCTCCGACAGCAAATGCATTTGACAGACTATATTCTCCACAACCTTTGTTGTTGATCTTTACGGTAGATAGGGTGGAGGCAAGGATGGTTTCTGCGTCATTACAAGTGTGGGATGAGCTGGTGATGGACATGCCGATGTCTATTCCAGGGCAATGGTTTTTATATGAAGCTTCAACCGCATTGCAGTAAGCAAAGGGTTCTGGATCGGCATGGATGGTTACCTCAGTGCCCTAATGCCAAAATTTGATGCACTGATGGTAGGTGGATGGAATGGCCTTCATAGCATGAATCCATGGGTGACCGAGGAGGATGTTAAATGGTAGGTTTAGATCAACAACATGGCAAACTGTCTCTTGGATGACCGACCCAGCCTTGATTGGTAGCAAAATAGTCCCTTCTGTGGTCCTTTCCAAGTTGTCATAAGCTTTGATGGTGATAACCTCACTGATCATATCTGCGTCAGTATACCCAGCTTGTTTTATGAATTTTAGGGTGCAAATGTTCAAGGCTGATCCATTATCTATCATTACTCTTTTCACGGTGAAATTGGATACCATGATGGCTATGCGAAGTGGAAGGGTGTGATCTGGGTCAACCGCGGGTATGTCGGTGGGTTTGAAAGATAGGGCACATGAGAATGAGAGGTGTCCAACAAGATTATGAAAATCAGCAGTATTGATATCAGAAGGGACATGGGATTCTATGAGAGCACTGTCAAGGATGTCTTTGTACACAGGACTAGTGCGGAGAAGGTCTAAAATGGAGATTTGGGCTGGCATGTTCCCAAGGTGTTCCAAGATATTGTATCGGCTTTTTGATGGAGCTGATGGTGCTGATGAAACTGGTGGGCTTGCGATGTTAAATCGTGCTCTTCGAGTGGTGACCGCACACTCATTGTCTGGTCCTCAGATATTGATAACATTGACAGAAGGCTCTTTCTCAGATATACAACCTATAAGGCTACCATAGTCTATATAGGATGAAGTGTGGTCATTGTTCTTCCCATGCTGTTGGTTTGGCTAGCGGTTGTTGGTGTTGTTTTGGATAGGTGCTTTTCTAGGATTTTGGTTGTTGTGTGGAGGAAAAGCATTTTGATAAATTTGTAAGCCTGCATTGGGAGAGGTTTGGGCACCAACAGTGATTTCCTTCCGATCAATGAGGTCCTGTACATAGTCTTTCAGTTTCATGCATCTGAGGGTGGTGTGACCGTTTACCCTATGGAACTTGCAATACTCATTTTCCTTGTACCATGTAGCTTTGGATTGGATTGGATCAATTTTCTGGGTAGGAGGAAATTTGATGAGGTTTTCCTTAGCCAATTTCTCAAAAATAACATCCAATGGCTCACCAAGGGGTGTATAGTTTTTAGGTGCAGGTTGGAATCTGGGCTTTTGCCCTGCAGCTACATTGATGGCATTAGTTTGATTGTTAGACCCTTGAAAGTTGGGTCTTGTATTATGGTTTTGATAGCTTTGATTATTTCTTTGTTGTTAATTGATAGCTTGTTGGTTGTTTGTTTGATATGGTGGGTTAGACTGGTTTTGAGAAGGACCAATGATATTCACATGTCTGGTGTCAGTAACCCCATCTGTTGCAACATGCTTGTTTTTGTTCCAATACCTAGACTTGTCATTGTAATGTGATTGATTTTGGTTGGCCTCTTTGTAAATCTTTACCACACCATCTTTGATGAGTCCTTTCTCAAGAATCATTCCTTTCTCTTTGATATCCTTATAGGTCTGCAAATAGTTCATGGTCATGTGGTGAGCCAAGCTGGGATGTGCATTATCAATAAACATTTTCACCACATGGCATTCTGGCAAGGTGCAGGATATGCGGGTGGTAAGGGTTTGCCATCTTTGCAGGTATTCGGCAAGGCTTTCTCCACCTTTTTGCTTGGTGTGGACAAGATCAACTATTGATAGCTCTGTTTCAACAAGATGGGCATATTGGGCTACAAATGCCTTAGATAATTCAGCAAAGTTTTTAATTGTGCCATAGGGGATTCTATAAAATCATTCAAGAGCTGGTCCAGCCAAACTTTTGGGAAAAAGGCGCAAGAGGAAGACATCATTGTATGCCACGTCCTGGCAATGCATGTAAAATTCTTTGATATGTGTGACAGGGTCTCCTTTTCCTCTGAATTTGTCAAATTTGGGTACCTCAAAGTGTTTGCAAAATGGTGTCATGGTAATGGCTCTGTCAAATGGGTAAGGACACACATTCTCAAACTTGAATGTCTTTGGATCATTCCCTTCTTGGATGGCTTTCAGAGCTGTCTTCATTTGCTCCCATTCTGAATTGATAGGTGATGGCTGGGGTGCCCCCAATGTAGGAGTGCCTTGAGGTAGGTATGTGCTGGATGGGGCTACTGAATATGGATGGTTGTGAGGGATTTGTTGATAGGGATTGTAAATTTTTTGGGCAGCTACATGGTGGATGACGGATTGTTGAGGGGGAGGTGGCGCATATTGTTGCATGTGCTATGAGGCTTGCTGTTGATATGGGATTTGAGGTTGGGATTGAGGAACATAAGCTGGCTGTGGGATAAATGGATTTCTTTGTGGGGGTAAGGTATAAGATGGTTGTGAGGCTTGGGGAAAGGATTGGGGGGCTTGTGGGGTTTGACCAATATATGTGGGTTGTGCCCCCATTTGGCATGGTATTTGCAAATAATTGGTGGTTGGCTGGGGTGGTGGATTACCTCCTAGAAGTGGCATTGAAAAGTAGTTGGTAATAGGAGGTAATGGATTAGTTAGTGGCGGAGGTGGTGGGAATTGAAAGCTTGGGAATGGAATTGATGGGGTTTGATAGCTTGGTGGCTGGATTTGGAAGCTTGGTAGAGTGGTGGTGAGAGCTAGGGTCACTTGGGAGCTTGGTAGAAGATTGGCAGTAGCTTGTGTGTTTTGATAGCTTTGTGGAGTGAAGGTAGTAGCTTTTGGATTTGTGGCTGGTGGTATTGAGCTCCCAAGACTTAATAGAAATGATGGGATTTTACTTTGGGTTGTGGTGAACAAGCTAGGGGTGATGAAAGGTTGATTACTTGGCCCCATGGGTGGCATCCCTATTGTATATTGCTGAGGTTGGCCAAAGATGCTAGCACTGATTTGGGAGATGGGTGGATTTGGAAGGCTGGGTTGGGGAGCAGCAACAATAGTGAAGGGGGTGAACGGTGAGGTTTTTTGAGTAAAGGGGGTTTGGAGTGGAGACGTGTGAACCAAGGATGGAGTGGTGGTGGCTGGGTTGGCTTGCGGCATGGAGATTTCAACTTGGGTGGATGATGGTATGTTTGGGTCTGTTGGGTCATATGGATTGGCTGGAGGCTCTTCTTTTGGCATATATTGAGGATAATTTAGATCATAAGAGCCTATGGGTGGTGGAAGCTACCCAAAAAATGGGTGAGATGGATCTGATAATGGAGGGGGTCTTCCAAAGTCAAAAGTTCCTACATTGTCCCTTCAAAAATTAGCCATGATTGTCTCTTTGTTTTTGTCTATAATGGCGTTTACCAATACTGCATTTCCTGGTTAGTTCATGAAAGCTTCAATGTCAGTAGGTGATGGCATAACTTGATCTGGGTTGAAGGATGGCTGAGTGCTCAAGGGGGGTGAGGCTGTTCGATCCAAATGATAGGGCTCCATTGTTTCTTTCTTCTTGGCTAAGCGAGTGACGGGTGGCATGAAAAATGCTCCTAAGAATGAGATGCAATAATGTTGATGGATGCAAAAGGGGGAAGGCTTTTCTATGCAAATGATTTCCTAGGTTGAGGCAAAGCTATATGACAAAACCTAAGGAGGATTGGGTTGGGGATTCTAACTTCAAATATATGTTGTCAAAGCACAAAAGGTCTGCTTTCCTATGTGCAAGCTTGGTGGTGATTGTGTCAACTTAAGGATAGACTGATGATCCTTTAGGAAGAACATGAGATTGACCACTTGTGGATCCCAACCTTTAGCTCAAGGTGATGAGGGATAACAAGTGACAAAGCTAGATTACCCTAGACAAAGCTCTGTCAAAAGGATAACCTTGGTGAGATTGGTGGATTTGGAAGATTTTAGGAATGGAAAACTTTTAACAAGGTGAAAACAATTTTGAAAGCTTAGATGTGCAGATTTTCGATTGCTGGCTAGATGGTTTGATTCTAAATGAGATGGATGAGCTAATAATGCTTAAGGGGATAACCTAAGATGGCTGGCTTTTCTACAAAGATGACTCTAAAGTGAAGCTTATCCAAGAAGATGTGGAGAAACAAGGGTGTCTAATCATAGAAATCATGCCTAGTTGGTAAGGCATAAGCAGGATTAACTCCTGGACGTTGGCTAAATTTGATGGTGCGCTCTAACCAGGCCTCTTGAAGTGCTTCGTCGGTAGCTTTGTCCTCTACTTTGTGGAGTTTGGAAATTTGTGGGCTTGGTGTTATTTCTTTTCTCTTGGCTGAAAGTTCTTGGTATGCTAGAGATGGCTTGAGTTTGACCTTGTGAAACTTCTGTTTGGGTTTGGGTTGTTTCGACATAAATTCTTGAATTTGCTTGGCTTTGGGAGATTCTGGTTGTTTTGCTTCAACCTGTTCAACTTCTAAAATAGACAGTGACTACACTAAGTGTGCCCTAATCTAGGATTGACCAAGTTTGGAAAACATTCATTCAACAAGTAAAATAAAAACAAGCAATAGATAGGAACACCCAGATAGAAGTTTGTGGTTCTCAGAATGTGATACTTGTGCCGAGGAGTGTGTATGTTCTACAAATGTTTCGATCAGTCACTCCAAACACATTAACATCCTAGATGGTTTTCTGCAAGGCTGACAGTTGGTTTAGCTAGGGAGTCCTCGATATACGCAAGGTACGTGAGGCCCAAATCCGTAGATGAGACCAAAAGGATGTCGCACAGTCAAGAGGAGCGATAACCCACTTCTCCTCTTTCACTTCTCAAGGGTATAAAGTTCCTTGAGGCTTAGCTCGAATGACAAAATCTTGATCCCAAGAGAGGTGTCTTTAGATTCACCTCTCGATTCTTATACTCCACCGGAACGCTGGAGTTGAGGTCGTCCAAGGGGTGATGAAATCCCCAAGTAGACCTCCTAAAAAGAAACAAGGTTTTGGATCCTAATCTTATGCACCCAAGATGGCCTTGAAAGACGACAAGGGGAGAGAAGACTTGGATGACCTTGGGCTAAAAAACACGCTTGTTCTTTTACCAACTGACTCTTATGTGTGCTAATCTAGACTTTGCAAGCACTCATGTTTAAGAGACAATGTTCAATTCCAACTTGAAGCACCAACAAAAGTAAATCGATCAAAGAATGCAAACAATAAGAAGAGTTAGGGTCAACAAAAGCAAACTCGCACGCCCGGAGGCCCTCCACGTCAAGTATCGATTAATTTTCTTTAAGGCATTCAAGATTGAGTGTGAGTTTTTTTTAAGCCCAAAACAAAAGTGTGTGAGATTCGATTTCAAGCGCATGCCCAGAGGCTCTCCACGTCAGTTGTTGTTCAATTTTAGTGCCCAAACTTGAAGTGTGATCGATTTAATCTAGAGTTTTGGCCATTTAAGAATTTTGATAAAGTTAAAGCAAACGTTCAAAGACCAAGTGAGTGAGTTAGATTGTGGAACATTTAACACCTTTTTCAAGTAGACCCATCCCCATAAATGGCGCTAAGATTGCAACCAATGGTTAATATTTGATGGGTGATTAGAAAAGAGGTGAGTCCAAGGAACTACTCGAATTGATTTTTTTAAATTTGTATTTTAACTTAACAAAGTTTCTTAAATGTCCAAAAATAAAACTTTACCTAGATTGCATGTGGAAAAGAGATTTGTTTTGTTCAATTTTAGAAGCTCCAAATGAAGTGTTTGATATTGCAATGGTTAATTGATCCTTGGCATTCAAGATTGGATTTGTTGTTTTAAGCATGCATTCCAAGGAAAGTTGATTTTAGTCCATGACATTCAAGAGTGTGTTTTGAGCAACATTCATTCAATGGAAAATGTGTTTAACCATTCAAGTTCATTTTTTCAGCAACATGCATTCAAAGACAAATGGTTAAACATTCATGTTCATTTTTTAGCAACATGAAAACCTGCAAGAAACATGGTTAGTGGTTCCATATGTGCTCCAACCTGCAATGAGACTAAGAAAAAAAAAAAAAAAAAGCAATTTAGTTAGTTAGCCAAAATTTTAAAAAATGAGAGCTTAAGTATGGGAAAAAAAAAATTTAACTTTTTTTGCTATTTTTTTTACGCGTAAAAATGCTTAAAATGGTCTAAATCCTACAGAAATAAAGATTTTTAAAAAGAAATGCAACATAAGAAAGCAGAGACGACAGTCTATCAAGCGGAGATGCCAAAATACGAAGACGCTGAAATACAGAGACGCTAGTATTCGGAGACGACAGAACAGATTTGCGGCGCAGAAAACAGGTGACAAGCAGAGACGCCAATTTTTGCAGATGTAGATTTTCGCAGACGACAATTTGGATTGGCGGTGGCGGAGACATCGATTTGTGCAGATGCAGATTTTCGTAGATGATGATTTGGATTGGCGGCAGTGGAGACGACAGAACAGGTTGCAGACGCCAAAACTGCAGAGACAACACTGCACGAAAAAAGTTGAAAAATGCAATTTTTTTTCAGATGGTATTTCTTCTTCCTAAGTGCATTCTTTAACCTGCAAAAACAAGTAAAATACCCTCACAACACACTCAAACAACAACAAACATTAGATGGTTAGAAAAAATGACATATAGATAAAAATAGATGATTAAATGACCCATAGTGCGGTCCCACCGGACGTGCCAAAATGTAGAACAAGATTTAGTATGCAAAGAACATTAACAAATAAAGTAAACATTCACAAACCAAAAACTAAATTCACATATATGCTTAGACAAAGGAAGCAAAGAAGAAGTGCAAACTTCACAAGAGAAAACACTCCATGCTTTCTTGATTCTGTAGATGTGTCCTTTTGCTGTGGATGTATGCTCAAGATGCTCAAAGGTTGCTTCAATGGAGATGGGTAATGGCAAATTGGTAGCTTTGTGAGCTCTCAATTTGGCATTATAAGGGTAAGATTGATGGCTTTGGTTCTCAAAATAGCATGGTAACTTTAGCTCAAATATTGTTGATGAAATGGCTTGGGATGGGATTCAATTTATAGGCTAAGGGGTAGAGGGATGGAGGGCTTAGATGCAAGGATGGATGAAGGCTTAAGGAGGGCTAGGATGCACTCAAAGGAGAGCACATGGATTGTGCTTGTTTAGCACCAATGGGAAGGTGACACTTGTCACAAGGAGGATGAGTGTGAGAGGGTAGAGTAAAGGGTTGGTTAAAGGCATGATGAGTGGGGTTGAGTATGTAAGAGGGATGTAAGAGGAATGAGTGTGGAAGAGGGAAGAGTGTGGAAGATGGGTGTAAGAGTCATGAGTGGGCTTGTAAGAGTCTTTTATGTTTTGTAAGAGCACTCATGACTTAGTGGTTGGGCTTTTTGAGGGGAGACTTTGGTTTGGATTAGGAAAGTCTTAAACTTGTTTAAGGAATGTGACAACATTAGGGGGTGGATTAGGCTTGGGTTTAGGATTATATTAGGGATGTTAGAGATGTGCAAGTGGATGGCATTAATGAGGGTGGGTGAGTTAGTGGCTAAGCTTGGTTAGTATGGGTGGATGGGGTGGATTAAGCTAAATGGGGGATTAGAGATAGGTTAGGGGTTTTTGAATTTGAGGATTTCATTTATCAAATAGATTTATTTAATAAATGGAGATTTTTGGAATTAGATAGAAGAATAGGATTTAATTGATAAATAATAGATTATTTGATTTATCAATTAGGACTATATCTGATTAATTAAATTAATCAACTAGGGGATGACAAAGGATTAATTAAATAGAAATTTAATTAATAATGCCCTTTTTAGATAACTAAATAGGATTACTAAAATAGTGTAATCAAATTTAGGTGTCTACAATTCAAGTGTTGAGTAATATCAAGTGCCAAGTAACATAAGGTCCTGAGTGATACCGTTTTGTTTAGCTATCAAGCTATCTAGGAAACAGCATGTACTGAGCATCAATAATGCTTCAAGAGCTAAGTAACTCAGGATATCAGCATAAGAGTTTAGAATTTCACAAACTATGATGTAAACCATTTTTGTAGCTAACATAAGGTAAATCTTGAAAGATCTAGAGATAAGAATGAATATTTTACATTTCCTATGCAATCTGCATACAACCAATTGAAAAATTGGAAAGGCATGCAACCAATTAGTAGAAAGGGAAGTATTGAGCGAGAAATTGAGATTCAATGTGGATCGTAGATCCATATCTAACCCTAATTCTTCGAAGTCTTTTTAAAGGAAGACAAAAGATTTACTGCAGTGATGATGATGAGAGAAGGAGAATAGTGTTAAGGGAAAAACATAATGGAATTCAATGAAAGAAGACATAGACAGTAAGAGCAGCAATTCAATATTTAGTTGATAAGAACAAAGCAAAGGAGATGAACAAAAATCAGATCTCAGAGGATCAAAATTAGAGAGAGAGCCAGAACAAGTGCCTACATTCAACAACCAAGGATTGCAAACTATTAGGTTTATAATACCTAATACTCTCTTACCATTGTATTAGAAAGGAAATCCTATGTAGATAGGTTGGCTTAACAGCTATTTGTAGATCCTTATCAAAAGGTGATTAAATCCTTTAATAGGGTGACACTTCATGTTAAGTGTTTGTAAATCCTTTAACTGGGTCACTATTGACACAGTGTAAAGCCTTTAACAGGGAAGGCCTTTAACAAAGCAGACCATCAGAAGTGGTTGAACAATATTACTGCAGTGAATTTTTGTGGGTATCATCCCCAACCCAGTTTTACCTTCTTATTTCTGGAGGGTTTCTGGGTTACCAAATTCTAGTGTTATGTGTTGATTGATGCATGTCTTAGTTTCATATTTTCATGATGTATTTACATGCATGCAATTTACTTTCAGATAAAAGTTTTATTGGATAAAGTGTAATACTTCTGATTCAACCCCCCTCCCCCCTCTCTCATCAGTATTCTTTCCATATTTGAATATTCCAACAGTTGCCCCCTAACTAGATGGATTATGCTATTGCTCTTAGAATGAGAAGCTAGCAACCAGACCTCTAGTATAAAGGATTTAATTAAGCTATATGAGATTGCAAATTAATATAAATAAAATTCATACATCAAGCTAAGAATAAGAAAGAACATATTATTCTTAATGTATGCTTTCAACACTAAAAGGCTATTAATATGTGAGAAATTTAAGCTAAGAATGCTAGTGCAATGAATAGATATTTCAGCATAAGTTTGATACAAATTGAACTCAACCTCTGTAATGAGGAATTGAAGGCCTTTTATATAGAATTCAAGAAATAAATCAATGGTCAAAATCAAGTAGAATAGATAGTTGAGATTGGAAATGAGATTTAGTTAGAAAGGAAAATTCCATGTGTAGGTGAAGTTAACTGATTAAGATCAGAGTGTGCTAATTCTCTTTTGACTGTGAGAAAGAGTTAACTAAGCTAATTCCTTTTCAAGTTCTAGTTCACTCAAAATTTCCATTTCTAAATCGAACAAAAAATTTGGAGAGGATATTTAATTTAATATAATACAATATAATATCACTTCATAAATGTATATCCTTTAATTAATTGAATATTTAAATTTAGAAAATAAAAATGAGTATATAATCTTATTAAATCAAATAATTTTAATTCCTTTATACATTAACTAAATAGGTAATTTAAATGTAATTAAAGTATGAACACTTATAATTAAATTAAACTTAATTAATAGGTTTAATGTAGCTAATTTGAGTCAATACATACGAATTAAATAAAGAGTGTAATTAATGCATATTAGTGTTGAAGGAAATTGATTGACTACAAATTGTTTCAATCATTATTTTTTCACTAATGTCAAACCTATTATTTTCTAGTACTACAACTACTTATATGATTCAATTATTATCACTTATTTGATTGATGAAGAGGATTTGATCAAAAGATGTAACAATACCACCTAGAGGAAAGGTTGAGTTATGTTATGTAAAAGAGTACAAGAATAAGCTAAGACAATGATAGCATGATGTATTGATAATATAATTAAGTTTATAAAGGCTGGTTACACTAAGAAATTTTAGAAGAACAAGTTAAACAAAGTTTGTCTCTAGAGCTTGACAGAGTAGGTAGTAGGTGCTAAGAAAAGTCAATCTAAGCTGAGTAGAAAATTATTTGGACCTAAGTAAAAGTCTACTCTAGTGTATGCCAAGAAAAATAGTGGATACCAAGTAAATTTTAGTTAATGCCAAGTATCACTAGACTTTAGTTCATGCCAAGTGATTCCATAGTGGATATTGCACAATGCAGTGAGTGTCGAGTATCAGAATAAAGTAAATGTTGAGTGGCTATATTACTTGAAAGATCATAAATTTGATGGATCTGGGCTAACAAGTTTGTTTTCTCAAATTATGTGAACTAGGTGGAAGAAAAGATTGATGAGCTTGTAGAACAAAATTCATGGTAAACTATTTTGAGGCAAATTTAAAGAGGATTGAGTGAGAAGTTTCTCGAAGTGATATAGAATGAGAGGTAGATTCATTAAATCCTACCTAATCTATCTTAACCATAATTTCAATGATGGAGAATGAAAGTTAAAAGATCTCAATTCCCTATTTATAGGGATAACTAGTTAGAAGAAAGGGTTATCATATGTGAGAAACTAAGGAAGACAAGAAGTCAAGGGCATTGCTTTATCAAGTGACTTAAGTGAAGAGTCTGCATTGACATGTTACGAAAGAAGGCTTAAGGGTATGAATATTTGAAGGGTGAACAAGCTATCAGAGCAAAAATGTGTGAAGGCCAAGTAGAATGGACGACAAAAATTGAGATATATAATCTACAAATAAATTTTTAGGTTGTTATTAGATCAAGCCTTACTATTACTCTCTAATAATTGTATAAGTCTAGGGTAAATCCTTTGGATTAAGGTTGACCTAACAATCATTTGTAAATCATTTAATTGGGTGACATTCCATGTGAATGGTCTAAAGTCCTCTAACAAGGCTCACTCCTAATAGGGTGATTAAAATCTTTTAATAAGGTCACATTTAATAATGTGAATTATAATCTTTAATAGGGTTGGTTTTTTTTATGTTGTTAAATCTATTATGTTTCATGTTTACATTTATTCAAATTGATTTGATAGTAATCTGCGACTTTTAAGTGATTGCATAATCTTATATATGCATGCATAATTATAAATGTTTTATGGGTTCGCTAAGTTTTGAGAAGTTTTATTTATACATCTTGACCTTGGAAAACTAATTCACACCCCCACCCCTCAGTTATTCTAAAAGTATTCCAACAATTGGTATTAGAGAAATTTTCTTAAAAGGACTAGTTTGAAAGTACTAGAAGCACAAATATCAAGATGTCAAAAAGAGAAATGCCCAAGCTTAATAGGGACAACTTTCCTACATGGAAATATTTGATGAAGCAACACCTTGAAGGACTAGAGATCATGCAAAATCAACCATTACTACTGAGCATGTTGATCCTATTGGAGCCACAACTATCAAGGATATGAAAAAGAAGAAAGAACATAACTAGGAAATGTTAGAGATTGCCTTTTCCCTAAGTTATGATGAATTTGATGATATCAAAAGTATTAATAGTGCAAAGAAAATTTGGGATGCCTTAACCACCATCTATGGAGGAGACACTAATGTTCTAAGGGCCAAATATGAAATTCTCAAAGGTAAGTGTTATGATATGAGAATGGAAGAAGGTGAAAATATTGCTCAATATGTTGCAAGGGTAAAAGAAGTTTTTAATGCAATAAGAGGAGCTACTAGTGAAATAGATGATGATACTATACTAACAAAAGTTTTAAGAACACTACTACCTATTTATACCACTAGAGTTTTTGCAATTCAAGAACTGAGATGTATACTAGGGAATAATCTATCACTTGAAAGTCTAGTAGGTAGGCTCACTGCTTTTGAGCTATCTAACTTTGATAATTACAAACTTAAAAATAGTGAATCTACTTTCAAAGCTAAGCTATCATTAAAGGAACCTAATGAGAAGAAGAAGAAGAAGAAGAAGAAGAAGAAAAATATAAAGTATGTCTCTAGTGACAGTGATAGAGATGAGGAGGATGTAGAGAAACTTGAAGCACTACTAGCAAGGAGATTTCACAAAACTAAAGGCAAGTTCAATGTAAATTACCTATCATTTGTTTCAATTGCAATGAGGTTGGTTATATTACTGCTAGATGTCCAAAGATGAAGAACTAAAAAGGTGGTGATAAATACAAAAGTAGAAGAGATGAAGACAACAAGGACTACAAAGACAAAGGCAAGAATTTTTTCTATATTACTAAAGAACAAACAAGAGATGAATCTGATGAACATGATGATGAAGTGGTGTATATTGCAATGAAGGATGAATCTAATGAAGATAAGGCAACTACACTTGTGACTTCTATGAACAAGAATGGCAGATGGATCGTTGACGGTAGGTTTTCACATCACATAACTAGAGATAAAAGTAAATCCATTAACTTAAATTGTTATGATGGAAATAGTTTAAGATTTGGTAATGATGCACCATGTTTGATAAAAGGAAATGGTTCTATCAAACTCACAGATAAGATTTTGTGTGATAGTGCTTACTATGTTGAAGGACTTAACTATAATCTATTGAGTGTGTCACAACTGAATAATTTAGGATGTAAAGTTGAGTTTGAAAAAAAGATTGCTAAGATATATAACATTGATGGTAAATTTATTGGAAAGGGTGATCAAACTAGGAGTAATCTATTCTACCTTGACATAGAAGATGCTACTTGTCTAATTATAAATTTTGATGATGTATGACTATGGCACAAAATGTTATGTCATGTTAATTTTGATAACTTGGTTACTATCAATAATATGAGAAAATTTAGAGGTTTTCTTAAGTTCAAGACACCTAGTAATATAATATTCAATCATTGTTAGTGAAGAAAAATGATAAAGTCAAGTTTTAAGAGTAAAACTCATACCTCCAAAGAAATAATAGAGATTCTTCATACTAACTTATGTGGACCAATTGAGGTGCAAAGCTACAAAGGAGATAAGTATATCATGCTACTTATTGATGATTATTCTAGAATGATGATAGTTATTTTCCTAAAATAGAAATTTGATGCTTTCCAAATGTTTAAAGTGGTACTTAGCAAGAGTTGAGAAGGAAGTACATAAAAGTATGAAATGTTTGAGATCTAACAAAGGAGGAGAATTTACATCCAATGAGTTTGAGATGTTCTATAATGATAGAGGAATCAAAAGACTGGCATTTGCCCCTAAAACCCCTCCACAAAATGGAATTTTTGAAGGGAGTAACAAGTCTACAATGGACCGTGCTAGGGCAATCATGATGGGGGAAAATTGATATAAGAGCATCTTGGGTTTTCTTAGTGACTACTTTGGAGTTCATGGGAGGAGGCTTGGTAGTTGCTTTGGAGGGTGCTTGGATTGGTACTCGATCAAAGAAGGATTGGTGCTCATCATGCTTTGGAGCTCGGCATGGTCTATGGGACTTGGCATGGTCTAGGAACTTAGCATGGTCTTTGGTTCCTTGGCATAGTCTTTGGTTTCTTGACATGGTCTACGAGGAGCCCATCCTTTCTTAGGAATTTGGTGTTTGTTGTAGGCTATGTAACTAATTTTTCATAATGAGTTAGAGGATAAAAATCATAAATATTGAAGGGGGCCTAGAGTGATAACTACAATTTTAACCATGAGTTCTAATTACATCAGAGCTAGGAGATATCATAATTTTACTCAAACATTAATTTTGGGCATTTAATTATTGTTGTAGGATGACTTGTGGCATTTAATTTATGTATTTGTATTTAATTTGTATCCTAGGCTGAATTGAGTCTTAGATTACTATAAGTAGAGGTTATGGGGAAGTCTTTAGTCATCATTCATTCATTGAGGAGAAGAGAAGGAGCTAGAGGAGTAAATTTGGAGAAGAGCTAGTAGTTGCAGCTTGGAAAATAAGGAGATTGCTTGGTGGGCTTGCGAGCACAAGTTGAGATCTTCCTTGCGGGTTTCTACCAAAGTATGGATCTGGACTAGCCAGGGTTTGATTTGGATCTTGAGGGATCTTGTAGAACTATTAGTTGCTTTGTATTTGGTCATAACCAAAAAGGCCTTATAGCTCAGCACATTGCATGTAATCAATTATATTTTATGAATATATTATTGTAATTTTTTATTAGATCTTCCTTTATTGTCTCTTGGTGTTGTATTTCTACTATGTGGTTGTATAGCTAGGGGCTAGGATATCTCCTTTGGGGATCCTCCTACTTTCCACTACATTAGGTGGTATCAAAGCTTGCATTATTATTTATTACTATTGTGTTTCTACTGTGTGGTTGTATAGTTAGGGGCTAGGCCATCTCTTTTGGGGATTCTCCTTCCTTGTATTGTGTTAGATGGTATCAGAGTGAAGGTTGTTCCTGAGTATGTAGAAAAGTTTGCAAAGTTGAGGTAGTTTGCACCAAGGCTTGGGTTGGAGATGTAGATCTAATTTGATCTTGATCTTGCGGTGGATTTTCTTTCTAGAGCCCTAGATCTCTTGGTTGTGAGGTGGAAAATCATGGTTCTAACATGCAATTGTAGAGGGCTTGTAGAAGGATCAATGGATGCAAAGATGGAAGACTAATTTTGTTGAGGCATGATCATAGAGAGTTTTTGGATTGTAGATCTATAGTCCCAAACTTGTGATATGGTTCTTGATTATTCATACGAGGTGGCAGGTTGTAATCTAACTTGCAAACAATTCAAGGTTGTCACAAGGAGCACAGGAAGGATTTTTTGTAGAGGGCTTATAAATATCTTAGGAGATGGCTCTGAGAGGATTAGACCCTGAGATGATTGCAAATCTTTATGATGTGGTGGAGAGGAGGTTTTCTAAGATGTCTACTCAATTTGAAGCTAGCTTGGCTAATCAAGTTAAGGATGGGGTGAGAAAAGAATTCCATAGATGTTTGTGGAGTTTGAGTCTACCAATCTGGAAGAGAGTTGTTTGGTTGGTTAAGAGACTTGTTCATGAGAGAAGATGACATAACAAGTTTGAGGTGGAAGACATTGGTTTTTTTAATCAGTTTATGGAGCCTGATATAGAACCTATATAGAAAATGGAGGTTGTTGCTAAAGATATTCCTATCCTTGTTGATGCTAGGATAGAGCTTGGTTTTCATGATCAACTGGCTAAGTCTGACATGGAAATTTTAGAGCACTTGGGCATGGATGATCTGGTTGTTGTTGGTGGTGAGTTATCTATTGTAGAGCATCTTCTCATGAACAATGAGATTTCTAGTGTTGTGAGTTTGGCATGTGTTGATGGAGATCTACATATTGTTGCTGATGCAGAGTGTGTTGTTATTGATGTGGGGTTGATTGCTTCTAGTGTGGATTCATTAGTTACTGATGTGAATGAGGATTTGTTGATGAAGCATTATGTTCAATTTTTTCTTGGAAGTGAGCATGCTAATTAGATGGTTGAGATTCTGGTGTTTGATAGAATGATGTAGATGTGGATGATGATCCAATTGCTTTTGTTTTCCCTATTGGAGTGAAGGCCTTTGGTGAAGATGAAGTTGGTTGTTTATCTTTCTTTGGGTGTCAAAGTATGGGACATACTTTTCTATTTACCCAAGATTCTGATGTAGAAGTATCTTGGGTTTTGATGGGGACACAACCCAAACAACCAGAATAGACACAATAGAAAGGGGAAATTATATTAACTAAGAAAATAAGCTGGTACAAACAGTGCAGAGGTAATAAACTCAAAACATGCCCTGCGGGCTTACAATAGCATAAATCTGGAGAATATTTCTCCTTTTAGCACCTCCTCTCAAGCTCCAATCCGAACTGCCTTTGACAATGCCAGAAATCTCCTTAAATAGACCCCGGAGGGTTAAGGACTAGGAGTACATTCTAGAAAGTGCTAGTAGGCATCCACCAACAAAATAGAAGGTTCCGAAAGCTGCGTTAGAAGTCGATGCAATTCTAGAAGAATCCAGAAATGGTAGCCGAACTTTCGGGAGGCATAACTTTTGAACCATAACTCCGATTGACGAACCGTTTACATTTTTGGAAAGCTCTCGAAGTGCTCTATAGCCCTATGGAAAAGCTTCACTCATCCCCCATTTTTTGACCCTTTTTGATGTCATTTAATGCCCCAAACCTGACTTTGAAGCATTCTTAGGGGGTCTCCAAAACCTGAAAAACTGCAATAACTTTCAAACCATGGGGCCTTTTGACCTGATTCTTTTTCTGGAATGCTCTAAATCTCGATTACATTCATCTGGCCAAGTCACACCTTCTAGGTCACCAAAATGATGGTCAAATTACATGCTCCTATTTTTTTGGGATTTTTAAATGCACTGATAGTTGAACTATGAGAGTTGGAACCTTTATTTGAGCCAAATGGGTATCCAAAAATGCAAAGACATAAAATAGAAACTAAGTCTAAGTACATTTTTTTTTGGGTGACACAGGATTGCCCTTATACCTCTGGATGCTCCTGCATCAGGTTTTCTCAATAACTACTTTGGAGTTCATTTGAGGAGGCTTAGTAGTTTCTTTGGAGGGTTCTTGGACTAGTACTCCATCAAAGAGGGAATAGTTCTCGACATGCTTTGGAGCTCGGCATGGTCTATGGGGCTTGACATGGTCTATGGTTGCTCAATATGGTTTGAGAACTCAGCATGGTCTTTGGTTTCTTTTCATGGTTTAAAATTTCTCAGCGTGGTCTTGAGACTCAACATGGTCTTTGGTTACTCGACATGTTCTTTGGTTGCTCGACATGGTCTGGGAGGAACTTGGCCTTGCTTATGAATTTGGTGCTTGTTGTAGGCCATGTAACTAATTTTCCACAATAAGTTATAGGATAAAAATTTAAAGGATTTAAGGGGGCCTAGAGTACTAACTATGGCTCAAAGCATGAGTTCTAATTCCATCAAAGATAGGAGATATTACAATTTTACTTAGACATTGATTTTGGGAATTTAATTGTTATTACAAGCTAGCTTGTGGCATTTAGTTTATGTATTTGTATTTAATTTGTGTTCTAGGACAACTTGTAGCTTAGATTGGTATAAGTGGAGGTTATGGGGAAATATTTAGTCATCATTCATCCATTGAGGAGAAGATGAGGAGCTACAGGAGTGAATTTGGAGAAGAGTTAGTAGTTGGGGCATGGAAAACAAGGAGATTGCTTGATGGGCTTGCGAGCACAAATTGAGATCTTCCTTGGGGGTATCTACTAGAGTATGAATCTAGACTAGCTAGAGTTTGACTTTGATCTTGAGGGATATTGTATAAATATTACTTGCTTTATATTTGTCCATAACTGGGAAGGCCTTATAGCTCGGCACATTACATGTAATCAGTTATATTTTATAAATATATTATTGTAATTTGGTATTAGATCTTGCTTTATTGTCTCTTGGTGTTGTGTTTCTACTATGTGGTTGTATAGCTAGGGGCTAGGACATCTCCTCTGGGGATCCTCCCACCTTGCACTATGTCAAAAATATTGTTTTGAAATGCTAGAGAGAAGCTATAAGTACAACTATCTATACCTTGAATTGTGTACAAGTCAAGAAAGGTACTCATTCAATACCTTTTGAACTATGCTATGGATAATCACCCAATGTAAAATATTTTAAGGTATTTGGAAAAAATAAAATTATATTCTTAAAGACTTAAAGAATGATAAACTAGATGCAAAAAGTGAAGAAGGTATATTCCTAGGCTATTCTACAAGAAGTAAAGCTTGTAAGTGTTTAAATACTAACACTAACAAAGTTGTGGAAAGTACAAATGTGAAATTTGATGAGAATATAGAAGTATATGAGGTTGAACCTATGATAGAAGAAAAAGAATACAAATCATTTGTATAATTTTATGAAGGAATGCTTGCTACAAAAGATGCTAAAAACTAAGCTACAAACCAACAACAAGTTTCAATAACTACTAAGTCACATACTATAAATGTCAAGTTGTATTCAGGAACCAAGCTACACTCAAATTTCAAGCTATAGAATGAAGTTGAAGCACATTTTGATTCTAAGATTAGTATACATGAAATAGATGCTAAACTATCTAATAGAGATGTACATAGTGACTCTAAAGTTAAAAGACCAAATGAAGAAAATAGAAGTGAACCAAGATTGTCTAAATATGGCAAGATACATCATCCTACTACACAAATTATTGGAGATAAAGATGCTAGACCAAACAAGAAAAAGAATTGAGAAAAACAAAACATGGACTCTCATTCTTAAACCAAAAGACAAAAATGTAATTGACACCGAGTGGGTATTCAAAAATACGCTATATGAAAATGGTGAAGCCAAAAGGAATAAGGCAAGCTTAGTCTACAAAGGATATGCACAAGAAGAAGGAATTTACTATGGAGAAACTTTTGCTCTCATTGCTAGATTGGAAGGAGTAACTCTCATTACTTATTCTACATATAAAGGTTTCAAATTTTTTCAAATGGATGTTAAATCTATTGGGATTATAGATGGAGTAACTAAGAGGGGGGGGAGGGGGGGTGTGAATCAATTACTACAAAAAAAAATCCACAGATACCTTAGATGTCTTAAATAACTAGTCATTGTTGATACTCGGTAAACACTAAAAAAATAATGTTGTAACTCAGTAAATTAACTTGTTACTAATCTTCAAGCATACATGCATGCAAAAGAAAATAAAATGAACATGAGAGATGCCAAATTTAATGTGGAAACCCAATATGGGAACAACCACCAAGTAACTAGCTACCAATATTCACTCTTCTGAAGTGAGCCCTATTAGGAGCCAACCCTATTAAAGGTTACAATATAGACTGTTAGGTGTGACCCTATTAGAGGATTTAATCACCCTATTAGGAGTGGCCCTACTAGAGGTCTGTAGAACAATTCAACTGAACTGTCACCTTGTTAGAGGATTTACAAAAATGGCTATTAAACCGACTCTATTAAGAGATTTTGAAATCACTACTACAATGGTTAGAAAGTAACAATGAATTGATATGAATAAGATGCAACTAAAATGTCTAATTATAGATCTCTATTCTGCACTATTAGATCCCTTTTGATCAAATATAGTTTTGCTACTCCTCAATGATCTCTGATCATCTTTCAAAATTTGCTTTCACAATAATCAGTCTTCCTTCTCATTCACATTACATAAAATCCATCACTTACACTTAGAATTTTCAACTTGACTTCTTATATATACCATTCAGACTATCAAGTTAGCTCATTCATAAGTTACATTTACCAATGAACCATAAATCAGTCGGCTACAAATATTACTTTAAACAAATAAACTTTATTTCATAGAACAATGAAATCCTTCACTAGTTGACCTTGCTTGGTAAATACTGCTTCCAGAAATAATTTCCTAAGTTAACCATCTTAACTCAGTTAACATTGCAAAATATGCAAAATCCTTTGGTTGTCGAGTTAACTCAGTAAGAACTAAATTTCCTTCACTATCCATGAAAGCTCAATTAGAACTATTTCCTGCACTATTTTCTCTTGATGACCGAGTTTACTAAGTAGCAACTAAATTTCCTTTGCTAACCTTTAAAGCTCGATAGTGACTGAATACACAAGGTAAAGCCTATGAACATGTAGTAGACACTATAAACCTTCTTTTCTAACCTTTTGAACTCAATAGACTCTTTCTTTTGCCTTGCTAACTAACTAAGCTTGGTAGACTCTGTCTGGTGACTAATATAAATTTTTTGTAACATCAAAGACTACACACAATTGAACAATTGTATTCAACAATCTCCCTCTTTAGCATTGATGGAAACACAACATGTCATAGTAGAATAAAATTTGAAAATAGGTCTTTACTGATAGAATACTTTGTTGGTGTTTGAAAATGCTTGAGGGTTTTCAATTATTCCCATGAGAATATGACATATCTAGGGGCAGCTAACTCTCATTCTCAACATATCATTTTAGATAGGGCCAACTATAAGTCTTGACCCTTCTTCTACTTTAGGATCTGCTAAACCTAGGTGGGTAGACCTCAAATTCAAATGATACCATACCAGTGCAAAAACATATCCCTGAATCTATTAAAAACATTTTACCCTTATTTCTCCTAATGACTCATGAAATGACACAGATCTATAGTAGCTAAATGCAAAGCTATGAATCTCATGAGTTGAGTGAGGGTTAAACATTTAGGTCCTTCAACATGAAAGGGAAAGAGCATTTGATTAATAATGTTGAACTCAACAAAACCCCTAATATGCAGCAGCATGAACAAGTGATCCTAAAAATGATTAGTGTCTTATCTATTGGGCTATTTCATGAATTAATCACATACATATAGATACCTAATACTTATTCATATATTTGGATATACGATCTATCAATTCACCTTGTAAATAGACATCCATGTTCAATCTGAACCTCATTCTTACATGATATCCCTGTTAGTAAACTTGCAACCTTGTTGATTCCCTTGAAGCATTTACATAACCCCTTGAGTTATAAGCAACAATGAAATAACATACAGCCTTAAGGGACTACAACTACAACCTAAGTTCTTTGTTCAAAGATTATAAAACATTGTAGATCACTAATAAAGGAGACGAGAATCAGAATGAAACTAATGACATTCTTGCTCATCTCTATTCATTTCCTTGAAATAATACATTTATATGCATGCAATCAAAACATAGAAACACCTAAAAGAACTGAACTATCTATGTTCTCTTCATTACTGCTATTCATACAAGAGAGATTGCTAAAACAAAATGTGGTATCACAATACCGGAACACCTCAAAATTGGATCCAAAGCATGGTATCACAACAGTGATAAGTTTTTCTCCAAAGACTGGAACCAACTGGTTTTTTTAGTGACAAAAACTGGAACCCTTACCAAAGATGAAAGAAAGAAAGATACAGGAGAAGAGTTCATTCCTAGATCTGATCTAAGCCTAACATCTGTCCACTTGGAAAACCTTCTCAATAGGTTAAAACAACTCTCTAATCTCTCCCCTCAACTAGTGAATCAAATCTTCATCATGAGGCCTCTACAAGCACAAAATATCTCAAATATCTAATTTTACAAGTAACTAATTTCATGCCTGATCTTTACCCATTGTAAAAATGAAAATTAGTTTAAAAATGACTTCTAAAAGCCAAGAAAAATCCTTTGAAATCAATTTTCTTCACATCCAGACTTCACCAAGCCTTCATATCTACCTTTTATTTGATCCTGATGCCTCATGCTAAATTCTACTCATTCCAGTGAGAATGCCCTGAAAATTGCAAAATTGCTTACAAACTAAACCGATGAATTATTGTACAAAATCTAACCCCAAATCTAGAAAATTCAACTTCTCCCAGTTCCAACGGTATATGATAAGGCATATTTTGGACAAAAAATGCCCCCATAGTAGCAATTTGGAAAAATCAGGTATGGATTGTATCAGAGCTTTAAAAAAAGAAAAATTTTAAAAATTATATAGTTAAAACTATATGAAACTTCAAATTTATTTAAATATTTCATTTTATGCATTGATCTTCTCTGAATTTTCTTTTTGAATTCATTTCTCCTTATCCCTCCAATCTGAAGACTCCAAATGTCAAAATTTGACTGATCAAAACCCCTTCTTAAATATTTTTAATTAATTAATTAATTCCATTTCCTCCTCATAGCACTGAAAGCTCCATTCATTTGGATTTATGTTCATATGCATTCAATTTCCTTTTATGTCTTTTCCCATAGCATTAGAACCTTCATATTTTATCTTCACACTTATACTGACCAAGTCTCCTTTACACTCTCACGGCCTGAGCATATCCTCAAAGCCTTTAAATTTTTCTTTTATGCCCATACAAGCCACACATAATATCGGGGGAGCTTCAATTTTTTTTTATGCTCATTCAAGCCAAGCATAGCATTGGGAGCCTTCAGTTCTTCAACCTTCGATCTCACGGTGAAGCTTCGTCTCTTGGCGTAAGTTCATAGAGCTTTGCATTTTTCTTTTCGCTCTCCCAAGGGTCAAAAATCAAAGTCAAATTTTTTTTGACTAGTGGGCCCCTCCTCACATAGAGCTCTACCTTTAAAAAAAACGTCTTTTGAAGACACTTACAATGTGAGTGTTTGAGTATTTAAAGGTTTTAGAAAACCTTCCCCTCGCAAATGTGGGATA
The DNA here is from genome assembly GCA_028749045.1 of Cupressus sempervirens. Classification (NCBI taxonomy): domain Eukaryota; kingdom Viridiplantae; phylum Streptophyta; class Pinopsida; order Cupressales; family Cupressaceae; genus Cupressus; species Cupressus sempervirens. Next base: position 21,319,123 of record CM053787.1, on the reverse strand, counting down.
TAGACTCTTATGGCATTTGACCTCTGGCCGTGAGTTTCCTTACGCCTCGGCTCACATTGTAGAGCTTGTTTGTGAGTGTTTCCTTGTCTACTATAGACTACTACTCCTTTTACCTCTCCTTGCTATGTGTGTATGGTTCTCTCCTTGCTATGGCATTGAATACTCCTTTCTTTCATGCCTTCTTTTTTGGCATAGCTACTATCTTTCATGGCGTCAGGGCTGCATATGCTTAATTTTTGGCATTTTTCTTTAAAAAGAAATCCTTTTGAATCAAGACCTGCATATTTTTACTTGTCTTCACCTTTTTGCGTGAGCTCTTTGAGGTTCATGTGGCATCCTTGTTTAATCAGCATGGGATTTACTTGCTTGGCGTAGGTTTCTCTTTGTTTTTAAATGTGTGATCTTGCTTTAGTAGTGTGGAGCTACTCTTTCAGATATGCTGGTGTATTCCTGGTAGTTAGTGCCTCTTTTTAATGTGCCAAGCTCCTCTTTCAAATTCAGTTTTCTACCTTCCTATCTCATACATGGCTTATGGCATGAGTTTCTTGTAAGATCTTTTAATCTACCTTTTCAATGTATTCCCCTGCACCTCATGTGGGGTATCATGCATGTGAACTCTTTTGATTTCCATTGGTGATTGCTTAGCTAGCCTTGTTCCTCATGCATCTTCATCTCTCAGCATGTTCTTCTTTTTAAAGGCCCTAGTTATACCTCTTTAAGGTGTCTGCATGTTCAATGATTTCAAGACTTTCAGTGACTTGATTAATTTCAACACCCCTTCTTAGACCATAAAAAGAGGCTTTCCCTTGATCATTGCTGTAGAACAAGAATTAGTATGCAAAGAACATTAACAAATAAAGTAAACATTCACAAACCAAAAACTAAATTCACATATATGCTTAGACAAAGAAAGAAAACAAGAAGTGCAAACCTCACAAGAAAAAGCACTCCATGCTTTCTTGATTCTGTAGATGTGTACTTTTGCTGTGGATGTATGCTCAAGATGCTCAAAAGCTGCTTCAATGGAGATGGGTAATGGAAAATTGGTAGCTTTGTGAGCTCTCAATTTGGCATTATAAGGGTAAGATTGATGGCTTTGGTTCTCAAAATAGCATGGTAACTTTAGCTCAAAGATTGTTGATGAAATGGCTTGGGATGGGATTCAATTTATAGGCTAAGGGGTAGAGGGATGGAGGTCTTAGATGCAAGGATGAATGAAGGCTTAAGGAGGACTAGGATGCACTCAAAGGAGAGCACATGGATTGTGCTTTTTTAGCACCAATGGGAAGGTGACACTTGTCACAAGGAGGATGAGTGTGAGAGGGTAGGGTAAAGGGTTGGTTAAAGGCATGATGAGTGGGGTTGAGTATGTAAGAGGGATGTAAGAGGAATGAGTGTGGAAGAGGGAAGAGTGTGGAAGATGGGTGTAAGAGTCATGAGTGGGCTTGTAAGAGTCTTTTATGTTTTGTAAGAGCACTCATGACTTAGTGGTTGGGTTTTTTTTTAGGGGAGACTTTGGTTTGGATTAGGAAAGTCTTAAACTTGTTTAAGGAATGTGACAACATTAGGGGGTGGATTAGGCTTGGGTTTAGGATTAGATTAGGAATGTTAGAGATGTGCAAGTGGATGGCATTAATGAGGGTGGGTGAGTTAGTGGCTAAGCTTGGTTAGTATGGGTGGATGGGGTGGATTAGGCTAAATGGAGGATTAGAGATAGGTTAGGGATTTTTGAATTTGAGGATTTCATTTATCAAATAGATTTATTTAATAAATGGGGATTTTTGGAATTAGATAGGAGAAAAGGATTTAACTGATAAATAATAGATTATTTGATTTATCAATTAGGACTATAGATGATTAATTAAATTAATCAACTAGGGATGGCAAAGGATTAATTAAATAAGAATTTAATTAATGATGCCTTTAGAGATGGCTAAATTAGATTACCAAAGCAGTGTAATCAAATTTAGGTGTCTACAATTGCAGCTTCTATCTTAGCCCTAAGATCTTCACGACTTTCGAACTCCCTTGTCACTGAGATGGTGGTCTGCTCCTTTCAATATGCATCCCTGCCCTATTCTGCTCATGGGCTTCCTTATTCAAATCAATGTGCCCTGCAGCCCTTAGCTGCATGTGGCCCTACCTAGGGGGTCTGTGGCTAGTTGTGTGAATTATTTATTGTAATGAAATTTAGATTTTGAGTCATCTAATTTCTTTGATTAACGTAGTAAATTTCTTTGACTGGCGTCTGCACATTTGCCATCCAAATTTTACTTGAAACATTTCAATCCATTTTTTATTGGCCAACACTCATGAACAACAATAGCCCAACCTATAACTTTCACAAATATCTTTTAGTCCCAGCAAGCCCTTTCCAAATCCATAATAATCAATTTCTTTTGGGAACAAAGTAATAGAATAGAAACTTGTTATTAACAATCAATTATTACTATGGATTTCCCAATTTACATCAACAAGAAGGAAAACTTTTTCCAGACCTATCCTCATTTTAACATACTTCATTAACAACCCCTCCCAAGATTCTTTTATTTCTTCTAGGGCCAATGACATGTCACTTTCTTGATTCTTGAATTGCACTCCTATGTAGTCCTTTATTGTTCCTATCTTATCTAGCTTCTTCCCATCTCAAAAGCATGGTCAATTTGCTTTACATGTTTAACTTTGAAAACATCCACTTGTAAAACCTGTGAATTTGATAGAGTTAGTCAGGCCCTAAAGTGGGTCCGGCTAAAAAATTTTCATTTCCAAACAACTGAATCTTCAAACTGATCCACTGATCATCTTGGACTGATTGAAATCAAATCTAATCACTGACTAATCATCAAACCTCATTTATATCTTTTTTTGCCAACTATCAAATTTGCGACTGCAGGTCCATTGACTATCCTTAAAAATTGACCCAAAGACCTGATCGGGCTCTGAAAATCGACCCACTGACTCTTTGTTCTGCACACTTGCACCCCGTCAAATCTTGTCTTATGAAAAATTCTCAGTCAAAAGATATTCATTGTCAAAATTGACCTCTCAGAACTACCTACAAGTAAACAAGTCAGAAAACAATAAATCGGGTTTGGAATTGGCTTTGAAAATTGTGCAAACTGACACTTGGAGGGACATAAATTGGGACATTAGTTCTTTCTCACGTGGAGAGTATTAATCTACATTTTGAGCTCATGATGAATAAAAGGGTGCAAATGGAAAGCGGTCAAAGTAAGCTACTTGGAATTGTAAATTGGAAACAATGTCAGAAAAGTGTGTAGACGGATTCATCATGACTTGCAAACTGACACAGTTAAAGTATTTTTAGAGGACAACACAATGATACAATCCATTTGACCTTACCAATCATAGATTTTGAGATACAACATCACGAACAGGGGTCCCAAAAAATTTGCAAATGCTGACACCAGTAAAAAGATAGAAATTGCATTTGGAATCACATTTGAAAACTAATCAAATGGATTCTTCATGAGCTAAAACTTGAAACATAACAAGTTTTTGAAATCTAAAATGCAATGCAAAAAGAATTTTCACATTTCTTCCAACTAGGTCAAAGTTATAGCTCACCAAACAAGGCTTCCCAGAAACTTGCACAATTACACAAAAGCATGAAACACTAACTGACCAACTTTGAGGGATTCAAAACCTAGTCAAATGAATTTGAAATGACTCAAAATTTGAAAGATAGGTTCTTGGGTATGAACACTAGATACACTCAAACTGGTGAGTCATAATGCAATTCTAGGTGTGATATATTCAATAGCAAACATAGCCTCTTGTCATTGTCTAACACTTAGGTGAAAATGCAGATTTGAAACTAGCTCAAAATGAGACTTCACAAAATAGCTCAGAATGTCAATTTATCATCATGGAACACTTAAATACACTAAATGGAGGGTGTTAGAAACATTAAACACCTCATGCGCCTCAAAGGTATAGCCAGGTACAAAACTCATCAAAAGCATTTATAGGGCTCAATTTCTTCAACGAGCTAAAAATTTGGGCTACAATTTTGAGCGCCAATTTTGAGCGCCAACATACTTCACCCTCTTTCTCAAATACAATAATCTCCCTCTTTCATAATAATCTCTCCCTCTTACACAAACTCTCATTTTCTTACAAATTTCAGAAAGATATGATAGTATACTCTCCCTCTTTGACAACACATTCCCAAGACAACACAAATCAAATGAATAGCATTGTACTTGATGTACTGATTCATATGCAATGTCTTCATTACTTTGCTACATCAACTAAGAGATCTTCAATTATGTTCCTGTTGATGCATCACTAAAACTGTATTTTAGTGAGCTTTTGATAGGGGAATGACCCCTAATTTACCTCTTAGATACAAAAATGCATCCTTAGGTAAAGGCTTTGTGAATATGTCAGCAATTTGTTCCTTTGTATGGACATATTCCAATCTGATTTCCTTTTCTTGTACCAATTCTCTAACAAAGAGATACTTTATAGCAATATGCTTGGTTTTTGAATGCATCACTGGATTCTTGGATATGTTAATTGCACTTGTGTTGTCACAAAACATAACAACAGGTTCTTTGATTTCTTGCTTCATACCTTCCAATAATTGTTTAAACCACACAAGGTTTGAGCAATTTACTACTGTTGCAACATATTCAGCCTCTGTTGTGAATTGGGATGTACAATTCTACTTTTTACTTGTCCAAGAAACCAACCTCTTTCCAAGAAAGAAAGCTCCTCCACTTGTACTCTTTCTATCATCAACATTCCCTTCCCAATCTGCATCAGTGAACACTTTTAAATCTAGATTTCCTCCAAGTTTATACCATAATCCATAATCTTTAGTTCCTTGTAAATATCTCATGATCCTTTTGATTGCCATCATGTGATTTTCTTTTGGTTTTGCTAAGAATCTTGCTACAATTCCTACTGCAAGAGCAATGTCTAGTCTTGTGTGCACTACATACTACAACTTTCCAAGCATAGATCTATACAATGTCTGATCCACTTCCTTTGATTCATCATCCATGGTAAGTTTCAATCCGATACACATAGGAGTTCCAACTGGTTTGCAGTCTTCCATCCCAAACTTTTTCAGTATCACCTTGATGTATTTAGATTGAGTGATGTAGATACCATTCTTACTCTGATGAATTTGAAGACCAACAAAGAATTTGATTTCTCCAAACATTGACATTTCAAATTTCTTGTTCATTTGTTCTAAAAATTCTTTGCAAAGATCATCATTTCCTATGAAAAAAGTATCATCTACAAATATCTCTACCACAACAATCTTATTATCTGATCCTTCCTTTATGTAAAAACTATTGTTATCATTAGTTCTTTGAAAATCAATCTGAATAAGATAGTTATGTAGTCTTTCATACTATGCTCTAGGTGCTTGTTTCAGACCATGCAATGCTTTAAGCAATTTGCAGACCATGTCCTTGTCTGGATCAACAAAACCTTTAGGTTGTTCAATGTAAACCTCTTCATCCAATATGCTATTGACAAATGCTTAATTGACATCCATCTGATAAACTTTGAATCTTTTGTATGCAGCATATGCAACTAGGTTCTGACACCTGCCAATCTTGCAACAAGAGAAAAAGTCTCTCCATAGTCTACACCTTCTTCTTAAGAGTATCATTTGCATACCAGTCTAGCTTTGTTCCTTGACACCTTACCATCTTCATTTAACTTGTTTCTGAATACCCACTTAGTTCCAATCACATTTTTGTCTTTAGGTCTAGGTACAAGAGTCTATGGTTTGTTTTTCTCTATTTGTTCTATCTCTTCATTCATAGCTTCAATCCAAATTTCATTTTTTAATACATATTTGACATTTCTAAGTTCAAAATCAGCAAGTAAACAAGTACCTTTCAACTTACTTCTTGCCATTGTTCCTTCTAATTTATCTCCAATGGTCTAATCTAGTGCATGATGCTTCCTGACATACTTGGCTAACACATGCTCCTTGCCTTTTAAATGACTTGCATTGTTATCCTTTTGTGCTTCAACTTTTGGTTCTGGTTCTAGTTGCTCAAGCTTGGTAGGTGTTGATTTGGTAGCTTTTGTTTGCAACTTGGGTTCTTGCAACTCGGTAGGTATTAGCTTGGTTTGAACTTCCTGTGACTCAGTTACTGAAGACTCAGGAGTTGAAGATTCTTGATTGATAGGTGTATTTGGCATTGTATCAGGTTCAATGTAAACAAATCTCATGTAGTCTTCAGGTTCCCTTTTTCTTTCTTCTTCAATTCTTTTTGTAAACTCATCAACTTTCACATGTGAACTTTCTATGACTTTGTGAGTAGAAAAATTCAAACATCTATATGCTTTACTTTTGCAAGAATATCCCAAAAATATTCCTTCATCACCCTTTACATCAAATTTACCTTCTCTAGATTCTTTAAAAATGTAACATTTACTTCCAAATACTTTTAGGTAACTTACATTAGGTTTGTAGCCATACCATAACTCATAGGGGGTTTTGAATGAGTCTTTTTTTAGCTGTACTTAGTTCAAGGTATGAATTACAGTGCTAATAGCTTCCTTCCACTATTTCATAGCAATGCTTTTCTCAATCATTAAGGTTCTTGCATAGTCCATGATAGATTTGTTCCTTCTTTCTACTATTCCTTTTTTTTCAGGAGTTCCAGATCCTAAAACCTATCTTTTGATTCCCCTTTTAATGCAAAAGTTATTGAACTCATGTGAAATGAATTGACCACCTCTGTCAGACCTCAAGCATTTCAGTCTTTTGCCTGTTTCCTTTTCTATTCTAGCCAAATACCATTTGAACTTTTCAAATGCTTCTAATTTATCTCTTAGGTACATGATAGTCAACATTCTTGAATAATCATCAGCAAAAAGAATGAATTTTTTTTCACCAGTATAACTTTCAATGCCAATAGGTCCACACAAATCAGTATGCACAATTTCTAGAATTTCTTCAGACTGATAGTTCTTGCTTTTAAAGCTAGTCTTTCCCATTTTGCCAATTTGACAATTCTTTCATAGACCAACATCAGGTTTCTTTATGTTAGGAATGCCTCTTACTTTCCTAAATTTACTTATTTTTACCAAGTTGTCAAAGTTTACATGACATAACCTCCTATGCCATAACCAACTTTCTTCAACTTGAGCAATAAAACATGAACATTCACCAAGTTCAAGATAAAAAAAGTTACCTTTTTTTTTAGTGCCTAATCCAATCAGCTTACCTTTTCCATCCAACAGTCTTGCTTTTCCATGCATGAATCTACTTTAAATCCATTATTGAGTAGTTGTTCCACACTCAACAGATTGTGCTTTAGTCCGTTTACCCAATATGCATTATCACATACAAGTTCCCTGGTCAATAAGATTCTTCCTTTTTCTTTTATACAACAAGGTTCATTGTTACCAAATCTTACACTGCCACCATCACAGTCTTCAAAATATTCAAACTTAGTTTTATCACCAGTCATGTGATGAGAACAACCACTATTTATAATCCATGTATCATTTCTACTCATATGAGAAATGAGTGCCATTTCTTCATCATTATCAGACTCATCTTTTACAACAATGTAAACAATTTCATGTTCTTCTTCATCATCAGAATAATAGAATCTTTAGCCATGAAATATGTTTTCTTACCTTTATCCTTGAATGATTTGAAGTCTTTCTTTCCATTGCACTTGTGACCTTTCTTCTCATCCTTTTTCTACTTATTTGGGCACCTAGCAGCAATATGTCCAATATCTTCACAAGAAAAATAGATTAGAGGAACCTTACCTTTGTATTTCCCTTTGCCTCTTGAATATTTCCTTGCTAGTAGAGCTTCAACCACCTCAAGATCACTATCTGAACTCTATTCTAATTCTTCATCACTACCTAACTGAGGATCCTTTATCTTCTTTCCTTTTTCTTTAAGTGAAAACTTGGCTTCAAATGTTGATTCAATGTTCTTGGTAGCTAGAACATAATTAGCATAGTTGTCTAGCTCGAATGCAGTCAATCTTCCAACTATGGCCTCTAAATTTATCTTATGATTTACTTCACATCTTCTTTCTTTAATTGAAGAGACTTTGATTGCATAAATAGGAAATAGAGTTCTAAGAACTTTACTTATAACTGTCTCCTCCTTGATATCGTCTCTAGATGCTTTGATTGCACTAACACATGCTTTAGCTCTTTCAACATATTTTGCAATGTTTTCATCCTCTCTCATCCTCATTTGATCAAATTGTCCTCTCAAAATTTCTACTTTGGCTCTTCTCACATTATCATCTCTTACATAGATCTCTTTCAGCTTGTTCCATATTTCAAAGGCAGTTTTGCAATCCTTGATGTCATCAAATTCTTCATAACTCAGAGCAAATGTTATATCTATCATCATGTTGTTGTGAGTCTTCTTTTCAAAAATATCATTGATAGATAATGTACCAATAGGTTATGCATATTTTTCATCAAGGTACTTCAATCTTGAATCACCAATAAAAGCCAAATGAAGTCTCATCAATCCCTGCCATGTTGAGAAGTTGTCCCTGTTAAGTCTTGGAATTTCTCTCTTGTAAGACATCCTAATCTTTAGCTTAGATCTTTGAAATATTTTTCTGAAAGCACCAAGAGCTCCGATACCAATTGTTTGGATTATAGATGGAGTAATTGAGAGGGGGGGTGAATCAGTTACTACAAAAACAAATCCATAGATCCCTTAGATGTCTTAAATAACTAGTTACTGCTGATACTCGGTAAACACTAAAAAACATATGATATAACTCAGTAAATTAACTTGTTGCTAATCTTCAAGCATACATGCATGCAAAAGAAAATAAAATGAACATGAGAGACACCAAATTTAATGTGGAAACCCAATATGGGAAAAACCACCAAGTAACTAGCTACAATTTTCACTCTTCTGAAGTGAGCCCTATTAGGAGCCAACCTTGTTAAAGGTTACAATACACATTGTTAGGTGTGACCCTGTTAGAGGATTTAATCAACCTATTAGGAGTGGCCTTGCTAGAGGTCTTTAAAACAATTCAACTAAACTGTCACCTTATTAGTGGATTTGCAAAAATGGTTGTTAAACCAACTCTATTAAGAGATTTTGAAATCACTGCTAAAATGGTTAGAAAGTAACAATGAATTAATCTGAATAAGATGCAACTAAATTTTTTGATTATAGATCTCTATTCTGCACTATTAGATCCCTTTTGATCAAATATAAATTTGTTGCTCCTTAATGATCTCTGATCATCCTTCAAAATTTTCTTTTTCAATAATCAATCTTCCTTCTCATTCACATTACATCAAATCCATCACTTACACTTAGAATTTGCAACTTGACTTCATATATATACCATTTAGACTATAAAATCAACTCATTCATAAGTTATATTTACCAATAAACCATACATCAGTTAGCTACAAATATTACTTTAAACAAATAAACTTTATTTCATAGAACAATGAAATTCTTCACTGGCTGACCCTACTCGGTAAATATTGCTTCCAAAAATAATTTTTTGAGTTAACCATCTTAACTCGGTTAACATTGCAAAATCTACAAAATCCTTTGGCTGCCAACTTAACTCGGTAACAACTAAATTTCCTTCATTGTCCATGAAAGCTTAGTTAGAACTATTTCCTGCACTACTTTCTCTTGATGACGAAGTTTTCTCAATAGCGACTAAATTTCCTTTGCTAACCTTGAAAGCTCGATAGTGACTGAATACACAAGTTAAAGCCTAAGAATTCTCCGTAGACACTGTAAACCTTCTTTGCTAACCTTTCGAGCTTGGTAGACTCTATCTTTTTCCTTCCTAACCAACTAAGCTTGGTAGAGTCTATCTAGTGACTAATATGACATTTGTGTAACATCAAAGACAACACACAATTAAACAATTGTATCCAACAAAATCTACATTTCTGAATAGCATATTAGAGGAAGAAGTTTACATAGAACAACCAAAAGGATTTTTTCATGTTGATAATAAAAACATGGTACATAGATTACACAAAGCTCTATATGGTTTGAAACAAGCACCAAGAGCATGGTATGAGAGACTTCATAAGTATCTTGTAAAGATGGGATTTGAAATGACTGGTGATAACAAAAATCTATACATGAAGATAGAGAAAGGAAAATGTACTTTTTTATCTAAAATTTTTGTTGATGATATCATATTTTGAGGTCAAGATGATTTATGTAAGGCTTTCAAATGAAATGAAGCAAGAATTTGAAATATCTATGTTTGGAGAGATCAAATTCTTTGTGGATTTTTAAGTATATCATATGAAATATGGTATATACATCACTCAGTCAAAATATGTTAAGGAGATACTACATACTTTTGAATTGGAGGATTCCAAACCAATAAGTACACCTATAGTGACAAGACAAAAATTATCAAAGAATGATGATTCAGATGAGGTGAATCAAACACTATACAAGTCTATGATTGGCAAATTACAATATGTAGTACATAGTAGACCTAACATTGCATTATCTATAGGGATAGTTGTAAGATTCTCCACTAATCTTAGGGAGAATTATTTGATGGTTCTAAAGATAATAATAAGATATCTATAAGGAACAAAGGAATATGGTCTATACTATAAGAAAAATGAGACATTTGAATTAAGAGCCCATACTGATGTTGATTGGGCTAGAGTAGTGGAGGAGCATTTTTCTTAGGCAAGAGGCTAGTTACATGGACTAAAAAGAAACAAAACTACACTTCACAATCTACTATTGAAGCTAAATATATTGTTGCTTCTGTAAGTTGTACAAACATTGTATGGATCAAATAGCTACTCAAAGGTATGAAGGAAGAGATCATAGAACCGATGATACTTTATTATGACAATGCAAGTGCTATAAACATATCAAAGAATCATGCGATGCACACAAAGATAAAGCACATTGCAATCAAGTAGCATTACTTGAGAGAACTAGTTCAAGATAAAGAGGTGAAGATGGAATATGTTAATGCAAAAAAAACAAATTGCTGATATCTTCACAAAAGCTCTACCTAAGGATGCTTATGAGTATATAAGAGGTAAACTAGGGGTAATACCCCTATAAAAGGCTATCTAAGTAACAAAAGGAGTACTCTACATCAAATAAGTTTATTTTAATATATTACAAATTGATGTAGTGGATTGTACTTTAGGAGTTGCCTAAAGTAATCAAAGATTTGAAGCTACAAATCAATCACAAGTAAGGTGATAGAGGGAGAAATTGAAGAAGATCATATTTGCATATTAAGATGATAGGTCTTTAGCATTGTTTTCAAGGAGGGAGAAATACAAGAATGAATTAAACTAATCCTAGAGGGAGATTTAGTAATCAAAGGGAAAAACAAGAAAGAGGAAGATAGTTACTGATTAGGAGAAATACAAGAGATTGAAGATTGAACAAAAAGGGAGAAATCTAAAATCTTGACATCTACCTAGTAAGAGGGAGATAATTGTAGAAGGGAGATATAAGAAGTAATTCTTTAGGAATTATAAGGATGACTCAAAAGAGTTTTGTAAGCTACTGAGAAGATGAAAGTTGCTAATAGAGGGAGAGATTTCAATACAAGGAATTCTTTTCTTTTTTATATATTGTGAGTCTTGCTATTTTAAACTAGTCAATTTTGTTGATTAGTTTGGTTTGCCATCAATGCAATAGAGGGAGATTGTTGAAGGAAATTTATTGAGAGCAAATTGTTTCAATCATTATTTTTTCACTAATGTCGAACTTGTTATTTTTTGGTAAGACAACTATTTATATGATTTATGTACTATCACTGATTTGATTAATGAAGAGGATTTGATCAAAAGATGTAAAAATAACACCTAGAGGAAAGGTTGAGTTATGTTATGTAAAGGACTACAAGAATTGGCTAAGATAGTGATAACATGATGTATTGATAACCTAGTTAAGGTTACAAAGGCTAGTTATACTAAGCAAGTTTAGAAGAATAAGTAAAACAAATTTTGTCTACAGAGCTTGACCAAGTGGGTAGTAGGTGCCGAGAAAAATAGTGGATGTTAAGTAAAGTTTAGTTAATGTCAACAACTAGTAAACTTTAGTTCATGCTGAGTGATTCCATAGTGGATGCTAAGAAATGTAGTGTGTGTCACGCATTAGAAGAAAGTCAATGGTGAGTGGCTACATTACTTAAAAGATCATGAATTCAATGGATCTAAGCCAAAAAGTTTGTTTTCCTAGATTATGTGAACCAAGTGGAAGATAAGATTGATGAGCTAGTAGCACAAAATTCATGGTAAACCATTTTGAGGTGAATTCAAAGAGAATTGAAGGAGAAGTTTCTAGAAGTGATATGGAATGACGATTAAATTCATTGAATCCTACCTAATATATCCTAACCCTAATTTGGATGATGGAGAATGAACAGAAAAAGATCTCAATCCCTATTTATAGGGATGGTTGGTAAGAAGAAAGGGTTGTCATATGAGAGAACCTAAGGAAGACAAGAAGTCAAAGGCATTGCTTCATTAAGTGACATAAGAGAAGAGTCTACATTGGAATGTTAAGAAAGAAGGCTTAAGGGTATGAATGCTCTAATGATGAAAAAGCTATCAGAGATGAAATGTGTAAAGGCCAAGTAGAATGGAGGACTAAAAAAAAGATTTGTAATCTGAAAATGAATTTGTAATTTGATATCAAATCAAGCCTTACTGTTACTCTAATAATTTTAATAGTCTAGGGTAAATCCTTTAGATTAAGGTTAACCTACCAGTCATTTGTAAATCCTTTAACTAGGTGACATTCCAGGTGAATGGTCTAAAGTCCTCTAACAAGGCTCACTCCTAATAAGATGATTAAAATCATTTAATAGGGTCACATTTAATAGTCTGTATTGTAACTTTTAATAGGGTTGGTCTTTCATAGAACATCACTTCAAAGGAGTGAAAAAGAGTAGCATGTTACTGGTGATTTTTCCTAAATTGGGTTTCCACATAAATCATTGTGTCAAATGTGTTTTGAATATATTATGCTTCATGTTTACATTTCTACAAATTGATTTGACAATAACATGCAAGTTTTAAGTGATTGCATAATCTTATGGATGCATGCATGATGATAAATGTTTTATGGGTTCACTAAGCTATGAAAAGTTTTATTTATATATCTGAACCTTGGATAACTGATTCACCACCCCCCCCCCCCCCCCCCCCAATTTACTCTAAAATTATTCAAACAATTAGCATTTTTCTACATTTAACACTTAGGTCAAGTAGCAATAATCAAAATCAGATTTACCTAGTAAAATAGGGTGTAGGATTGATTAGATAGACCATAATTGGTTTAGCATGACAATGTGCCAATTTTGAGGTATTACACTATCCACTTTTTTGGTCCATATTTTCTAGGTTATTATTAGACTTCAAATGTCTAAACTCTGATTGCCCTTTTACAACTTATTTCACAAATTAGCCCATTTCCTTTTGCTAGTTCTTGAGGTTGTGTGTCCTCCTTTTTTGGATGATGTCCTTTGTTCTCATTTTTTATAGCCTTAGACCTCTCTTTTAGTGTTGACTAGGATACTATGAAAATTTCCACTTTCAATAAGAATTCATTATTTCTCTAACTCACCATTTTTCTTCTTCTTCTTCTTCTTCTTCTTCTTCCTCTTCCTCTTCCTCTTCTTCTTCTTCTTCTTCTTTTTCTTCTTCTTCTTCTTCTTCTTGTTTGTATTGCATATCCATATACATCTTGATCTCATTTCCTTTCTCTTCTAATCTCTTTGTCTTCTCTTGGTTTTCCTTTTATTGCCTTGATCTTTTCTTTTCAATAAATGAATTCTTCTTCTTTGATTCCCTAGTACTTACTTCTTCTTCTTTTGTTACTTCTTGATTAGCTCCCTTCTTCCCTTTGTGTACTTATATGTCCATCCTTCTTTATTTCCTTTTCTTTTTCATACTTTAATCTTTTTCTTGAAGCATAGATACTACTACATACTTCTTTTAGGTTTGTGATATTATTGGTTTGATAAGTATTATATTTAGAATATATTATAATGATACCTTTGATTTTTGGTTCATTTATAGTGAAGGTAAGATTATAAATAGATTTATTTGTGATAATATTCTTAGTATTAAGGTCCCTCTACCCTAACTCTATGTCCATGAAAAACTTGATATTATTAGATGTATTGAAATATAATTCAATACCAATGAGGTTACCTAAATCTTTATCTATTTTGTTGATAATTTGAATATTATTTAATTCTAGAGGAATTTTTTTGCATTCAAACAAAGTAGGAGCATGATATTTTCCTTTTTTTTTTTCATTACAATTTGGTTCCCATATTATGAATTTTAATGAATGTCCCTTATATAAGAAATACAAAATAGAAACCAATTCATTCCTAATTTCTTTATTTAGAAAATGTAAACACAACAAACACTTGGTATAAGTAGAAATACTTACTTGGTCCCTGCATATATCCTTTAAAATTCTTACTAGTTTTAGGATTAATTCTTTTAGCCACTCCAGAATGCATAAACTCCTAATTTTAAATAAACATTCCTAGCATCTATCCTCGCTAAATTTGTTACTTACTATCTAGATATCTGTGTGATGATTCTAGTTAGCAATTAGGGTCTCTACTTTAGGTAAACTATTAAGGATGATTTTATTGAAACTTGAATTAGCAATTTATCCTAGTTCTCACAAATTTTTTGTATGGTGGGATATATGCTTTAGAGCTTCTAGCTAGGCTATTAATATTTCTAGATTCCTTGATATGATTTAAACTATAGGGGATGCTGGGTTTCTTAGAGCCAATTGGAATTATAATGGCTAGAGATATATTTTTTGGTCGGGGCATATTAACACATGTTATACCATTATTCACTCCTTCCATGGACTTAGATAGGATTGGGACATGTAGTAGATTAGATTTTCCTACATACTCCATAATACTAAAAAATTCCCATTGTTTCTTAAATTGCAATTCCTCCCCATTCCCTTCCTATGGTTTTGGATCAATCTCTACCCAAGAAATTTATTCCCTTTTGGTTCTATCTATTCTTTTGAGAACTAGTGGCCATCCTTTTTCAATTTCTTCAGGTTCTCTGATATTTTAAGTTAGATTTGCTTGTATTTTAAGAATTTCTCTATCCCTAGCTTCATGGAGCTTGACAAGAGATGTGAAGTTGTCTCTCCTTTCCTCTAATGATTCTTTATTTCTATCAACCTGTAGAGAGGCTAAGATCTCAAATCTATTGTAGGTTTGTATGGGAAGAGGCCCTACTTGAGTGCAACATCTAGGCTTCAGTGATATCGAATGAACCTTCCTTCTTGGGTGTGAGATGCTAGGGAAATTTTCCTTAACAAAATTTTGGTGAGGAGGTTGCTTGATTCAAAATGTTTATTCTCTACCTTTTTTGCATTTTCTGCCTTGCTTGAAAGACTTGTAATTTTGTTTTGATTAAGAGAAAATTCTTTGATATAAACTATTTCAATATCATTAGGTAGTAATAAAGAAAGATTTATGAAATAACACAAATGGTAAATTAATATGTTTCTATATAACTGATGTGAAATGAAAAACTTATATGTATGGATTAATAACATATACATATATATTTATTTTTTATTATTATTTATTTATTGGTAAGAGGGTATGTGTAGGATCATGGTGTGCCAAAAAGTGACGATCTGACAAATATGTAGTTTTGCAATGCCTCAAACCATTTCAAAATTTATTCCAACTTTTTCCCCACCCACCCTAATACTAAATGAAAACAATTCATATCTTTATATGGTCTATCATATCTTTTGATACCAACCCTATATGGTCAACTTTTAAAAATCCTAAAATTGTGTTTTTGGCCAATTTTTATGTGATTTTTACTTCAAACATGTAGCTGACGACTTTTTTTTGGCCAAAATTTGATGAAATGAAAAGTGTTTCTTAAGAATGTTCTTATCTTTCCATAAATGTAAGGTTTGTCAAATTATGAGTTTAGTAAGTAATTACTACTTATTTTCTAATAGAGTTACGTATAAAGTGTTGACTAACACACTACTTGAAAAATAACTATAACTTTCAAATGGTAAAACATTTTTTAAATCCAAAAGATGTATCACATTCTATGTTTCTTCCACTATAAGGGAAAAAAGTGAAAAATTAAATTTTATAGAGTTTTCAATTAGTTAAGGTCATCAGACATGAGAGTTTTTAAATTCCAAAAATACTAAAGTCAAAAATTAATTATTTATTATTTATTTAGAATAAAAAAACCCAAAAATATGTGTCACATCCAGGCATGAGTCTACTTCTTATATCTACAAAATTATTTAAAAATATTATCATTTGATTTTGATTAAGGTGGTTAGACATACGTCTACTTCTTATTTTTGTTCTAAATGTTTTGTAATATTACATTAAAATTCAAAATTTTGAACAATCAATTTTTTTTTTTTTGAGATAAGTCCTAGTAGTTTAGAAACTAGATTCAATTTCCTAGAGATTCTATTCTCTCAACTTTTTGATATAAAGCTAATAACAAGTAGAAAATTGTACGTCAAGTTGACAAAACCTTGATTTTCTAATGTTTTATTGCCACTTAAGAGCATAGTTTGGTTGACCATGATCATGCACATACCCAAGAAGTGTTTAATATTATCATAGAGGGATTTTGTCTAAATTTTAATATTATATCTTGTTTTCAAGTTAATGAAGGTGCATAATTTTTAGTCTAATACAATCATAATTAATACTATTAATAATTTTTTGATAAGTCTATAAGATCTCTTGTATTAGTGTATAGTGGATAGGGAGTGTGCATATAGGTAAGAGAGCCCCATGCAGATCATTTCCAAACTCAAGCAACTATAAATATACCATCCATCATGGGATTTGGTATATGGGGATTATGGAAGTTATCCAAAATTAATAATAATATTTAGTGATGATATTTACAAGTTTGAGAATGATTAATTCTACTAGGAATATTCTAAAAAATCCTGGTTGGATTTAAAAGATCATTGTAAATTGACCTAGTAGAGGGGATCATTACAATTAGTGTAAGACTAAATTTACTTCTGTCATGCCCAACTTTTTAAAGACAAAACACCATTCAATTTTTTATTTTTATTTTTTAATTTAAAAAACAAATGCTTACTTATATGTAACACATATGAAGTGATATAATTTTGATTTATTTTAAATTAAATTATTCTTCCAATAATATGCATGTATTCTAAAAAATAGAACTAAATGTGTAAGTCAAAACTGAAATAATACATAAAGGACATAATGGATCTATATTAAAACATGATTAAGTGCAACATTTATATGGTTTTAAAATCTACTTACATTTTCAAATAGAATAATTTATTAAGATAAGAAAGTAGCATCATTACATATAAGAATATTCAAATTTCTTTCTTCCTTACATTAATCAACTACTAAATCCAATTATAAAATACATATCTCTCTTTCATTTGAGAAAAATAAACTTTCTTGAGAACTTTTACAATATTATACAACATCTCCAATTGCTTCTTCCTTTTATTGTTGCAAGGATAAAAATAAGTAGAAACTTTGATTTTCTTTACTTCATAGAAGCCTAGTAACATTCAAATAGATTTACCAATTAAAAGATTTAACTAGTTGGACTTATATGACATGAATACAATGTCCCTTCCTTCTTTTAACATATAAACAATAGAGTAAAATAACACATGAGAATAGTCCCCTCTTAACATATTATGTCCAAATTTTATGGATTTACACATGAATGCAAATTACACTTTTTTTGAAGACTTGGTACACAAAGCTTTTAACCCAATTTAACATGAAGCAAGCCAACTTGATTGTTATTCCATACTTTTTCCAAAATCCATTTTTCCACTTAAGACCTATGATAAAATATCATACATTCTCATGGAATACTCACCTCCTAGCCTAGGCCTTTACGAGGCCACCCCTGAGCTAGGAGAACCAAGTTTGAATAGGTGACATCCAAACATACACACAACATAAGTAGAACAAGAAACAATTACACAAAACTCCGACCCAAGGTTTGTTCACAAAGGGTCTATCTAAGACCCAAAAATGGGGTGAAGGTGAACCAAGTATCCATATGGAGAAAGCCAAAAGTTAAACATAAACAAAGTTTCTTCAACAAGGCCAATATACAAATAACTTCCATCTTTAGTTTTCATTCACATCAACCCTTATCATCCCCAATTCACATCAACCCTTATCACCCCCAAATATTTAAAACAACTTTGGCAACATGGAGCCCATTCATCCATGTTTTTTCTCTCTCCTACACAAGAGAGGTTCTTCACATAATGGTTTGTTAGAAACCTTTCACCCCAGGCTACTCTACCCTCCCAAGGGTGAGTGTTCCATATACACCAAACATTACAAGATTCATAGCAACACAAAAAAAAAACAAAAAAACATTATAGTTACATTCATTTACAAAAAGAGACTTCACAAGGACTAATTTAATCCATCATCAATACTACATAAACATTACAAATATAACATTGCACTCTTACAACATCTTTCTAAAAAATACATAATAAAAAAAAGAACATGCAAATTACATAACAAGGGTAGTGAAATAACCAACCTAAAATCTAAGCTTAAGGCTTCCTACCAATCTTCAAACAACTTTATATTTTCAAATCTCCCTAATCTCCTAGATGTCTCCAAGTTTGGAGAGTGGGTGAACACCCAAATGTGTCACCAAATTCTCCCTAAAAAGGGTCCTCCCCCCTTCCCATCTAACTCTCATTAATGAGGTATGGGTCTCCTACTCTCATAACTCCTCCTTGTAACACCCTTCATAAATGGAATAAATACTATAGGTATAGTGTGGGGTATGACTTCCTTACACTTTAATTTCCATCACTCTTCAAAGGTACTCTTTTATAAAGGATCATAAATAAAGAATGGACACCATTTTAAATAGAAAACACCCCCCAACCCAAGGTTCCATAAGTAGGGTAGGTTATTTTATCCCTAGCTACCTTTTAGGGTCTCTTATAACCCTCCAAAAACCCACGTCTAACCCACCTATGGGTTCAAGAGGCAAATCACGGGTCATTCAATGATGGGATTAACATAGGTGATACTTAGGGTTACCAATATAGGTTAGGTTTCAATTTTTTAATAATCCTTCTTTGGCCATGTCATTTACACTTTACTTTTCACTGTGTCAATTGACACTACAACAATTACACATGACATGTCCATTTGGAAAGGGAACAAAATACTAAACATAAAAATACATCTAGAACAATCATACTTCAAACCACAATTACAAAATAAACACAATACAAAGAGATTTATATATCTTCATTAGACACATTAGCTCAAACTTGATTCTCCTATTTTGGTTCCATGGTTAAAATCCCACACACTAGGTCAAAGCATTAGTAGTTCAAGAAAACAATATATATGATAGTAGAGAATAACATTATGTGCATAATTAATTCATAATCTAATTTAATTTATCATCACATAATTTTTCCGATTGCATTTTCTTGTTCCATAGAATAAACATATTCATATAGCATTGAAACTTTTAAAATTCCTTATGACAATAAAAAAATTTCATAATAACATAACTCAATGCCACATTACAATTAAATTTATATAGAGAATATTTTCATAATCATAATATCTATGCAAATCATTTCTCCATAATGTGTCAATAAATGGATCTAATTAACAACAAATACAAATAGAATAATAAAATAGGGTGGATAACCAAAAGGATCATTTAATTAATCAAACCATACACATAGTTATAGGTTCAATAATCAATCTTAAGACATATAAAGGAAAAAAAAATAACTTTCATAAAGCATATGAAATCTAATGCACCTATCGATTATAATTAAAGTCGAATTAAATTCCCATCATCAAATAATCATATAAAACTATCAAGCATATATAGTATATGATGGTAACCTCATTCAAACATTTACCTTCTAAAATTAACATTCCCTCATAGTTGACCAATTCTAACCATAATATTGAAATATAGTATCTTATCCTAATTATCCTCATAAGTTTTATTGAGCACATTAATTTATTTCTAACATCTAACATTAAGTTATGATATAAGTTTTTTTTGTCATAATAAAAATTTCTCTATATTTTTTTAACAATCATCATAAAGGTATAGGTTAGATAGTTATGGCCAAAATTACCATATAAATCAATTTTCTCTAAGTAAGCATGAAATATCATAATTTATTAAATTATAGGTTCTAAAATCAACATAATAACCTATGGTATCTAATAGGGGGTCTATTATGAAAATCACTGAAATGTTATAATGACGTGAAACACAACCTCACACCTGTCAACCCAAAAAAATTATGGAATACCAATATGCAATAATAGAATACTCAAAACCCTATTAGCCACTATTTAGAAATACATTATTATCAAATTATAGTAAGGACCTAAACATATATGTGTGAGTACATTTCCTATCAAATATAGTGAGGAACATGTACCCATTTGAAAGCCTTATGCCACTCTTCTAATACACTCTAATATCATATAGGAAGACATATATTGAATAGGACTATTTTTTCAAGTGCTTTAGAGGAGGGGTTTCACAACTTTCCTAACCCTCTTAAGATTTGGTAGCTTAACTTGATTGGTAAGTCTCACTAGTTACCTATGAGCTTACTAATTTTCTAATATTTACTTCAATATTCTTTGACCTTTTCTTGGTCTATACTTTGGAAAATTCTATTCCAACTTGCTCAATATCAATGGTATTTTCTTTTCCTAATTTGTTTCCATTATATTGTTGTTTGCGTTTACACTTGGTGAACAATCCTTGGCAATATGACCTATCTTGGGACATCTGTAACATGTCCTTATATTTTTCTAAGGTCTAGTGTTGCTTATGTGACCTTCCTTTAGCTTGCAATGAAATGATAGGCCACTATCATTACCACTTGTGAAATAAATTGGTCTCTCACACTTACTTGTAGTGTATCCCCCCAACTTTGGGGATGATCAATATGATTGGGATTTCAATCTATAATATTTGGTATTATGACCATACCTATTATAATGGTATCAATAAAATTATTATCTTGTTTCATTTTCATAATCGATGCACTCATGTAAACTATGACCATACCAATGAAATATATTATAGTATCCTCTATAGGCATCTTGAGTACTAGTAACATCTTTCCTATGCCAATACACATTTGACTTGTTTCCTATTTTACAATAAAAAATCATGCAGGTTTGATTGGTGACATAACTTTCTTCAATATTCTTTTGTTCATTTTGGAGTTTGGGTCTTTTCCTTTTGAAGATTCCTCTTTCTTAGTTGTATTGGTCCCTTCGAATCATAGACTAGTTGAGTTAGTGGTCTTCCTCTAAGTTCTTTTCTTCTCTTCTAGCTTCTTGGTGCTTTCATTTGACTTCTTCAACTTTTTATTTTCTTCTTTGGAATTCTTAAGTTCATCCATCAATTGATGAACTTATTCATCCATCCTTTTGGTTTCTTCACTTAGAACTTCTAGTTGTTCAGTTTTGTCAAGATAGTGCTCTTGTAGGACACTATATTCTTATGTGATATATCAATGTTCTTCTTCTATTAGGGCTATCTCATTTTCTTTTTCCTTTAGTAAATCTTTAGCTTATTGCTTTTCTTTTTGAGCCATTTTGAGTTCCTCATAGGCTTGATCTCTTGCTAAGATGGAATTTCCTTTTTCATCTTGTACTTTGCCAATTCTTCCTATTACCCATTCTTGTTCGTTTTTCAAGGTTTTGATCATTTTGGTCAACTTCCTATTTTTAGTCATTATTTTTGAGATTCATCCTTTTGATTCATCAAAACTACTTTTCTCTTCAAATTTTTCTATTATCTCTTGGCTTTCTCCCAACTTCTTCACTAGCTTCTTTCTTTTAGCTAAATATTCTCTCAACTTGTCTTTTAGATCTTCAACAGTGTCTAGAGCTTTGTCAAACTATTTTTTATACATCATGGCTACCATCTAATCTTCCCTCAATTTTTTAGGCTTGTAGCTATTAGGATCTATACTGTGATACTAATTATTGGTCCCAATCAATATTGAGAGGGGCAATGAATCAATACATTTAATTCTATAAATTCTATAGGTCAATGCAGATAGTTTAACCATGCAACTTGTTACTAACTCTTTAATAGTCAAGGAAATAACAAAAGAATGCACTAAGATGATACAAGATTATGCAAGGATGCATACATTAATGAAACAAATATGTTTATGTGGAAACTCCTATTATGAGGTTGAAAACAATAGTGGGAGTAATATACCCATTAACCTTTTGGGTGCCCTATTAAAGACTTACAACTATTCCTTCTTAGAACTTGTCTTTGTTAGAGATACATATAATCCATTAGGACTATGATAGCCTACTAAGGCTACCTTGTTAAAGGATTTGGTTCTCTATCTTGGAGATTCCTTATTAGAGGATTTAAAATACTTATTACAAGTCTCCCATGTCAAAATATTCTAGTAGTGGTAATGGTAAGAAAACAAACTAAAGATTAGACCTAAGGATGTGATACAAAATGCCTTGTAGATCCTTTGTGATACTCCATATAGATGATCTAATTTTCTTCCTCTATTCTTGGTTAATCCTATGAATAGTTTCTATTCACTATCACCTTTCACTCCTTGAGCATTGGGAAGGCAAGGTATTTTTGTACATTCTCTATCTCTCTTTTTCTAGGGATCCACTTTCCTTAGCACAGTCACATTTTTATTATTATGTGACATTCTTTTTCTAAAAGGAATTGTGTCTTCACCATGAATCTCTTATGCAAGAGGCACATTTCCTATTATAAGTTTTAGAATAACTAAGGGGGGGCAAGGGGGGGGGTGTTAATTAGTTACCTAAGGTATAGATTTACTAATTGAACAAACAAAACAAACAATCATTTAAACAACTTCAGATCTAATCATTCCATTGCTCGCTCTCTACTATAAAGTATGGTAACATCAACTAGTAGTTCAACATCCTAAATTAAAAAATTATAGAATGTAAAAATGTAATGAATAAAAAACCATAATAACATCCACAGAAGTTTGACACTAAGATTTAACATGGAAACCTAATTTGGGGAAACCACCAACAACATGTCACCAATTTTCACTCTCTTGAAGTGAGCCATGTTAAGAGACAACCTCGTTAAAGATTATAATACACAATATTAAATGTGACCTAGTTAGAGGATTTAATCACCTTATTAGAAGTGACCTTGTTATAAGACTTTAGAACATTTTAGTAGAATGTCACCTAGTTAAACGATTTATAGATGATTGTTAGGTCAAACTTGATTAAGGATTTCTAATACTATTTCCAATGGTTAGAAAGTATTAATGATATTCTGATCAATCAAGTACAACTCACTTTAAAAAATTAGATTTTTATTTGGCTATTCATGCAATGATTCACTGACTAGCCTCCATTTTCATCTCTATCTTTGATTCTCTTGGCAACCCTTCAAGCAATCACTCTTCTCAATTCTTCCTAGCCTTTTGCTTAGATTCACCAGTTAATAACATGAGCAACTATTCCAACTTTACAAGCAACCATACACACAAATTTAGAAATATGTTGTAGGTTATACCTTATAACCTCCTTAAATAGGTAATTCTAATCTTTTGTCACTTAATCATCACTGCAAATCTTAGGGTTTTTGATTAAATTCACCACATACAATGAACCTAATTGTCATCTTGTTTATCCTCTTCTTTCCTAGAAACTCCTCTAGCAATCTATTCCTTAGGTCATTTACCTAATCCTCTCCTAGAATTAAATGAATCAAATCATCAATCCTTATCTTCAACACACTTTTCATATCCCAAGAAATCAACTTAGTCAACTAGAAATTATGATTCCTCACAAACTGATGAAATGTTGTTCCTTGACCAATAATAATTTTTGACACCCAGTCATCATTGAGTTACTTGACCATTACTAAATTTCTTGCTTGGTAAATATAGTGTCACTTGGTCAATATTGATGCTTGATCAACACTAATTCTACTCAACTTATTCTGGCACTCAGTCAATACTAGCATCACTTGACATATATTTTAAATTCCTTATTCTTTTTCTCTATTACTTAGTCAAGCCTATGAATTTGGTCTTTCTTTGATCACATCTTGAATACTTTAGCATTACTATCTTCTCCACTTGTAACATGATTTAAACAATCAATTTATCTTGTCCAAGTCCAACTAATCAAGTATCCATTGTAATTTCCTTTTTACAACTCAACCTTTCCTCTAGATCCTTTAGTTATGAACAACTTATTGAATCCTCTTCATCAATTAGAAAGATATAAAATTTGTATTAGATAGAAAACTGTCTCACCAATAGGTTTCACATCAATGAAAATATAACAATTTTTTCATTATAGTTTCCAAAAATATCCCTCTTTGAAATTGATGGAAACACCTCTAGAATACTTCTAGTTACCATACAGTCCTAAAATTTAATTATCATGAGAAACTCTCTCTTTGTTTCATTTTGATTTTCATCCATGCAACTTATCTGACAACACATTAAATAAATCTCAATATATCCCCTTGGATTGTTGAAATCACTTTTAAAATAACTTGGGCTGGGGTGAATCAAGTATCCAAGGTCTAGATGTATAAATAAAACTTTTCACAATTTAGTGAACCCATAAAACATTCATACCCATGCATGCATCCATTATGTAAATACTAAAAGTTGTATGCTTCTATCAAATTAACTTGTAGAAATGTAAAGCATGAAACACAACACATTCATTAGCACACTTGACCAAATGATTTTTGCAAAAACCCAATTTGGGAAAAACCACTAGTAACATGTTACTCCTTTTCACTCTTTTGAAGTGATGCCTTGTTAAAGGCCAACACTATTAAAGGTTGTAATGACCACTATTAAATGTGACTCAATTAATAGATTTCAATCACCCTGTTAGAAGTGAGCCTTATTAGAGGACATTAGGCCATTCACTTGGAATGGAACCCAATTAAAGGATTTTCAAATGACTGTTAGGTCAACCTTAATCCAAAGGATGTACTCTAGACTAATACAATTGTTAGAGAGTAATAGTAGAGCTTTGATCTGATACAACTTACAACTTCTCTTGCAGATTACAAATCTAAGTTTAGACCTCAATTCTACTTGGATTTCATACTTTTTAGCTCTAATAGCTTGCTCATGCTTCAAGCATTAATCTCCTTAAGCCTTCTTACTTAACATGCCATTACAAACTCTTCTCTTGGGTCACTTGATGAAGCAAAACCCTTAATTCCTTCTCCTTCTTAGGTTCTCACACATAACACCAACCACTTTTGCTTCATGACTAGACATTCCTATAAATAGGAAATTAGGATATTTTTCCACTTATTATCCATCATCCAAATTAGGGTTTTAGATGGATTAGGTAGGATACAATGTATCTACCCCATATCTTATCTTATCTAGAAAATTCTCCTAGAATCCATTTGAATTCACCTAAAAATGGTTTACAAGGAAATATAATCTTTCTCTATGCTTTCAAGTTAGTGGGATAGAATTGAAGGATGAATTCTTTTATGATACTCTTTCATTTCCTATGTGATCTCTTTCACTTTGTAATATCCTTCCAAATATGATATTAGTGGGTGAGAAATTTCCTTAACTAAAGACTAAACTAGTTTATTTGGGCTTTAGTACTAACACCTTCAATATCATTTTGGCTTTGTTTTTTATTTTATTTTTTGGTTTTGTTTTCATGCTCTTCTACATGGTAATGAAGTTATGATCCTAGGTTTTCAGGCTTGCATCCTTAATCTTGGTGATGGTTTTCTCATTTTGACATTGTTTCTTCTCTTTGTCCTTTACTAAGAGTATGACTTGCTTCATAATCCTACTAAAGTGTGGGCTAAAGGTACCATCTTAAAAAGAATGCACTTTATTTTGAGACATTTTATTCCTCCTTAGTATGGTTTTGGTCTCTCTTTTTCCTCCTCAATTAATCTCACACTTCTATATCATTTCTCACCTTTCGATGTGGTCTTTAAGTATTGTATTACCACCCTTTGGGTCACATCTTTTGATGGGCTGATTATTTCCAAATTTTGTCTATATTTCCTCTAATAATTCTAGAGGTCCTTCCTCTCCCCTTCTTTGGGAATCGGTCAACCTATTCTGGAAGAGGTCGACTAGGTCAACATCTTTCTTGTTGATTGTTAACCATGGGCCCTGAAATATCTCAAGGTTTCAATTATTAACTATACACTTCCCAATTGGCTTGGATTATTTTCCTGCTAGAAAAATAGTAAATGAGGAGGCTTGGGGGATTTATTACCACATTAAAAATTGACAATAAATCAATCATTCAAGGTATTTAAGAGCTCAAGGCATGAAATCAAGAAAGGAAACATATTCAATCATTTAGAAAGTCTAAGCATTTTGTCTTTGCATTAAGCTTTTTCTTTTAATGTGGTAGTGGAGTTTGGATTCAAAAGAGGATATCTATCATCCCAATTTCTTTAGGTTCTTCTATCATTTATCTATGACATGTCACATAAACTCCTATCCATGAGGTTTTATCTTCTTTGATTTTCTTTTGGTTTTTTTGAGTCAAGGCTATTACATTTACATACTTGATCACATATAAAATTTAGTTGCATCTACAAAGGTGATTATATCTTTCAGTTGATGTATTCAATCCTACTACAAGTTATCATTTCTTTTGCATACATTTACATGTAAATTTAAGGTTGAGTTCTTAATATAGGGCTTGATCAAGGAAAGCCCTCATACATCCAAAAGTAAAAATCCCAATTTATTTTGTACAAAAGCAAAATGAAAAATTTATGGTTGTAGATATGAAAACAACACATTGAAAGCTTCCAAAATATATGAGTCCACCTAGCTAAATTTCCTTTGGAAGTCAATAGTTTCATGGAAAAATGTTTAGAGTTATTAGGCTAGAAAAATAGTTCAAGGGTTTTTTGTTTTGTTCAGAGATCTATAGTGAGATTTTCATTCACTTGTTTGGATCTGCACTTTTCAAAGAAAAAAACCACTTTTCTCTACATATTTAAAGGTAAGTCATCTATCTTTCATTTTAATTAATAATTTTAGCATAATTTGTTATCTTAATTATGCATATTGTTTACATTTAACATCTATATTTAGATTATTTAGTCAATTATTTAAATTTTGTATACACATTATCATACACAAGACAAAGAGTATTCCCTTGTATTGCATTCCTTCTCATAATTCAAATTAATATTAGCATCCCTTCCTTAATTTGGGCCTTGCTAATCTAATTTACATTCAACAAGGAATCATACTTGTAAATTCTCCATCTCCCTACACACATATGTGGATCCCTAGGTAGAGGCCTAAATCTTACTTAGAGTGCTTCCATTACACCACTAAACAATAAGGTGTGTAATTTTGGAGAAAATGTGTCCCACTTTGAATGGGGAGTGGGGACACTCTTATGTTATCTTATATTGTGCAAATGGTTGTAGGTTTTATAGTCACAAGATATACATGTGCAATTAGTTTGGTGTTTCCTCAAGATTCTATATTCAAGAGATCCAAAAATGTAGTCATTTTAGTATTTTTGGGGTGAGCTAGGAGGGTTGGGAAATGCACTTCACCAAAATTAGTAGAGTGGTTGGATTCAAAAACCCCTGCAATATTCCACTCTTGTTCAAAATAATGTAATAAGATAGATAATATTGATGTATTACATTTATTGATAGTTTATATAGCTTATAAATAAAATAAATTATTAATTAAGAAAATTTGGATGATAGAACTAGTTTCTTGTATGATTGCACAATTACAATGTATTGGATTTTATGAATTGAATATCAATATTTTATTTACAAGTTTATTGAGGCAGGGAGGCGACAAGGCTAGTGGCATGGAATTCAAACAAGTGCCACATAGTGGCATGTATTTGTCATAATTTATAAAAGCTTAATTAGATGGAGTAGTAAAGTCAAAAATTTGGTAAAATTTAACATAATTGTATTAATAGTTAATTAATATTATAAAATTTCATGAATTTTTAAGTTTTTAAAACTATACTTTTACATTAAAAATCTAATTTTTGATTTAGAAAAAAATATTTTAATTTAAAAAAATAAAAATAAAATTATAATTAAATATAAATTTCATCATACTACTATAACTAATTAAGTTGTATCTTAAAGTATTAATATTTTATTTAAACTAAAAAAATTTATTCATAAAATATAATCACAAGTTATTATAGAAGAAAAATATTTTATTAAAATAATTGTATACTAACATATTATTGATATAATAGTTTTACATAAAAAAATATTTTTACATTCTAAAATATCAAGTAGTGCTTCCTGAAAATCTACTCCTATAAGACCCAAATTTATAAGCCAATGAAATTCAAGTAAAATAAATTTGAAAAATTGAAAAATTAAAATTAAAATGAAAAATACTTACATCTAATCGGTTGAGATAGAAAATTTTAACAACTAGTTAAGTACAACTGATTGCAATAGTATAAGTTTAAAAAACCCATTAGCAACTTACTAAAGACATTTCAACATTTTAAATTATTTCATACCCTTCATTTGGTATATGAGGTGGTGGATGTACCATCTAAGTGAGTCATTGTTGTTTGAAACAATAGTCCACAAAGATAACTGGGGGGGTGTGTGAATCAATTATCCAACAATTAAAACACTTATCTTCTTTAAAAAAACTTAACCATTTAACCAAAGTAAACATCAACCGTACAAAGATGCACATAGACAACTACACTAGATATGTTGACTAGCGAAAACCTTGATCAGTGGGAAAACCCTAGTGGGAATGATGCCCACAAGATGATGTACTAATATAAATATTCCTTGTTAGAGGATGGACCCTATTAGGAGTCTATTACAACATTTAGTATAATGAGTCCCTATTAGGAGACTTTGAATCCCTATTAGGAGATTCCAACCCTATTAGGAGTTGTGCCAACCTTGTTAGGAGTTGTGGTACAATGTATGCAAGATGATCCCACTTCTAAAACATGCAATTTTGTCTATAAGAAGAGCTCACTACTCAAACAAGTAATTTACTATTATCTTCTTCTTTCCTATGTCCTTTCCTCTATCCTATCAACTAAACCAATTACTGTTAGACCTTGTAGACAAGGTCATGAACCTTGGATCCAAATACCAAACCTTAGATCAATTAGCAAAACCTTGGCATTGAAGTTTCCTTCACTTCCACTACTATGCTCAACTTCACATTTTGCACTCTCTCCTACTTATTGAACATTCACAATTCACATTTCATACATTACATGATAACGGAAAATTGTCTTCCTTTATATGGAGTCCATAAAACAATTCCTTGAGTTGGTTGTTAGTCCTTCTCAATTAATTATTATTGGACCACATTAAGAACATGTCACACTTTAGTGATAACACAAATCTTCCGCCTTTCAACTTGAATAAATTTCCATACACACAATATTATGACAAGAAATTTTAACCATGTCATCCTCAACATGTCTTCTCCATGTCCTCAACCTTGATCCTCAAGCTATCAACTCTACTAAGAGATATAACAAGTTTACTAGAACATGCCTCTGTAAACTCTATCTCAAAAAAAACATCACCAAAACTTATATAACTTCTTCTATACTTATCCTTTCTAGTTATAACATTAACTACATATGCAAAATACTCAAAAGCATCTCTCATAACCTCAGGTGGCTATCATGCTCAACTAGCCATCTGTACCAACTTAGTCTTTTCACTATTCTTCTATCAGGTATAAAAAACATCAAACATGCTATATTGACATCAATGCAAAACTCAGTCATTAATGTAACATATCATCATCAAACCAATCTTCCAATAATCTCCACCTTTGGCATTGATGGAAACATAGATCAAAAGAATCTAGTTCCAAAAATACCAACAAAAGACTATTCATGTTTAAATCCTCTTTGTCAATCATACTCCCACATTTATATAACTCAATGTGCTCAATACCAAACTGTTATTCTGCATACTGTGCTTACACTGAACATCTTCCTTAACATACTACAAAATTTTTCTCCTTAGCATAATGTTTTTTTGTGATACTTCTCCCCCATTCAACATAATGTTTTTCATGCCAAACTTCTCCCTCATTGACATCAATGTCAAAGGTTTTCGAAAGTAATATCTCTTTATCAAACTCTATAACAATTGATACTTATTCAGCTCAAGTGGCAAAAGACACTATTCACAAAAATATTAACAAGAGTCCTAGATGACTCTATCCATCATAGATACTCCCCCACATAGGAAGCATCAACATCTAGTCCAAAAAAATAATGGTATTTTGTTTCCCTAGATTGATGCATTCTTGCATCTTCTACTTTGATGTAGGAAGGGGCATAACCCCAAGCATACCTTAGAAATACTCAAAAGTCTCTTTGGGAAGAGGCTTAGTGAATATGCCTACAATCTTCTCTTTTGTGCTCACATACTCCAATCTACTTTCTTTTTCTACAACTTTTACCCTCAACATATGATACTTAATAGAAATGTTCTTAGTCTTCGAATGCAACATTGGATTCTTAGACATATTTATCATTCTTGTGTTGTCACAATGTATAACAATAGGTTCATTGATTCCTATCCTTATCTCCTTCAGCATCTACTTCATCCAAATAACTTGACTATAATTATTTTCTATTGCAACATACTATGCTTCTGTAGTACTTTGAGATGTCAAATCCTACTTTTTGCTTAACAAAGAAACCAATCTTCCTCCAAGAGAGAAAGCTCCTCCACTGGTGCTATTTCTATCATCCATAATGCCTGCCCAATATGCATTAGTATAAGTAGTTAGAGTAAAATCATTAGATCTATCATACCATAATCAAAATTCTAAATTTCCTTTCAAATATCTAAATATCCTTTTCACTTCTATATAATGTACTTCTCTAGGATCAGTCTGGAATCTTGCAACAATTCCAATAGCATTTTCTATATTCTGCCTTGTGTGAGTCAAATATTGCAATCCTCTAATCATAGATCTATACTTCTATAGTTCAATAGTAAGTGTCTCGTCCTTTGTAGATAACTTATGTCCAATTACCATAGGTGTTCCAATGGGTTTACATGTTTCCAAACCAAATATTTTTAGTAAATCCTTCAAATGCTTAATCTAAGAAATATAGATTCCTTATTTATTCTATACAATCTACAATCCTAGGAAATATTTTATCTCTACTATCATACTCATTTCAAATTCTTTCTTCATCTCTTTTAAAAACTTCTTACTTTCTTCATCATTTTCCCCAAATATAATGTCATCAAAAAATATTACCAAAATCATCAAACCATCATCAGTTTCTTTCCAATATAGATTACTATCTTCCATACCTTTTCTATATCCAAGCTTTGTCAAATGCTTGTCCAACCTCACATACCAGGTTCTGGGTGATTACTTCAATCCATACAGTACTTTCCTTAGTTTTCATACTATGTCCTTTTTATCTATCAAAGGACATCCTTTAGGCTACTCAATGTATACTTTTTCTTCAAGTTCTCCATTCAAAAATGTTGATTTGACATCCATCTGATATACTTTGAATTTCTTATATATTGCATAGGCTAAGAATAGTCTTACTACTTCTATTCTAGCCATTGGAGCATAAATCTCCTCATAATCTATTCTTTCTTACTATGAGTAACCTTTATATACCAATCTTTCTTTGTTTCTTACAACTTCTCCTTACTCATTCATCTTGTTCCTAAATACCCATTTAGTTCCTATCACATTCTTATCTACTGGTATGGGGAACAATTTCCATGTCTCATTATTTACTATCTGATCCAATTCCTCTTTCATAGCTTGCTTCCAATAGTCATCTTTACATGCTTCATTTGCATTCTTTAGCTCAACTTGACATGTCAAGCATAGTTCTCCATTCACTCTGCTCCTTGTTATCACACCTTTGTCTTTGCTTCTAATGATTTGTTCGGATGGGTGATTCTTTATCATGTTCTTTCCTAAAGTAGGAGTTGTTATCTCAACTCTTGGCTCTACTGAAGGTTTTGAGCTTTGTTCCTATCTTGGTTGTTCTTCATTTTGTAAATCATTTTTAGTTTCAAGAAATACCTCATCATTCCTTGGCTTAGTAACAACATCATCATCTAAATTGTAATCAACTATTCTTTCTTGCATTCTAAATTTTTCATCAATTCTCACATTTGCACTTTTCATAATAGTCTTAGTTCTTTGATTATAACATCTATAAGCCTTGATTTTCAATGAATAACCAAGAAAAATACCTTTGTCACTTCTAGCATCAAACTTACCAATGTTATCATCCCTCTTTATGTAACACTTACTTCCAAATATTCTAAAATATTTAATTGTAGGTGAGTGACCAAACCATAATTCATAAGGTGTCGTGTTTGTGTCCTTCTTGACTTGCACTTTGTTTATAGTATAGACTTTTGTATTCATAGCTTCTCTCCAAAATGTCTTGGATACATCATTCTCTGCTAACATATCTCTTGCAAATTCTATAATAGGCTTGTTCCTTCTCTCTACAACTCTATTCTATTCAAGGGTTCTTAAAGCTGATAGCTATCTTTTAATTTCATTTTCCTCACAAAACATGTTAAACTCATTTGAAGTAAATTATCATCCTCTGTCTAATCTTAAACACTTAATCTTCATACTAGATTTGTTCTCAACTCCATTCTTGAATATCTTGAACTTGTCAAATGCCTCAAATTTCACTTTAAGAAATGCAACCCACATCATTCTAGAAAAATCATTGACTAGAATCATAAAATACCTTTCATAATAGAATCCTCTAGTCTTTTTTGGACTACTAAGATTTGTGTGTACAATCTCCAACTTCATTGTATTGGTAAACTTCTTGATAGAAAAAAAGTTCTATTATGCTTTGCTAAAACACACTCCTTGCAAATTGTGTTTGTAGGCTTCATAATCTTTGGAAAATTCATTACAAAAAACACTTTACTAGTCCTCATAACACTATCAAAGTTTATATGATAAAATCTCTTATGCCATAACCAACTATCATCTTCCTTTGTAATGAAACATGTCATTTCAGTAGGATTGAACTGAAATACATTACTTCTAGATCTGGTTCCTATTCCAATTACCTTTCCATTTTTATCTTTGATCATGCATGCCTTTTTTGTAGACTATAGCTAATAACCTTTGTCTACTAGTTGTCCAACACTCAAAAGATTGTGCTTTAAACCATCAAAAAGTATACATCCTCGGTATTATTTTTACCATCAAGAGTTATAGATCCTAATGAGGCATATTAATGTCTCAAATTTTATATAGTTTTTATATAGTCTAAACTTACTCTTTGAGCTATGAGAAAAACATTTCCAATATATTTGTTTTAAATATCTTGTGAACTTTTTCTAAATGCGGCTAGAACCTATTAAACCTATTGATAGTGGCTATGACATATCTTGCTTAAGATTACATGTAAAGTATAGTATTTCACATAAATATTTTAAGCTATGTTTTAATATTTGAATGAGATTAGAAACATTGTTGTGCATATGGTTCAAATGTCTCTAATTTTTTAGGAAATGGAGAAGTGATGCAAAGAGTGGTGACCATTGTATTAAAGAAGGATTAATGAAGATTAGTCATAGCATGAGAAGCATAGGTCAGTTTCCAATGATAAATCATGTCTGTGAGGGGATTTACTCTATGAGACCTAACTTGTTACCTTATCTGTGGACCATTATTTTGTTGCTTAATCAATGTTTTAAAGTCATGGTTGACATTTCATCTTTTCCTTCCGATAATTTTTGCTCCCAATTTATTTTATGTTATGTTTGTAATAAGTTCCAATCCTCTATATATATGGGAGAAATAGGAAAAAGTTGGAGTTATTTGGAAAGGATTCTAAAGTTGGTTTTTTTGCTCTCTGCAAATTATTTAGTCATGTAACAAAAGAAGAATTCTAATAAAAGAGTGATTTTGGACTATGTGTTGTGTTCTTAGTTAGTTGAAGCCAACAAAGGAGGCCCACTTGGGAGGTGGAATAGATTTAGGTAGAGTAGATTCATTTATTACAATTTTTTCGTTTAAGATAGATTTACTGTATTAGTCTTGCAGCCTAATTATTGTGAAAGTTCCTATAGTACTTGTGGAGAATGATCATGATGGATGTTTGAATTTTTAATTAGTTTAGAATGCCCTTTTCTATAGTTTCCATAGTTCTTTGTTGATAGTCTAATATAGTTTCCATAGTTATTTTTGATAGTCTAAGTGTGTTTATTGTTCTGTGTTAGTAGTATAGATTCCTTTCATGCATTTTACTTTCTTGCAGCATAGGTGTTAAGACTCTTAAAGTAACTTAGTGCACATACTATGCTGACCCATTTCAAGTCCTACATCCCTAGGTTGACAATTCAAATGTATTTTCAGAATGGAATAGATAGTCCTTAAAATGGATACAATATCCTTGTGAGAGGAATAGTGGTGTGATTATCTTAACCTATTGTGGAAACCCCCATTTTTGGCATCGTTGTCGAGGATAGTGTCAAACTAGGAACCTTCATGAGTCCTCTATTTTTAGATTAGTGTTTTAGAAACCACAAGATTGAGTGCTTGATTCACAAGTCATGAATTCAATAGCATGCATTGAAGAGGCAGACAATGAGATGAATATGGGAGATTTCTTCCACTGGAGCCTATTAATCCAAATGAAGAAGCTGAGTTTCCTATTTTGGATGCAAGTCCTATTTTTCCTATAGAATCATCCTCAAGAGAAAAATTTTTGGATAAAAGTGGTCTTCAACCTTTTGTTGAAATTTTGACCAATTTTCTTGATAGTACTGCTCAAAATCCACCAAGTATTAACAATCCAGTGCCCAATGCTCCTTTTCAATAGAAACCTCATAATCAAATACCTCCAATAATGGCACAACCTACTTTTCCATTTCCTCTCCCAAGCCTTGTAACCAATGCTAATTTTAAAAATATACCTTCAAATGTTCTTCCAAAGTTTTATGGCCTTGCAACTAAAGATCTTGATACCTTCTTGTTTGAGTTTGACATACTTTATCATAGCTTTGACTATAACATTGATGACCATAAGCTCAAATTATTTCTAGCAACACTAAAAGAGTCATCTTTACAATGGTTCATGGGTTTAGGAGCCAATGCAACATGTACTTGGGATGAAATGCAAACTCTATTTATGGACAAATACAAAGAGTATTGCAAAGAAAATGATTCAAGAGGAGATGATATCTTTAGAATATCAAAAAAGGAGGAAGAAACATTGGAAGACTATAGTTTGTGTTTCTTGTATACATTGTAGAAGAACCCTTAGCATGTGTTGTCCGAGGATTCACAAAAGTTAGTCTTTTTTAGAGGTGTGAATGATAGTTGTCTAGAAGCATTAAACTTGATGGCTAGAGAAGATGTATATCAGTATTCTTGGGATGACCTCAAGAAAAAATTTCTTACTTACTCAAGATCAACAATGAAGAAAGGAAAAGGACACTGGATTACAGTTACTAAAGGAATTAGTCAAGGTATTTCAAAGCTCAAGATATCTACTCTACTCTCAAATTTCAAGTAGGACATTATAAATAATGTCACTACACATCTTGACACAATGATTGCAAAGAAGAAACATGGAAAAGTTGAGGTACAATTAGCTGAGCACTAAACACATTATCAGAAGTAGAAGAAAGATTGCTAATAAAAATTGGTCGGTAGCATGGAAAACCATCATCTTCCAACTGAGTACATCAAGATAGATGTATATGATGAGCAAGTATTCTTTGTTGCTCAATGTCATCCATGGGCCCAACTTCAAGTTATACCTCAGGACCCTTTGCAAAATTCAAATCTATATGGTAATCAATGGAAAAACCAAATACCCAAGGTCCTCCACAATAAAGTCAACCTATTTGGAATAATGCTTGGCAAACTAATCCACAACAACTTTCTTCACCAAACCAATAGAATAGTCAATGGAAAAATTAGGAAAACTAATGACAACCACCCTAGGGGAATTGGTAGTCTACAAATCAATGGAGAGGACCTCAATAGTGGCCTAACCAAAATATTGGTAATCCACAATTACCACCTCCAATCCAACAATCTACACTAATGCCACCACCTACAAGTCCTAGACTTCAAAAGTAGACCCAATTACTTGCACAACCTCAACCAAATCCAAATAACTAGCAGTCACAACAACCCATCAACTCTATTGATGCTCAACAATATCCTTTGTATGCTCGGAATATTGCAAATATACATTTGAGATCTTGTACAACCCTACTAGTGTCTAAACCACCTCTTATAAATGAAATACCAAATACTCCTATAGCATTAGAACCAATAGTTTCTAAAGAGGTTGACTCAACTAATGTCACTAGCTTAGCCCAAGCCCAACTAGTAGTTGAACCTTCTTTTCTAGAGAAGCTCTTACAAATTAAGCCTACACAAACATAGGAATGGTCTTTTGATATTATTGATTAGTTAAAGAACATGCATGTCCAAATACCCCTATTCCAAGCTATTAAAGATGTTCCTATCTATGGCAAAGCCATTAGAGAAGCCTTCCTAAAAAATCCTAAGAGGAAGAAAAAGGACCCAACTATAGTCCATGTTGTAGGACAATCAGTTGACATTATATCAGGAAAATTAATCATTCCTAAATATTTTGATCTAGGAAGTCCAATTGTGAATGTGATTGTAAATGGTCAATTTGTTGAAAATTCTTTAATTGATCTTGGTGCTATTATAAATATCATGACTAAGGATACTATGAAGAAGTTGAAAATAGAGGGATTGAGGGCTAGTCCAACAATTCTGCAACTTGTAGATAGTTCTATTGTCACTCCTGATGGGATGATAGAAGACATAGTCATAACCCTAGTCTCTCTAGAGTACCCTACAAATTTCATGATTCTCTCTCCCAAAGTCAATTTATCTGTTTAGCTTGTCATTTTAGGATGACCATGGTTAGCTACAATTGATGCAAATATAAGTTGTAGATTAGGGAATATGACCATATCTAATGGTTAAGCAACAAAGAAATTTGATTTATATCCTCTAGCACAACCACAATGAAATTTAAGCACATCTACCTAGCTAGATTTATGGGATGGAGAAGAAGAGTTAAACTATATCACACAGTTTTTGATGTTACATAGATAATCTTTTCTAAAGCTATAGGAAGAAGATTCAATAATTTAGAGTATTCTTACTAACACTTGTGTGGTAGAAAAAGATGTATCTGATAGTTCCATGTTAGAATTAACTAGATATGAGGAATGTAATGAGAGTTGTATTATCCTCAAGGAGCCAGACATTATTCATCAACTCTTACCATGTGAATTAGATACAAGTCTAATCTCTAAAGCTGCCATAATTGAGTCTACAACTACTGTTGAGCTGTCAAAAGGTCATAATCTCCACATCAATCCCAAATTATCTTTCACATAGATGAAATAATTAATAGAGTTTCTTAAAAACATGAAAATGATTTTGCATGGGATTATGGGGATATGAAAGGGTTGAGTCCTACATTATGTACTCATAGAATATACATCAATAAAGGGTTCCTGCTACTCCATCAACCCTAGAGAAGGACTAATCCAACCCTTAGAGAAATAGTTAAAACTGAATTGCAAAAATTGTTTGATTCTAGTATTAATTATCCTATATCTAATAGTAGATGGGTGTCATCCCTATTCATAGTACTTAAAAAGGGAGGGAAATGGCAGATTTGTGTAGATTACAGAGAATTGAATAAGGAAACCAAAAAGGGTCACTTTCCTTTACCATTCATTGATCAAGTTCTGGACACTCTAGCTAGAAAGAAGTATTTCTCTTTTCTAGATGGGTACAGTGGTTATAATAAAAGAAATATTACTCTTGAAGATCAAGACAAAAACCACATTTACATGCCCATGGGGTACTTTTGCATATTTTATTTTAACATTTGGCCTGCATAATGGCCCTAAAATATTCCAACGAGCTATAATCAACATTTTTGCTGATATATCACATGATTGTATGAAAATATATATGAATGATTTCACAACATTTGGAGTCACCTTTGAAGAAGCCATGATGAATCTTTAAAAGGTTCTTATCCAATGTAAAGAACATAATCTAACACTTAATAGTCAAAAGTGTTTCATGATCATGTAGGAAGGAGTGGTACTTGGTCATTTCATATTAGCTATACGAATACAAGTGGATCCAGCTAAGATAGATGTAATTCTAACACTACACATACCTACAAAATCAAAAGATGTAAGATCTTTTGTAAGTCATGTTGGATATTATAGGCATTTCATAAAAGACTTCAACAAAATAGCTAGTCCTTTGTACACAATGTTGATTAAGGAAGCTGAATTTATTTGGACACTTGAATGTAATGAAGCCTTCCTACAACTTAAGAAACTCCTCACCATGGTACCAATTTTATAGGGACCAGATTGGTCAATTCCATTTCATATTCATGCTGATGCATTAAACTATGTCGTAGGAGCCATATTAGGACAAAAGCCTGCTAATCTTGAGAATGCCATCTACTATATTAGTAAAAGAAGCTAAATTACACAGTAACTGAAAAAGAAATTTTAGCTATACTCTATGCATTGAACAAATTTAGACATTATGTGACCAAATATCCTATTTTTGTTCATACTGATCACTCGGCTATAAGGTATTTAATGAACAAACTAGCTATCACTAGTAGATTGGCAAGATGG
Source organism: Cupressus sempervirens (assembly GCA_028749045.1). NCBI lineage: Eukaryota > Viridiplantae > Streptophyta > Pinopsida > Cupressales > Cupressaceae > Cupressus > Cupressus sempervirens. The sequence goes on along the minus strand of CM053787.1, from coordinate 21,280,318 downwards.
CTCTTGTTGTTACAAGAATTTGATATTACTATTACTGATAAGCTAGGAAAATCCAACATAGTTACAGATTATTTGTCTAGATTAACCATTGTTGATGAAGATCCAACTCTAATTGAAGACACCTTTCTAGATGAGCACTTGTTCCATATAGCAACTCATACACCATGAAGTAGATCAAGTCATGAGGAGATGTTTTAGGGAAGATAAGATATATGATATACTGCATGCTTGTAATTTTGAACCATGTGGAGGTCATTTTGCAGGGAAAAGAACAACACTAAAGATACTTACAACGGGATACTATTGACCAATGTTACATAAGGATAGAGTGACATCTACAACTAATTGTGACAAATGCTATAGGATGGACCAAGAAACCAAAACTAATGAGATGCCACTCACTCCACAGATTGTAGTCGCACCTTTGGATAATTGTGGCATGGACTTCATAGGTCCAATTGATCCACCATCAAGTGGAAAATCCTACATCTTAGTATGTATAGATTATGTAACTAAATGGGTAGAAGTTAGAGCAATGAAAAATGCCAAAGATAAGAAAGTAGCTAAGTTCGTATATGAAGAAATATTCACCTATTATGGAGTGCCCAAAGAACTTGTCATAGATCAAGGAGCTTAGTTTACATCAAACTTGATCACTAAGGTTATGAAGGAATAAAACATAAGGCATCATGAATCTAGTCTTTATCACCCTCAAGCAAAAGGGAAAGTAGAGGTTACCAATAGAGAACTAGAAGCCATTCTCACTAAAACAATGCACATACACAAGAAGGATTGGACAAGTATATTAACTGAAGTTGTTTGGGCACATTGAACCACATGGAAGACAACAACTAGATTCACTCCATATGAGCTTGTCTATGGTAAAGCAACAATGTTTCCCATTTAGTTTGAACACAAGACACTGCACACTACTTTAGAGTTGAACATCAGTCTTCCTATAGCACAACAAGAGAGACTCCTTGAATTTGTTGGATGAAATACAAAAGAGAGCTTTATTAAAAATAGAAATTATTCAATGGCAATGAAAGTAGTGGCATGATGCACATATCAGGAATAAAAAATTCCACAAAGGAGATTGGGCCCTCCTCTATGATTCTCACTTCAAAGAGAATCTAGGGAAACTATAGACTCGATGGTTAGGGCCTTATGAAATTCAACATGTATTTGACAATGGTGTAGTGCAACTGAAAACCATTGATCTTGTTCAATTTAAGTTACTTATAAATGGTCATAGGTTGTGTCTCTATCATAAGCCATGGACTAAAGCATAATTTCTATAGAAATTCCAATCAACTAGTGCACCAACTCTTCTGAACACAGTTCCTATAGCAGAAGATGAAAATCTTCTTCTTGTAGCCATACAATCATAAAATTTTAGGAACATTCATAATAAAACCTCAATTAAATATGAGGCCTCATTCTTCCATTCACTTTTCTCTTTCTTCATATCAACCCATCTCATTTCTCTATCTACCATTCACCCATACTCCACGTAACCCACACACTATTTTTCTTGCTTTCAATAAGAAAAACTGTCAGCACTTTTTGTGAACATTAGACTTTACCATCTCATCAACTTGCATGTAGATATACACTCAAATATTTAGGTATAACAATTTATTTTACTCTTTACTCATTTTTAGAATATAGCTTTTGATATTTATATCTCATACTGCATTATATATATATATATATATATATATATATATATATATAAGACTTAATCTAGTTTCTCCTTCCCATGCCAAAAATTTTAAAGCGAGGACACTTGTCAAATTTTAGTGGGGGGCCGAGAAAGTGTAGTAATTTCCAAATTTTATCTCCATGTTATCCTAGTCATGTCTACATTAAAGGATGTACTTTGGTGGCAGTTTTATAGATTTCATTTCATTAGTTTTTAAAAATCTTTCTATATCTATCATACCTTTTATTGCAATTTTTTGGAAAAGATCTCATGTACTTGGCATGATTGAAAGGACTGAGATTAATTATGGGAGCACCTTCAATTAGTCTCAATGTCCTTCATTATTAATGTATCATTATTCTACATGCCAAAAACAAAGGGGTCTTGATTACAAGAAGTGGTAATGACATACGATAATTTTTTTGTCATTTTTCATAAAGATTAGTTTTCAAGTTCAAAGAAAGAGGGAATTTGCATAGATAAGAGGGGCAGAAATTTATTGTAGTAGCAAGAGTGGAAGCTAGACATTTTGAAGATGGGGGGATAGCTAAAGAGGTATGAGCTGGTTGTTCATAATATTTTACTCATAGACATTGAAGCATTTTGGTGATTTCATGCTTGTGGATGGCTCAGTTACTTCTTACAATTAATAGAATTCAATGAAGAAGTGGCAATAGAGTTCATGACAATATTTGATGAAGGGGAAGCCTCAGTTTCAGGACTAAGAGTGGTTGCTACCAAGGAAAGGATAGCAAAGGTCACAAGATTACTAGAAATTGGGGAACATTATCCAAATGAACATGATGCTAGGTCTTCAAGCGCACAGTTCACTCAACAAGGTGACTCTCAACTAGACATTACAAAACAAGGATGTAAGAGACTTTCTCTTCCACCTCCATATCCCAAGTTAGCAACCCACATTATTAGATATTTAACCTATGAAGGTAGGTTTTCAAACTTGCATGCTCATCATTTTAAATTTCTTAGTTGCATAAGGAATAACGTGCAAGTTAATGTTCCCAAATTTCTTTACAATATGTTGTGTATAAGTGCTAAGGAAACTCAAAAAGGAAAGGAAAATTTTTTTTTCCATCATGCCCTCATTAAGCTTCTAGTTGAAAGATCTCTTAGGGATTCCTCCCCTATTTCATAGGTAGAATTTGTTAAAGCCAAGACCTTACAACCACAAGCCAACCCTATTCCTCAAAACCTAGAAAATAAGGAAGAAACCATAGAGCCAATTCAAAATCTAGCTAAGATTTAAAAAGAACCCTCTCTTGATAAGTTTGCTAAGCCTAATTTAGAGGACGATATGTTGAGATCTTCTAGGGGTAAAGGAAAGCATAAGGTTAGCCCTAACCTTGAAAAGGAAGTATGAAATCCCTCTATTAAGGTAACAAAAAGAAAGAGCTTTTTTCTTGCAACAACTAATCCTACAGCATCTACTCCAGTCATGCCTAAACCAAAACGGACCCACAAAGTGGTTGAAGCTGAAGAAGTTCCTTGCATAGAAGCCCTCATATGTGAGGTCGAGTATCTGTAGCTTCTATTGAAAAACCAAATGCCCCGATTCCAAAGTCTCATATAGAGTTAGTGATTGAAAATTTCCTAGATGATTCTCCTATGTAATTAGAGCCCCAAAATGTAGAAACACATGAAACTAAGCTTGTCAAGGAGAAACTGCAAGAGAATTAGGAAATGTGCAAATCAAATCCTATTGTTGTTCTAGAAAAAGCACCTAGAAATTATCAACTTGTCATGCCATAAGCCCCTAAATATTCCAATGTCTCTCTTATACCTTATAAATCTTCCTGGTACACCTAGCATTTCCAACAAGTTGCCAAAGAGCAAAAGGTAAAATCTAAAAGTTGAGAATTTTCATCATCAGCAATTTAATCAATATTGTTTGGTCTATACAATCATTTTATTTTTCATAAAGCCTTGTGGAAGCAAGAGATAGATCAAATGCAAAAGGAAATATTGGATAGAGATGAAGAAATTGAATCATTAAAAGAGCAACTAGAAAAGTAGAAGAAACAAATGAATAAAGCTTTGAAGCTAGCTAATCAGACTATGGCCTCTAGACCACCCCCAAGTGTATATACTTTGCATTTGAAAGAATAGTTTCTATTATTCTAGTTGATGATGACAATTAGAAATATTGATTGTGAATTTAAGAATGCTTGAGATTTTTATAATGTGTATCAAACTTTTCCCTCATGGAAAAAGAACTTGTTGTGTGAGCTCTATTTTCATAATTTCATAATTCTACAAGAAACATAGTGGAATCCCCTACTTCACATAGGAGTTGTTCACTTAAGGGCTCTAATGTCATGGATGCACAATGAAAAAAATTATGATAGATAGTTGGATACCTATAGAGACCTTGAAAAGTCTGAACCGCTACCACTTTGGGTTGAATCCCAGTAGCTTTATGACCTCTTGAGAGATTTGTTCAAATTAACTTGTGGAAGGCCAAAATTGGAAATCAAAGAGAAAGTGTTTGAAGAAACAAAAAATTTTTACAGAGAGTATCAGATTCTTCCTAAGTCACACAATAGAGAGCAATTATAGGGCTTAGAAACGGATGGAGTCAATTGCTAGAATCTTTCAAGAAGGCTAAACCACACAACCCTATTAATTTCAAGGCAATAGTAAATAGAGTGGCTAAATATATGCAATTAGGAAGGCAAATCAAAAAAGAGTTATGGATGCCACTAACCTTCCAACCTCCTACCCTTCTCTAGGCCCTATATAAAAGAAATGCTACCAAGTTAGATCCATTATTTGAAGAACACTTGGGTGAGCATTGGAGATAATCCAAAGGATATTTCTACACCTTCATAGTGGGGGGCAGATGATGAGGCATATTAATGTCTTAAATTTGATATAGTTTTTATATAGTTTGAACTTACACTTTGAGCCATGTGAAAAACAATTCCAATATATCTATTTTAAATGTCTTGTGAACTTATGTTGAATGCTACTAGAATCTATTAAACTATGGATAGTAGATATAACATACCTTGCTTCATATTATATATAAAGTGCAGTATTTCGTATTAATATGTTAAGCTATGTTTTAATATTTGAATGAGAGTAGAAATGTGTTGTGCATATGGTTTGAATGTCTCTAATTTTTAGGAAATGGATAAGTGGCGCAAATAGTGGTGAGCATCATATTAAAGGAGTAATGAAGACCAGTCATGGAATGAGAAGCATAGTTCAGTTTTAGGTGATAAGCCACGTCTACGAGGGGAGTTATTCTAGGAGACCTAACTTGTTACATTATCTATGGACCATTATTCTATTGCTTAATCAATATTCTAAAGTCATGGTTGACATTCCACCTTTTTCTTCTGACAATGTTTTCTCCTAGTTTCTTTTATGTTATTTTTGTAATAAGTTCCAATCCTCTGTATATATGAGAGAAATAGGAAAAAATTGGAGTTAGTTGGAAAGGATTCTGGAGTTACTTTTTTAGTTCTCTACAAATTATGTAGTCATGTAACAAAAGAAGAAATTTATTAAAATAGTGATTTTGGACTACTTGTTTCTTTCTTAGTTAGTTGAAGCCAACCAAGGAGGCCCACTTGGAAGGTGGAATAGATTTAGGTAGAGTAGATTTGTTTATTACAATTTCTTATTTAAGCTAGATTTACTATATTAGTTCTACAAAATAATTACTATGAAAGTTCCTGCACCACTTGTGGAAAATGATCATAGTGGATGTTTGAATTTTCAATTAGTTTAGAATTCCCTTTTATGTAGTTTCCATAGTTCTCTGTTGATAGTCTAAGTGTGTTTACTATTTTGTGTCAATAGTATAGATTCCTTTCATGCATTCTACTTTCCTATAGCATAGGTGTTAAGACTCTTAAAGTAACTTAGTGCACATATTGTGCTAACCCATTTCAAGTCCTACGTCCCTAGTTTGACAATTCAAATGTATTTTCATAATGGAATAGATAGTCATTATAATGGATACAATATCCTTGTGAGAGGAATAGTGATGTGATTATCTTGACCTATTGTGGAAACCTCCAAATCCAATACCTTTAACTTGACATGCTACATTATTTCCAACTCTAACAATTCCTCCATCTTGACTTCTGAAGTCAACAAATTTGTTCATTTCACCAGTCATATGATGTGAACAACCACTATCAATTATGCAATTAGATTTCTTCTCAACCTGTGATACCAAAGTTACCTTCTTTGGAATTTCTTCTTTAATTACCACATATCCAATTTCATCATCACTAGCACTTAATGCTTATTCATCAGAATCATCATCTTCATTTGCATATAAAAATTCTCTATCACTTTTATATTTATAACTTCCCTTATACTTTTTCTCCCTTTTAGGACACTTAGATGCATAATGACCATATTCATCACAAGTCCAACACTCAAATATTTTCTTACCTCTTTTTCTCTTCTTACTAGAAGGGCTACTACTTCTTCAATCTTCTTGTCTTTCTCAAATCTATTGCTACTAGCAAAATCTCCTCTAGCACTTGTGCTCCTTGATAGGTTGGGTCAAATATTCAAGCACTGAAAGCTATCTCTATTATGGTTAATTCTTTGGACTGTCAGTTCATTTTCAACTACTTCAAGTCTTCCAAGAAATGTCTCCTTAGTGAAATCTTTGGTACAAGATATCAAAAACGGTATCATCTAAACTGCTTACTTGAATGGTGTTGTGAGAGTCTTCAATATCTTCCACATAACTTCATCATCTTCTTTGGTTCCTCCTTGAGCTTTAATAACTACAATAATTTCTAATATCTTGCCTACATATGTTCTTATAGATTCATCTTCCATCATCTTAGCATCTTAAAATACAAAAATCCAACTTTGTAGCCTCAACCTTTTAGAATGTTCATCACCTTCAAAACTATTTTCCAAAGCTTTCCAAATGAAATGTGAAGTAGCGAGTGATTTTACCTAATTGTACTCAATTTTAGGAAGTGCAATTAATATTGCTTCTCTAGCTCTCATATCACACATGAAAAGATCTCTTTCTACTTTAGAGCTACTTTCCAAATCCTTTTCTTCAATGATTCTATTCACATATTTTGTCAAGATCCAATATCTTGGACCCATACACAACAAATATGTCTTCATCTTTTCTTTCCAACTATCATATTTTGTTTCATCAAACTTTGTACTATCTTTCCTAAACATGTTTGACATGGATCTCTGAAAGTTGTTAAACTTTTTTCTTCAAGGATTAGAAGCTCTAATACCAATTGTTGTCCACTAAGATAACTGAAGGGGCAGGGGGCGTGAACAAATTATCCAACAATTAAAACACTTATGTTCTTTAAAAAATAAACAACAACCATACAAATATGCACATAAACAACTACACCAGATATGTTGACTAGGGAAACCCTTGATCAGAGGAAAAACCCTAGTGGGAATGATGTCCATGAGATGATGTACTAATATAAATATTCCTTGTTAGAGGATGGACCCTATTAGGAGTCTATTACAACATTTAGTACAATGAGTCCCTATTAGGAGTTGTGCCAACCTTGTTAGGAGTTGTGGTATAGTGTATGCAAGATGAGCCCATTACCCAAACATGCAATTTCAACTACAAGAAGAGCTCACCACTCAAACAAGTAATTTACTATTATCTTTTTCTTTCCTTTGTCATTTCCTCTATCCTATCAACTAGATCAATTTCTATCAAACCTTATAGACCAAGTCATGAACCTCAAATTCAAATACCAAACCTTGGATCACTTAGCAAAACCTTGGCAATGAAGTTTCCTTCACTTCCATACTGCCTTGCTCAACTTTACATTTTGCACTCTCTATTTCTTATCCAACATTCAAAATTCACATTCTATATATTACATGATAAAGGGAAATTTCCTTCCTTTATATACATTCCATAAAACAATTCCCTGAGTCAATTTTTAGTCCTTCTCAATTAATTATTATAGGACCACATTAAGAACATGTTATACTTTAGCGATAACACAAATCTTCTGCCTTGCAACTTGAATAACTTTCCATTCATGAAATATTATGATGAGCGAGCTTAGCCACATCATCCTCAAAACATCTTCTCCATGTCCTCAACCTTGATCCTCAATATATCAACTCTGCTAAGAGATATAACAAGTTTACCAAAGCATGCCTCTATAAACTCTATCTTAGAACTAACATCACAAAAACTTACATAACTTCTTCTAGACTTATCCTTTCTACTTCTAATGTTAACTGCATATGCTAGATACTCAAAAGTATCTCCCATAACCTTGGGTGGTTATCATTCTCAGCTAGCCATCTTTACCAACTTGATCTTTCCACCATTCTTCTATCAGATATAGAAAACAACAAACATGCTATGTTGACATCAATGACAAACTCAGTCATGAATGTAACATATCATCATCAAACCAATCTTCCAAAAATCTCTCAATAATTACATATTTAATGAAGCAAGTAAGAATGAAATTTAATGAGGTGTGTAAGAGGGATTTTTAAAAAGTATTTTTAAATTTTTAAATATCAAGAATGAGATTTAAAGTATGCCTCTGCAAAGAAATGCAATGATGATTTACAAAGAGTGTATGGGATGATGTAAGGAAAAATTCTAAGAAATAATGAAGCACTTATTTTGTTAAGGATGCCAAGATTTTAGATGAGCCTCGAGGGTGGATTTTTCATTTCTTTTATTTTAGTTAGAGTCCGAGAAGGTTATGAATGAGGAAGGTGGAGTTTACACTTGTTGTAGAGAAGAAACTACTTTCCTTTTTGGGGAAAATAAGTAAGAAGGGAGTGAAAAGGGGTTTTGAAATCTATGATTCATTTTTCTTACAAATTGTAGACCTATTATTGAGAGAGAAGTTTATTCAAAAATTAATCATCAATATCAAGTAAATGTGTATGTGGTCTCAATGTTTCTTCCGTAGGGCCTAGACTTAGAAGTTCAACATCCTTGAAAACTTCCAATGGAGAAGAAGGAAATGAAATATTTAATTAAGTCCAATAAAGTCCCTAGATCTTTTGGTTTTTGTCATACTAGAATATCACTTTGTTCAATGGTGTCTTGGCAGGTGCAAAGGTGATAGTTACTAAGCCATGGTCATGGAATTTTGTAAATTGTCCTAATATGATTTCTAGTTTTTAGGCTTAATATTGCTTTGAGGGAATAGGTCGGAGGTACTTCTCATAAATTTTTAAAGGAGTATGTATGGATAGTTATGGTTTTGAATTGTAGGATGGTACTTTTCAAGATTTAATAACTCTTCTATCTATATTAAATTATAAACAAGGCTTATTTATTTATCATCCATTTAAATAATAAATAATGTTTACAATTTCTTTAAGATTAATCAAATAAATATATTTATTTAGTTAATTATAGAAAAGATGAGACACATTTGCAAGGAAGATAAGGTGCACAGAATCGCTTCCTACACTAATCTTTGAGAGGATGATTATACAAATTCAACTAACTATCATAAAGATCTCAATAAATGCATAATAACATAATAAAAATAACAATGAATGCATAACAAAATGATTACCATGGGGAAACCCTTCTGGGAGAAAAAACCCCACCCTCCAAAACCTGCACAATGTATTCTCAAATTGGAAGATTAGAATATAGTTGCAATGCAAGTTCTTACAGAAATACATCACCACAACTCAAACTCAAACTCGGACTCAGAGAGACTCCTTCTAGAGCTATTCTTGCAAACTGAATTCAATGATTCAAAAACCTCCCCAAGCCCTCCTTTTATAGTGATTTTCCACTTGGAAACCATTTTTGGTTTTACAAAACCATGGGCAAAACAACCATGCCACATCTTACCCACTTTGTAATTTGTAACTCCAAGAATACCATTTTTGTCTATAATTTTGTCCTCTAGTTTAGACCCTCATTAAATTCATATAATGAGTTGTTTAAAGTCAAAAAATAGCCCTTGTACATTTTTTTAGAGACTAGAAACAGTTTTAACAACTCATACACCTTTTTCCAACTCATAAACATGTGGAAAACCACCACAAACAAATTCTAGAGTTTTTTGAAAAAAGTTTGCAAGGTTGAGACATAATTCTCAGCATTCTCCCTCTGTCAAACACCTTGCAAGAGTCAGGAGATCCATAGTGTCATGGACTTAATTGCTGGGGGCCAAGATACCCATAGACTTTGAACACCATCTGAACATCTCTATGCTCACAGGCTTAGTTAATGCATCAAAAACAGTCACCAAAGTCTCCACCTTTTCTAGCTTCACCTTGACATCCTCAACCATATCTCTCACAAAATGATATTGTACATCAATGTGCTTGGTCCTGGCATGAAATGTTGGACTCTTCACATAGGTAGATTGCACTCTAATTGTCACTATAAATTGTCACTACACCCTATTTGAGCTCTATATTTGAACACAATCTCTTAAGCCAAATGGCTTCCATGCAGGCATGAGTAGCTACCATATACTTTGTCTTTGTAGTCAAAAAAGTAACCATAGCTTGTCACTTGCACATCCAACTAATTGCACCATTGAATAATGTAACCATATATACACTGGTAGATCTTCTTCTATCAACATCGTCGGCCTAGTCTAAATCCACATAGCCTTGAAAATCCAAGGAATGCTCATATCCTGCTCCATGAAAACATATAGAGTGCTTTGAGGTACCCTACAAGTATCTAAAAACTCTTTTTACTATATCTCAATGTGCTCTTCCTAGATTAGACATATAATGGGAAATTACTCTCACTGCTTGGGAAATATCTAGCCTTATATAGACCATAGCACACATCAAACTTCCAACAATACTCTGATACAATAATTGACTCATATCTTCCTTCTCCAATGGGGATGAAGGACAATGCGAGCTAGAAAGTTTTGTTCCCATAGTAATAGGAACACTCAATGGTTTGGAATCCTACATATTGAATCTTCTTAGAATATTACCAACATACTTACTCTAGCCTAGCCAAAGCTTCTTGTTATGTCTATCTCTTATAATCTCCATTCTCAAAATGTACCTTGTTGCACCAAGATCTTTCATTTCAAACTTTTCTAAGAGCTGAGATTTTAATTCTGCAATCAAACCTTTTCCTTTGCCAATAAACAACATGTCATCAACATATAAGGCAATAACCAAGAAATAATCACCATCAGACTTGTAGTATATATAGTGATCAAATTTGGATTGCACAAATCCCAAACTCAATACATATGTATCAAACTTCTAGTACCACATCCTAGGAATTTGTTTTAAGCCATACAAGAATTTCTTTAATTTACAGACCAAATGACTTTTACCTTTCACCACAAAGTGCTATGACTGTGTCATATAAATTTCTTCCTCCAAATTTTCATGAAGGAAAGTTGTCTTCACATCCATCTGCTCAACTTCTAGATCATAAGCTACTACAATAGAAAGTAAGAATTGAATGGATGTCATTTTTGCTATAGGAGAAAAAATTTCATCATAATCAATTCTTGCAACTTGGGAGTAAGCTTTTGCAACCAATCGTGCTTTATACTTCTCAATCCTTCCATCTGAACCAATCTTCCTTTTGAACACCCATTTACAACCAGCAAGCTTTTTCCCTTTAGGAAATGGTACGAGGTCCCATGTATCATTCCTCTTAAGAGTTACCATATCTAGTTTCATGGCTATCTTCTAGGTTTCTGAATTATTCATACCAAGAGCCTCTTCTATAGATTTCAATTCATCAATATTAGCATTCAAAGAAAATATACACCTTTGATCATCAGGAGAATATCCATACCTGTCTGGTGCTTTCCTCTATCTACTAGACCTTTGAACAAGATTTGGTTCAGGTTTAGGTTCAAGTTCATGACCAGGTTCTCCCTATTACTCTGATGATTTAGAACTCGTAGAGCTCTCTTCAACAACTTGTCTTTCTAAGGGCCTCGATTCAACATTCTTAGGTGTAGCAAGAAGTTAAATCACATCTTTCTTTTCTTTTATCTGTTTTGGTTGCACTATAATAGAAGAAGGCTCAATTCTCTAAAAATAACACTTCTGGAGTAAAATACCTTTTGTGCAACAAGATCCCAAAGCTTGTATCCTTTCACACTATAACTATATCCAATGAAGATACATTTGATAGCTTTGTTGTCTAATTTTTCTCACTTCTCCTTTGACACATGAGCATATGCCTCACAACCAAAAACTCTCAATTGTCTAAGTGAAAGCTTGTGGCTCAACCATGCTTCCATTAGTGTCTTATCAACAAGAGCTAATATAGGAGACCTATTTATCAGATAACAGGCAATGGCTATAGCTTTGGCCCAAAAATTTTGTTCCATTCCACCTCCACTCAGCATACTCCTAGCCTTCTCCATTAAGGGCATGTTCATTCTTTCTGCAACTCCATTCTATTATGGAGAATACAAAATTATCTTCTCTCTTTTATACCACAATATTTACAAAATGTGTCAAAATCATTGGAGCAATATTCACTATCATTATTAGTTCTCAAATGCTTTACCTTCTTTCTAGTTTGCAACTCAACCATTCCTTTAAATTCTTTGAAATGACTAAAAACTTCAGCTTTACTTCTAAAATAATAAACCCATGTTCTTCTATTGAAATCATCAATGAAAGAAACATAATAAACTGATCTACCAATAGAAGGAACATCAACTGGACCAAATACATCTAAATTGATTAGATCCAAAATACATGAGGACTTATGAGAACTTGAGTAAAATTGAACACAGTTTTGTTTACCATAGATACAATGCTCACAAAAATCAAAATCAAGACTGCAGTCATTCAACCCATCAACAAAGTTTTTATTATTTAAGGTTCATAGACCTTTCTCACCTATGTGGCTGAGTCTCTAGTGCCATAACATAGTCTTCTCTATAGGTAACTTTGACTCAGTAGATAGAGCACCCTTGGGTACCCAAAAACCATCCATCTATTGAAAGAGAAACCCTTTCCTTCTTCAGCAAAGTAGTCCTCTTCACAATCTTATTAGAAGTATTGTTGCAATCAACCGTGCATGCATCAAGTTGGTACAATGTACCCAATCTACTTCCTCTTGCTATTATCATAGAACCTCTCACCATTGTCACACCTACTTAGGAAAATTGTACATGCACACCCGCATCTATTAGTTTACTAACAGATAGAAAAGTCCTTGCTAGTCTTGGAATATGCAAGACACTATCAAATCTTCTAATTCTACCATCAAAATATTTCACAAAAATACTTCCATGACCAACAATATTAAGAACTGAGTTATCACCCAAATACACCTTACCACCATCAAACTTTTCATATTTACTAAACCAATTTCTATTAGGAGTCATGTGAAAAGATACACCTAAGTCTGTCAACCATGCATTATCACTTGCATGAGTGGCCAAGGTTGCAATGAAAGAATCCCCATCTTCCTTCTCGAACTTAGAATCAGAATCTTACTTCTTCTTCTTTTTCTTTTCCTCTTTGCAATCTTTTTAGAAGTGTCCAAGTTTTCCACAATTCTAATAGATCACCTTGGACTTACCACGAGATTTTGATCTCCTCTTATTATTAGACTTAGAATGACCACGCTACTTCTCATTCTTTCCTTTTTCCTTTGGTCTTTCTCAAACACTCAAAGCCTCTTTGGCATTTGGAGAGATCTTGCTTCTCATCTCTTTAGAAAGTAGAGAACCAAAAATGTCTTCCATCTTCAAGACAACTAAAGTGCTCCTTATGGCCATGACAAGGTTGTCCCATAAGTCTGGCAATGTACATAGCAATATTTGGCACCTTTCTTCTTCATCCATCCACACCCCAACTGAGGTCAACTGAGTCACCAACATATTAAAAATTTCAAGATGCTCAAAAATCTGTCCACTTTCTTCCATTCTCAATGAATAAAAATTCTTCCTCAAAAAAATTTTGTTCACAAGTGATTTCACTTGATAGATCTCACTTATCTTCTTCTAAAGCTTCTTTATGGTAGGTTCTTCATGGACATTAATTAGTATAGAGTCTACGAGAAACAATCTGATGAGACTTTTACCTTTTCTATCTCTCATATTATACTATGTGGCTGAAGTTGGATCTATGGGCCTCAGCTTCTTTTCATCAACTGCATCCTATAGATCCTGATCAATCAATAGATCTTCCTTCTTCAGCTTCCATATTTCAAAGTTTGTGCCAAAAAACTTCTCTGCATCAATCTTCCCTAATGTGATTGCCATATTTGCAATCCTACAACACAGAAATAAAAATCTCTACACAAGCTCCCACTCAAACCTTGATTAGCTCAAAAAATCATATACCTAACAAATAGAACCAAAACTAGCCAGGCTCTGATACCACTTGTAAGGAAGCTAAAGTGCATGGAATCACTTCCTACACTAATCTTTGAGAGGATGCTTACGCAAATTCAACTAAGAATTACAAAGTGTTGGCATTATATTGTATTTGTCATTAGTGACAACACTTATTCAATTCTGAATGACTATTGAGCTCATCACTCAGTTTACAGTGTATACTGAGCATTCAGTGGTTGCCTTGTAGGTTCATCACTCAAGCAGTTCACACTGAGCATTCTTGAAGCTACCGAGTGAGTGTGCAGTCCAGCAGTTCACACCGAGCATTCCTAAAGCTATTGAGTAAGTGTGCAGTCTAGCAGTTCACACTAAGCATTCCTAAAGCTACCGAGTGAGTGTGCAGTCCAGCAGTGTCTACCGAGCCTATAGTGTTCACTGAGCTTCACAATGTCTACCGAGTCATCAGTTTGTATGATGGAAGCCAGTGTTTACCAAGTGATGGATGTGTAGTGTTTACCAAGTGAAAGCAAGGTAAACGAAGGATTCAATTTTTACCGAATGACACTATATCTATCGAGTCTCCAATGGTTACCAAGTTCCAAGCTATGTTGTGTGATTATTATGGGCTGACCTTCTACTTCTACTAATAGCATGACGATGCCAAGTATCAGAAGGTCACCAAGTCAGCTTGAAGAACCTGAGTTTTCTATTGTTTGACAGACTTAGTAATATTTTGTTTGCTTGTGTTTCGGCTGACCTTGCAATTGTAATTATTGGAATGGTATATATGTAATGTATTATATCATTTGCAATGTGTGTGTATCAAGGAATGGACATGTAATGCTTTGAGAAGAGTAAATGAGAATCAGCAGCAGAGCAAAGTATTCAACAAGGTCTACAAGGAGCAGTTAGATTCATCAGTCACAAGAGGTGATATGTACTTCAAGGATCTAATCAGCAATCAAGTCGTAAGTAGATCTACTATTTCATCCTAACAGGTGAATCAGTTTTGTAAATCCTTTAACAGGGTAAACTTAACAATCTCTGTATAAATCTCCTAACATAGTGCATACTTCATTGTATGTTTGTAAATCCTCTAACAAGATGGATCTAGCAGTCCAAATTGCTCTTAATAGGGCAGATCATCAAAAGTGATCAATGTAAGCCCTAACATGCCAACTTTATGCTGCAATAGTGAAGTTTTGTGGGTATCATCCCCACCCTAGTTTTTCTTTATAATTGGAAGGTTTTCTGGGTCACCAAAATTCTATGTTCATGTGTTATAAATGTTTATCTTTCTCATGCATATAGTAGATTAGATGAATGAATGATGAATGGATTAAGTACTAAATTGATTTAAAGTTTTTGAGGTTACTAATTCACCCCTCCCCTCTCAGTAACCTAGCTAGTCTTGATTATTTCCAACACAGAGCTCTCAAGAAATGCATAATAATATAATAAAAATAACAATGAATGCATAACACAATGATTATCATGGGAAAACCCTTCCGGGAGAAAAAATCCCACCCTCCAAAACCCGCACAATGTATTCTCAAATTTGGAATATTACAATACACTTGCACTGCAAGTTCTTACAGGAGCACATCACCACAACTTGAATTCGGACTTGGACTCGGACTCAGACTCAAAGAAACTCCCTCTAACACCAGTCTTACAAATTGAACTCGATGATTCAAGCACCTCCCCAAGCCCTCCTTTTATAGTGATTTGCCACTTGGGAACCATTTATGTTTTTACAAAACCATGGGCAAAACAACCATGCCACATATTACCCACTTTGTAAATTGTAACTCCAAGAATACTATTTTTGTCCATAATTTTGTCCTCTAATTTAAAATTCTATAAAATTCATATAATGAGTTGTTTACATTCTAAAAGTAACCCTTCTACATTGTTCTAGAGACTAGACACATTTTTAACTACTCATACACTTTTTTGCAACTCATAAACATGTGGAAAACTACCACAAACAAATTCTAGAATTTTCTATAAAAAATTTAGAGTTTTTCAGAAAAAGCTTGCAAAATTGAGACACAATTCTCAACAAAAGTATGGTAAGTATGGACAACTTTATATTGATTCCAAAACATTCATTTAAAAGTCAACTAAATATTTGTACATTTTTAATAAATAAAAACTTATCATTTGTTACAATATTTTAATGAAATACAATTAATATCATATTAAAAATTTAATTATGTATTTATTCTGAATTTATATGAAAAGGAATGTTCACCGTTTCTTTTAGAATAAGATTGTTATATTTTTAAACAACAGCCTACAACATAATGATAAAATGATAAACTGTAATTCTCTTTCATTGGAAAAGGTATTAGATTGAGTCCATTTGACTTTAACAAATAACAATATAATAATTAATATTCGTCATTTGATTCCATTAATGAACACGCTGTTTTTCAATTAAAATTACTGAACTTAAAACTGAAACTGATTATAAGGCTATCCTCTGCACATTCAGAGAAATTTTATTTTATAGGATCAGCTATCTTATCTGTGAACCAAACAGACTTCAATTACATGGAACCCATATTCCAAAACTATAAAGAATAAAAAGTTTACAATATCTATCTTGCACACCATGATTATAAAACTCTTATCTTGTGACAATAATAGACAAACCCTGACAGTTTGTTTGGATTAGATTCTAGCAAAACCCCCAACTGCTGTACAAGATGTTGCTCATGAAATTGCGGGCAGATTTTATAAGGACGAGTATAGTACAATGTTGCCGTCCTTATTACACCACGCATTTGTTCTTTCTCCAACATTCATTCCTATCATTGTTTCACAGCAGGTGGAAGCCATTGTTAACCAGCTCATTCTACATTAAATATTTGCAACTTAGTCCTTTTCCTCATGATTTTCTTCAACACATTCCAGTGGGGCTTCACAATAACTTATGTTAAACCATCAACTGCCAAAACTTGTGGGGCTGAAAAGCCTTTAAAAATATGGAATTCTCCTCACCATATCGCCACCCGTGACATGCAATCACTGTCATTCCTTTATATCTTCTATTCTTCTCATCTGACAGCTCTGAGATTTTGGAAATTCAGCCATTTTCTGTTTATATAACCATTCTCTATCCAATTCCACATACCCATTTCTCCCCTGCTTTCACATCTCTCGCTTTGAATACCATTTAGTGTTCACATCTCTCGCTTTGCAAAAGCTCTTCTTCTGAAGAAATCCATCATTTGATATTGATAAAACCAACTTCATGGGAAGGAAGGGAAGAGGCCGGTCGGCAAAATCTCTTCTTTTGAAGGTATTTATGAGAGGCTGCCACAGACTTCCTTTTAATTTGGGTTGGCAAAAGGAAGAGAAAGGAATTCCGTCAGATGTTCCAAAGGGCCACATTCCTGTCTATGTTGGGAACGATCGGAGCAGATTCATCATACCTGCAACTCATTTGAATCACCCACTTTTCCGTCAGTTGTTGGACATGATCGAGGAGGAGATGGGATTCTGTCATGAGATGGGTCTCTTCATTCCCTGCGAAGAAGCTGCTTTTGAATACCTTGTTTCTCTTATCAGTGGACAGAAATCAAAATGTATGAGACTGTTAGAGAAGAGACCGGAGACCAAATCTGTCAGTTTTTTCTGTTAATGGATGGATTTTTTTGGGTTTATTCTTGCTGAGCTATCTTTCTGGTTTGATTTGGATTGGTGGCTTTCTATATACCTGCTAACGCCGGTTCAGCAAGTTCGATGATCAATTCTTTCATTTAAAATAAAGATTTAAATTGATAGGCAAATCTTTATGCTTGCTGCGATATAAAAAGTTGTGTGATTCAGCAATTGATCAATTTCATTTGCTATCTTCCATCCAAATTGTATAGTCGACCAACTTTTAAAAATTGAAAACATGATAGATTTTTCTGAAAATTTCAGCATTCGATCTTCATAATAGTTGAAAATAACAAAAAAATTGGAAAAAATTCGCTGTCATTGTGAATTCGGAAAAACAAAGTTTCATTTTATTTTTTCTTTAGTGCACTTTAATGGTTGTTGTTCTATTTTTAGGGAGGTATTTTACCAAATTGTTTTAACTATCAAGATTAGATTAAACCTCTTCAATTAAAAGTCAAAAAAATGTAAATTAATAGACAAATCCTTTGCTTGTAGAATTCTTAAATTCTTTGTGATTTAGCAATTGTAATTTCTAGTGACAAAATATACAAATACATAATTGTGACATTCATATTTTTTCCAATTATTACTAAGTCTAGCGAGAGGAAAAATTTATTTATATTTATTATTGTCTTCTAAATCATTTGTTCATGTGTTTTTTTAGGACAATGATTGTTGTTGGATTATACACTTCAACATAATTGTTGTAGCATTGAACATGTGACAATGTCAAATTAGAAGTGTGCATGTTACTCTATCAATTACTTGTCAATTGAATTAGATACAGCTAATTGCTAAAATAGTCATTAGTATTATAAAAACTATGATAATTACTTAGAAGTATGGTCACTTAAATTACATCTAATTGGAGTTACAATACATACATGTTAGGATTGATGTTGAAAAGTTTAAGGGTGATTTGAAAATTTAGAAGTTCAATAGCATACCTTTATTAGGGTGATGAGACACTTCATGTGCAAGTCATGTCCAATAGTGTTGGGAACTTACATGATAGTTACATGACTATAGTAGCAATTGGGAACAACTCAAGAGAACTATTTTTTAAAATTAAATTGTACAATATCAAAAGTTAATTTAATTATCAAAATTTAAACTATTAGTCTTGTCACACACCTTTTGATGTTTGTATAGACATCTCCTTAGAATATGTTCTTTTTTGTAATTATTTAGAACTAGATGTGCAAAATTCACATATAGTTAAGGTAATGTTAAATAGTTTAAATTGGTTAGCAAATTATTTTTAAAAATAAATGGGTGAAACACTTCAAACTAGTGAGAAACAAGTAGGCTGGTACATTGAAACATTTCATAATTTGTCTTAAAACAAAGTAATATAATATAAATTGGTTAGAAACAACAAATTATAAAAGTATAAATAAAACTAAAATAAATAATCTTAAATAAGATAAAACACTTCAAATTTCTCTTTTTCTAACATTCTTAGCACTAATAAAACTCATATATATATATATATATATATATATATATATATATATATATAATTTTATGAGTTAATTTGATTTCAATAGAATCCTATTTATTGTACTTGTCGTAGACTAGTACTATTGTATTCAATTAGTGAATTAATTTATGATATTGATTTATATTTTAGGTTGTTATATTTTATTAATATTTAACATTTCTATCGAGTAGAACTTTCTACAATTTTGGGTTCTCTTGAAGCATCTTGTATAAATGTGTCATCACTTTTTGGAAAGGTATGTAATGTTTCTAATTTTACCAAGGAAATAAAAGACAAATTGTCCATAATAGATGAAGTTGTTAAGTCAAGCACTCAGTAGTTGCAACTTGACCCTAGTTCAAGCTTTGCACACTTCAAGAAGATAAGATTTTTGACAGATATGCAAGTAGAATTGCTTAGAGAAGAAGCAAGGATCATATCTACATTGGTAGATATACAAAATATGATTCTTCCTAACATGGATGCACTACAGAAACATATTGCACATTCAAAAACTCTCATCCATGACAATAATTTCTCCATAGTGGACCATATGATAGAATTGTCAATAGAAGTGCAAATTACACTTCACATATGTAAGGTCCTGCAAGACAATTGTGATAAAACTTTGGCAATCATTCTCAAGGTACATTCAAATTTTTTATCTCATTTTTGTGTCACTATGTAAATAGAATAAATCTTTGGCATTAATATCAAAAGGGGGAGAAAATGTAATAAGTTGTAGAATCAATAGGGGTGAAAGATATGTTATAAATAGCAAGAAGATGTATAGTATATTGTATGATAGATCCTTACCATGTATAGATATATACTTTACAAAATCAATTTTGAAAAATCTCAAAAATGGTATACTCTATTGAGCTAGTATCACAAGGTGATGGATAAAAGGTATTCAAAAAAAAAATTGAATTCAGTTTTGGATGATAAGTGTTTTTTGTCACTAATGCCAAAGGGGGAGATTTACCAGTGCAAACCAAGCTGTGCAGTGTTCACCGAGTTCATAGTTTATGTGATGTAAGTCCAGTGTTAACCAAGTGACTCAGTTTATATCGAGCTCAAGGTGATAGTGTTTACCAAGCTATGCAATGGTAAACAAGTGATTCAATTTATATGACAAGCTTCACAATATCTACCAAGTCACTAGTGCAAACCAAGTTCAAGACTACTTGAAAGTGATCAGTATAAACTGAGCTTCTCCATCTACCTAGTGCATGACGATGCCAAGCTTTGAAAGTGGATGCCGAGTATTAGACCTTCATCGAGTCAGTCTTCAGAACCAAAGTGTCTTCATTTGGTCCAACTTTGTAATATTTGTGTAAACTTGTATTGTGGTCGACTTTGTAATTTTTATATATTGGATTGGTATATATGTAATGATTTGTATCATATCCAAGTGTGTGTGTGAATCCAATGTAATCGAATAGAATCAGAGAAGAGCAAAAAGAGCAAATTACAAAGGCTACAATAGTATAAGGAGTAGCAAAGACATGTCTATCACAATAAGGTGATTAGTACATAAAGGAATCTCATTCAACAAACCAAGTTGCAAATCAAAGATCTTCTATTGTTTCATCCTAATAGGTGGATCAATCAAATCCTTTAACAAGGTAGACCTAACAGTCTTTTGTAAATCTATTTACCAAGTACATACTTCATTGTGTGTTTGTAAATCCTTTCACAAGATGGACCTAGCAGTCCTTATTGCTCCTAATAGGGTAGATCGTCATAAGTGATCAATGTAAGCCTTAACATGCCAACTTTATACTGCAGTACTAAAGCTTGTGGGTATCATCCCCACCCTAGTTTTACTTTCTATTTGAAAGATTTCTAGGTCACCAAATCTTTGTCTCACAGTGTTATGAATACTTTCATGTTTTTAGTTTCTTATGCATGCAATTAGATCAAATTATATGTGATGGATTAAATGCTAATTGGATTGTTGGATTAAGAGTTGAAATTGTAAAAATTTTAGAAGTTATTGATTCACCCCTCCCCTCTCAGTAACTTAGCATAGTCTAGAATATTTCCAACAACTTGCTTACTTTCATAGTAAATTCCCTACATGTTTTTATTTGCCTTTGGGTTTAAATGTCAATTTATCTTGGAACCTTTGAGTTATATTACTTTTGATTTTTGGGATTATTGTCTTTTGTAACACTTGAGACTATCTCCTTAGCGTGATGGGAGTGGACCTTTTTAGGTTACCACGAAGTCAGGTGGTAGTGATTTTTACTTTTACCATTGAGATCCATTCGTTGATGCCATGGTTGGAGTTCCTTGTTCTACATTTCTTTTCATTCTATCTTTGTGTATTATGATGGATGGTTATATCTATATGATGGATGATTTTACTTATTGTATTGTACTTTATTTTATGGATCTGAAAGGGATGATGTAATCTATTTTAAAAATTTATATTCTTGTAGCCTTTCATACCCTCTGACATGTATAGTGTATGATTGCGCATTTTGAATTAATGCCAAGTGGCATTTGGAACAAATGTATATTATTTAAATGGATTGAACTTTTAGTTATTCTTTTATGTGGATGTGTTTTTTATTGAACTTAGTGTTAATTAAATTTAAATGTGATTCAATGTCTTGGAATCCTTAAGGGATGTAATCTATTATGTTTGGTTATGTATGATTGTATGTTATTGCTTCCACTACTTTATAATTGTTGTTATATGTTATCTTTTAAAAAAAATGTTTGGCAAATGTAGTATAATTTTAGGTTAATTCTTTTGGATCCCTTGGCAGGACATTACATTTCCACCAAGTCAACTTGTTCTCTAAACCTAGGCTAGAAAAATAGTTCCTCAATGTTCATAGGTTTTTTTTTTTGTTCAAAGATATACAGTGAGATTTTCATTCACTTGTTCAGATATGCACTTTTCAAAGGAAAAATACAATTTTCTCTACATATTTAAAGGTAAGTCATCTATCTTTCATTTCAATTCATAATTTTAGCATAATTTGGTATCTTAATTGTGCATATTGTATACATTTGACATCTATATTTAGATTATTTAGTCAATTAGTTAAATTTTGTATACACATTATCATACAAAAGACAAATATTATTGCCTTGTATTACATTCCTTCTCATGATTCAAATTAAATATTGGCATCTCTTCCTTCATTTGGGCCTTGCTAATCTAGTTTATATTCAAGAAGAAATCAT
Source organism: Cupressus sempervirens (assembly GCA_028749045.1). Lineage (NCBI taxonomy): Eukaryota > Viridiplantae > Streptophyta > Pinopsida > Cupressales > Cupressaceae > Cupressus > Cupressus sempervirens. The sequence continues at coordinate 21,257,958 of CM053787.1, read as the reverse complement.
ACTTGTAAATTCTCCTTCTCCCTACACACATATGTGGATCCCTAAGTGGAGGCCTAAATATTACTTAGAGTGCTTCCATTTCACCACTAAATGATAAGGTCTCAATAGGATAGTTTGAATAAAAGTTCATTATTATTTAATTATATCTTGAAATGAAGATTTCTATCTATGTCATTGTATGCTTCTACATTCAGGGTCAAAGATCTCAGTGATTGAAAGTTAAAGAAAAAAAAATCTTTCATTGCTAGTGAAGGTGAAACACATATTTGTGGTTTTTCACTACATATTAATGCCTCATATAATAGTGAAAAATAACCTTGTGATGAAAAAATCAATGATAGATGCATGTTCTAGAGAGTAGTAAAGATGCTATTATAAGTTTGAGGTTGTCCATCATATTCAGCTAGCTTGTTTTTCATAGGTTATTCATCATATGAGAAGCATCTTATTTTTGTCCCTACCAAAAAAAATAAGGCTTGGAATATTTTATCCTTTAAAGAAGTAATGTAGGAAGGTCACATCAGGTTGGTGATTTTCAAAAAACTTGAGAAGACATTCATCATAGTTGAAGGAGATTTGGACTTATAGAGGAAAGGTTGTCTCATGTGTAGGCCTTTGATTGGTGATTTGTGTAGTAGAGGAGGGATTGTCCATGACAATTGAGGAGGCACTAGACAAAAGAAAAGTAGATGTGGACTTTCAAATATTTTAGAAAAAGGGTGTCTCATGCACAACACTAGAAGAGGCATTCACCACACTCAAAGATCTGTAATTTTGGAGAGAATCTGTCCTATTGTACATGGTGAATGGGGACACTCTTATGTTATCTTATATTGTGCAAATGTTGTAGGTTTTATAGTCACAAGATGTACATGTACAATTAGTTTGGTGTTTCCTTGAGATTCTATAGTTAAGAGATCCAAAAATATAGTCACTTTAGTATTTTTTGGGTGAGCTAGGAGGTTTGGGAAATGCACTTCACCAAAATTGGTAGAGTGGTTGGATTCAAAACCCCCTACAATTTTCCACTCTTGTTTGAACTAATTTAATAAGAAAGAGAATATTGATGTATTAAATTTGTTGATAGTTTATATAGTTTCTAAATAAAATTATTAATTAATTATTAAAAGTTGGATGATAGAACTCGTTTCTCGTAGAGTAGATATCAGTGGACACATGCAATGTATTGGATTTTATGAATTGAAGACCAATCTTTTATTTAAAACTTTATTGAGGCGGAGAGGCCAGTGGCATGGAATTCAAATAAGTTTACAAAACCCATTAGCAAATTACTTAAGACTTTTCAACATTTTAAATTATCTCATACTCTTCATTTGGTAAATGAGGTGGTGGATGTACTATCTAAGTGAATCGTTACATATTTAATGAAGGGGGTAAGAATGATATTTAACAAGGCATGTATGAAGGATTTTTGTGTTTGGAAATTTTCAAATATTGAGGATGAAATTTAAAGTATGCTTCTACAAAGAAATGTAATGATGATTTACTAAGAGTGTTGTTGGAAATCTGATTGAAAAAATCATTGATGAAGAAGATTGAGTGAAAGAGGGAGATTGTTGTTAAAAAAATGTTTTCAATAATTGTGTTGTCATTGATGTCAAGCCTACTATGTGTAGGAATGACAATTACTTATAAGATCCAAGTACTATCACTTAGTTGATTGATGAAGAGGATTTGATCAACAAGATGTAACAAGAGTACCTAAGGGAAAGGTTGAGTTATGATAGTGTAATGAAGTGCAAGGATTAGTTAAGCCAATGGTTAAATGATGTATTGATAACATACTCAAAGATACAAAGGTTGGTCACACTTAGAAACATTGGAAGAATAAGTTGTAACAAGGTTGACTGCAAAGCTTAAACTAAGTTCATTAGTGGGTGCCAAGAAAGATAGTTGAAGCTAAGAAAATTTTTAGTTGGAGCCAAGAAAATGAAAAATCTAGTGTGTGTTGAGTAATCTTCAGGTGCTAAGTGAAGTTCAAGTGCTACGTGATATAACAGGTGCCGAGCATCAAAAAATCTTAGTAGGTACTGAGAATAGTAACAAGTGTCGAGCATCAGTAAAATGTAGTTGATGCCAAGTAACATAGTATGTGTCGAGCATCAGTATTTCAATGGTGTCGAGCTACTGCATTATTGGAAATGTCAAAGATTTGCCAAATCTAAGTTGACATAGTTGTTACCTTAAATTTTTTGAACTATTGGAGGATAAGGATGATGACTTGATAGAACAGAATTCTATGTAAACCATTTTTGCATGAATTCAAAAGGATTATTCAAGAAGTTTCTAGAGGAAACATAATATGGGTGAGATATCATGAATCCTACCCAATCCATAGAAATTGAAATTAAAGAAAGGAAGAATCAAGTGAGAAAAGGAACTCCAAGACTTCTATTTAAGGAGTCACAAACCAGAAAGCAAGTGCTACTGTTGAAGTGCCAAATTATGAAAGTGCCATATTGTGAAGTGATTAGAAGGGTGTCAAGGAGAAGGAATCTAGGAGAAGGAAGAGCACAAAAGGTTTGCTTCAACAAGTGGTTAGGAAGAGATGATTGCACTGGTACATTAAGCATGGAGACTCAAGGAGATAAAGCTTGTGTTGGCTCCTGATTCAACAATTTTGAAAATGACCAAGAAACTAGACATATGCATCTAAGGCTAGAAAATTCCTATGATGGATACACTTGACTACAGTCTTGGGCCAACTATAAGGCTAGACCCTTCTTCTTCTTCAAGCTCTACAAAACCTGGGCGAGTGGACCTATAATTCTTTATATGGTACTAGTTATCAAAGCATATACTGAATCTAATTTAAAGCAAATAAAACCCTTATTTCTCCTATTAACTCATGTAATAACACAAATCTACAGTAGCAAATTGCAACTCTATGATATTCACAAGCTGAGTGAGGGCATTACATTTAGGTTCTTCAACATAAAATGTAAAGATGATTTGAATTTTGATTTGATTTTATGTGGGTGGGGAAAGCAGATGAAAACTAGGTATGAACAACAAACTTATGATCCTGTAACAGATCAGTGCCTCATCCATTGGGAAATTCATGAATCTCCCTCATGCATTTTGGATATTTGATACTAATTCATATATTCAGATATATGATCTATCCATTCACCTTGTAAATAAACATCAATGTTCAACTTAAATCTCATTCTTACCTGATATCATCCTCAAAAAACCTACAACCCTGTTGAATCTCTAAAGCATTTACATAATTCCTCGAGTTACAAGCAACAATGAAGCAACATACAGCCTTAAGGAATTGAACTGATGATCTAAGCTCTTTGTTGAAAGACCATAAAACATCATAGCTCAACTGAGAAAGGAGACAATATTTAAAATGAAACTAAACACTACTATTCTTTGTATTGATTTCCTTGAAATAATACATGAAATTGACTCATAAACAACCTAATAAACTAGACTATAATACAATGAGTAAATGTTGTCATATAAGAGAGAAAATGGTGGGAATGAGAAACTGATAGGATGGAAAGGGGGTATCACAACCAAAACAAAAGCTTCATGGTCTGGAACCAGCACATCCCAGATCTTTCCATTCAGATTAAACCAATTCCAGAGCCAATTCTGCTAAGTGTTTTCATTCTAGAGAAACTTTCCAAAATTTACAACCTTTACAATGAATGAAAGAAAGAAAGATATAGCAAGAAGTGAATTCCTGGATCTTATCTATGCCTAACATGTGTCCACTTGGAATTCAATCTCTTGTAACTGAATAACCTCTCTCTTCTTTCTTCCCATTTTGATCTGATTTTGTTTTTATCATTACTTGTAACAAACTTCTAAATATCTCTATTTAATGATGTAAATCATTCTGCAACCAAAATATCTGAAAACTTTATGAAATTCTGGTGAAATTTGAGTTTTTACTAAGTGAATGTGATTATAATTCGACCCAAAGTGCATTTTCACTGTCTTTTACTGATATTCAGGTCATTACCCTACTAAAAATAAAAATTGAACTTTGATACCTGAATTCGGTTGCAAGTTAGAAATCTGATAGAAATCCTCTTATAGCTCGAATAGACTACTTCCTGTACAAAAACTAACTACATAGTCAAAAAATTCATATTCTCCTAGTTTTGATGATATATAATATTGCATATTTTTCTTATCAAGAACCTCCAAAAAGCTAGTTTGAAAATGTCCCCCTCTACTAGAAAGCTCAAATCTGCATCCTTGATATTTTAAATTTCAAAAATTTAAAATTTTCTAATGTCTAAACTTTAGCAAAATGACCTTTTTGAATTTAAAACTCACTGGCACTGCAATTTCTTATCAAAAAATAATTAACAATAATTATTTTTTATTTCTTTAAAATTTTCCCACACTCTGAACTCAGGTCAAACTAGGTTTGATCGAGTGCCACATGTCACTTCCTGACTAGTTGACCACTTCCACTGAGTGCCACTTGTCATGATTTAATTAGCTCACTCATTGCACTACCATGTCATCATCTGCCTTGACCTAGTGTCATGTGTCACATTACCGCTTACCCGCATTCCTTAAATTTCTTGCATCTTAAAATAGAGGGTAACCACCAATCGTTGATTAAGACAAGATCAACGATAACACGAATTTATAGTTGACTAAGGCCCAGTCAACTATTTTAACCAATAAAATATCATCCTTTTACCAACGTGCTCTGACAGATTTGATTGTGGCATTTAGAGTTTCTGCACCTATGACATCATCATTTCCAACTTGGCATACCTATCACATTCCACCAATGAGTGCACTTTACTTCATCTGACCTTTCCAACATGGCATGACTCAACATTCCTTTCAAAGTTTAGTCCCACTTTGCCATGCGTCACAAAGGCTCTTGCCTGCATTTTTTAAAATTCAAGCAGTTCCATATTACAGGCAAGCACATTCCATCAATCTTGTTTAGATCTATGGTGATTAAAAATCTTGCATGACTGTAATATCTAGTCAGCTAGTCAGACCAATGAGACACTTTCTCTATACTCTAGCTCATCTAACAAGTACCACATAAGACAAGTTGGTATTACCTTTTGAGAAAGGTGAGCCCATGATGTCACACTATGCCACGCGTCACATTGGCGCTTCCTCGCAATGTATAACATTCGTGCACTTTGTTATTGTGGGAATGCGATAGCCTTTGATTCTTGCAAGATCGACGATCAAAAATTTTAAACTATAAAATAATACCTTCATTAAAGAACAAGCCAATGATATTGCAAGAATTTCAAAATGTGTACGAGAGTACTAACAACTCTGCAAAAAGATCTGACTGGCTGTGAAAACCACAAACCTTTTGCACCACAGTGAGGCTAGAATGTCAGGAAGGGCTACGTGTCATCATAGCACATGCCTACATTGTTTAAAATCCCTGCATCTTCTTATTGTAGGAATGTGATGCCCGTTGATCTGATCAAGATCAATGGTCACACAAAATTTGTGTTACATAGGACCTTTTCTTAATAAAATAATCAAGCCTAATGCAAACAAAACATGGCTAATAAAGGTTTAAACAATATTTAATGCAATTATTCTTGCACAAGCCAAACCTAGGGTAAAATGATATACCATTAAAAACATTTTTCTAAAAATATTTTGAGGGTTTTTCAAAACTAGGGTAAAATAAGACAAGGCACTAGGGTTTCTGAGAAATTCTCTAAAGACAAACCTTGATAATTTAATAGAATTTCAAAGACATGGAGACTAGGCTATGAAATAGGGAAATCTAAGGGCTTGAAAAATACAAGGAACAAAACCCTAATTTGCATGACACAAAGACTCAATTTATTTTTCACTAAAAATTTCTCTAAATTTATGCATTGTGAAAAATCAGACCAATAGTGGCTATATCTAGGGATGCATGTCCCTTGCTAGCATGGCAAGATTTCAGATCTCTGTGAAAAGTAGACCACACACCTGACAACAAAACTTTCTCTCTTGAACAGCTTTATTGAAAACATGGAAACTACTCTAACTATGTACACATGATGGCCCCGGGCCACTGAAAAGTTTTCAAAACTTCTTACCTCTATCAAAAACCTAATTCTCATTTGCATCTCTCTGAGGTAAGCTGAAAATATCTTTCTCAATTTTGTCAATCAGATTAGCATCTTGAATCACATCACTTGGCAAAAAGAAATATCTTTCTTCATTCTCATAGTGTAGATACAAATCAGCATTAACTTCTACATCATGCTCACTATGAGAAAATGAATCAGCATGCTCATGACTACACAAACTAAATTGAGAATCAAAATCCAATAATGATTCATGCATGCTGGTTAGAAACACAAAAATTTCATATTCTACACCATTTACCAAGTTACATCTACCAAAAACTTGCAACTCACCTTGTGTCTTCGACTGTAAAGAGTATGTGAAATCATATTGTTGTCTACTTGCAGTCATGTTACTCATTAAATCAGATTTATCTTCAACTAAAACCTCTTCACATTCATCAAACAACTAATTAGTTACCAAGCATGAAAACTCATTCTGAAAGTGTTGATCCAGACTATGCTGATCATAATCATTTTTTTCATCTAACTAAAAGTTGGAATAAACCTTGAACTTGTCTCTGCAAGAATTATCAGCATATAAAGAAAATCTATAATTTGATTGACAATATTCATTGTTTTCCTCTTCCTCACATGAAACATCAAAAAAAATTTAAGCAAGATCAACATAAAAAGAATCTGAAACAGTATCAAACTTCCTTACACTAACATTCCCTACATCCAACAAATCGTAATGTGCACAGACATTTGAGGTACTGTCATCTACACCTTCAAAATCTGATAAGGATTGTTCGAATTCCACATCTCTTTCTACATCAAACTTTGGGGAAGTAACTTGATTGAATGGAGAAACATTATAACAAAAAATATGAATATCCTTAGAAATACTTACTTTCTTTTCAAAATCATGAGCCAACAAAACAGAGATTTCATCAGGGCTAAAGAAGACTACCTCACAAATCTTCTCTCAACTATTATTATCATCTAGATAACATAAAGAACTTAGAACATCAATATCATTAGTATAACAATCTAGAAAATCAGAATTGTTACAACATTCATTCTTATCATAGAAATCACTACCTTTACTGATGTTACATAATTCCTCAACTTCATATTTACTGTAACCAAGTTTATATTCACTTTCATATCCATCTTCCTTATGTTGATTGCAATTATTTGATTCACTTGCATTTGAATCCTTCTCTTCACATTTGGAAGATAGATTATCTTTATATACGGATTCATTATATTCATTACTACCTTGACTTTTAGCACACTCATTATCATTAGAAGATATAACATGAAATCTATAATCATCACTTTCCATCTCCTCAATGAATCTTTCAATTTGCAAAAACCTTTGTAATCTTATAGGTGGTAGCTAATTGACTGAATCGGGTACTAGAACATCAAGGAAAACACTAGGCAGGAAAGATTCCTCAGGTCTACAATGAAAAGGCATCTTACTGATTATTGATTTAAGCCTTAATTAACATTGTTCAACACTTAAACCTTGAGTACTTCCTACTTCAATTCTTATAAGATTGACAATTCTTTTGTAGACCATTGTATTCAACATAGCAATGTTATTATTCACAGTTTCTAAACTCTCAAAATTTGGCAAACTAATCTCAGATCTGAAATCTGACTCCATTATAAAACAAAATTTCTACCTCTTCCTTCTAGTGTTGAAAATCACTGAATAGAGGCTACCATGTTTTTAATATTTGACTTCCATGAAAATAAAACATGAAAACTAAAATACCTCAAGTGATGATGGTAAACTTCGATCTGCTGATTTGGCATAGGTGCAAGACTAAAATTCCTTCACACCACTAGTCAAAACTTTGTAGAGCTCCCACCTCCTTTCAAGAGGATAAAGAGATCACTACTGTGATTCACTTTTTAGACCTCAATTTCTTATAACAAAAGATTGCAAACAACACTTAAGAACTTATCAAGAATTTAAAATTCCTTTCCAAGAGACTATTAATAGTTTCAGATTTGCCCATACAACTGAAAATCCTTCAAATTTTGCAATAAGAAACAAACTAGGAACATACTGGTACAGAGATTTGACAATCGCCACTCACTTATATGAGAAATAAGACATAATTTTTCAATTGAAAAATTTGAACCAAACCTTTAGTGTAGGAGAAACTTGCAGATCATTATCATCTTAAAAAGACACTACACTTTATAAATCAATTCTTGACTCTAAACTTTCTCAATAGCACTTGTAAAAATTGAATTGATTGAAGATAGACCTATAATAGTCATAGAACACAATTTACATCTACTTTCACAACATACTGTTGTCCATGAATAATGCTTCACTGGGGAACATAAAACATCAACAGAGAAATGGTAAACATCTCACATAACCCTACTGTTGTAGCATATCCTTCCTGTTGTATTGAATCTTCTTCACATTCTAAAGGTTTTTCTACCATTTAGATTCAATACAACTCCCCAACAGAGTCACCATTTTTTTGGCTCTTGCTTCAACAATTTTGAAAATGACCAAGAAACCAAACAAATGCATCTAAGGCTAGAAAATTCCTATGATGGATACACTTGACTGCAGTCTTGGGCCAACTATAAGGCTAGACCCACCTTCTTCTTCAAGCTCTGCAAAACTTGGGTGAGTGGACTTATAGATTCTTTATATGGTACCAATTATCAAAGCATATACTGAATCTAATATAAAGCAAATAAAACCCTTATTTCTCCTATTAACTCATGTAATAGCACAGATCTATAGTAGCAAATTGCCACTCTATGATATTCACAAGCTGAGTGAGGGCATTACATTTAGGTTCTTCAACATAAAATGTAAAGATGATTTTAATTTTGATTTGATTTTATGTGGGTAGGGAAAGCGGATGAAAACCAGGTATGAATAACAAACTTATGATCCTGTAACAAATTAGTGCCTCATCCATTGGGAAAATCATGAATCTCCCTCATGCATTTTGGATATCTGATACTAATTCATATATTCAGATATATGATCTATCCATTCACCTTGTAAATAGACATCAATGTTCAACTTGAATCTCATTCTTACCTGATATCCTCCTCAAAAAACCTACAACCTTGTTGAATCTCTAAAGCATTTACATAATTCCTTGAATTACAAGCAACAGTGAAGCAACATACAGCCTTAAGGGACTACACTTATGGTCTAAGTTCTTTGTTCAAAGATCATAAAACATCATAGCTCAACTAAGAAAGGAGACCAGATTTAAACTGAAACTAAACATTGCTATTCTTTGTATTGATTTCCTTGAAATAATACATGAAAATGCATGAAATTGACTCATAAACAACCTAATAAACTAGACTATATAATGGGCAAATGTTTTCATACAAGAAAGAAAATGGCAGGAATGAGAAACTGATGGGATGGAAAGGGGGTATCATAGCCAAAGCAAAAGCTTCATGGTCTGGAACCAGCACATCCCATATCTTTTCATTCAAATTTCACCAATTCTAGAGCCAATTCTACTAAGTGTTTTCATTCTAGAGAAACTTTCCAAAATTTCCAACCACTACAATGATTGAAAGGAAGAAAGATATAGCAAGAAGTGAATTCTTGGATCTGATCTATGCTTGACATGTGTCCACTTGGAATTCAATCTCTTGTAACTGAATAACCTCTCTCTTCTTTCTTCCCATTTTGATCTGATTTTGTTTTCATCATCACTTGTAACAAACTTCTAAATATCTCTGCTCAATGATGAAAATCATTATGCAACCAAAATATATGAATACTTTATGAAATTCTAGTGAAATTTGAGTTTTTACTAAGTGAATGTGATCATAATTCGACCCAAACTACATATTCATTATCTTTTACTAATATTAAAGTCATTGCCCTGCTAAAAATAAAAATTGAACTTTGATACCTAAATTTGGTTGCAAGTTAGGAATCTGATAGAAAACCTCTTATAGCTTGAACAGACTGCTTCTTGTGTAGAAACTAACTGTATAGTCAAAAAATTCAAATTCTCCCAGTTTCGATGATATATAATATCACATATTTTGCTTATCAAGAACCTCCAGAAAGCTAGTGTGAAAATATCCCCCTCTGCTAGAAAACTCAAATCTGCATCCTTGATATTTTAAATTTCAAAAATTTAAAATGTTCTAATGTCTAAACTTTAGAAAAATGACCTTTTTGAAATTAAATCTCACTAACATTGTAATTGCTTATCAAAAAATAATTAACAATAATTATTTTTTATTTCTTTCAAATTTTCCCACCCTCTACATTCAGGTCAAACTAGGTTTGACCGAGCACCAAATGTCACTTCCTGACTAGTTGACCAGTACCACCAAGCACCACTTATCATGATTTAGTTGGCCTGCCTGTTGCACTACCATGTCATCATTTGCCTTGACTCGATGCCATGTGTCGCATTACCACTTACCTGCATTCCTTAAATTTCTTGCATCTTAAAATAGCAGGTAAGCACCAATTGTTGATTAAGACAAGATCAATAATTACACAAATTTATAGTTGACTAAGGCCTAGTCAGCCATTTTAACCAATAAAATATCATCCTTTTACCAACATGCTCTGATAGATTTGACTACGGTATTTAGAATTTTTGCACCTATGACATCATCATTTCCAACTCGACATTCCTATCACATTCCACTAATGAGTGCACTTTACTTCATCTAACCTTTCCAGCATGGCATGACTCAGCATTCCTTTCAAAGCTTAGTCCCACTTTTCCACATGTCATAAAGGCACTTTCCTGCATTATTTAAAATTCGAGGAGTTCCATATTGTAGGTGAGCACATTCCATCGATCTTGTTTAGAACTATGGTAATTAAAAATCTTGCATAACTGTAATATCTAGTCAACTAGTCAGACCAATGAGATGCGTTTTCTATACTCTAGCTCATCTAACAGGTACCACATAAGACAAGTTGTTATTACCTTATGAGAAAGGTGCGCCCATGATGTCACACTACGCCACGCATTGCATTGGCGCTTCCCTGCAATGTATAACATTCGTGCAGTTTGTTATTGTGAGAATGCGATAGCCCTTGATTCTTGCAAGATTGATGATCAAAAATTCTAAACTATAAAATAATACCTTCATTAAAGAATGAGCCAATGATATTGCAAGAATTTCAAAACGTGTACGAGAGCACTGACAACTCTATAAAAGGATCTGACTAGCTTTGACAAACATGAACCTTATGTGGCACACTGAGGCTTGAATGTCAGGAAGGGCTACGTGTCATCATAGCACATGCCCAAATTATTTAAAAGCCCTACATCTTCTTATTGTGGGAATGTTATTCCCATTGATCTAACCAAGATCAACGATCACACAAAATCTGTGTTGCATGGGACTTTTTCTCAATAAAATAATCGAGCCCAATGCAAACAAAACACGACTAATAAAGGTTTAAACAATATTTAATGAAATTATGCTTGCACAAGCCCAACCTTAGGTAAAATGATATACCATTAAAAAAAAAATTTAAAATATTTTGAGGGCTTTTCAAAACTAGGGTAAAATAAGATAGGGTACTAGGGTTTTTGAGAAATTCTTTGAAGACAAACTTTGAGAATTTAATAGAATTTCAAAGATACAGAGACCAGGCTATGAACTAGGGAAATCTAAGGGTTTGAAAAATACAAGGAACAAAACCCTAATTTGCATGACACAAAGACTCAAATGATTTTTCACTAAAAATTTCTCAAAATTTCTGCATTGTGAAAAATCGAACCAATAGCTTGAAAGAAGGGCAAGTTGACAGAGTTGTAGAGATTGAAAACCAAGCAATGTGAAGAGCTGAAGAGTGATCTGAGATCAGCAAGTTAAGTTGTATGTTGTAATCAGGTCAAAGATTTTCTAATACTCTCTAGCAATTTTGTTAGATATGAAAATCCTATAGACTTAGGTTGGTTTAATAGCCATTTGTAAATCCTTTAATAGGGTGGCATTCCAAGTGAATGTTCTAAAGTCCTCTAACTAGGCCCACTTCTAACAGGGTGGTTAAATCCTTTAACTAGGTCACATTTAATAGAGTGTTGTAACCCTTTAACAAGGTAGGCTTTTCACAGGGCATCACTTCAGAAGAGTGAGAATTTAGTAGCATGTTACTGGTGGTTTTTTCTAAATTGGGTTCCCATGTAGATCACTATGTTATGTGTTGTTCTTTTTATGTGTTATGCTTGCATGTTGATTTATAGTAACTTGCTAAATAGGAAAGTTAAAGCTTGGATGAATGAATGCTTGAATAGGCTCACTTCACTTAGTAAAAAAGTTTGAATAGGGCATTTGGACCTTGAATAACTTATTCACACCCCCTCTTAATTATTCTAAAGAATTTCTAATAATTGGTATCAAAGCCATCTGTTGATTTAGTTTCAAGGTACTAGAAGTAGGAAGATCAAGATGTCTAAGAGAGAAGTTCCAAAGCTCAACAAAGACAACTTTTTTGCATGTCAGTGTCTGATGAAATTGCACCTTGGATCAATAGGTGATTATGTAAAAACCTCAATTGGAATAGAACATGTAGAACTAGCTGGACCTCTTACTACAAATGATTTGAACAAAAGGAAGGAGCACAATTAGGCAATGTTGGAGATTGCCTATGCACTTAGTTATGTTGAATATGATGACATCAAAGGATGTGATACTAAATTCAAAATTTGGAAATCCCTATCAGATATCTATGGAGGAGATCATAATTTTTAGAGAGAAAAGAGAGAAACCCTTGGAGGAAAGTTTGATGACATAAAAATGGAGGAAGGTGAGAATGCTTCTCAATATGGATCCAGAATGAAAGAAGTGGTAAGTGCAATAAGACGTCTAAGTGGTCAATTAGAAGAAGAGACTACTAATAGCAAATACTTGATAACCTTGCTCCCTATCTATGCTATTAGAGTTTCAGCCATCCAAGAGTTAAGGTATATACTAGGAAATGCATTGACCTTTGAAGGAATAGTGGGAAGACTTACTACATTTGAGTTGTCCAATTTCGACAACTACAGACCTAAGAACCTTGAATCTACTTTCAAGGCCAAGTTGACAATGAAGGACACTGAACGGGTGACATCAAAGAAGAAAAGTAGAAAAGGGAAGCATGCATCCAGTGTTAGTAGCATAGATGAGGAAGATGTGGAACAATTGGAAGCACTCTGGCTAGGAGATTTCATAGAGGCAAAGGTAAACTCTCTATCATTTGTTTCAATTGCAATGAAGTAGGTCATATTGATGCAAGATGTACATAGAAGAAGAGTTACAAAGAAGAAAACAAGTACAAGAACAAAAGAGAAGATGATAGCAAAGACTACAAAGGACAAACGCAAAAGATGCTACATTGTTGAAGAAGATTCTGATGAGAATGATGATGAAGTAGTCTATGTGGCCATGAAGGATGAATCAGATAAGGATGAAGATGGAGAAACAACATTAGTAACCTATGTGAACAAGAATGACAAGTGAATCATATATAGTGGATGCTCACATCACATGACAGGAGATAAAAGTAAGTTTATTACCTTTACTCAATATGATGGAAATAGTGTTAGATTTGGAAATGATGCTCTAGTAAAATCAAAGGAAAAGGTTTCATTAAAATCACTAAGAAGATTTCATGTGATAATGCATACTATGTTGAAGGACTGAACTATAACTTGTTGAGTGTATCACAGTTAGGCAATGTAGGTTGCAAAGTAGAGTTTGGAAACAAAACTGCCAAGATCTATGACATTGATGGAAATTTGATAGGAAAAGGTGAACAAACTAGGAGTAATCTATTTTATCTAGATATAGAAGATGCAATTTGTCTTGTTTTTAGACTTGATGATGTGTGGTTGTGGCACAGAAGATTGTGTCATCTTAACTTTGACAATTTGATTAGCATCAACAAAATGAAGAAGCTCAGAGGTTTGCCTAAATTGAAGAAGCTTGAAAATACAATGTGCAAACAATGTCAACTAGGGAAGATGACCAAGTCTAGTTTCAAAAGTAAAACATTCACTTCCAAAGAAGTACTAGAGCTAGTCCATACAGACTTATGTGGCCCAATAGAAGTGCAAAGCTACCTAGGAGACAAATACATAATGTTATTTGTAGATGACTATTCACAGATGATGACTGCTATGTTTTTAAAGAAAAAATATAATGCATTTCAAATGTTTAAGTGTTATTTGGCCAGAGTTGAGAAGGAAATAGGGAAGAGTCTGAAATGCCTAATGTCAGATAGAGGAGGTGAGTTTACATTAAAAGAATTTGAAATATTCTACAATGATAAAGGTATCAAAAGGAAAACATCAGCACCAAGAACTCCACCTTAGAATGGTATTACTGAAAGAAGGAATATGTCAGTGATAGACTATGCAAAAACCTTGATGATGGAGAAAAATGTTGCTCTAAAATACTAGAGAGAAGCTGTAAGTACTACTGTTTACACCTTGAATAGAGTCCAAGTCAAGAAAGGTACAAATGTAACACCTTTTGAAGTATGGTATGGTCACTCACCTAATGTACAAATTTTTAAAGTATTTGGTTGTAAATGCTACACTCTTAAAGATACTAGAAATGGAAAGTTTGATGCAAAAAGTGATGAAGGCATATTTCTTGGCTACTCCACTAGAAGTAAGGCATATAAGTGTTTGAATACTAACACTAACAAGATTTGGAGAGTGTAAATGTAAATTTTGATGAGCATGCAAAAGTTTAGGTTGATGGAACTAAGAAATCTAAGGATTATAAATCCTTTGTATACTTTTATGAAGGAATGACCGTTGAAGACAATGCTGCAAATCAAGTTGGGAATCAACAACAAATTTTAGTATCAACTAAGTCAAACCTAGTGAAGGCTGAGCTGCATTTAGAAGCCGAGCTGTAGAATGAAGGAAATGCACATTTTGACTTTGAAAATAGCTTATATGAAAGAGATAATGAAGTAACAAAAGGAGAAGAGAAAAATGACTCTGAAGTTGAAGGATCAATCATGGAAAGAAGGATAGAACCAAGATTAGCCAAATATGTAAGAAGACATTATCTTGCAGATCAAATCATTGGTAACAAGGATGCAAGACCAATGACAAGGAATAAACTCAAGAATGAATTGTGCTTATTGAGCAAGGTTGAGCCTAAAACAATAAAAGAAGCACTATAAGATGATGACTAGTATAAAGCTATGGAAAAGGAGATAGATCAGATTGAGAAGAAAACAACCTAGACCTTAGTTCCTAGACCAGCTGATAAGAATGTAATTGGTACCAAATGGGTGTTTAGGAACAAACTTGATGACAATGGTGATATAACAAGAAACAAAGCCAGACTAGTTTGCAAAGACTATGCATAAGAAGAAGGATTGGATTATGAGGAAACATTTTCCCCTATTGCAAGAATGGAAGGAATAGGAACATTACTTGCATAAGGTTTCAAAGTCTATCAAATGGATGTCAAGTCTTCTTTTTTGAATGGTATACTAGAAGAAGAAGTCCACATAGAACAACCAGAGGGGTTTTTTGATGACAACAACAAGAATATGGTTTACAAATTGAATAAGGCACTTTATGGTTTGAAACAAGCACCAAGATCTTGGTATGAGAGATTGCACAAATACCTTGTGAAGATAGGATTTGACAGAATAGATGACAATAGTAATTTGTATATCAAGGCTGAAAAAGGTAAAGACATTTTGATATAAGAAATCTTTGTTGATGATATAATATTTGGAGGAAAATATATTCTATGCAAAGATTTTGCTAATCAAATGAAACATGAGTTTGAGATGTCAATGTTTGGAGAAATCAAGTTCTTTGTTAGATTACAAGTACATCAATTGAAGCATGGCATATTTGTGACCCAATCAAAATACATCAAGGAGATCCTCAAGACATTTGGATTAGAAAAGTCAAAACCAATTAGCACACCAATGGCAATAGGACATAAGCTATCCAAAAATGATGAATCAATTGAAGTGAATCAGATAATGTATAGATCAATGATTCAAAATTTGCAGTATGTTGTACATAGTAGACTAGACATTGCATTAGTTGTTGGAATAGTGGCAAGATTTTCTACAAATCCAAAAGAAAATCATCTGATGGTAGTAAAAAGAATACTGAGGTACCTGAAAGGAACTGGTGATTTTGGTTTGTATTACAAGAGGAGTGAAAAGTTTGAGCTAAGAGCCTACACTGATGTAGATTGGGGAGATAATATTGATGATAGAAAAAGCACCAGTGGAGGAGCACTTTTCTTGTGAAAAAGATTGATTACATGGACTAGTAAAAAGAAAATTTGTACCTCATAGTCCATAGCAAAAGCTGAATATGTTGTAGTTGCTATCAATTGCACCAATATTCTATGGATCAAACATTTGCTACAACATATGCAGGAAGAGGTAAATGAGCGTATGATACTTTATTGTGATAATACAAGTACTATCAACATATCAAAGAACCCTGTAATGCATGCCAAAACCAAGCACATTGCAATTAAGTATTACTATGTAAGAGAATTGGTGGAAGACAAGCAAGTGAAGATAGAATATGTTAACACAAAGGAACAGATTGCTAACATCTTCAAAAAAGCACTACCTAAAGATGCTTTTGAGTATCTTAGAGGTAAGTTAGAAGTGATACCCCTAGCCAAGGCCACTTAAGAAAAGGAAAGATTCTCCTACATCAAATGAATTTATTGTTGGAATATTACACACTGATGCAGAGGATACTTACTTTAGGATTCATGCCTAAAGTAATTGAAGTAATGAAGTTCTAAATCAGTCACAAGCAAGGTGGCAGAGGGAGAAAGTGAAAGAACTTGGAAAAGCTACACTTGCATATTAAGAAGCTGAAATAGTATGTCTTTGGTATTGTTGTCAAAGATGGAGAAGTTAAAGAAACTGATCAACAATTGAGGAACAATTGAAGAAAATTATAGTAGAGGGAGAAGTAGAAAAAATGATCAATCATCATAAGGGAGAAAGAGAAAACAAACTGATCAACAGTAGGAGAAAGTGCAGAAGCTTACCATAATAGAGAATAATAGAAGATGAGCAATGCATATAGAGGGAGAGAGAGAATGAAAGAAAGAAGAAAGAAAAGAAAAATGATACAAAAACTAAGAGGGAGAAGTTAGCACTAAAAGGGAGATGTGAAAATGATGGTAACACAATTACTTTTTGGTGTTTGACTTACTATTCTAACCTAGTTAATTTGGTTAAATAGTTTAGTCTGATGGTTGATCAGTTTGGTTTGTTGTCAATGCCAAAGAGGGATATTATTGGAAATCTGATTGAAAAAATCATAGATGAAAAAGATTGATTGAAAGAGGGAGATTGTAGTTAAAAGAATGATTTCAATCATTGTTTTGTCATTGATGTCAAACCTACTATGTGTAGTAATGACAATTGCTTATAAGATCTAAGTACTATCACTTAGTTGATTGATGAAGAGGATTTAATCAACAAGATGTAACAAGAGTACCTAAGGGAAAGTTTGAGTTATGATAGTGTAATGAAGTGCAAGGATCAATTAAGCCAATGGTTAAATGATGTATTCATAACATACTCAAAGATACAAAGGTTGGTCACACTTAGAAATATTGGAAGAATAAGTTGTAACAAGGTTGACTACAAAGCTTAAACTAAGTTCATTAGTGAGTGTCGAGCAAGCTAGTTGAAGCTAAGCAAATTTTTAGTTGGAGTTGAACAAATGAAAAATCTAGTGTGTGCTGAGCAATCTTCAGGTGTCAAGTGAAGTTCAAGTGTCCAGTGATATAACAGGTGCTGAGCATCAAAAAATCTTAGTAGGTGTCAAGCAAAGTAATAGGTGTCAAGCATCAGTAAAATGTAGTTGATGTCAAGTAACATAGTATGTGTCGAGCATCAGTATTTTAGTGGTGCCGAGTTGCTGCACTATTGAAAATGTCAAAGATTCACCAAATTTGAGCCGACGTAGTTGTTACCTTGAATTTTGTGAACTAGTTGGAGGATAAGGATGATGAGTTGGTGGCATAGAATTTTATGTAACCATTTTTGGACAAATTCAAAAGGATCATTCAAGAAGTTTCTAAAGGAAACATAATATGTGTTAGATACAATGAATCCTACCTAATCCATATGAATTGAAATTAAAGAAAGGAAGAATCAAGCGAGAAAAGGAACTCCAAGACTTCTATTTATGGAGTCATAGACCAAGAAGCAAGTGTTGATGCTGAAGTGCCAAATTGTGAAGAGATTAGAAGGGTGTCAAGGAGAAGGCATCTAGGAGAAGGAAGAGCATAGAGGGTCTGCTTCGACAACTGGTCAAGAAGAGATGATTATACTAGTACATTGAGCATGGAGACTCAAGGAGACAAAGATTGAAAGGAGGGCAAGCTGAAAGAGTTGCAGAAATTGAAGGCATGGCAATGTGAAGAGCTGAAGAGTGATCTGAGATCAATAAGTTAAGTTGTATGTTGTAATAAAATCAAAGATTTTCTAATACTCTCTAGAAACTATATTAGATATGAAAATCCTATAGACTTAGGTTGGTTTAATATTCATTTGTAAATCCTCTAATAGGGTGGCTATAATGCCCCACCCAGAGATCCTTGCAAAAAGGATTCAATATAAGCCAAGATATTTTGTTTATTTTTTACAAGTATGAATGCACACGACAACATCATACAAGGATAAAAAAGATCACAATAAAAGACTTCACCACAATCTCAAAAACCAACATATCTTCGAATGTCACTAACAAACTGACCAAAACGATCGAAGATGAAGAACACATAACTGAATTCGAATTGAAGACATTCTAAATTCAAAATGTGACACCAAAGGATAGAAGAATTCCTAAGAGGGTACCCCAAACAACTCCCAAAAATTTTAGATCAAACTGAAAAGTGCTCACTGCTCACCCACACAGGTTTTTGCAAAAATCCAACTAATACTTTAATACAACACTGGAAAGTATCACGTGACATTCCTAAAGAAGGAGGGTGATAGTTTTACGGATTATGTGACACTCCTCTTAAGGATGTACAATACTTTACAAGTATCATACGATACTTCTTCAATGGGGGTGCGATATTAGAAAGTATCGCACGACAAAACTCCAAGAGGCATGCGATACAAATAGGGTTTGTACAACATATCTCCAATGGGCGTGCAACACTTTATTATATCACACCATGCTGACACATGGTCACCCATAAAAGAAATAAAACTACTCTAAGGTTCAAAACAAGGAATGAAACAAGAAAACAAACCTCCACCTCGGGGAGTACCAGACCCACATAGATCGAGGAGCGAACAATCAAGTACATAACCAAAAATATGCCAAGGAACAAGAAAGAGGAACATCTATCCATCTAAATTATAGAAATAATAGAACATACTGAAAGCAACATCGTAGTGAACATAAAAAAAATCACAATGTATAGAAATAACATCACAATAATTGAACAACCAAACTAAGTATGTGGTTTCTCCCAACTATCAATAGCATCATAAGACCACCGTGGGTCCTAGCCATCCCCATGCATAACATCCCAAGATACCAATCAAATCATCGATACTATTATAATAGGGATGTTACTACTAAAATATGCTACAATATAAGCATAAGGAAATCTAGCATGCTAGTAGTAAAGCATAAGATAATCCAACAAGTAGATAACATCACCTATCACATGCTAATCATCATAATAAAAAAATCTAACATGCTAACCAATAAGAAATAGATAATCCAATACAAAAATTCACATCATCTAGTCATATGCTAAACATCATAATATAGGAATGTATCAAATAAACTAACACCATCTAAACATGATATCCAAGCATTCCAATAGAAGCATAAATCACAAGAAAGCATACTCTAGGACCCAAAGTATCAAGTGAAAATATCAAGCAACGATCACACTAGGAAAAAAGGTCGTCTCTATACACTGGTCCCTAGCAATGGTATAGGTAGCTATGCCTGCCAACCATGTGTCTTTAGTAGGTCCACACCCACTGTGCTAATGGAGATAAAGATCCAACCACAAAAACACACAAAATAATCATCCATGGCTAGCACTCACCCCAGACAATATGATGGCTATAAAAAAGAACCTAAGACAATGTAAGGAATAAAGGTCCTGGTCAGACACTCAAAAGGCTGCTAAGTAGGGGTTGACATCATGGAGAGTCACTTGGCATCGAAAAGCCCAAGCTTAGATCATGCAAATTCAACATCCCTCAATGGAATGGCTCAGCACAAGCATTTTATTATCTTAAGTTTTATTAACACTCACACATTTTATTTAGTTATCACTTACTTAAAACTCCCTCTACCATACCTGTGGTGTCATGATCAGCAGGCTACAAGATAGGAGCCTCCTCCATATACTACCCTACCCTACCCATGCTCATCCTATGACAAGTGCTTGTGGGCATGCATACTCCCATCCCAACCCTAATGATCATAACTTATGGAAAGTCCATGGAAGGGCAGTGTTGTAGGTCACCCAATAGATATGTATGTGCACCTACTCATGTGATTGCATGACAACATAATACAAAACAAAATACCTAACCAAAAGCAACTCAGCAGGACAGATTCTACATGAATCCCAAAGCCAATAAAACCATACCTCATGAAATTACTCTACTAGCCTCAATATGGGAGTATGGATTCTACATGAATCTCAATGATGCAAAAAGACCAAACATCATGAACTCACTCAATCGACCTCAATTTGAGAGTATGAATTCTACATGAATCTTAGTGTCCATGAAACAATAATAGAGGTCCAAGAGAAACCATAACAATAGGTATAAAAATCACTAAACTAAACACAAATTGGGAGTACGGATGTGACACACATCCCAATGCAAATATAAAAGTGCAATAGTGGTCTTACTGATATCCAAATGGATCATCCAAGTCCATGACCCACATTGTGCTAAGAAAACTTGAGAAAATAGGGTGGCATGCAAAATGAGGCAAAAACTCCAAAATTTTGGAAATCTTCAAAATTAAAATCTATTTGGCCTTCGGGTAAAAAAACCCCAAGAATTCAAAAATAATCTAGTTCAGACACCATATGAAAAAATGGCCAGCATAGCAATGTAAAACCCCAAACCCTCATCCCGAAAAAAAGGAAAATGTTTGTACCTGCCCAACTAGGTAGAACTAACATATAGAAATGGAGGGAAACACTAGTTCTCAGTCTCCAAAAAAATGGCTACCAAAAATAGAAGCAGAAATAGAGTCAAAACAATAAAACAGGAAAGCCCTACCTCATAGCCAAAAGGGTAAAATGGAAATCTAAATCATAAAATAAATAGCCCATAGAAGTAGCTGAAAATCATAGCAATCCAAGGTTCCCCCGAGCTAGATCCAACGTGCTCAACCTCGTGATGATCCCACACCCATAGCTCCCACAACGAAAAAAATAATAAATCCTCATGAAGAGGATTTTGGGTTTTACTCTCAAACTTTCTAATTCAAAAGTGAGAAGTGAGAAATTAAATTCCTTTTTGGATTTTTTTCACTTTTCGAGTGAATAATCGATTAGGACAAATAACTAGCCAACCTAGTTAAACCCCAAATCGATCCAAATGAAAATAGGCTATTCCTAGAAATAGGAATTCATCTATGGGAAAGCTATCAAAAATTAAAATAAAACAATTAAAAAGCTTGAAAATCCAAAAACACATAAATCTCCTTAACAACTTTTGTGACAAATGCGAAACTTTGAATGCACAAACATGCTCACTGGTCTAATCACATAATGCAAATGAGTTCAAATTTAATAATCACCAAAAGGTTTAATTTAAACATTTAATTAAGGATACGTCAACCATACAGGGATGGAATTGGTAAAATATGAATGGTAGAATCACTAACTCCATGTGCCACTGCTAGGGATATAAATCCTACACACTAAACAACATGATCAAGTGCAATTGCATATAATAACATGGCCAAAGCAATAGATGCATTAAGTCACCTAATTTAACCATTTATTTAATTATATTAAAATAACATATTTACATCACTCACGTTTGCATAAAGCATAACAACGTAGGAATGAAGTAAATAACCATAGCATTAAATCCATCACATAACATAATCAATAATATGCCCAAATACCGGATAACCAAATATCATCATAAAACACATTGTCATCACAAAATGGCATCATTATGCAATATGATCAACGAAATAGCACAGTAGTCTAAAATCTATGATACTGAAATCCAAGTACAACATCTGACCCTCAGGTCATCTCAATGCAAATCATAGCATAAGTAGATATCTGTAGCACATAACCAATGAATCCAACATGGACAATCCATTTCTCATAATATAAGCATTTAATAATGGTTGTTTAAACAACATAATAAAACACTTAAATTACATAAGCAAACACTATCATAAACATGACTAACCACTGCTACAGGAGCCTAGTCCAGTGTAGCATGGTATTAGTACACGGTGCAATCTCTACACACATCTCAAGGTAATCATGGAACAACCTCATGATACCACATCGATCATGGTAAGCACTAGCACAAACCTTAGTGAACCATATATCACATCATAATCTCATAAATTAGCCAAAGAATAATCAAAGCAACTGATATAGAAACATAAATCAAATCACCTCAACAGTGTAGACCAGTCATGGTCACAATCAAGATCCATCACAAAAAAAGATCAACAAGGTTGCATCCATCAGGATGACTTACAAGAGTCAAATGGGAGAGGCACTACTTCATCCCCCCCAAAGACTAGGCTTACTCCTAGAAGCCTACAATCCAAGAATATAAACCATAACTCAACAAGAACCAACATTTTAAACTGAGCAATAGGAATGACTCAACAAACTCTCTGCAAGTCAAACCAGACCACTCCAACATTCTCAAACCATCACATAAACCCCCAAATAGGTCAACCACAAGAGAAAGGTGTCACACTGACACATGGTCCTCCAACAAGGAACCTTCTAGGTGCTAGGAAAAACCCATCTAGCCATAAAGTCAACCATACAAGGTAAGAAGAAAACCACTCTACCTTGTCCAAAGGTGCCCAACTAAACATGTACCTACCATGTGACCACAAAATCTAGTCAAAACACTATGCACTTCCAACAAGAGTTGGAATCATGGGGGAAAACCATCCCAAATTCCCATAAACACTATCATGTCACACATGAGCATCTTTGAATCCACGTAAACTCACCCTTAGAACAAAGAGGATAACAATTTGCAACAAAATTACACACTCCAAAAAACTACTCACCACCAAGTGTACGAGCACAATGCCTCTCCAAGGTACAAAAGCTCAACTACCACTCGGAACCAAGGTTACACAACCCAACTGAACAAGATATCACCTTTCCACAAGGTTGCAAAGACTTTTTTCAGTTGACATAATCATGAAACATGCATCCAATGATACCATGTCCCTCCAGCACCATGCTAGAAATACCACACCCAACCTACTGCTAAACTCAATCTCCAGCCTCAAGTCAACAGTTAATGAGAAAAATTGACTGCGACAATCCTTTTGAAGAAACAAACTTAGGGAGAAAGAAATTATAGAGTATAGGACTAAGAGGGAGTCTCTCTCAACCTCTACACTAAATCAGTCGAAGATGCATTAGGGAACTCACAATTCCACCATCCATCAACATACTCATCTGGAAACACTAATTGAGCTAGTGGCATAACCACACTAGGCTACTTTCAGAAGAGAGAAAAGGATACAAAGATGTGCCAAAGTCAACATCCAAAAAAAGAATCTAGACTCATCAAAGAACTGAGTCACTCCCAAATGACAAGGTAACATCAACCTTGAGCAAGGTACACTTATAGGCTACACTTCACCTCATGAAGGTGGATCAATGCAAAAGGAAACACACAAACCCAAGCATGAACCCCAAAATTTACCTAGTAGATTATGAAGACTAGATAACTCTTCCATTAAAAATAACATGAAAATTTAAACTTCTCCAATGGCCATAAATGTGATATGTCATGATCGAATTGGCTTCTACTGGATAACAGGGTACTCGGAACATCGATCAACAACTCTAGAAGTGCAAAAGAGTTGCATGTTGTTCCCCAAGTGAAATTTTGCATTAGCACAGTCTTGTGCTAAGCTTCTCAACAAACCAAGCAAGAAAGTGCCATGAACCAGTTTCTCACACAAAAATTTCAAATCTGCATAAAATTGCCTCCACTCTAGAGACCATAACTTTTACATCTAGCCTTGGATTGACTCCATTCGAAAAGCATCAAAAAGATATCAACAAGGACTAAAATATGATGTAGCTTAGAGAGTTCTAAGATCTAAGAGTTTGAGTCACCACTCAAGACAAACAACATAAAAAATGGAATGAAAGGTAGTTCACACACTAAAAACCATTATTACTTATCTTTCATAATTTCATTACTTAAACGTAACATGAGTACTAATGCACAATGAAATTGAAAGGTTTTCAAAGAAAAGGTTCAAGAGTCACTTACCATAAAAACTATGCATATCTTTCAATTTCTTTCAAGAATAACATTAGGTTTACTCTTCTTCTAAACCATCCAATTACATTAACAACTTTAAATCTATCAAAGAAACACTAGCACATTCTCTATGATATTATCCCTTGTATGTATTACCAGAGGTTCGAGATGAACATGATAGAGTCACAACACATAACTAGGCAATAGAAAAACACATTCAAAATAGTCATCATGAACCAAAACAAAAGGCCCAAATGGAGAATATCAATTCCAATAGTAAATCACAAAAGAGCTCATTTCAACAATAAGTCAAATGTAACATCTATCACAAAGAGAGCAATAGATAAAATCTGATGACTATACTAAGAGAAGAAAAATATTGAAAACTAGTGCTAGCCCAACAACATGAGGAAAGTACCTCTAGCCAAATAAAATAAGGCACCAATTCAAATCACATTACATGTGATGATTGAGGACAGTTACACAAGAGGGATAAATCACAACACAATGCTAAGGATTACATCATCTTAGCAATGTTAGAGAACACACTCACACACATCAAGTAGTATACCATCAATAATCTCATGCATATGTAGAAAAAAATAATTTCCTTCATTACTTTTCTATGCAATGCAACATTTAAATATTCATCAATTTAATACAATTTTTCCATAAGCTTAAGAAGCAATCAGATTGGGGACTTAAGTCATTAACCCAAGGATATAATGCAAAACCTACTCCTTTGCAATGATTCAAAATAAGCACTTATTTCTCAATGAAAGAAACCATTTCATTACTATAATGATAAAACACAGAATCAAAAATAAGATTCATGTATTTACTTACAATAGGAGAAAATAGGGAATACAATGCACCTTACTCCACAAGGAGAACAAAAGAGGCACTCAAAGCCAACACATGGACACCAATCAATGGTTCCATCCAAAAAGGTCACACAAGCAACCAACCAAACAAAGACACATCAATTTCATCTACAAAACAAGGGAGGACTCACTTCCTTCTCCTCACACTGCTCTAGCCACATCTACTGGACAAGATAGCCCATCACAAGTAGATACTGAAGCAACTAAGATCATGAGTTCTTCACCAAGACACTCACACTCACACAATGCAATACCAACCATATGGGAAACATATACGCAGAGATCCCAATGTTTGAACATGGGCTTTGATACAAGATGTAATGCCCTGCTTAGAGATCCTTGGAAGAAGGATTAAATACAAGCCAAGATATATATATATATATATATATATTACAAGTATGAATGCACATGACAACATCATATAGGGATCACAAAGATCACAATGGAAAACTTCACCACAATCCCGAAAACTAATGAATCTTTGAATCTCACTAACAAACTGACAAAAACTACTGAAGATGAAGAACCCATTACTAAATTTGAATCGAACACCTTCCAAATTCAAAATGTGACACCAAAGGACTAAAGAATTCCTAAGAAGGTACCCCAAAAAACTCCCAAAAAGTTTAGATTAAACCAAAAAATGCCCACTGCCTGCCCACACAGGTCTTTGCAAAAATCTAGGCGATACTTTAATACAGCACTAGAAAGTATCGTGGGACATTCCTAAAGAAGGATGGCAACTATTTTAGGGATTGGGTGACACTTCTCTTAAGGAAGTATGATACATTACAAGTATCATATGATACTTCTTCAATAGGGGTACGATACTAGAAAGCATTGCATGACAAAACTCCAAGAGGCATGTGGTGATAGAAATAGGGTTTGTACGACATATCTCTAATGGGCGTGCGACACTTTATTGTATCACACCATGCTACCACATGGTCACCTAGGAAAGAAAGAAAACTACTCTAAGGGTCAAAATGAGGAATGAAATGGGAAAAAAACTTTCACATCAGGGAGCACTGGACACACATAGATTGAGGAGTGAACATTCGAGTGCATAACCAACAATATGCCAAGGAACAAGAAAGAGGAACATCTATCCGTCTAAATCATAGAAATAACAGAAAGTACTAAAAGTAACATCGTAGTGAACATAAAAAACATTAGAATGTACACAAATAACATCACAATAATGAACAACCAAACTAAGTATGCAGTTCCTCCCAACCGTCAATAGCATCATAAGACCATTGTGGGTCCTAGCCATCCCCCACATGTAACATTTCAAGCCATTGATCAAATCATCGGTACTATTGTAATAGGGACATCACTGCTATACATGCTACAATATAAGCATAATAAAATCTAACTTTCTAGTAGTAAAGCATAATATAATCCTATAAGTAGATAACATCACCTATCACATGCTAATCATCATAATAAGGAAATCTAACATGCTAACCAATAAGAAACAGATAATCCAATATAATTATTCACATCATCTAGTCATATGCTAAACATCATAATATAGGAATGCATCAAATAAACTAACACCATCTAAACATGATATCCAAGCATTCCAATGAAAGCATACTCCAGAACCTAAAGTATCAAGTGAAAACATCCAGCAATAATCGTACTAGGACAAAAGACCATCTCTATACATCGGTCCTTAGCAGCAGTATAGGTAGCTAAGCCTCCCAACCACATGGCACTTGTAGGTCCACACCCACCATGCTAATGGAGATAAATATCCAACCACAAAAACACACAAAATAATCATCCATGGCTAACACTCACACCAGACAGTATGATGGTTGTAACCAAGAACCTAAGACAATGCAAGGAGTAAAGGTCCTGGTTAGACACTCAAAAGACTACTAAGTAGGGGCTAACATCATGGAGAGTTGCTTGGCATCAAAAAGCCCAAGCTTAGATTGTGTGGATTCAACATCCCTCAATGGAATGGCTCAGCACAAGCATTTTATTATCTTAATTTCTATTAACAGACACATTTTCTTTAGTTATCACTTACTTAAAACTCCCTCTACCATACCTGTGGCATCATGATCGCCAAGTTGCGAGATAGGTCATCTCACATGCAAATCATAACATAAGTAGATATCTAACCAATGAATCCAACATGGACAATCCATTTCTCATAATTTAAGCATTTAATCATGGTTGTTTAGACAACATAAAAATATATTTAAAACACACAAGTGAACACTATCATAAACATGACTAACCACTGCTACAGGAGCCTCATCTAGTGTAGCGTGGTAATAGTACACAGTGCAATCTTTGCACACATCTCAAGGTAATCATGGAACAACCTCATGATACCACATTGATGTTGGTAAGCATTGACACAAACCTCAGTGAACCATAAATCACATCATAATTTCATAAATCAACCAAAGAATAATCAAAGCAATTGATATAGAAACATAAATTCAATCACCTCAACAGTGTAGACCACTCATGGTCACAATCAAGATCCATCACAAAAAAAATCAACAAGGTTGCATCTATCAGGATGACTTATAGAAGTCAAATGGGAGAGGCACTACAGTGACATTCCAAGTGAATATTCTAAAGTCCACTAACCCACTTCTAATAGGGTGGTTAAATCCTTTAACCAGGTCACATTTAACAATGTATTGTAAGCCTTTAACAGGGCAGGCCTTTCATAGGGCATCATTTCAAAAGAGTGAGAATTGAGTAGCATGTTACTGGAGATTTTTTCCAAATTGGGTTTCCACGTAAATCACTATGTTATGTGTTGACCATTTTATGTGTTGTGCTTGCATGTTGATTTACAGTAACTTGTTAAATAGGAAAGTTAAAGCTTGGATGAGTGAATGGTTGAATGTGCTCACTACACTTAGTGAAAAGGTTTGAATAGGACATTTAGACCTTGAATAACCGATTCACCCCCCCCTCTTAGTTATTCTAAAGCATTTCTAACAAGTATATGGGACAATTTAAGGCAAATTTCTAAGCAATAATGAGGCAATTAGTTTTTTAAGGATCCTGAGATTTTAGATGAGGCTCGAGGGTGGATTTTTCATTTCTTTTCTTTAAGTTAGAGTTGGAGAAATTTTATGAATGAGGGAGATAGGGTTTGCACTTGTAGAGAAGCAACCATTGGCCTTTTTAGGGAAATTTAGTAAGAAGAGAATGAAAAGGGGTTTTGAAATCTATGATTCTATTCTCTTACAAATTGTAGACCTATTGTTGGGAGAGAAGTTTATTCAAAAATTGATCATCAACATCAAGTAAATGCATATGTTGTGTCAATATTTCTTCTGTAGGGCCTAGAGAGAAGTTCAACAGCCTTGAGAAGCTTCCAATGAAGAAGAAGGAAATCAAAATTTTAATTTTTAAGTCCAATGAAGTCCCTAGTTCTTTTGGTTTTTGTCATACGAGAATATCGCTTCATTTAATGGTGTCTTGGTGAGTGCAAGGTGATAGTTACTAAGCCATGGTAATGGAATTTTGTAAATTGTGCTAATATAATTTCTAGTGTTAAGGCTTAGTATTGCTTTGAGGGGATAGGTCAGAGGCACTTTTCATAAATTTTTAAAGGAGTATGTATGGATGGTTATGGTTTTCAATTGTAGGATGGTACTTTTCATAGATTTAATAAGTCTTCTATCTATGTTAAATTATAAACAAAGGTTTATTTATTTATCATCCATTTATATAAGAAATAATGTTTATAGTTTCTTTAAGATTAATCAAATAAATTTATTTATTTATTTAATTTTAGTAAAGACAAGACAAAGTGTGGTAAGTATGGATGACTTTACATTGATTCTAAAACATTCATTTAAAAGTCAACCAAATGTTTGTTGTTAATAAATAAAATCTTATCATTTGTTATAATATTTTAATGAAATACAATTAATATCATATTAAAAATTAAGCACTCCATCTGTAATAAATAAGAAATATTAATTGTATATTTATTCTGAATTTACATGAAAAATAATGTTCATCATTTCTTTTGAAATAAGAAGATTGTTATATTTTTAAACTACAGCTTACAACATAATGACAAAATGATAAATTGTAATTCTCTTTCATTTGAAAAGGTATTAGATCGAGTCCATTTGAATTTAACAAATAACAAGATAATAATTAATATTGCTCATTTGTGATTCCATTAATGAACACCCTGTATTTTAATTAAAATTACTGAACTTAAAACTGAAACTGATCATAAGGCTATCCTCTGCACATTCAGAGAAATTCCTATTTTATAGGATCAGCTATCTTATCTGTGAACCAAACAGACTTCAATTACATGGAACCTACTACATTGTAGTAATGACATTTTCTTATAAGATCTAAGTGCTATCACTTAGTTGATTGATGAAGAGGATTTAATCAAGAAGATGTAACAAGAGTACCTAAGGGAAAGGTTGAGTTATGATAGTGTAATGAAGTGCAAGGATCAGTTAAGCCAATGGTTAAATGATGTATTGATAACATACTCAAAGATACAAAGGTTGGTCACACTTAGAAATATTGGAAGAATAAGTTGTAACAAGGTTGACTACAAAGCTTAAACTAAGTTCATTAGTGAGTGTCGAGCAAGCTAGTTGAAGCTGAGCAAATTTTTAGTTGGAGTCGAACAAATGAAAAATCTAGTGTGTGCTGAGCAATCTTCAGGTGTCAAGTGAAGTTCAAGTGTCCAGTGATATAACAGGTGCTAAGCATCAGAAAATCTTAGTAGGTGTCAAGCAAAGTAATAGGTGTCAAGCATCAATAAAATATAGTTGATGCCAAGTAACATAGTATGTGTCGAGCATCAGTATTTTAGTGGTGCCGAGTTGCTGCATTATTGAAAATGTCAAAGATTCACCAAATTTGAGCCGACATAGTTGTTACCTTGAATTTTGTGAACTAGTTGGAGGATAAGGATGATGAGTTGGTGGCATAGAATTTTATGTAACCATTTTTGGACAAATTCAAAAGGATCATTCAAGAAGTTTCTAAAGGAAACATAATATGTGTTAGATACAATGAATCCTACCTAATCCATATGAATTGAAATTAAAGAAAGGAAGAATCGAGTGAGAAAAGGAACTCCAAGACTTCTATTTATGGAGTCATAGACCAAGAAGCAAGTGTTGATGCTGAAGTGCCAAATTGTGAAGAGATTAGAAGGGTGTCAAGGAGAAGGCATCTAGGAGAAGGAAGAGCATAGAGGGTCTACTTCGACAAGTTGTCAAGAAGAGATGATTATACTAGTACATTGAGCATGGAGACTCAAGGAGACAAAGATTGAAAGGAGGGCAAGCTGAAAGAGTTGCAAAAATTGAAGGCATGGCAATGTGAAGAGCTGAAGAGTGATTTGAGATCAATAAGTTAAGTTGTATGTTGTAATAAAATCAAAGATTTTCTAATACTCTCTAGCAACTATATTAGATATGAAAATCCTACGGACTTAGGTTGGTTTAATATTCATTTGTAAATCCTCTAATAGGGTGGCTATAATGCCCCACCCAGAGATCCTTGCAAAAAGGATTCAATATAAGCCAAGATTTTTTTTTTCTTTTTTACAAGTATGAATGCACATGACAACATCATACAAGGATAAAAAAGATCACAATAAAAGACTTCACCACAATCTCAACAACTAACATATCTCTGAACGTCACTAAAAAACTGACCAAAATGATCGAAGATGAAGAACACATAACTAAATTCGAATTGAGGACATTCTAAATTTAAAATGTGAAACCAAAGGATAGAAGAATTCCTAAGAGGGTACCCCAAACAACTCCCAAAAAGTTCAGATCAAACTGAAAAGTGCTCACTGCTCACCCACACAGGTTTTTGCAAAAATCCAACTAATACTTTAATACAGCACTGGAAAGTATCACATGACATTCCTAAAGAAGGAGGGTGATAGTTTTTGGGATTAGGTGACACTCCTCTTAAGGCTGTACAATACTTTACAAGTATCATACGATACTTCTTCAATGGGGGTGTGATATTGGAAAGTATCGCACGACAAAACTCCAAGAGGCATGCGATACAAATAGGGTTTATACAACAATTTATTGTATCACACCATGCTAACACATGGTCACCCATGAAAGAAAGAAAACTACTCTAAGGTTCAAAACAAGGAATGAAACAAGAAAATAAACCTCCACCTCGGGGAGTACCAGACCCACATAGATCGAGGAGCGAACAATCAAGTACATAACCAACAATATGCCAAGGAACAAGAAAGAGGAACATCTATCCATCTAAATCATAGAAATAATAGAACATACTGAAAGCAACATCGTAGTGAACATAAAAAAAATCATAATGTATAGAAATAACATCACAATAATTGAACAACCAAACTAAGTATGTGGTTTCTCCCAACTATCAATAGCATCATAAGACCATCGTGGGTCCTAGCCATCCCCATGCATAACATCCCAAGATACCAATCAAATCATCGATACTATTATAATAGGGACGTTACTACTAAAATATGCTACAATATAAGCATAAGGAAATCTAGCATGCTAGTAGTAAAGCATAAGATAATCCTACAAGTAGATAACATCACCTATCACATGCTAATCATCATAATAAAAAAATCTAACATGCTAACCAATAAGAAATAGATAATCCAATACAAAAATTCACATCATCTAGTCATATGCTAAACATCATAATATAGGAATGTATCAAATAAACTAACACCATCTAAACATGATATCCAAGCATTCCAATAGAAGCATAAATCACAAGAAAGCATACTCTAGAACCCAAAGTATCAAGTGAAAATATCAAGCAACGATCGCACTAGGACAAAATACCGTCTCTATACACTAGTCCCTAGCAATGGTATAGGTAGCCATGCCTGCCAACCATGTGTCTTTACTAGGTCCACACCCACTGTGCTAATGGAGATAAAGATCCAACCACAAAAACACACAAAATAATCATCCATGGCTAGCACTCACCCCAGACCATATGATGGCTATAACAAAGAACCTAAGACAATGTAAGGAATAAAGGTCTTGGTTAGACACTCAAAAGGCTGCTAAGTAGGGGTTGACATCATGGAGAGTCGCTTGGCATCGAAAAGACCAAGCTTAGATCATGCAGATTCAACATACCTCAATGGAATGGCTCAGCACAAGCATTTTATTATCTTAAGTTTTATTAACACTCACACATTTTATTTAGTTATCACTTACTTAAAACTCCCTCTACCATAACTGTGGTGTCATGATCACCAAGCTACAAGATAGGAGCCTCCTCCATATGCTACCCTACCCTACCCATGCTCATCCTATGACAAGTGCTCGTGGGCATGCATACTCCCATCCCAACCCCAATGATCATAACTTATGGCAAGTCCATGGAAGGGCAGGGTTGTAGGTCACCCAATAGATATGTACGTGCACCTACTCATGTGTGGCACACCACCATCACAAAGATCAAAGCACAAGGACTGGATGACAACACAATGCAAAACAAAATACCTAACCAAAAGCAACTCGGCAGGACAGATTCTACATGAATCCCAAAGCCAATAAAACCATACCTCTTGAAATTACTCTACTAGCCTCAATATGGGAGTGTGGATTCTACATGAATCTCAATGATGCAAAAAGACCAAACATCATGAACTCACTCAATCGACCTCAATTCGAGAGTATGGATTCTACATGAATCTTAGTGTCCATGAAACAATAATAGAGGTCCAAGAGAAACCATAACAATAGGTATAAAAATCACTAAACTAAACACAAATTAGGAGTACGGATGTGACACACATCCCAATGCAAATATAAAAGTGCAATAGTGGTCTTACTGATATCCAAATGGATCGTCCAAGTCCACGACCCACATTGTGCTAAGAAAACTTGAGAAAATAGGGTGGCATGCAAAATGAGGCAAAAACTCCAAAATTTTGGAAATCTTCAAAATTAAAATCTATTTGGCCTTCGGGTAAAAAAACCCCAAAAATTCAAAAATAATCTAGTTCGGAAACTGTATGGAAAAATGGCCAGCATA
The DNA here is from genome assembly GCA_028749045.1 of Cupressus sempervirens. Taxonomy (NCBI): domain Eukaryota; kingdom Viridiplantae; phylum Streptophyta; class Pinopsida; order Cupressales; family Cupressaceae; genus Cupressus; species Cupressus sempervirens. The sequence goes on along the minus strand of CM053787.1, from coordinate 21,224,458 downwards.
GCAATGTAAAACCCCAAACCCTCATCCCGAAAAAAAGGAAAATGTTTGTACCTGCCCAACTAGGTAGAACTAACATATAGAAATGGAGGGAAACACTAGTTCTCAGTCTCCAAAAAAATGGCTACCAAAAATAGAAGCAGAAATAGAGTCAAAACAATAAAATAGGAAAGCCCTACCTCATAGCCAAAAGGGTAAAATGGAAATCTAAATCATAAAATAAATAGCCCATAGAAGTAGCTGAAAATCATAGCAATCCAAGGTTCCCCCGAGCTAGATCCAACGTGCTCAACCTCATGATGATCCCACACCCATAGCTCCCACAACGAACAAAATAATAAATCCTCATGAAGATGATTTTGGGTTTTACTCTCAAACTTTCTAATTCAAAAGTGAGAAGTGAGAAATTAAATTCCTTTTTGGATTTTTTTCACTTTTCGAGTGAATAATCGATTAGGACAAATAACTAGCCAACCTAGTTAAACCCCAAATTGATCCAAATGAAAATAGGCTATTCCTACAAATAGGAATTCATCTATGGGAAAGCTATCAAAAATTAAAATAAAACAATTAAAAAGCTTGAAAATCCAAAAACACATAAATCTCCTTAACAACTTTTGTGACAAATGCGAAACTCTGAATGCACAAACATGCTCACTGGTCTAATCACATAATGCAAATCAGTTCAAATTTAATAATCACCAAAAGGTTTAATTTAAACATTTAATTAAGGATATGTCAACCATATAGGGACGACATTGGTAAAATATGAATGGCAAAATCAATAACTCCATGTGCCACTGCTAGGGATATAAATCCTACACACTAAACAACATGATCAAGTGCAATTGCATATAATAACATGGCCAAAGAAATAGATGCATTAAATCACCTAATTTAACCATTTATTTAATTATATTAAAATAACATATTTACATCATTCACGTTTGCATAAAGCATAACAATATAGGAATGAAGTAAATAACCATAGCATTAAATCCATCACATAACATAATCAATAATATGCCCAAATACCGGATAACCAAATATCATCATAAAACACATTGTCATCACAAAATGGCATCATTATGCAATATGATCAACTAAATAGCACAGTAGTCTAAAATCTATGATACTAAAATCCAAGTACAACATCTGACCCTCAGGTCATCTTACATGCAAATCATAGCATAAGTAGATATCTGTAGCACATAACCAATTAATCCAACATGGACAATCCATTTCTCATAATATAAGCATTTAATAATGGTTGTTTAAACAACATAAAAAAACACTTAAATTACATAAGCAAACACTATCATAAACATGACTAACCACTGCTACAGGAGCCTAGTCGAGTGTAGCATGGTAATAGTACACGGTGCAATCTCTACACACATCTCAAGGTAATCATGGAACAACCTCATGATACCACATCGATCTTGGTAAGCACTAGCACAAACCTTAGTGAACCATATATCACATCATAATCTCATAAATTAGCCAAAGAATAATCAAAGCAACTGATATAGAAACATAAATCCAATCACCTCAACAGTGTAGACCACTCATGGTCACAATCAAGATCCATCACAAAAAAAGATCAACAAGGTTGCACCAATCAGGATGACTTACAAGAGTCAAATGGGAGAGGCACTACATCATCCCCCCCAAAGACTAGGCTTACTCCTAGAAGCCTACAATCCAAGAATATAAACCATAACTCAACAAGAACTAAAATTTTAAACTGACCAATAGGAATGACTCAAAAAACTCTCTGCAAGTCAAACCAGACCACTCCAAAATTCTCAAACCATCACATCAACCCCCAAATAGGTCAACCACAAGAGAAAGGTGTCACACTAACACATGGTCCTCCAACAAGGAACCTTCTAGGTGCTAGGAAAAACCCATCTAGCCATAAAGTCAACCATACAAGGTAAGAAGAAAACCACTCTACCTTGTCCACAGGTGCCAAACTAAACATGTACCTACCATGTGACCACAAAATCTAGTCAAAACACTATGCACTTCCAACAAGAGTTGGAATCATGGGGGAAAACCATCCCAAATTCCCATGAACACTATCATGTCACACATGAGCATCTTTGAATCCACGTAAACTCACCCTTAGAACAAAGAGGATAACAATTTACAACAAAATTGCACACTCCAAAAAACTACTCACCACCAAGTGTAGGAGCACAATGCCTCTCCAAGGTACAAAAGCTCAACTACCACTGGGAACCAAGGTTACACAACCCAACTGAACAAGATATCACCTTTCCACAAGGTTTCAAAGACTTTTTTTAGTTGACATAATCATGAAACATGCATCCAATGATACCATGTCCCTCCAGCACCATGCTAGAAATACCACACCCAACCTACTACTAAACTCAATCTCCAGCCTCAAGTCAACAGTTAATGAGAAAAATTGACTGTGACAATCCTTTTGAAGAAACAAACTTAGGGAGAAAGAAACTATAGAGTATAGGACTAAGAGGGAGTCTCTCTCAACCTCTACACTAAATCAGTCGAAGATGCATTAGGGAACTCACAATTCCACCAACCATCAACATACTCATCTGGAAACACTAATTGAGCTAGTGGCATAACCACGCTAGGCTACTTTCAGAAGAGAGAAAAGGATACAAAGATGTGCCAAAGTCAACATCCAAAAAAAGAATCTACACTCATCAAAGAACCGAGTCACTCCCAAATGACAAGGTAACATCAACCTTGAGAAAGGTACACTTATAGGCTACACTTCACCTCATCAAGGTGGATCGATGCAAAAGGAAACACACAAACCCAAGCATGAACCCCAAAATTTACCTAGTAGATTATGAATACTAGATAACACTTCCATTAAAAAGAACATGAAAATTTAAACTTCTCCAATGGCCATAAATGTGATATGTCATGATCGAATTGGCTTCTACTGGATAACAGGGTACTCAGAACATTGATCAACAACTCTAGAAGTGCAAAAGAGCTGCCTGTTGTTCCCCAAATGAAATTTTGCATTAGCACAGTCTTGTGCTAAGTTTCTCAACAAACCAAGCAAGAAAGTGCAATGAACCAGTTTCTCACACGAAAATTTCAAATCTGCACAAAATTGCCTTCACTCTAGAGACCATAACTTTCACATCTAGCCTTGGATTGACTCCATTCAAAAAGCATCAAAAAGATATCAACAAGGACTAAAATATGATGTAGCTTAGAGAGTCCTAAGATCTAAGAGTTTGAGTCACCACTCAAGACAAACAACATAAAAAATGGAATGAAAGGTAGTTCACTCACTAAAAACCATTATTACTTATCTTTCATAATTTCATTACTTAAACATAACATGAGCACTAATGCACAATGAAATTGAAAGGTTTTCAAAGAAAAGGTTCAAGAGTCACTTACCATAAAAAAAATGCATATCTTTCAATTTCTTTCAAGAATAACATTAGGTTTACTCTTCTTCTAAACCATCCAATTACATTAACAACTTTAAATCTATCAAAGATACACTAGCACGTTCTCTATGATATTATCCCTTGTATGTATTACCAGAGGTTTGAGATGAACATGATAGAGTCACAACACATAACTAGGCAGTAGAAAAACACATTCAAAATAGTCATCATGAACCAAAACAAAAGGCCCAAATGGGGAATATCAATTCCAATAGTAAATCAAAAAATAGCTCATTTCAACAATAAGTCAAATGTAACATCCATCACAAAGAGAGCAATAGATAAAATCTGATGACTATTCTAAGAGAAGAAAAATATTGAAAACTAGTGCTAGCCCAACAACATGAGGAAAGTACCTCTGGCCAAATAAAATAAGGCACCAATTCAAATCACATTACATGTGATGATTGAGGACAGTCACACAAGAGGGATAAATCACCACACAATGCTAAGGATTACATCATCTTAGCAATGTTAGAGAACATACTCACACACATCAAGTAGTATACCATCAATAATCTCATGCATATGTAGACAAAAATAATTTCCTTCATTACTTTTCTATGCAATGCAACCTTTAAATATTCATCAATTTAATACAATTTTTCCATAAGCTTAAGAAGCAATCAGATTGGGGACTTAAGTCATTAACCCAAGGATATAATGCAAAACCTACTCCTTTGCAATGATTCACAATAAGCACTTATTTCTCAATGAAAGAAACCATTTCATTACTATAATGACAAAACACAGAATCAAAAATAAGATTCATGTATTTACTTACAATAGGAGAAAACAGAGAATACAATGCACCTTACTCCACAAGGAGAACAAAAGAGGCACTCAAAGCCAACACATGGACACCAATCAATGGTTCCATCCAAAAAGGTCACACACGCAACTAACCAAAAAAAGACACATCAATTCCATCTACAAAACAAGGGAGGACTGACTTCCTTCTCCTCACACTGCTCTAGCCACATCTACTGGACAAGATAGCCCATCACAAGTAGATACTGAAGCAACTAAGATCATGAGTTCTTCACCAAGACACTCACACTCACACAATGCAATACCAACCATATGGGCAACATATACGCAGAGATCCCAATGTTTGAACATGGGCTTTGATACAAGATGTAATGCCCCACCTAGAGATCCTTATATATATATATATATATATATATATATATATATATATATATATATATATATATATATATATATTACAAGTATGAATGCACATGACAACATCATTTAGGGATCACAAAGATCACAATGGAAAACTTCACCACAATCCCGAAAACTAATGAATCTTTGAATCTCACTAACAAACTAACAAAAACTACTGAAGATGAAGAACCCATAACTAAATTTTAATCGAACACCTTCCAAATTCAAAATGTGACACCAAAGGACTAAAGAATTCCTAAGAAGGTACCCCAAAAAACTCCCAAAAAGTTTAGATTAAACCACAAAGTGCCCACTGCCTACCCACACAGGTCTTTGCAAAAATCTAGGCGATACTTTAATACAGCACTGGAAAGTATCGTGGGACATTCCTAAAGAAGGATGGCAACTATTTTAGGGATTGGGTGACACTTCTCTTAAGGATGTATGATACATTACAAGTATCATATGATACTTCTTCAATAGGGGTGTGATACTAGAAAGCATTGCATGACAAAACTCCAAGAGGCATGTGGTGATAGAAACAGGGTTTGTACGACATATATCTAATGGGCGTGCGACACTTTATTGTATCACACCATGCTACCACATGGTCACCTAGGAAAGAAAGAAAACTACTCTAAGGGTCAAAATGAGGAATGAAATGGGAAAAAAACTTCCACATCAAGGAGCACCGGACACACATAGATCGAGGAGTGAACATTCAAGTGCATAACCAACAATATGCCAAGGAACAAGAAAGAGGAACATCTATCTGTCTAAATCATAGAAATAACAGAAAGTACTAAAAGTAACATCGTAGTGAACATAAAAAAATATTAGAATGTACACAAATAACATCACAATAATGAACAACCAAACTAAGTATGCAGTTCCTCCCAACCGTCAATAGCATCATAAGACCATCGTGGGTCCTAGCCATCCCCACATGTAACATCTCAAGCCATTGATCAAATCATCGGTACTATTGTAATAGGGACATCATTGCTATACATGCTACAATATAAGCATAATAAAATCTAACTTGCTAGTAGTAAAGCATAATATAATCCTATAAGTAGATAACATCACCTATCACATGCTAATCATCATAATAAGGAAATCTAACATGCTAACCAATAAGAAATAGATAATCCAATATAATTATTCACATCATCTAGTCATATGCTAAACATCATAATATAGGAATGCATTAAATAAACTAACACCATCTAAACATGATATACAAGCATTCCAATGAAAGCATACTCCAGAACCTGAAGTATCAAGTGAAAACATCCAGCAATAATCGTACTAGGACAAAAGACCATCTCTATACATCGGTCCTTAGTAGCGGTATAGGTAGCTAAGCCTCCCAACCACATGGCACTTGTAGGTCCACACCCACCATGCTAATGGAGATAAAGATCCAACCACAAAAACACACAAAATAATCATCCATGGCTAACACTCACACCAGACAGTATGATGGTTGTAACCAAGAACCTAAGACAATGCAAAGAGTAAAGGTCCTGGTTAGACACTCAAAAGACTACTAAGTAGGGGCTGACATCATGGAGAGTTTCTTGGCATCAAAAAGCCCAAGCTTAGATTGTGTGGATTCAACATCCCTCAATGGAATGGCTCAGCACAAGCATTTTATTATCTTAAGTTCTATTAACAGACACATTTTCTTTAGTTATCACTTACTTAAAACTCCCTCTACCATACCTGTGGCATCATGATCGCCAAGTTGCAAGATAGGTCATCTCACATGCAAATCATAACATAAGTAGATATCCAACCAATGAATCCAACATGGACAATCCATTTATCATAATTTAAGCATTTAATAATGGTTGCTTAGACAACATAAAAATATATTTAAAACACACAAGTGAACGCTGTCATAAACATGACTAACCACTGCTACAGGAGCCTCATCTAGTGTAGCGTGGTAATAGTACATAGTGCAATCTTTGCACACATCTCAAGGTAATCATGGAACAACCTCATGATACCACATTGATCTTGGTAAGCATTGACACAAACCTCAGTGAAACATAAATCACATCATAATTTCATAAATCAACCAAAGAATAATCAAAGCAATTGATACAGAAACATAAATTCAATCACCTCAACAGTGTAGACCACTCATGGTCACAATCAAGATCCATCACAAAAAAAATCAACAAGGTTGCATCTATCAGGATGACTTATAGAAGTCAAATGGGAGAGGCACTACAGTGACATTCCAAGTGAATATTCTAAAGTCCACTAACCCACTTCTAATAGGGTGGTTAAATCCTTTAACCAGGTCACATTTAACAATGTATTGTAAGCCTTTAACAGGGCAGGCCTTTCATAGGGGATCATTTCAAAAGAGTGAGAATTGAGTAGCATGTTACTGGAGGTTTATCCCAAATTGGGTTTCCACGTAAATCACTATGTTATGTGTTGACCATTTTATGTGTTGTGCTTGCTTGTTGATTTACAGTAACTTGTTAAATAGGAAAGTTAAAGCTTGGATGAATGAATGGTTGAATGTGCTCACTACACTTAGTGAAAAGGTTTGAAGAGGACATTTAGACCTTGAATAACCGATTCACCCCCCCCCCTCTTAATTATTCTAAAGCATTTCTAACAAGTATATGGGAGAATTTAAGGCAAATTTCTAAGCAATAATGAGGCAATTAGTTTTTAAAGGATCCTGAGATTTTAGATGAGGCTCGAGGGTGGATTTTTCATTTCTTTTCTTTAAGTTAGAGTTGGAGAAATTTTATGAATGAGGGAGATAGGGTTTGCACTTGTAGAGAAGCAACCATTGGCCTTTTTAGGGAAATTTAGTAAGAAGAGAATGAAAAGGGGTTTTGAAATCTATGATTCTATTCTCTTACAAATTGTAGACCTATTGTTGGGAGAGAAGTTTATTCAAAAATTGATCATCAACATCAAGTAAATGCATATGTTGTATCAATATTTCTTTTGTAGGGCCTAGAGAGAAGTTCAACAGCCTTGAGAAGCTTCCAATGAAGAAGAAGGAAATCAAAATTTTAATTTTTAAGTCCAATGAAGTCCCTAGTTCTTTTGGTTTTTCTCATACGAGAATATCGCTTCATTTAATGGTGTCTTGGCGGGTGCAAGGTGATAGTTACTAAGCCATGGTAATGGAATTTTGTAAATTGTGCTAATATAATTTCTAGTGTTAAGGCTTAGTATTGCTTTGAGGGGATAGGTTAGAGGCACTTTTCATAAATTTTTAAAGGAGTATGTATGGATGGTTATGGTTTTCAATTGTAAGATGGTACTTTTCATAGATTTAATAAGTCTTCTATCTATGTTAAATTATAAACAAAGGTTTATTTATTTATCATCCATTTATATAAGAAATAATGTTTATAGTTTCTTTAAGATTAATCAAATAAATTTATTTATTTATTTAATTTTAGTAAAGACAAGACAAAGTGTGGTAAGTATGGATGACTTTACATTGATTCTAAAACATTCATTTAAAAGTCAACCAAATATTTGTTGTTAATAAATAAAAGCTTATCATTTGTTACAATATTTTAATGAAATACAATTAATATCATATTAAAAATTAAGCACTCCATCTGTAATAAATAAGAAATATTAATTATATATTTATTCTGAATTTACATGAAAAATAATGTTCATCATTTCTTTTAAAATATGAAGATTGTTATGTTTTTAAACTACAGCTTACAACATAATGACAAAATGATAAATTGTAATTCTCTTTCATTTGAAAAGGTATTAGATTCAGTCCATTTGAATTTAACAAATAACAAGATAATAATTAATATTGTTCATTTGTGATTCCATTAATTACTGAACTTAAAACTGAAACTGATCATAAGGCTATCCTCTGCACATTCAGAGAAATTTTATTTTATAGGATCAGCTATCTTATCTGTGAACCAAACAGAGTTCAATTAATTACATGGAAACCATATTCCAAAACAATAAAGGTTAAAAAGTTTACAATATCCGTCTTGCACACCATGATTATAAAACTCTTATCTTGTGACAATAATAGACAAGCCCTGACAGTTTGTTTGGATTAGATTCTAGCAAAACCCCCAACTGCTGTACAAGATGTTGCTCATGGAATTGCGGGCAGATTTTATAAGGACGAGTATAGTACAATGTTGCCGTCCTTATTACACCACGCATTTGTTCTTTCTCCAACATTCACTCCTATCATTGTTTCACAGCAGGTGGAAGCCATTGTTAACCAGCTCATTCTACATTGAATATTTGCAACTTAGTCCTTTTCCTCATGATTTTCTTCAACACATTCCAGTGGGGCTTCACAATAACTTATGTTAAACCATCAACTGCCAAAACTTGTGGGGCTGAAAAGCCTTAAAAAATATGAAATTCTCTTCACCATACCGCCACCCGTGACATGCAATCACTGTCATTCCTTTATATCTTCTATTCTTCTCATCTGACAGCTCTGAGATTTTGGAAATTCAGCCATTTTCTATTTATATAACCAATCTCAATCCAATTCCACATACCCATTTCTCCCCTGCTTTCACATCTCTCGCTTTGAATACAATTTGGGGGTTTTTAGCTTTGATTACCAGTCGGCAAAAGCTCTTCTTTTGAAGAAATTCATTATTTGATATTGATAAAACCAACTTCATGGGAAGGAAGGGAAGAGGCCGGTCGGCAAAATCTCTTCTTTTGAAGAAATTAATGAGAGGCTGCCACAGACTTCCTTTCAATTTGGGTTGGCCAAAGGAAGAGAAGGGAATTCCTTCAGATGTTCCAAAGGGCCACATTCCTGTCTATGTTGGGAACGATCGGAGCAGATTCATCATACCTGCAACTCTTTTGAATGACCCACTTTTCCGTCAGTTGTTGGACATGATCGAGGAGGAGATGGGATTCTGTCATGAGATGGGTCTCTTCATTCCCTGCGAAGAAGCTGCTTTCGAATGCCTTGTTTCTCTTATCAGTGGACAGAAATCAAAATGTATGAGACTGTTAGAGAAGAGACCGGAGACCAAATCTGTCAGTTTTTTCTGTTAATGGATGGATTGTTTTGGGTTTATTCTTTATACCTGCTAACGCCGGTTCAGTATGTTCGATTTTCCATTCTTTATACCTGCTAAAGAAAGATCTAAATTGATAGGCAAATCGTGTACTTGCTGGGATATAAAGAGTTGTGTGATTCAGCAATTGCAACATTTAGAAATATACAAATACATAATTGTGATTTTTTTAATGAATAGTCCCTTTGTATTAATAAACTAATATAGTTGTTACATATTTATAATTGTGATATTGACAATTTGTTTGATCATTATTTGTCTATAATGAAGAAAATATCATTTATTATTGTCTACTTAATTATTTGTTCACACCGTCTGTTTAGACTAATGGTTAATGTTCTATTTTTTCATGGAAGTTTCTACAAAATTGTTTTAACTATCAAGATTAGATTAAACCCTTTTAAATAAAAGTCAAATAAAATGTAAATTAATAGACAAATTCTTTGCTTGTCGAATTCTTAAATTTTTTGTGATTTAACAATTGTAATTTCTAGTGATAAAATATACAAATACAGAATTGTGACATTCATAATTTTTCCAATCATTATTAAATGTAGGGAGAGGAAAATTTTTATTATTATTATCTTCTAAATTATTTGTTCACTGTGCTCTTTTAGGACAATGTTTGTTGTTGGATTATACACTTCAACGTAATTGTTTTAATATTGAACGTGTGACAATGTAAAATTGGAAGTGTATATGTTAATCTATCAATTACTTGTCAATTGAATTAGATACAATTAATTGTTAAAACAATCATTAGTTTTATAAAAACTGTGATAATTATTTAGAATTATGGTCACATAAATTATATCTAATTGAAGTTAGAATACATACATGTTAGGATTGATGGTGAATGGTTTAAGGGCAATTTGAAAATCTAGAAATTCAATATCATAACTTTATTAGGGTGATGAGACACTTCATGCTCAAATGGTGTCTAATAGCGTTGGGAACTTAGATGATTGTTACATGACTATTGTAGCAATTGGGAACAAGTCAAGAGAACTATTTTTTAAAATTAAGTTGTACAATATCAAAATTTAATTTAATTATCAAAATTTGAACAATTAGTCTCGTCACACACCTTTTCATGTTTGTATAGTCATCTCCTTAGAATGTGGTTTTATGTAATTTTTTAGAACTAGATATGCAAACTTCGCAAATAGTTAAGGTAAGGTTAAATAGTTTAAATTGATTAGCAAATTATTTTTAAAAGTAAATAGGTGAAACACTTCAAACTGGTGAGAAATAAGTAGCCTAGTACATTGAAACATTTCATAATTTGTCTTAAAAGAAGGTAATATGATATAAATTGGTTAGAAACAACAAATTATAAAAGTAAAAATAAAACTAAAATAAATCATCTTAAATAAGATAAAACACTTCAAATTTGTCTTTTTCTAACATTCTTAGTACTAATAAAAGCCTTATGCTCATTTTGAGAAAGTAACTATTAAGAATGTTAAATTTACATCAATTAAATTATTCATAAAATAATTAGTCATGGAAAAGTGTGTGTGTGTGTGTGTGCGCGCGTGTGTGTGATCCTATGAATATATAATCTTATGAGTTAGTTTGATTTCAATTGAATCTTATTTATTGTACTTACCAATCATAATGATTTTTTTATTATTAATTAAACATTTTTAAAGTTTATATATTAATTTATTAATATAATTTATTATTGAATCTAATTTTCTCAACAATGATTAGTTGAGGACCCTTTTTCAGATGGTCTCCATATTGATTTATTTTAGGTTGTTATATTTTATTAATATTTAACATTTCTATTTTTTCAATAAAGTTATTTATAAATTTACTTATTATTGTTTTAATCTTTTACTATTAAAAATTACTTTTTTATTAACTTTTAAACTATATAATATTTTATTATATTGCATTTACTTTTAACAAAATTAATTTATAAACTATTGACTAATTATAATGATTTTTTTCATTAATCATAATATTTTAATATAAATAATCTATACTAAAAAATTTAAAACATTTATTTTAGAAGATACACATTTATTAGTATTTAATATTTCTATGTTTTACTAATTCTTTTACTATGATTTTTTTTTAATTAACTCTTAATACATATTGTACACGATGTGAATGCGTATTCATGAAACTTTAGTATAGAATGCAAATGGATTGATGATGAACTATACTAGACTCAAGATATCATCATCAGAATGTAATCTCTACAAGCATCTCATGTTTCTCTAACTACAACTACTAAAATAGCTCTCAGACCAATATCTTAGTGACAATTCTAGAATGGGATTATGCTAAAAATGTAGATCTACAATGAAAACATGCAAGATCTATGACTAAAATGCAAATTATATGTGAAACACAACTCCTAGAAATGCTCTTGAAATGATCATGCCATGAACTAATGTGCAATAAATTATGCTAAATGAGACAAAATGATGCTAAAATGCTATGAACTTGCTACAATGAAAAAGCTAAAATTTTGAGTTCAAATGTGCCTATAGTGTAGATACATAAAAACTTGGGTCCCTTGCCTCTTAGATTTCCCTCCTATTTATAGGATTTTGGAAGGGGTTGGGGTAAGAATCAAGATTTTCGCCTTTGACTAGGGGTAAAAGTGAAACTAAAAATATCTCATAAGAGACCAGGAGGAAGAGTCCAATAGACTTGATTTTGAGGATAATTGAGAATATTTCTAATTCTTTTTAAATGAAAAAGGGAGATTTTCAATCTTGTGAGGATAAATGATTTTATTGATTTAATAAATGTCTTATTTATTTTCAACACTTTGTCTTTTTCTTCCTCCCTTTTTGAATTTAATTTTATGAATTTGAATTGTTTTCTTCCTCTTTTAAAGTTGATTTAGGTCTTGTCAATTTGATGGGTGATTAATATCCTGATGTGATTTTTGATATGAAAGTTTGTTGTGTTTCTTCTGATTTTCTCTTAAATTTGCATGGATTGATCAGAATTACATGGTTTAGGTCTTTGCCAATTTTTGGGTGTCTACAATTGCCCCTCTTTGAGCTAATATGTGAAGCATATTAGTTCAAAGACTATCTTGATTTTCTGATTTTAGGTCAAATTTTGATGATTGGATGTCTGTTCGATGAGATTTTGACATTTTGTTATTGTCGTGGTCTTTGTCTATTGATGGTTTGATGTCTGATCATTGATGATTTGATGTTTTCATTGTTGTTGATTTGATGATTGGATTGCAATTCATTTGGTGTTGCAATAGTCTTGTTTGGATACCTTGGTTTTGGTAGGCTTGATATTTGAAAATTTTTGGTTGGGGTTGGCCATTTTTTATGTTTCAAAAAATTTTAATGCCCCAACTTGGATGCCCTAGTTTGATATAGATATACGGCCCCCTCAGAAATAAAATTGGAAGAAAGTATGGAAGTGCAAAAGTTGAGTAGGTTCCAATTTTATTTCTGGCATGATGGGAGATTGGCGAAAAAGAAAGTGAGATTGGTTTGGTACAATACCCAAGTCAGTTTTGGTGAGCAAAAAGATGCTAATAGGGGTAAATAATTTGAAAAGGTGATATAAATTCCACTTTGGGGGGGGGGGGGGGGGGGGGGGGGGTTAAATAGGTTAAAAAGACCTTTTACCCTAGTCATTTTCACTTTTCCATTTGCATTTGGTGATTTGGAGCTCTGATGTAGTAAGGATGGTGGTTTTGTTATGAGAGCATAAATTTGAGAGGGGTCATCTGTATGAGCATCCGGTACACTACAATGCCCCAGTAAGTCATTCAGATCCTCTATGTTTGAGATTTAGCATTTTTACATGTGGTTTGGAAGTTTTGCATGGATTTGTAAGGTAAATGTGATGATTTTAGGAATGTAGCACATATGAAAGCTCTTTTAATGCACATGAAATGTTTTAGCACATTAAAGTAGTGTTATAGTGCATCCATAGGGCAATTTAGCACATTTAAAACCCTAGATTTCAAGTGGATTAGCGCATATTAGAAATATAATAGTGCATATGAACCAAACAACGTATACGAATGTTTCTATAGCACATACACACAATGTTTTATTACATATGAATATAATACTGTGAGGGATTTATCTATGGTTGTTAGAGGTAGTGGGTCAATTGTTCGATGTAGATAGGTAGGTGATAGATAGATGTGGTTTCACTTATTTATTATAGATGCCCTAGTTCTGAGTGAATAGGGGATTACCGACAGTTGTGGTCGAGCAGTGGCACTCGGACCACAGCACATTCCATTTGCTGATGGGGGAGATGAAAGTGCCTCCAGAGGTGTATACAGGATTTTTTGGATCTTGATCATAGGGATTTTTTTTATTATGATCAGATTGCTAATGGGGCAATATTCTAAGATGTGTTCAGAGATGTCAGTATTGGTGATGACAGTGTGTCCTGGTTTCAAATGTTGTAGTATGATGCATTGCCAACAATGTTGATAGGATTGATAGGAGGGTTTATGTTTCCAAATCACCAAGGGAGAGTGTGTCTAGTTGGATAGGGTTGGAAGATTCAAGAGATGATCGATGAGCCACGAAGATTTGCATGGGGTAGCTATATTTTGGCTCATTTGTATCATGAATTACACCATGTTTTATATTCCTAGGCCTCAACATTATTAGCAAAGGTCATTTTGTTATAGGTATGGACATGGGAGCATCTCATTACTCATCCAGTATGTGTATGATAGTGGCCATAGGGCATGCCATATATGTATACATATTTTGGTCTAATCATGCAGCCCCATTTGGGCAAGACAGAGTACTAGCATCGGATTTTGGATGATATTGATGAGGTCATATGGAGACCTTATTGGTTTATAGAGCCATTGGCAGATGATGATGATGAGATGGTGTATTTCTTCAGCTTGAGGTATTTTCTTGGTCAAATTCCTTCTATGATAGAGATATTTTTCTTCAGGCGAGTGGTGTGTCAGTTTGGTTAGCGTTAAGGCATGCCACAGTGGTGTAGGAGCACCCACATAAAATATTTTGGATGTGATTTTGCATGAATAATTTATCCTACTTTTTTCTTTACCATAAGATCTTTTCTTAGGATTTGTACAGATCATTGTGGGGTCATTCTTCCCCCATTCTATATTGATCTAGAGTATTCTATAAGTTGTTCTTTCTATTTTGTAATAATCTAAAATTTTATGTAGATTGTCTTAGCAAGTATAAATAGAGTTTTAGGTTTATGTTTAGGTTGAGTGAAAGTTTTTGAGATATGAAATTATGGGGAGAAGAAATCTGTAGTAGAGAAAATGTATATACTGCTCATTTGATGAATTAATTAAGAAGAATTTTGTTATATATATCTCTTACTGGTGCTGGTTCCTTTTGATATTGCTTCCACTAAATTTTTCTCTACATCATTTTTGGTATCAGAGCTTGGGGAAAGCTCCTAAGGAAATTATATTTTATGTCTAGATCAGAGTCAGAAGCTAAAACATCAAACATGGTCACCAATGCTGAACTAGTAAAGAAGATGCAAGAACATGAGAAAATCAATAAGTAGTTATTAGATGAATTTGAGAAGATGAAGAGCTGAATGGAAAAAACAAGAAAGATTTCCTCAAAGAAAGAGGAAGAAGGGGGAGAAGATGATACCCTTGAGTAGGAGGTGGTTAACTTACCTACAAACCAGAGATACTTCATAGAAGCCCTTGAAAGATTTGGTAAGAAGGATGCCAAAGGTGACCTACCCATCCTCTTGAGAAATATGGATACTGATGTTGTTATGGATTAGATAGAAACCTTGAAAACCATTTTGAATGTGAAAATATAGTAGAGAAGGAAAAGGTAAAAATTGCCAAGTCGGAGTTGAAGGGACCAGCCCTCACTTGGTGGAATTTCACTCAAGGAGAAAGGGTCAAAGAATGTAAGAACATGATAACTTCATGGGAAAGGATGTGTGCCAAGGTGAGAGAAACATACTTACCTGAGAATTATGAAATCCAACTTCATCGAAGGAGAAAATTTTTAAGAAAAAAGGAGCTAGATGTCACAGCCTATACTGAAGAATTCTAAAAATTGATCCTGAGGGCAAAGCAGAGTGAATGTGAAAGTGTAAAAGTTGCTAGATATCTCAATGGAATGCGGTTGAACATTGAAGAAGAAATTAATTTATTGTGTCCTACTATGACACAAAAGTGTCATCAAC
This sequence comes from Cupressus sempervirens, assembly GCA_028749045.1. Lineage (NCBI taxonomy): Eukaryota > Viridiplantae > Streptophyta > Pinopsida > Cupressales > Cupressaceae > Cupressus > Cupressus sempervirens. The sequence continues at coordinate 21,208,563 of CM053787.1, read as the reverse complement.
TATCTTTGAATGTGGAAGCCAAATTGAAAAGAAGACAAGAACAAAATAGCAGAGGAAGAGGAAGAAATCAAAGGGGAAGAGGAAATTTCGAAGGAAGAGGACAAAACTAGGAAGATCATAAGGAGATAAAGCAAGAAACTGGTCAAAGTGAAGAAATTTTAGAGGTAACTTTAGAGGTAGAAGAGGTAGTTCAAGAGGTGGATTTTGTGGTAGAAGGTCATGTCTAATTATTTTTTTCAATTGCGATAAGGAGGGACATTATGCATCTAGGTGTCCGGATAGACCAAGTTCAAGTTCACAAGGTGAAAGAAGAACATATTTGGTTCAAGATGATAAATACCAAGAGAGGGAGATGGCTGACTCGGATAGTGTACCTAAAAGAGGAGAAATTTTAATGATGAAAAGAACATTTTTGATAGTGCCTACTACCATGGAATGACCACAAAGGAAAACTATCTTTAGGACTACTTGCAGACCTAGAGGTAAGGTATGTAAAGTCATTATTGACTCAAGATCTACTAAGAATTTAGTTTCTCTTGAGATGGTTCAGAAGTCAAAACTTAGGAGGATACCTCATCCCTTTCGTTATAAGGTTTCATAGCTAACAAAGGGTCAACAAACTCTTGTAAATGAGCAAGCATGGGTTGATTTTTAGATTGGAAAGTATAAGGATAGAATTTTTTGTGATATAGTTGACATGGATGCATGCCACCTATTATTTAGTAGGCCCTAGTAGTATGATTTGTAGGCACAACATGATGAAAAACTCAATATATACACCATCAAGAAGGATGGAAAAGTGATTAGATTAATTCCATTTGTTGATCATGAAGAAGTGGAAGAAAATAAAGAAAGGGAAGCTAAAATTATGATGGTTGATAAAAATGAATTCTTACAAGACATGAAGGATGAACCTAAACCTTTTTTTCTTTTGGTGCCTAACCCACAACCACAAGAATCCATTGGAAATGACAAAAAGGAGGCTAAAACAAAGAAGACAATTCCTAACGAAGTGAAAGAACTTTTGGATAAGTATAAAGGTTTGATTTTAGAAGGTATGCCAAAGTATTTACCACCCATATGAGACAATAGTCATTGTATTGATTTCATTCCTGGAGCTACTTTACCTAATAAGGCTGTATACAAGATGACATCTCAACAAAATGAGGAGATTGCTAGACAAGTAAAGGAGTTACTTGATTTTGGCTTGATTACAAAAAGCTTAAGCCCATGTGATGTACCTACTATTTTTGCATCCAAGAAGGAAGGAACTTGGAGGTTATGCGTTGATTTTAGAGCCATTAATAAAATTACAATCAGATATAGGTTTCCAATGCCAAGAATTGATGATTTTCTTGATTGTTTGGGAGGTGCAAAGTATTTCTCCAAGATTGACTTAAAATGTGGGTACCATCAAATAAGGATAAGAGTTGGAGATGAATGGAAGACAACATTCAAAACCAATGATGGATTATATGAATGGAAGGTAATGCCATTTGGACTCACTAATGCTCCTAGTACCTTCATGAGACTTATGAGTGAAATACTTAAAGACTTCAATGGTAAGTTTATCATAGTATATTTAGATGACATATTAATTTTCAGAAAGGTAAAGGAAGAACACCTAGAGCACATTGACATGGTTTTGAGAAAACTTCATGAGGAGAAATTGGTAATAAATCTAGAAAAGTATTTGTTCATGCAAGAGGAGTTGACATATCTTGGTTCTGTTATCTCCCAAGGTATCTTGAAGATGGATAAAGATAAGGTAAGTGCTATACTATCTTGGCCACCCCCAAGAATAGTTGGAGATGTTAGAAGCTTTCATGGTCTAGCTATATTTTATAGGAAATTCATAAGAAATTTTAGTCATATATGTGCTCCTATGTTAGAAACTATTAAAAGAGGAAAGAAGTGTAAGTTTGCATAGAGTCAACCAACAAATGAAGCTTTTGAATTGCTCAAGAAAAAGGTTAGTGAGCAGCGAATTCTTCCTTTACCTGATTTTAACAAAGTTTTCCAAGTAGAATGTGATGCTAGCAGGGTTGCTATAGGTGTAGTTCTTAGTCGAGAATGAAAACTAGTGGCTTTCTCAAGTGAAGAACTTAATGAAGCCAAGTATAAATACTTTTCATATGACATAGAAATGTATGCATTGGTTCAAGCTCTCAAAATATGGAGACACTACTTGTTCTTGAAGGAGTTTTTTGTGTATACCGATAACCAAGCCCTTAGTTTTCTGAATAGCCAAGACAAATTAAGTCATAGGCACATGAAATGGGTGGAGTATTTATAGGCCTATACCATCACGATCAAGCATAAGAAGGGCATATCAAACAAGGTTTTTGATGCTCTTAATAGAAGGAATATGACTATCTCCCAAATACAACTAGAAAGTGTGGGAATTGAAGCACTCAAGGACATGTATGTAGCAGATCTAGATTTTGGTGATATCTACAAGGTATGTATGGAGTTTGGTGAAAGATACCATGCTGATTTTCCTATTTTTTGATACAAGGAAAACTTCTTTTCAAAGGAGGACAACTATGTGTACCCAGGTGCTCTATGAGGACAAACATTGTCAAAGAGAAGCATAGTGGAACGATGGGTGGACATTTTGGATTGGATAAAACCTTAGAATTGGTTAGAAGGTACTACTATTAGCCTAAAATTCAGATTGATGTTAGAGGCTTGGGGAAACATGTATGATTTGTCAAAGAGCCAAAGGAAGGACTACAAATGCAAGGCTTTATCGACCTTTGCCAATACCAACTAGACACTAGGAAAGCATAAGATGGATTTTGTAATGGGGCTACCATGGACACAAAAGGGGCATGATAGTGTATTTGTTGTAATAGATAGGTTCAGAAAAATGGCTCACTTCTTACCATGTCGAAATATGATGCCTCTCATATACCAAATCTCTTTTTCAAGGAAGTCATAAGGATTCACGAGCTACCTCTCAACATAGTTTTAGACTGGGATGTGAAGTTTGTAGGACACTTTTGGAGAACTTTATGGAGGAAACTTGGAACCAATTTATCATTCTCAGCAGCCCACCACACTCAAACTGATGGCCAAACAGAGGTAGTTAATAGAGCATTGGGCAATTTGTTAAGACAAGACAACATGCAACAAAATGAGATGTAATCCTACCCCAAGCCGAATTTGCACATAATGACTCCATCAATAGAAGTACAAGAAAGTCACCATTTCAAGTGATGTATGGAATTCATCCTAGAGGGATTTTTGAGTTAAAAGACATGAGTTCAAAACAATAAGTTAGTGCTCAAAGAGATGAATTTGTTACAACCATAAAAGAAATCCATGATGAAGTCAATGCATAGCTCCAACAAAATTTTGACAAGTATAAGAAGCATGCAAATAAAAAATGGAGGCACTTATAATTTGAAGTGGGAGATTCAGTATGGGAAAATCTCAAGAAAGAGAGGCTGCCAAAAGGTAAATCAACCAAGCTTATGTTGAGAAAACTAGGTCCTTGTTGAATATTGAAGAAGTTTGGACCCAATGCTTATGAGATTTAATTACCACCTAAGTTTGGCATTTCTCCCATCTTCAACATAGCAAACCTCACACCATTCAAAGCACCCACTAAAGAAATTGATACAAGATAGATTGTTGATATAGAAGACATCCAACGTCTACCATTTAAGTAGACACCATAGCTAGAAAGGATACTTGACACCAAAGTCATAAAGCAAACAAGAGGAAAGGAGTCCAAGTAGTATTTGGTAAAACTCAAAGGTTATTCAAATGAAAATGATCTGTGGATGACTAAAAAAGATATCAAGAAGAAAGGTACCACTCTACAAGTGCTCATCTCAAGTGGGCTTGAGATTAAATTTCCTGGGGAGTATGGTGCAGCGGCACCCACATAAAATATTTTGGACGTGATTTTGCAAGAAGAATTTATCCCAATTTTGTCTTTGCCATAAGATCTTTTCTTGGGATTTGTATAGATCATTGTGGGGTCATTCTTCCCCCATTCTATATTGATCTAGATTATTCTATAAGCTATTCTTTCTATTTTGTAATAATCTAGAATTTTTTGTAGACCGTCTTAGCAAGTATAGATAGAGTTTTAGGTTTAGGTTTAGGTTGAGGGAAAGTTTTTGGGATAAGAAATTATGGGGAAAGAAATCTATAGTAGAGAAAATGTATATAATTCCCATTTGATGAATTAATTAAGAAGAATTTTATTATATATCTCTTGATGGCACTAGTTCCTTTTGATATTGCTTCCGTTGAATTTTTCTCTGCATCACATAGGGGACTGCACATTATGCCCAAGTTTATTTAGAGATAGAAGTGTGGGGGATAACTCTAGAGTATGAGGCCTGTCTCGAGGCCATTTTACAAATGATAGACACACCATAGCCTTGGGCCTTGTGAGATGGGTTAGTGAATGTAGGGATGGAGGGGGATTATGTACAATGGTTTTAGGATCATCCCTTCCCTAGATACACATATCCAACCAAGCCAATGTCAGGGATTGATGAGCCGTCAAGTGGGGGAGAGGATAATGATGATGAGGGTGGTCTAAGGAGAGGCAAAGGGAGATGACAAGCCAGGATCAAAGTGGGTAGAGAACAGAGGAGATGAGGGTGAGTAGTCATGGTGTTACCATAGAGCGAAGTGGTATGAGGCCCAATGTAGGGACCGATGGGTGTAGGGAGGGTCAGAGGTATCCACAACTAGGGTGGTGTATAGGTGAGAGGAGGGATGGCTAGTTAGCATAATGGAGTGGAGTAGGTGAGCACAAGATTTCTAGAGGATGTATAGTTAGTTTGTCGATAGAGGCCATGAGTGCATGGTCCTATTAGAGATCCACTGGGTGCATAACCACAGGGACAGTAGTAGGTACTACTAGAGACACAACCACTGCTAGAGAGGCCTAGAGGGTTGACTAATTTGGAGGCTTGGATGAGTTCCATAGAGGCTCAAATGGGTGAGGTGTTGAGTACCTTATAGACATTCATAGTGGTGATGACACTAGGGCCACCACCACCACCATTGCCACTAAGGATAGATGGGGCATTGTTGAGTCAGACTACTATGATTGGACTAGTTGCACCATTGATAGATGTGATAAAGAAGGCATGACAAGAGGATGCAGGTGCCCCCAATGAGTAGGGACTGTCAAATTAGGCACCCTCACATGGATGAGTGTATTATGTACTATGGCCCCATTCTTCATTATGTATGATTATTTACATGACATTTTATGTTGATGTACTTAGGTAATCCTTGATTTATGTACTTTCATGTTATATGATCATGTGGTGTTCATGTTGATGTATTTTATCTGATATTCATGTGATTTTAGCCTCTTGATGGATTGCCTAATTGTCATGTTGCTTTATGAGATATCCAAGCTTATTGATGTTGTAGATATATGTACTCATTACATCATGGACTTACGCAGGCATGTGATGATCTAATTTGATGATTATGGTGGCAATGGATGCAGATGATGAATGTAAATAGATGATGAGTTACAGTAGGTGGTATGTTATTGATGATGTGATGAAAACATAATTTTGTATTATGAATGTAATGATAGGAAATGAAATGTAGTAAAATAGAATGTGATGTAATGAAAGTGGATCAAATGAAAATTTAAAAAGGTGATATAATGAAATATAACATGAGGTAATGAAAATGATTTGTAATGTAATGTAATGGAAAATAAATTTTAATGAGGTGATGCTAGCCAAGGAAGGTGGATGAGGCAAGGGCGAAGAGTAAATCACATTTAGTGAATCTCTAAGGAGTGGGTGGATTAGTTAGAACTCCAAGTGTCAGCTCCAGGTTCAAGTAAGGAAAGTCAACTAGGACAAGGGCTAGCACAACCCAAAGAGGTGGGGATGGAGGCAAAAGAAATACCCTTGTCGGCTTTAATGATGTTATCAGGGACTATACTACAACAAGCATTACAAGTGGTAGTAGATGATGAGCCAATGATGCAGGTGGAGGATAGTCCACCTAAGAAGATGAAAAGTATGTTATAGAAGAGGAGGTGGGGGAAATAAAATATCCTAATAATTTTGTCGAAGAAACTTCAAAGGATGTGGGAGGTGTTAGTGATGGTGAAGTAATGAGTGTGACATGTTAGTGGATTAGCCTCAGGATGCCAAGATGAGGGTCAACAAAAGGGGAAACGAGCAGTGTAAATGTGGGGGAGTCACAGCTAGAGGTGGAAGGTGAAAATCAATCATTACAGGATGTGGAGGGATTATAGAGACCATTAGCTTTAAAAAGAGTTTGAGCAGAGAACGCAGAATAAGAGGTCATATTTTTGCTGAGATTGATGGAGAAGGTGCAGGAGGATGGGGTGCAAATAGAGGCAAGATGACTATAGGTGGTGGTAGATGTGGGGCCTATATGGGTGCAATTGCTAGAGATAGAGCTGTGTATGGAATATTTGCAAGTAGAGGGAAGTGATGCCAAATAGTTTCAGGCTTAGTGGTTGCAAGAATCACTAAAAATGGTGCAGGTGGGTTTAGAGAGAACTTAGAATGAGCTAGTGTTGTTGCAGTCACAGTCTGAGTCATTTAGGGAGGCAATTGAAAAAGTGAACTCCTTAGCATTGAAGTTGTAGGAGTAGTTAGCATTAAGTGAGGGGAAGGTGAGGCAATTGTAGTAGTGTTTAGGTAAGGAAAAAGCATATGTGGAGTGTTGGTGAATGATGATTGATCAAATGCAACAGAAGTGAGATGTGGCCCAATGAGTGATCATTGCATAGGGGGTAAGAAAGTTGGTGGAGAATGTGTTCATGGAAATGCATCAGATAAGCAAAGGTACACTAGGAAGCTGCTTATTAGATGGGACATTATTATTAGGCATTCCCAAATGAGGACCAGCAAGAGTCGTATTTTATAGATAGGGAATTTACACATCTATTGAACATGCAATTATGTGATGAAAGGTTTCCAATTACTATGGATGCAGTATGGACATGTAGGGTGTTGACACTAGGGGCTTCTTCATCTAGAGCTACGAAAAAAGCTACACCATTGATTGGACACCCTGTCGTGCCACTTCCCCTGAGAGGCCAGAATAAATAATCCACTAGACACTTTTAGAATGTAATGTTGTCATTGTCATTGTAGGAGAATAAAAAGTGTGTGCTTGTTATTGTAGCAATTAAAGGGACAACTGATGTTGATTAAAATGCAATTTCTTCTATATTTTTGGTATTTTAGAAATATAATTGGATTTTTTTGTGATTTTTTCAAATATCTCCACTTCTTCAATGCTTGAACTATAGCAGAAAATTCCTGATCATAAATAGAATATTTTCATTTTGCATCATTCAACTTCTCACTGAAATGAGCAACAGGTCTACCTTTTTGGTTCATAATAGCTCCTAATGTAGTACCACTAGCATCATAGTCTACTTGAAACACCTTGTTAAAATTAGAAAGTGCTAAAATAGGTTGCTCAATAACTTTTTGTTTCAACAAATTAAAACTCTTATCTTTTCCTACAGTCCACTTAAACTCTTTTCTATTCCCTCTCATTGTTTCAGTCAAGGGTCCACAAATACTACTAAAACCTTGTATAAACTTTCTATAAAAACTAGCTAGTCCATGAAAATATCTTACCTTTATCACACTCCTTGTAGTAGTCCATTCAAGGATAGCCTTCACTTTATTTGGGTCCATTTTTAGACCTTCTATTGAGACTACAAATCCCAGGTACACCAACTCCTTTATAAAACAACATTTCTTCAGGTTTATCAACAACTTTTCTTCCTTCAAATTATCAAACATTTTGAAAATATTGATCAAGTGCTCCTCCAATGTCTTACTAAATATCAAAATATCATCTAGGTAAATAATGACAAACTTACCCAGAAATGCCTTCAGTATGTCATTCATGAGCCTCATGAAAGTTCTCGGTGCATTGGTTAGCCTAAAAGGCATGACTAATGATCTGATTAGGAAGTAGCAAAATTATAGAGGAATGCTTAACATAATTTCATAAAGTTAATTCAAATCATTATTTAGCAAATTAACATAAATTAAATTCTTAAATAAATAAAGCATAATAAGGTAATGATTGAAAGAAAGAGAGTAGAGAGATAGAAGACAAAACATAATTGACAACGGAGTTTGTCTATGGGTCAGACTACATCCCCAGGTCCTACTCCAATAGATGGACCAATCTTATTAGCTCCAAAATCAATTACAAGTGTTTTGAAATAATTTCCTTCAAGCAAAATTGCAATATTATTCTCTTATGTATAGGAATAATCACCAAGTCTCCAAAATCATAGTTTCTTCTCATCACCTAGATGGTTTTTCAAAGACCACTACCCCCATTTTATACCTCAAATTTAGTCAAAAATGGGCTACAACCATTAAATACAAAAATAATCCTTTTTTAAAAACTTTATCTTCATATTCACCCCTCTATCATATTTTGGTTATGATTTCACTCTCAAAATATGGGTTAGTATTAACCCATATCCTTATTTACTAAGGATAAACGGCTAGCTAGTGTTTAAATAATAAAATTCCTATGATATATTCTAAAGTGCTAAATGGTGCATTGGAGGGCCTTAAATTTTGGAAAGTGGTGGTCATAGGTTCAAACCCTTCCGATCCCCATGCATCTTTATGGAAAATTTTGAATAGTTTAAATCAAATATCTCACCTATAAATAGTAAAGTGCATGTGTGGTTGAGCGGTAAAGGTGGATGGTTTGGATAAGGAGGTTATGAGTTTGAATCTCCTTAAAAAAGAAATTCTACCCATTTTCCCATGTGCTAAATCATTATGATGATGATGTCATTAAGATTACCTTTTTTTACCTAAAATTCAAATTGTCATAACTTCCACACATGGACTCCGTTTTCAATGAAAAAAAAACCATTGGAAAGATTTTGATGAATTATTTTATTTGAAATCCAATGTTGACCACTTTTGAGATGATTATTTTTCACCCTTTTATGGCCTCTAGTCTCATTTTGATCAAACTTTGACCAGCCATAACTTTGTCATTTAAACTCCAATTTTGCCCATTCAGGCTATGTTGGAGTTAGAATTGTGAACACTTTGTAATGATGTTAATTCTTGGAGAATTGGGGACATTTTAATTTTCACTTATTTTTATCCTCTAGATCAACTAACCACTTGTGCAATCCTTCTTTGGTCTTGAAAGTAGTCTTCCATTCATCACCTTCTTTGATACAAATCTAATGGTGCCCACTCTTTAGTTCTATCTTTGTGAAATACTTAGCTCCACTCAAACAATCCATAATACCATCAATCCTTGACAATGAAAATCTATACTTAATCATGATCTTGTTGATAGAGTGAGAATCTATGCACATCCTCCATTCTCTATTCTTCTTTGATGCTAATATCGTTGGTATAGCCCATGGACTTAGACTCTTTTGAATCAACCTCTTCTACAAGAACTCATGAACTTGTCTATTTAAATCTTCACTTTCTCTTGTGTCATTATGTGTGCTACCTTATTTGGAAAATTGGCTTCTAGAACCAAATCCATCTTGTGACTGATCTTCCTCATTGGGGAAAATCCATTAGGTATATTATCTGATACAATATTAAAAAACTCTCCCAACATATCTGCAACTTCTATAGGTACCTCCTCTGCTTCTTCTTTACTAACTTCTAGAATTATATAAAAACCTATATGCTCACACTTCATACCTTTGAGAAACTATTTTCCATCAAAAAAACATGTTTTGGTAGCACTACATACCTTTTCTTCTTTCTCCTTCAATGGCTTCAACTTATGTTTTACTCCATCCTTGGTCATGGTGTAGGTATTTGCTCACCCATCGTATATAGAATTCCTATCAAACTACCACATCCTACCCAACAACATATGACATATGTCTATAGGTATTATATCACATAGTACCTCATCTTGGTAGCTTCCAATCTTGAACTTCATGGAGCACTTCTCAATGACCATGACCTTGTGATCATCTTGCAGCCAAGAAATATGATATGGACATGGGTGTTTCTATCTCTTCAACTTCAACTTGGTGATCATCATTTCTGACACCATATTTTTAGTACTTCCACCTTTAATGATCACATCATAACACTTATCTTCACATTTTCATCTTGTACAAAACAAGCTCCTTCATAGATTAGGTTGATTCTCACCTATCAACATGACTCTTCTATTAACTAGGACTTCTCCTCCTTTAGCATCTTCAAAATATGGTGATCTGGCATCTTCATCAACATGTGCAACTCTAGCCTAGCCTTCTATTCTTTGATATGTCCTTCCTTAGCACTAGGTACATTCAAATGTTCTATACCCTTCTTCTCTATAGTGAAAGAATTTCCCACAAAAGCCTCCTCTTCTAGATCCTTGTCCTTTGCCTCTTCCTCTCTGATCTCTAATTTTCTGATCATGGAAATGATTGGAATTATTTCCCTTTTGGTTTTGATTGCTAATTCTAGCCTCATCCTTGTTCTAACCATAAATATGGCCTCCATAACATCATCCACCAGATCTTCCACGGTAACATATTCTACTATTCTTGTTGTCAAACTTCTTGCTTAGTTTCTCCTCAACTTTAAGAGAAAATTGGTATGCCTCCTCAATATTATTCATTCAAACTAGACTTAGATCGTCTTGAATGCTTAGCCTTAACCCATTAAAATAATAGGCAACTTTCTCCTTATTAGCTTCTACACAGCCAATTCTGATGAGAACTTGGTAGAACTCTTTGGAATACTCTCGAATAGATTTTCTCATTTGCTTCATCCCTTGCATTTTCTTCAACAAATCAAGCTCATAATCTATGGGAATGAATTATCACTTTAGTTTAGCTATCATCTGATCTCATCTAGTGATTTTTTCCTTTCCCTTTTTATTTTGCTACAATTGAACCTCCTACCACCAGATCGTTGCATGTCCCTTTAGTTTTGTCTTCACAAACTTGACAGGATCCTCAATATCTTCATACTCAAAGTACTCCTCTAGTTCATTAATCTAATTGATTAGCCCCTATGGGTTAAGGTTTCCTAAAAATGTGGGAACCTCAAACTTAGGTCTTTTTCCAATCTTCGAGATGGCCCTAAAAGTCCTCTCTTCTTTTGGGTTTAGAACTACCTCTACTTGGGTATTTTCTTCTACTTCATCCTCATCCTCACTTTCATCTCTTACAAGAATATGTATTCCTCTATGTATTTGATCTTCCAATGCTTGCATTTATCTTTGGAGGGCTTGGAAACCCTATGTTGTAACACCTATAGCTCTTCTACCATGATGTCTTCATGGAGGCATTTTTTCTCTTCTACTGAAACCCTAGTGCAAACTACCTGACAATTAGTGATCTAACTACACACTTAGCCCAAACCATAGTCCTAGTGTGAACTGCCTCATAGTTAGTGATCTATCCAGACACTCAATAACTCTAGCTCTAATAACACTTGTGAAGTGTGTTCCCCTTAATACCATAAACCATAACATAGACAAATAAATAACAACAAATGTAAGAATAAAATATGGACTTCTTATTTGCACTACAAATGTGGAATTATAAAATTCACAAATACAATATGCTAACCTACATAGGTACCTTCATTATAGTAGTCTACAAGACAAGCTGCGAACTATCACCCAGAGCTGTCCTCAACAATGTTTGTGTCTTTCTTAAATAGGCAATATTTTGTCACCTAAGAAGGTGTTAGACATTGAAACTTAACACCTAGGGCTGATAGGCCCTAGCAATACATATAGAGTTGGCCAAATACATCTTTGACAATTATTTTAAATATTTTGGGTAGCCCAACTTTGAAAGGCCATAACTCATGAAGTGTTGCTCCAATTGGCTATTATAATCACTTTCCAAAAATGATAGCTCCTGATCTACATGCTCAAAGCTATGTAAGTGCCCTTCCATCAATTTTTTGGACCTCATCCAAGCACTCTAAGGCCTCTAATGGTGAGCCTGAAGATTTTTCTAAAAAAAATAAACTGAAAATCTGCAATAACTTCTCTAATACTTAAGCTAGAGAAATGAGATTTTTATGGTAGGCTTACAACTCTAAAATTAACCTTCATGTAGAAAATGAGAACATTCTAAGCTCCTATGAGAAACTTACTAAAAATAGCAAGTTCCCATAAATAGTAACCACCCTATCTACTAGTCTTTATTAAAATAGAAAAGACTGAAATGAAAAGTATTTTTGGGTGATGAAAGATTGCTCTTACACCTAGGATGCTCCAACATCAATACAACTAAATGAGAGTTGAGAAAATCCCTCAAAAGGAGAAGAAAGATAGCTATACAGCTTAATTACATACAATACATAAGACTTAATATAGAAGGATTGGTAGAGAATGAAAGGACTATAAATAAATATGAAGTAATGATAGAACTACTAGAAAAGAATAGTGCTCTAATGATGGAAGCAAAATATCTAAAGACAAAACAATAAATTTAATCTTTCATATTAAATGAAGCCATTGAACAAAAGAAGAAAGCAATAGAAGATAAGCTCATAGGTGAGAAAGACAAAGGAAGATAGCTAGAATACTCAAACAAACATCATTTGAAGTTCAAAAGCTTACAAATACTGATCTTGACATCATAAATCAATTAGAAATTGCAAATCAGGAAGAAAACAGAAAAGATTTTAAGATCACAAATCTAAAGTTACAAAATGAGCAATTCAAGAATGAGTTAAGGCATGAAAAGGAACTAGTCATAGAATAAATGAGTAAACCAAATGAAGCAATCAAAAATTTTGAAGACATGAAGTCACCAAGAACGATAGACACATCAGGACTTGGATACAAGCAATTTTCAAATACTGAAGAAGGAGAATCATTCAAAAGTGGAGAACAAAGGAATGCAAAATCAAAAGGAAAACCCACATGTCAGTACTATGGAAAGACTGGACATACAAAAAATATTTGCAAAAGAAAAAATGGTAAGAAAACTCCTAAACCTAAGTCAAGTGGTAATTTTTCTAAATGCAAGAAAGTAGGACATCAAGATCATGAATATAGAATATAAAACATAGATTAAATTAGAAATGTATCTATATTCCAAGGTCACTACTAAAATTGTCAAAAGTATGGAAATAAGGCTTATGAGTGTAGACCTAAGAAGAAATCACATTGGTCACATGAAAAATAGACTTATGCAGCAAGGAAAAGCAATTACTATGACTGGGATTATAAATCATTGTATAATTGTCACTATTGTGGAGAATATGGACACATTCTAGAGAATTATATCAATACATATTTCAAAGGAAATTACAAGAAATGGCTCAATGCTGAGACACGTATGTTTTAGTTGTCTTAAAGTGGGACACATCAGTAAGAACTACAAAACCAAGACACCTGCACCAGTACTAAGAAATGAAAATGACAAACCATAAAAGAAGAAGACATGGATAGAGTTAGTAAGAGCTCGAAATAAAAAAGTAGAAGACACTTTGATCACCTTGTTAGAATGTTCAAATGGGAAGAGTACTTCTGAGAGGGGGGGTGAATCAAAAGTACCAACTTTTATCCTTTTAAGTCCTTATTAACATATAACTAAAAATAGATTGCATGCAATTAAACATATAAGCAAGCATGAAATGAAAACATGCATCACCACATAATGCAAGAGATATGGTAACCAAGAAACCCTCTAGGAATAAGAAGGTAAAATTGGGGTGGGAATGACACCCACAAAAATCACTACAGCAATATATATTCAACCACTTCTGATGGTCTGTCCTATGAAAGGCCTGCCCTATTAAAGGCTTTACACTATGTCAATAGTGACTAGGTTAAAGGATTTACAAACACTTTACATGAAATGTCACCCTATTAAAGGATTTACAATAGGTTGTTAAACCCACCTAATACATAAGATTTTCAATCATCTTCTCCAAAGGTTCTCCTACCTAGCTATTAAGCTAACCTATCAATATAGGATTTTAGCATCTGATACAATTGTGAGAAAGTATTATAAAATTTGACCTAATTGAATGCAATCTCAAATTTTTGGATTCAAGTACTAGATCTACTCTTCTCGTTCTAATCCTTGCTTGATCTAATCTCTATATGTGTTCCTTGTTCCTTGTGCTATTCTAACCAACTAGATATGAAATTGTTGCTTTGTTCCTCTAAGTCCTTCCTTCTTCTCACTAAAATTTTTCTATAATCTTCCCATACACTATTCTCTTCCACACATGCAATAGTTTTTTGACCTTTTAAAGAATGCAAAAACTTAGGGTTAGGTATGGATCTATGATCCATATTGAATCTCAAATTCCCGCTCAATCCTTGCATTTTTCTCATTTTTTGCATGCTTTCTCCATTTTTTTGATTTGCTACATGTTGATTTCATAGTTAATTGCAAGGATTCGATCTTATCTTCTTATCCTTTCATGAGTCATACAAAAACTATTTTACATCTTAGTTTGTGACGACGTAAACTCTTATGTTGATCCTAAGTTACTCGACACTTATTACATTACTGATCCTTGGCATGAATTAATTCCTAGATTACTCAGCATCTATTACTTTCCTGGTTCACTCAACACCTATTACTTTCCTAGTTTGCCTAGCATCTATTACTTTCCTGGTTCACTCTACACCTGTTACTTTCTTGGTTTGCTCAGCACCTGTATGTTCTATATTGCTCAACATTTGAACATTTCTAGATTACTCAGCACATACTACATTCTAACTTTCTTGACACCAACTATGACTCGACACCTATTGTAATATTGGCTTGGCATACATTGTGTACTTGGCATATATAGTGAAAATGGTTAAGTGTGTTGACACTCAATTGTCAAGACTATTATTTTGACCAACAATCTCCCCCTTTGACATGAGAGTCAAAAACACTTAACTAAGAATTTATGAACTTAATCTTATTGAGCACATTCTTTTATCTTATGACTCCCCTTGAGTTGATTATGCCTTGTCCATTCTTGAGACTGAAATTCGGTGGTAATGTGCCTGATTCTCTCTGTCCTTTGTCTTGTTCCTATATTCAAAGCCTGTATACTATATTTGATCTATGTGAAGTTCAAAATTTTGCATCTCCCCCTTTCTCCTTTATTACTAGTCTCCCCCTTTTTGGCTATTTACAAACTTTCCACATTATTCTCAAAATGAATGAGAGAATGTAATAAAAAATGATTCAAAATTTGGTATTCTAGTATCTGCATATATACATATCTCCCTCATACTTTATCTCCCCCTTTTTGACACTGATGTCAAAGGGTTCTATGGAGTAATACCATGCTTAGCCAAAAATGTGTTATTTACCTCCAGGAGTATTTTCAGAGCTGCATCCCAATTTGCTAGTGCAATGTCTATTGACTTATGCTAGATGGAAATCTCTACTGCTAGATGTATAAGTCCATCTAAGGTAAAAAGATTTGAATCTTTATTGAAGACTATTTTTGCATACATTTTCTCCTTATGGAGTACCTCTAAGTGAGGGGTTATAGAGGACTAAATTTGCATCAACTTAGCTTTTGTATTTGCCTCCTCTACTATTAATATAGCTAATTCTCTTTGTGTGTGAAGCATTTGAGAAAAATGCTTCTCACTCTAAGCTAGATTAGTTGGGAGTTGCATACTATAAATCTTTAGATTTCTCTCCAAGCTCAGTATCCTCTGGCTAGTCTCCTATGTGAAGTTGGAAAAATCACACAACTTGTGGTATACAAAGAATATATTCCCAAGTACAATTTTTACCCTATCCAATTTCTTAGCCAGCTCAACTTGAGATAGTGCTATATCACCAAATATTTTCTCATTTACCTTTCCTTGGAACTTCCTTTCTAACCATTCCATTAATTTTGCATTTGTATCATGGTCTTCATTTGTCACCTAGTCAACTATGTCAAATAGTTGTTCTATTATTGGCCTTGACTCATTAGGTGTCTGCAAGCTAAAGGCATCCATGAAGATGTCCTTTATCTCATTCAGTGCTTGCCTATATTTATATTCTTTTCTCAATACCTCTTGTCTCCTTCTATCCAATGAACTCTCTATTTCATTAATCTTCTCCTCAGTGAGAGTGTTGGATTCATAGTAAGGTATTGTGATTTCCTCATCAAGCTCAAGAATTCCATACTGAAGTTTCTTAGCTACTTTTTTTGAGCTCAAACCTAGTGTATGAATTTGTAATGCTAGTATTTTAGTGCTCCACTTCTAAAGAGTTTGAGTAGGAGTACCTATTTTGGGTAGTTAAACTAAAGTTTGTATTGCAGATTTCTCCTTATCTCTTGTCTCTTCCTTCTCTTCTATTTGTTTATCCTTTTCACTATCAATGGTTGGGGGTGTGTTTTTTGGCTGTACTAATTTTTCTTTGTCTTCCATTGTTGCTACACTTGAAACTTGAAGTGCATCTATGACTACTTTTGGTGGAGATGGTGGAGGAAGGAATAGGAGTCCAGTAGTTTGAGTGGTCAAAAGTGGTTCTTGTGTTTGTGCCTTGACTTCTTTAGATTCTACTACTAACTTTTGCAATTCATCAACACTGACCAATATTGGCCTTGAACATAATCTAGCTACTTGTGGTGATTGGTCAAGGATCTTTGTAAGATCTTCTACAGTCAAAGGATTGATGTTTTGACAAGAAGTTTCAATAACATCTTTAATCTTGATAATCGCTACAGGTGTGAACATGGCATGAGGAGGGCTAGGAGGTGGTAGTTACGTGTCTTGCACACTTTGATCTTGTTGTTCTTTTGTGCCCTTTTCTTCTCCTTTGTATGATTCCTCCTCTTTCTCTTCCTTTTTCTCCTCTTCATCTTGCTTCTCTTCTTCCTTCTTTTCCTCTTCCTTCTTGTCTTCCTCCTTCCCTATTTCTTTCATTTCCTTTTTCTTGGTCTAAATTTATGTCTTATATTCTTCATCAAACACATCATCAATTTTCTTGTATATTATTTTCCACAATCTTGTGGATTTGCTAACTACATCTTCAATTTTATTTTGCAATATACAAAATTCTCTATACTTAGGAGTAAATCTACTATTGTACCTCTTGACTTTATTATTTATTTGACTTTTAGCCAAGTCGGGAAATAATCTAGCTAAAGTAGATTCCCTTATTTCCTTTTCCATTTGCAAGTAAAAATGCTGTTTTTCTTCTACAATTTTATACAATTGTTTGGGCATTGAGCCATCTAGCTCTAGAGGTGTGTGCTTGTACTCAGCCATCATTGTATACATAGATTCCTCTATTTTATTTTTCTCTTCCTTTGTGAGCTTATTGAAATCTAAATTCTTTAAATCTTTCAAATCATCATTTCTAATCTTTGTACATAATTTATCTATGGCAGACTTAGGTGGATGACTTACCACTTTGAACTAGCTATTATCATCTATCTCTATCTTTTCTTCATCTCAGTCAAGTTGAGCTACATATTTTCTTCTCTTCCTTGGCTCTTCATCAATCTCCTTGGTGGCTTTCTTCTTCTTTTCTACCTCTTCTTTAGCCTTTTGAGTAGTGGCTCTGGTGGCAGCTCTGGTAGTAGGCTTCTTTGGTGCAGGTTTTGCCACTTTCTTTGCTTTGGGTTGAGGAGGAGGTAGAGTTTTAGCCTTTCTTTTATTGACTTTGGTTTTGATAGGTGCTTCCTTGGCACCTTCTTCCTTGTCCTCACCTAGGCCTTGTGTTAATTGTAGAGGTTCTTGTTTTGGCTCTTCCTCTTCATCTTCTTATTCTCTTGCTTCCTCTTCTTTTGTTGTGCCTACTTCTTCAACACCAAACCTCTTCTTGATCTTCTTAATCAATTTTTCCTTCTTTATCACTACTATGGTTGTCTTAAGGTCTATCATCATTCTTGATTTGACAATGTCATAAGTTCCAAAATGTTTTGTAGCCTTGTCAATTTCCTCTACAAGTAGAGTTGTTATTGTTGCTGAGGATTCATCAACATCAAGTTCATAACCCAATGGCCTAAGCCATCTCACTCTAGGTATGACTGCTTCTATATAAGTGTAATCAATATCCACATGAGAGAAAATGTCCTTTACATGTTGTTCAACCAGTGAGACTAGTATCCTCACTCTCTATTTCGTGGACTTCTTAAAGTCCTCAAAATAGCTAGTCATTTGGGCATCCAAATTCTCACCCATCTGCTCAATGAATCCATTGATTTTCTCAAAAATGGTATTATTCTGATCCCAATTCACCTTGCCTACTAAAGGGAATTCTTTCATAATATAGAAAAACATACAAATCAAAATTGAGCCAAATTTGCACTGAGCTCCCTTAGACTTCCTTATAGCTCCCAAATTCTCATTGATCAGTTGTAACATGAGCTCTGCAAGATCATATGTATGATCTTTCTTAACCAATTAATATGCTACATCTAATACAATACATGGTACACTATTTAATCTACTTGACTAGTAGAATTTGTGGGATATGACTCTCACAGAAAAATCTAGTAGGGGTTTTGTAATGGTGTCTATTGTCATTCCCCTATTATTCTATTTTGAACTTGTATTCTTCTCTATGGCTTCCCTTTCATCACTTCTTAAGGTATTTGGCCGATCTAGGGTTGGAATACCAGTAACCCTATGAACAATTTTCTTTGTAAACTTCACTATCCCTATCTTTAACCAAAAGGCTCCATTGTGGATTTTGCTCAACACCATGTGTATCCATTCTATTTTGAAAATAGTAGGGAAAATTAAGCCTTTGGTTAGACCCTTCTTCTCAACTATGGAGAATTCATCTTTAAATTTTTAATTATCACAAAATTTATCAAATGCATTAAAAATCTCCTATGGCTCCAACTTTGCAGTCATGAAACTTTTGAACATCTTCAACCATAACAAAATTATTAGGTATTATGGATAGGGCACCAATGGGATCATTCTTATAGGAAACTTTAGGAATGGGCCTAAACTCTGGCTATTTGACTTCATTACTAACAAGTTGAATTTTGACTTTCCTTCCCTTTAGTGGTTTTTGAACTAGATGCCATCATTTACCTAACTAGGGTTTTAAAAATAAGCTTTCAAACTCTTCGTAGCTTGGCACTTGAATGAAATACCTATGAATCGATGAAATCAAGTTGAATTGATGTTGGAATCATTGCAAATCATTGTTTAATCACTATAGAATTGCTTCTTCGCTCTGCTCAACTTCACTTTGTGTTTGAATGATTCAAAAATGAATGATTTTCAACTTTATTAGGTTCAAAAACCTAGCATTTGTTGCATTTGTGATTACAATTGTACACTCGGCATCTAATATCACATTTTATTTGGCATCAACTAAAATTGTCAATTGCTCAGCAACCACTAACATGTCTTACTCAGCATCCACTAGACTGTTCAACTTGGCATATACTAGAGTTTCACTTGGCAACCAAAGATAGCTTGGCATCATTTCTCATGCATATTTCTTCTTTGCAATACTTCTATGCTTTCTTGGGCTGATGTATGAGACATCTTTGTATGTATTAGCCCTATATGTATCTATCTTGTCCTTAGTTGGATGAGGTATGATCACTTGACCTTTTGGGTGAAGTTATCTATCAATTTGATGTGTTGCATTCACCTTTCTTCTTCCATGTCTTATTAATTTGTCCTCTTATTTTTTCAACATTAATCTTCTCTTTTCCTTTGTTGACTTCAGTATTTGGTGCTTTTGACTTTGTAGGATAGTTTCTACTAATATGACTAGTCTTCAAACAACTAAAACATGTAGTTTGGTAAGCCACCTACTATAACTTCCCTTGAAATGTGTTCTTATGCAATTTTCAGGAATGTGTCCATACTCTTAACAATAGTGACAGCTAAACCTGGTATTGTAATCCCAATTATAGTGATGCACATCATTGAGTCCTCTTGCAGGCCAATTAGGTGTCCACATAGGCTTTGATCTACATTCAAATTCTCTATGTCCATACTTTTTACAGTTGTAATAGTGACCCTCAAATCTTCGTGTCCTCATGCTCTTGGTTCTATAGTCTTGTGTTGAATGTTCTTTCTTTTTTCACTTGCGACAAAAGTTTTCATTTATAGGCTTATCATGTTGATGACTATTCTTGCTTCTACACAAATTATAGGTATGTCCCTTTCTACCACAGAAATGACAAGTAGGTTTAGTGTTCTTACCTTTGTTGCTTCTTTCTTCAGCAATCTTGGATGATTCTCCTTTTTTAGTGCTGATGTAGCCAAGTCCTGGAGTATCATTACTAACGCTTGGTGATTTCAGCAATTGCTCAAAGTACTCGATGGCCTCATTGGTTTTGTTTTAACTTTCTACTATTTCCTTTTCTCTCTTCAATTCATTCTACAATTGTTCATTCTGCATCTTCAAGGTGGAGATCTCAATGTCCTTCATGTTTAGCTCATGATGAGCATTCATCATCTGGCTAAGGGTGTCAAACTGCATGTTTGAAATCTTTTCAAATTCAATTGTCTTCTCTTCCAGTCTATTGGTGAGATTTCTCTTGTCATCTTCTATCATGGCCTTGTCTTCAATAGCTCTTTTCTTTGGTTCATTAATCTCACATAGCATCATGGCTTGTGATTCTTGTTCCATCTTAAGAGATCTTATCTCTTCTGCTTGAGCCCTATTTTTCTCCATTAATTCTGCTATTGCTGCATTAAATTCCTTGTAATTTCAATTGGAAAACACTTGTGTGATGTCAATCTCCTTGTAATGTATTTCATTTTCAGCTATGGCTATCCCCTTCCTTCTTTTCAAGGATTTTCTCAATTCCTCCCTAGCTTCCTCTACTTTGTGTAGAGCTAGTTGCACATTAATCACTTGATTGTAAATAATCTCCCCAAGTTTGAAAATTTCCATCTTCTAATCTTTTTCTCCAAGCTATTAAGCTTCTCCTTGAGAGAACTTGGCTCTGATACCAATTGTTGGAATGTTCAAATGGGAAGAGTACTTTTGAGAGGGGGGGTGAATCAAAAGTACCAACTTTTATCCTTTTAAGTCCTTATTAACATATAACTAAAAGTAGATTGCATGCAGTTAAACATATAAGGAAGCATGAAATGAAAACATGCATCACCACATAACACAAGAGATTTGGTAATCCAAAAACCCTCCAGCAATAAGAAGGTAAAACTAGGGTGGGAATAACACCCACAAAAATCACTTTAGCAATATATACTCAACCACTTCTGATGGTCTACCATGTGAAAGGCTTGGCATGTTAAAGGCTTTACTTTATGTCATCACTTATTACATTACTGATGCTTAGCATGAACTAATTCTTGGATTTCTCGACATCTATTACTTTCCTGGTTCACTCAGCACCTATTACTTTCCTGGTTTTCTTGGCATCTATTACTTTCCTAGTTCACTTAGAACCTGTTACTTTCCTCATTTTCTTGACATCTGTATATTTAATATTGCTCAGGATCTAAACATTTCTACATTACTCAACACATACTATGTTCTGACTTTCTTAGGACCAACTATGGCTTAGCACCCATTGAAATTTTAGCTCAGCATACATTGTGTACTTGGCATATATAGTGAAAATGGTTAAGTGTGTTGACACTCAATTTTCAAGACTATTCTTTTGACCAACACACCCAATCTGATGGATCTAGTGATCACACCACATCTCACTAAAAGAAAGATGTATGTAGGAACTATATAATTAAAATCTATATTTTACATTAGTTCCTATTAAAGTGGTGAAAATATATATCTACATAATTGGAGATGTAATGGGAAATGTTAGAAATGAATATTCAGTAACTACCAAGAATTAGTGGTACAATCTATATTGACCAAGCCTTGTAGTATAGATTGAGTGATTGAGAAGGATTACATATTGACTAAGTAAATTGGTTATGACTGAGTACATAACTTTGATTGAACTAAAGTTAAGGCTGAGCCTAACTGTCATACACTAAGTTTGAGAACATTTATTGTAGACCTAAATTGAAAGATCAAAGGTATATATTGAATTTGAATGATTATGTTTCTTACCCATGGATCAAAGGGTTCCCATAAAGATAAAAAAGTGATCCCAACAACTAGAGAAAGGAACCACAAAAAGTTATCATCAATTTTTTAAAGAGAAGTATTGCTCTTATTTCCAAGTAAGGTATTTTGTGAAAAGATTTCATTTAAAACCTTAGTTCACAATGGCATTTGGAAGTGAAATGTCAAATTATAACAATGCATAAATCATAATGAATGATTGTTGACCTCCACCAAATTTCAAAAATATAGTTAATATTGAAACCCCTATTGATAATGTTGGATTGTTTTAATTTATTCAACCTAGATTCTTGATTGTGCAAAACATCAGATCATGTTATCAATGTAAGATTGGAGAAATTGAAGATTTCAAAATTAGGATAGCTTATGACAAGTTATGTGTAGATGGAATTCTAAAAGATTAATTTGATATTGTTATAGAGAAAGGGCTAAATTGTGCCTGAGATTTTCCTAAAGTTTTCAAGGATGAATGGATAAAAAAAAAATTAAGCCAAGTTCACAACATGAAAGTATGGTTGGAAGGCAGACCAATCAAGATCAATAAGGAAATCATTTGAAGAGTGATTGGGTATCCTACATTGGACTGACCTAAGAGAATAAGGAGTGGTACATGGAATGAAATTGAAAACCTAACCAAGGAAAAGTGTAATGATTGTGGAATCTCAATACACAACATTGAGGATCCACTAATTGAATTTGTTGTTTGTGTGATCACACAAAAGTTTAATCAATCTAGCAGATTGAAAAATGTGTCATATGTGGGATACCAAATTGTGAAGAAAAATCATGCATAAAATCTTGTCAAACTATAGTTACAACAACTTAAAAAGAACCTAGAAGCACTAAGAAAAGCTAAGAACACATCGTGTAAGTTTGGTTCCCTATTATTTTTTATATGTTTCTATGTATAGAACTATTTTCTTACTATTGGAAAGGTAGCATGGGATAGAAATAGGACTATTTTAGATCAAATAAATGACCTAATAAAGAGGTTGGGAGATAATTCTACAGTAGTCATGGACAACTATTTTAAATAATTCAAAACTAAAATGAAGAAAATGATGAGGATTTCAAAATTAGTTGTAGATAGATATTATGATGAAATATGTTTTATTATGGATACATATTTTGTGTATGCACAAGTAGTAATACCAAGGATAGCATGGTTGAGGCCTATATCCTATGAGGTTAATGTTGATGACATATTAGTAGAAGTCACTACACTATTGCCAGAATACATAGATGCTAGTGCCAAGTTGTTTGGCACATATGAAACAGTTTTTGTTGAGCTAAATGTTGAAGGTGGCACACCTAAGGTAGGTAAGAAAAGAAAACTAAAAGTTTTTGAGGCAAGTAAAATAGAAGAAGTAGAAGGGTCAGCTCAATGCTCAGAGGCCAATGAAGGAAAAGGAAAAGAGCTTGTAGTTGTAAAATAGAAGGCCATAAAAAAAAAAGGATGTTTGTAATAATCACACCTAAGGTAAAGGAAGACCTTCAAAAAGATATGCAATAAATGGTAACACCATCAAGGCCGAAGGAAAATATTATCATTACAAGAAGGAGGTCAACACAAACTACTACCAAGCTACTATCAAGAAGCCCATCAAAGAAGAGAAAGTAGGTAGATGAGTAACTAAAACCAAAGAGGAAGTTGATAGTTGTACAAGAGGAGGAAGGAGAAGAAAGGATAGAGTCTAATGAAACTAGAAAACTACAAGTTGTAAAGAGACTCACTCTAATGAATGTGGATCAAATATGTGAAATTTGATAAAATTAGAAATTATTTTCACTCTTAAAGACTTACAGTATGATACTTCAAGAAATGAAGATCAATATAAACTTGAAGAAGCTTTAATTGATATGCTAATCAAGTTTAGGCATACACCCATGGAATTTAGAATTGGAATTCCTAACAGATTCTATAGAAGAGTGGATGCCAAATGGAAATGGGAATTGACCATAGAGAAGAAAATAAGAGAAACAACATTGGTACATGTAATGCTAGATTTGGGAAAGACACATATGTCTATAGCCATTTAAGATTATGTTAAAAATCTTATGCCAAGGGATAGGGCATACAATTTTTTAAAGAATAAAGTTCTTGAAGTTGAGGAAGCCAATATTAAATTTTGGAAAGAAATATTTGGGGTACTTACTCCAATTGTAGAGGTGAGGGAAGGTCAAGATGCTATAGAACTTGAAGATGAAGAGGAGTAGGAAGTAGCCAAGCTAGCATTATAAATGGAAGAAATTATCATTGGAATTTAATTTAAGAACATTATCACAACTGAGTATGATATTAACATCCCTCCACCTAATCCAACTATACTCACTAAAGAGGAAATCCAAGGATTGATGAAGGACTCAAGAAAACTATGTACAAATCAAATTCTATTACAGGTAATTGAATATCCAAGTCTTGAAGATAAGAAGACTGGTTATGGTATAGTCACACTAATCATAGAGGCTACAAGCGTTGAGCAACTTGGTAAGGCATTGATTATATATTCACCACTAATGACTTGTATGAAAATTTTGAGAAAGGAATTAAATCTTGAGAAAGTTTCAACCACAAAATTAGTAGATGAAGAAATAACATAGAAAGAGAAAGAGGTTTTTTAAGTTCTCATTCAAATGTCAAGTACAAACATTATAGAACCTACACCAATGACACCTATACAATAGGTGATATCTATGTTGGAGTTCTTGCTGGAAAGATACATATTAGGTGGATTTAAACCTAATGCCAAGAAGCAATAAAATAGGGACAAGCCTAAGAATCAACTAAATCCTATATTCAATAGGGCTAAATCTTAGTACTAGGCCAGCATTAACAAAATCATCAGGACTCACTTCACTTTAGGCTCTGTAGGGCCAAGGTAGGAAACCTTAGGGATTGATCTTGCTAATTTGATACTCTTCTCTTCAAGACTATCCACTATAGTAGAAATGGTTAATATTCTTCTATGATTTGTTGATAAAATTCTTGATCACAATAGCTAACTATAACCAAAAGGTAGATGCAAATAAGTAATGCCCAACACTTTTACTTCTTTAATACATAAAATGGTAAATTGATTTTTTTGTTATGTATTTCCTACAATTAGGTGAATCATCAACTTGTTCTTAAACATTTAATTGACCATTGTCTTATCCATTGATATATAAGTCAAAATTAACAAACTTGGACCTATTTAATCAACTTGTGATTAAATTTTTCAATAGTGAGCTCTAAATTTCATTCTTACCATATCCTTTTTATAAACCCTAAATCCTATCAATTACAGAGAGTGATTATTTGATTCTTTGAATTAGCAACAATCAATAAGAGATACACAATTTGTGTGAATTACATTAAACTGATTGAAACTTGTTCATTTCAATCTCAAGATTATAGATATATAAGAAAGGAGACAAGACTCAAAGACAAAGATATACAGGGAAATTCCTTCTTATATTAACTTCCTTTGAAAATGGTTACAATACTAAGAAAGACTCAGAAAATAACTCAAAAACAAGCCATTGATACTAGATGTTCACTACATATATTCAAGTATACAAGAACTGATTACATTCACAAACTAATAGGGAAAAAACTAAGTGGACTATAAAAAATGCATAGGAATAAGAAAATTCTATAGATAGCTTGACCTCTACTCCACATCCTAGAAATCCATATATAGGATTAAACAAGCTATAGATGGGAGGAGGACACATGTCAAAATAAGAATGGTTACAAAAGGTGGTAAGATGAGAACAAAAAGATATAAAACATTCTTTAAAAGTTTTATTAGAAAAGGAAAGTACTTGAGAAAGTCAACAAGTGAAAATTTATGTCATGCATTTTTACTTTGCTCCCCTTTGTCCTTTATTATCATCAGTGAGTAATATCTCAACTACTTCCTGGTAGCAAAGCCTTAATCTATCCCACTGCTTCCCAAACATAAATCTCTCTTTTGATGGGCCACTCTATTGTTCCAACCTCTTCCAAGTCCTAAGTGGCTTTAGTCCACTTGGCATCCTTAATGGCTTTAGATTCAATAGAAAAAAATTTCAATTCTATTTTTGCTTTGAATGGGGAATTTATTTATTTATTATAAGGGGCATCAAAGATATCTTCAAAAAAATTCATAGTGGCCTCCTAAGTTAGAATGGCGCCAAAGGAATCAGACCATTCATGTCAATCCCTTGTTGTACTAGTCGCATCCAAGATTGATGGTATGTAGGGTTGTATTCCCTGAGATAAAAATTTTAATTTTCCTTGTATAAATTGCAATTTACCAATGAAGAAGCTAATTTAATTCCTTGATTACCTATAAGCCCTCCTTCATTTTGATTATCCTATTAGGAAAATATGGCTTTTTAGCCATCAATACAATGAGCCTTTCTAAGAACTGTGTGTATGGTCCCTATATATTGAATGTGGGTGATATCCATGAAAGTCCCTCATTGTAAAATTACTCATCATTTTGTAAATCAACACAAAAATTGTGAGCCTATTGTGATATATTCTTTAGAGTTTCAACTTTGTGGCTCATCAAGCTCTTAAGGATAGTTTTCCTTATCTCTTTGCCTTGCTAAGTAGGTGGAGCATCAATGCTCATTCTCTTTGGTTTTGTTGTATCCTCTTCCCCCAAATCATCTCTTTGTGTTGGGACCTCAATTGTGTCCCTAGTTGGTTGCTTCTAATCTTCCTACTCTTATCAATGTACTACAACAACTACCTACTCTGCATAAACAAGTTGCTCTCTGAGAGATGCAACCTCATCCTCAAGTGCTTGGACCTTAGCCTCAAGCTCTACAATCTTCTCCTTGTATACATGGCTTTTTCTAAGTGGCATGTATGAACTTAGAAAGTGTGGTCTTAATCTCCTCTGCCTTGACCTCATTCATAAATGAGAAATACTTCATGGCCTTTGAGATTTCTATACCAAAGGTGCCCTACAAAGTCTACACAATCATGTTTTCATGTTTTGTGCTCCACACATCCATCAGCTTTGGTTTATTTGATGATAGATCAATGCTTCAAATTGCTAGAGATTTGGTATCTTTATTGAATCTTGTTCCTCTTTACATCCCATCAACACCAAATGCCTCATATGAGATGGAAATCTCTTCTCTCCTTATCTGGTTAGGCATAAAAGATTTCTCCAAATCCATCTAGGCACTAACAACATGTCACTCCTCTGCACAAGGTCCCTTGCCTCCTCTAGAGTCATGTTTTCACTCTTAGGCTCATAGGCATGTAAATTCTCCACCATTTCTAACTTCTACTCATCTAATTCTCCTAGCTTCATCTTTAGTACCAACTCACTCTATTTTATCTTATATAAAAAACTCTTGAACTGAGTTGATTTGATGAATACATCATCTTCCATGAATTTTTGGGCCTGAATGATCCTATCATCTAGCCTCATTTTTGCTAGTTCAATGTTAGTAAGTGTATTCTCAGCTACATTAATCCTATCTTGGAGATGGCTCTACCTTAAGTTAGCAAAATATTGACTATTTCCAAGTTAAATCTGTAGGGTCCTATGTTTCACCTCTATAGGAATATGGATAAATTTTTGTCTTTTGTTCCCTTTTGTGACCCATGATGCCTCGGGAGTGTTATCTTCCTCTATTTCTAGAGTCACATTAGGTTCAAGGTTGTCTAGGCACACCCTTTCTTCTTCTCCCATAAGTCCCTCTAGCATTTTGGACATAATCTCAACATGTTCACTGACCATCTTCCTAATCTTATGAGGATAGGGGACATCCATATAGAATCCCATGAAAGTGGAATCTATTCTCTTCATTTCCCTCTCTACCCTCAAAACATCATCCAACTTTTCTAGTTTATCAACTACTTCACCCTCTACAACTATGTTTGGAATAACATCTTCATGTGGTAACTCCTCCGTGCTAGGTAGCACATAGTTCCTTATCTCCTTTAGGGTGCTTCTTATCCAATTGTTAGGATCATACATCCTATAAGGACTAGTTTACAAGTTGTAGTGGTGGAGGAAAGAATGGATATGATCAAGGTCCTCTTTTCTAATTGAAAAGTCCCCCACCCTGAGACATCTACACAAGAAAGTGCCTTTATGCACTTTAGGCCCTAGATATTCCCTATTAACTATAAAAAAATTCCATTATACCCAACCTAGAAGGAATAAAATTTGGTAATATGTGGGGTGGTTGGGGAAAACCATAGACTCTCATCAAAGAAAAAGTTGGAAATAAGAAAATGTCCCCCCAATTACGATCTAATCTTTTACCCTCAAGAAGCAGGGCTGGTCTTAAAAGGCTTTTTAAAATCTTAGGTGTGCTAAAGTAGCCTAAATCTAAAATTCTCATTATTACAGTACTAAAATTATTAAAGAATAAAATAGAATTAGAAAAATGATAGTTATTTTCCCATACCCATGTTCACAACTGAACTAGTAGCTCTCCATTTGCATCAGATGTATGATCAATGAAATTAGAACTCACATACCCCACATTTTTGTAGAGGATCAAGTGCATCAATAGTGAATAGTGATAGAACCTAAAATCTTTTAATTCTCCACTCTAAGCTCAAGCAATATTTTCTCTCATCACCTATAAAAATGTATTCAACATAGTCATACATGCCCCCCCCCCCCCAACCATGGTAAGAGTCTTACATGTCTCTAGAAATAATGAATTTAGCTCCATATACCATGTAAATTCCATCTTTGCCAACCACCTTGTGGATACCATATACTATTTTTACAAGTAATTTATAATTTTTCCAAAGGTATCATTTTGTCCACCTTCTTAGGGTAATCACCCACACTCTTTAAATCCGTTGGGATATATTGTAGCATATATTTCCCAATGTAGGCCTTAGTATTTCTCTCAAAATTCTTCTACATATCCTCCAAATCTACAAGTTGGCCCATGGCTCCATCCAATCCAAAAGCTCCAATGAATGAAGCATGGTGAAGTGTACAAAGAAAAGTTTTGTCTTTCCTATGGAAGGATTTGGTGGCCAAATTCTACAAATGAAATAGGGCCTTCATGAATTCCATATCCATGAAAACCTCTCAAAATATCAACTTCACCTAGTTCTTCCATGAATTGCATAGTGGGATCTTCTTTTCTCTGTTATGGTAGAAGTATTTGAATAGGTTAGAACCAATGACACCAAGGCATACAACATCTTTACAAAGAACATATGGGTCAATGAAATCATGGCATTTGAGTAACCAGGGAAAAGCTTAATCCACTCTTCAAAAAACCTATTAGGTTTTCTTTCTCACATATTCCCTCCTTTAGAAGTTGAAGTCTCTACAACCCCCATAGCTAATGCTTGAAAAAGAGGCCAGTATGGGGGCCAACCTTAGAGTATGAGACCTATTGAGAGGCATTTTTGTAGATGATAGAGACACCATAGGTATGGGCATTGAGGGATGGAGGTTGATTATGCACGATAGTTTAGAGAGCACTCATCACTGAGGTATACAGATCTAGTAGAGCCTATTCCTAGTATCGATGAGCAATCAAGTGGAGGAAAGGATGGAGATGATGATGGTGGACAAGGCCAAGCAATAGTGGTACTACCACATAGGATTATTACATAGGGTCTAATATAAAGGCCAGTGGATATGGATGAAAGGAGGTTTGGAGGGATCTATGGCCATGATGGGGTCAAGTTGAGGGGAGTTATTGGCAGTGGTGTAGGGTTCAACCAATGGGTAGGTGATGTTGTGTCTAGCAAGACAGAGTAGATAAGGGCTAGGTTACCTGATGATTTGCAGTTCATTTGGTGATAGAGACTATGAGTATAGGTTTCAATGCCAAGTACATAGCGATTACAGCCACAGGGGTAGTAGTAGGTACTATCACAAGAGAAACTACCACCCAAGAGGCCTGTTGGGTCATCGGATATAGAAATGCAAATGAGTGCTAGAGAGGCACAAATGAGCTAGTTGATGAGCACCCTACATGATTTTATTTCTTTGATGACACTAAGGCCACCACTGCCACCAAGGACTAGGGCCTCACCTTCCCTATAATTCTAAGGGGCCCTATCTATAGCCACCCCCTTCCTACCCTACCCTTCCCTATAATAGATGGGGATCGGGATCAAGATCGGGATGGGCAACCAAACCATTATAGACCAGTCAACTAGCCATAGCCATACCTATCACATTGATGAAAAGTGTCACTAAGCATGTTCCATGAGATGAGAGGAGTTCCCCCAGTGATCAGGGATATTTAGAGTAGATACCAATGGATGAGTCAAGTCGTGAGACATAGGGTTGAGATATGCATCATATTATATTGCACTTTTATTGATGTATCATCTGTATTATATTTGAGGACCTATTTATGTCCATATGGATATATTGTGGCCTATTTATGTTCATTCTGATGCGATCATTTTGAGATCCACATTGATGTGATCTATTTTGATATCCATGTTGATGCGATCCATTTGATATTCATTTTGATGTGATCCCTTTGTAATAAATGATTATCTAGTCATTGAGATATTTTGACATAGCACTTGTTGTATTACAAACTTGTGTATGCATGTGTTGGTGTGATTTGATTAATATGATAGTTGTAGAGATTGATGCATTGTAGATTATTAATATAGTAGGTAGAATAGTATGATATGTGAATAGTTAATGAAATAGCTTAATAACATGAATGAGTGAAATGTGTTAATGAAATTTGTGAAGGAAATGTTAAGTAACAAGATGCATGAATAAAATAAATGAAAAGGTAAGGTAATGATATGAATGTAATGAAATAGGTGTAAATGAAATAAAATGAAATGTGGTGAAATGAGATGTAATGTGATTATATGAAATAAACGAAACATGATGACTAAAAATATGATGTAATGGTATGAATGTAATAAAATAGGTGTAAATGAAACATAATGAAATGAAATGTGGTAAAAAAAAAATTAATATAATGAAATGAAGTGTGATAAAAGGAAATGTGATGAAATGAAATGTGATAAAATGATGTGTTGTGGTAAAATGAAATGTGATGTAATGAAATGATATTGATAAAATGATATGTATTGTGGTAAAATGAAATGTGATGTAATGGAATGAAATGTGATAAAATGAAAATAAAGATAATGAAATAAAATGGAATGAAAAGGGATGTGATAAAATGTGATTAGTATGTAATGGATGAAATGAAATGAAAGTAGATGCGCAAGATGAAATGATAAGTGAAATGGGGTAATAGGACAAGTTTAAAAAAAATGTAATTAGATGAAATGGGGAATGAAACGAAAAAAAAAAAGTAAGTAAAACATGGTAAAATGTGGGAAAAGACAAAGAAGTGATATAAGAATGAGCATGATAAAATGCAAGGAGCCAAAACAATGTGATCAATGGGATGAAGAGAAATGAAACATGGTGAAATGAAACAATAATAAAAAAAAAATGAAATGTGATGAAATAAAAATGATAGATGGAGTGAGACCAAAAGTGAAATGTGGAAAAATGTAATGAAGAATGAGATGATAAAAAGGTGATGAAAGATAGAAAAGGGGGGATGAGATGAATGCAATTGAAAAATGGAAGCAACTGATGGTGCCAGAGATGAAAGATGTGATGGAATAGGACTCTACCTTCGATATTTGAAAGTCACAAATGAAACATGAGATGCATGAAATATGATATGTGGTGCTATGTGTAGTGACCCAAAATTGTTTGAGATTCAAAAGTTGCACAATGTAATATGAGGTAAAAATAGGAGAAATCAGTGACCATGATTGTTTGAGATTCAAAAGTGACAAAATGCAATAGATGGAATAGATGATATGCCAGAATGAAGTGTGATGTAAGGTAATAGTGGTGTGATGAAACAAATTCCACAATAACTGAGTCTTTAAATGTTCTTGAGTATGTTGCCATATGTTCTGTTGTCTGATAGCCTTACTCGAATTGTTTGAGATTTTTTTTTATCGACATTTTTTTGGATGTGGGTGTGTTATCCTAATTTGTGTGCCAACCATGTGTTTTTAAGGTACCCAAGATGAAAATGAAAACAAAATGAATGTAACTAAACTATCACTTTTTGTAAAGAGATGCAAATTAACTATCATCACAGATCATTTAATAAAAAATAACCAAGTACAACCACCACTAGTTCAGCTATGGTTATATGAATATTGTATCACACCAAGAAATAATGTACATGAAAGATAGGAAAACCATTAAAAATAGAAACTATAGTCATAGTAAATGAAAATATCCAGGCAAATAGTCCTATGTAAGATAAAGAACCTCACCTCAGATATCATACAAAATTGGTTGAGGTATACATGGTCTTCTAGGCAAGAGGAGGCACTTACAAGTGGACACCAATAATGCAAAAATCAAAGGATCACTAGAAAAAAATAGTGAAAAACCAAAGGCAAATAAAATATCATGACTTCATCATGGTACCTCTAGTTAAGTACATCATTGAAGTACTAGAAGCTTATAATAGTAGAAAAACTATTATTTATGAACTAGCAGTGCTAATAGTTGTGTGTAATAGTGTCAAGTTTTTCCAATTCATTTTGGATGAAACTATTGTAGGATTCCACTAACAAAACATGGGATGTGTCAGTGATGATTCAGCAGCGAATTCTAGCTAGCAATATGCATCAACATGAATTAGAGTGTCTGAGTGATAGAGTTGAGTGGTAGGAGTACCTAGTACTAGTATGACAAGATCGAAAGAGTGGACACATGGAAAGGGTGGGGATGTGGGAGGCGTGGTGAGTGAAAACCATAAATAGGTGAATAATATGCAAGAAAAATGAAATATGATAAAGAGTAAAACATAGTTGTTGATTTTATAAAGAAGTTTGTGCAAATGTGTAAGTGGAAGTATGTAAGGCTCACCAAATTAGTCACAATAAGAAGATGATGCTAGCCAGGGAATGTGGGTGAGGCAAGGATGAAAGGAAAAGTGCAATCAAAAAACTTCTGGGAAACTGGTGTATTAGTCTAAACTTCAAGCATTTGTTCAAGAGAATCAAGTCATGCAGAATGGGTGCTAGCACAAACTGAGGATGTGGATATCAGGATAGAAGACATGCCCTTGTCAGCATTAATGATATTTTCAAGGATCATAGTGCAATAGGCATTATAGGTGGTATTAGATAATGAATTAATGATGCAGGTAGAGAATAGTCCACCCAGGGTGATGAAGAATGTGTCAGCAATAGTGATGGAGGTGGGGGAGATGAACTCTCTTGAAAAGTCTATGAGAAAAGCTTTGAGAGAGGTGAAAGACATTAATGTGGGTGAGGTGATGAGTGGAGCATGTCATTTGATTAGTCTTGAGATTCTAGGACAAGGGTCAATGAAAGTAGAAGTTGGTTGTGTGAGTGTAGAGGAGCCATAGCTAGATGTAGGAGGTGGAGCCCAAACATCTAGTGACATGGAAGAATTGAAAAAAATGTTGGTTGCTAAGAGAATTTAGGAAAAAATGTGGAACATGAAGTCACCCTTTTGCTAGGATTGATAGAGAAGGTGCAAGAAGATGGAGCAAAAATGGAAGCAAGATGACCCCAAGTGGTGGTGAACATCGAACTAGCATGGATACAATCATTGGAAGTGAAATTATGGGTGGAACAATGATAGGTAGAAGGAAATGACACAGGGATGTAGGTGGAGAGATTGCAAATGTAGAGGTTGCAAGAATCCCTAAAGATAGTGCAAGTGGGTTTGGAGAGTGCACAAAATGAGTTGGCGTTACTATAGTCACAGTCTAAGTCATTTAGGGGGGCAGTTATAAAATCAAAGACTCTATCATTGCAGCTATTGGAGTGGTTAGTGTTGAGTGTCAAAGGTGAGGAAATTTTAGCAATGATTAAATGAATCAAAAGTGGATGTAGAGTGTTGGCAAATGCAGTAGGAGTGAAATGTTGCCCAATGAGTGATCACTATACCAAGAATAAACAAGCTGGTAGAGAATGTGTTTGTGCATGCAACAAACTACAAAGGTGCATTGGGAAGCTACTTATTATATGGGACTTTATCATTAGGAGTTCCCTAATGAGAACTGACCCAAGACACAATTTTTGGGTAGGGAATTTACACAACTACTGAAAAAATAATTACATAGTGGTAGATTTTTTATTCCCATGAATGTGGTGTGGGTACGAGGAGGATTAACACTAGAGGCCTCAACCTCTAGGATTGGGTTTGCAGAAAAGCCCCTAAACAGATGCCCTATCCTGCCATCTTCCCTAGGGAGGCAAGAGTAAACGATTTGCCAGATTTGATTTGAATGTAATATTGCTATTGTCGTCATAATAGAATTAAAGTGTGTTTGTTTTTGTGGCAAGAAAAAGGGGTAACCATGGCTCGTGTTAAAATTGAAAATGTCAGATAAATGTTGACACATTTATTTTTTATATTTTGTGAATGTATTTGGGTGTTTTTAAAAAATTTAGGAGTATATATGGATTTTTTTGAAAAAAATTGTAAATATTTGAATGTTTTTGGGATTTTTACAAATATTTGAATGTTTTTGGAATTTTTGTAAATATTTGAGTGCTTTTTGGGATTTTTTCAAATATTGGGAAGGGTGTCAATCTCCATAAATATGCAAATGATAGGAGATGTAGAGGAAGATTGATCTTTACTTATGTGGGGAACTAAATGTCATTGTGAGCTCTCAATGAAAGATGAGTACAAACTTGTGTAACATTTGGAGAGCTATGGTGTTTAAGGTGGAAAAAGAAAGAAGTGTTAAACCATGAATTGTAAGGCACAATATTTTATATATTGATAGCCTTTATGGACAAGCTGAAGATCAAAGTTGAGATTCTTCTCTAGGTGTGTGCTGAGATGGATGCTCACTAGGCCTATAAAAAGGCACTGGGGCCAACAGGAAACTTTGATGGCCAAAAGATGCCAAGAGGGACCTTGAAAATGGTGCTTGGGGGTCCAAAAGGACACTTGGGCTTTGAAAAAGGTGTCTAAGGCTGGACAAGGCACTACCTAAGAAGTCACTTTTAGAGCCTAAGAAGGCAAAATGGGGCATTGAGAAAGGCATTTGGACCTAAAAAGGTGCTTCAGGGGCCTAAAAAAGGCATTTGAGGGGGGGCGAAAAGGTAAAACAAGACCTTGAAAAAGGTGTTTTTGCTAAAAAGGTGTCTAGGGACCTAAAAGGCACTTGAGGGCAAGAAAAAGGCACTTGAGGGGCCTAAAAGGGTGAAACAAGGCCTTGAAAAGGATGTTTTGGCCTAAAGAGGCATTAGGGGAACTAAAAAAAGTGCTTGAGGGCCCAAAAAGGTGCCTCGAGGGCTGAAAAGGAAAGGAGACTACAATGATCTCTCAAACTTACACTTACTTATTTTGTGCCCCCTATTAGGTGATGATGAAAGAGCTTGACAAATATCTAGGCCTTCCAAGATAGCATTGATATATTTGTTGAAGGGGTCTAGATAAATCATGGCCACTGCAACATAAATAAGACTAATAATCCATCAGGAATCATTGTTCTTGATGGGGGGAAGAAAAGGGGACTCTACTAACACCTCTTGTGTTATTTGCATTGTGCCAAATTTTCCAAATCCCAGTAAGATGTTTCAAGACATAACTACACTACTCCTAATGCATTGGAGACACCTTTTATTATTTTGCCAAAAATAATAGAACCACAAAACATGCCATA
Source organism: Cupressus sempervirens (assembly GCA_028749045.1). Classification (NCBI taxonomy): domain Eukaryota; kingdom Viridiplantae; phylum Streptophyta; class Pinopsida; order Cupressales; family Cupressaceae; genus Cupressus; species Cupressus sempervirens. The sequence goes on along the minus strand of CM053787.1, from coordinate 21,172,928 downwards.
AAATATTTAAATATTTTTCAATGTGGTGGGCCTCACCATTGATTTCATATAAAATCAATCGAGGTACGCAAACCTATCCCAAAGGAGCAACAATTATGAATGGGTAGTAGTTCGACATGAAATCAATGGATCATCGGTCTAAAAAATACAACAATAATTTATGCATAATCAAATAGCCTATTTGAGTTGAGGTGGGCCGTGTATGATAGCAATTTTTGGCCATTGTTAATTTTTAGCTATTCATGGCAATTATTACCCATTTTTGAATTTTTTTGGTGATTTTGCACAATTTTTTAATGTTTTTGACAATTTTTAACATTTTTTGCATGTTTTTGGCAATTTTAAATAATTTTAGAATGTTTTTGACAATTTTAAACAATTTTTGAATGTTTTTGGCAATTTTGGATAAATTTTGAATATTTTTTACAATTTTTGAGGATTTTTGAATGTTTTTGAAGATTTTTGAATGATTTTGACAATTTTTGAGGATTTTTTACTATCTTTGACAAATTTTAACAATATTCAAACTAGTGGGAGTGAGACTAGGATGTGAGTGAGATTTGTTGGAATATGGAGATAACTAGGACCATATGGAGGCACCTAAAGAGTTAAGAAGAGCAAAAGTGGGCCAAAAGGTCAAAAGTGGGCTTTGAGAGCTATATTTGAGACAATGGAGGAAAACATGTATTGATGAGATTTCCCATGGATTGAATGAAGGCTAAAATGGATATTGGGAATTATTGGCCATGGTAGATAGCTAAAATGTGAAGTGATTTTCCTATAATTCATGTCTATGATATCTCACTACATAATCTGACTCCATGTTTCTTCTGATTTTTTGTTCTTCCCATTGCTTTTTTAATGTTGATTATCTTTTTTGTTGTGAACTACTGTTGATGCCAAGAAACCACTAAACTATAACCCACAAGTGCTTCTCAATTTTGTATATGTGAGATTAACTCAACTATGCTAGGTAAGCCACAAACAAATAAAAAATTTCTCTAAGAGATTTTTTTGAGTCATGTCTTGATGGTCTTTCATCATTGAAGGACTTATGTTGTTTAGGGAAGTCCATGTAGGATTTAATAAAATCCAACTCCGCAGTCGCCAAGATCACCTGCATGCAAATAACCTGTCGAAGGGAAACCAAGAAGGAAGAGGTGGAGCTTGGAAAAACCCTAAATGGACTTCAGAGAGAACATATTGCAAAGAAAATGAAATATTATTTACAATGAAAATGAGTTGAGAAAATACAATGAGAGAGCCTAAATATAAAGGCCTCATGAAAGCTTATAGAACAAGTTGGAAAGAGATAGAAGATAAGGTTGATAACTAAGCACTATTCTGTAAAAAGGTGAAATATGCTAGAAGGGAACAAACTCACATGTTGTCAACAACTCATCACTACATGCATTAAATAGTAATTATTAAATAAATGCATTAACCCAAGTAAGCTTAAGTAAATAGAATAAATAATTAATAATCAATTAATTATTTACTCTAACATCCCCCCTTAAGTGCAACTTAGGGGAATACCTTAAGCTCATAAAACTAAGATAAAAATGTAGGATGGGTCCCGGCAATGAGGCCATGTTAGTCACCCATGTACAATGCAAAGAAATGCAACCTCTATAAATGGGAAAAGAGAGAAAACCATGTGGGAAAAACCCTCCCCCAAAAAGAGGTAAGAACCTAGTGAAGTACTGAAGAAGCCTCCAACTAGGGGAATGTCCCCTAAAATAGGAACAAAAAGTGATCATGAAGAGCATCACTAAAGCATGAAGAAGCTGCAAAATCTACCATCAGAAGGAAATTGCTGATCTAAAGAACCTCCATGGAAGAAGAAGGCATGAACTGAGCATGTTTATATGGTAGATGATCCATCTCACCGAAATGCATAGGTATCCAACCATTGCAATCGCCTGATATATAGGATCAACCACTAAATACATAGTTCACACTATTGAACCATTGAACCAAGGAAGCATTAGAACAATAGCATAACCCCCCCTTAATGCAGATGGAGTGAGATGACAAGCAACTAAGAAGATGGGCCAAAATCTCCTACAAACAGAATCAAGAATGACGAGAGAGGAAGAGATTCAAACACCTATAAAGACATGGTCACACCGATGCTACATGGGACAATAAAAGGAAGAATGCCTAAAATAGCAAACAATTATCCCTTCCATGGTGAATTATAAAAAGAGTGCAAGTACAACTATCTCAAAAACAATGTTCATGAACCCTAAATGCAAGAGTGACACTTTATCTCAATGCATATACAAAAGGGCTTACAAATGATTTCTACAATGATCAAAACAAGAAAAAAGCTGATGAAAAGAAAGTATAGCCTAAAAAAAAAGAAACCATGCCAGGAAAATGATCCTCAATTCTGAAACACCCAAGATATCCACCATAAAGAAAAAATGATAAAAACATGATAGAAAGAGCATGGGCCAAAATCTAAGGAAAAAGAAAACTTTTCAGAAAAGGTGACAAAACCAGCTTTGCAAAAATATAATGTTTTCAAAAAATTGACATGGGATGCAAAAGAAAAGCTTACTGGAGTCAAAAACAAAACTTTAGACTTTGAATAAAAAATGGGCAACTAAATTGCATCAAAACAAAAAAATACCTATGTCAATGTCTTTGTCTCAGAATTAGCTTTTCGGTGCTTCTTTTGGATCAAAAAAATACCTCTGTATGCTCAAGTTATGGCCAAAAAATTGAAGGTAGGTCAAAAAGGACCCTGGAGAGGTGCAAGAGGCATGTTGATGTAGTGATGATGTTAGTAGATCATGGTATTAAATTTGATAGCTTGAAGGCTATCATCACAAAAAATATGCCACATGGATGCCATGTGGTAGGATGCAGAGTCAGCAAGGTCACATGACAGGGTCCACATGGAAAAGTGCCACATGGCACCTATGTCACATGTCAACACCACTACTACTGACTGTGTAGAAGATGCTCACTAGCACTAACATAGACTTCCATGTGGGTGTTAATGCATACATAGGTGGAGTGGATCAAAGATCCACTAGCTAAGCGAGGCACGGGCGGCAGAGACAAGAAGCCTCACTAGACAAGGTGGCTATGGCAGGTGCGCCACCAAGCTGCAAAGTAGCAGAGGTTGGAGGGTGGTACTGCGGCAGCCCACTGATGCTACTACTGAATATGGTGGTGCATAGTCCATGTGGTGGTGGTGGCCTCTAGGTAGCATTGTAGATTGAAAAATTATTTTTTTTGCCCTACGTTCATACAATCCGTATGGAAAAGCCCTTCGAGTAAAACAAAATTACTTCCTGGAGCCTTGTCTCCAAAATTGACAAATTTTATATGGATCCTGACTAAAAAATGCCTTCTGAATCTAATGGCAGTGTCTATTTGGGCCTAAAGTGCTTTGAAAAAATGTTCTTCCCTTAGATTGAAGAAAAAATCATAAACAAACTAGGGTTTGTGTCTCTGAATCACGGCTTCAAAACACCTTCAATGAAGCAACAGCAAGTAGGCTTTGATACCATGTAGGAGTTGATGAAATCCAACTCCACAGTCACCAAGATCACCTGCATGCAAATAAATTGTCAAAGGGAAACCAAGAAGGAAGAGGTGGAGCTTGGAAATGTAGACACCTAAATTTGATTACACTATTTTAGTAATCCTATTTAGTTATCTAAAAAGGCATTATTAATTAAATTTCTATTTAATTAATCCTTTGTCATCCCCTAGTTGATTAATTTAATTAATCATCTATAGTCCTAATTGATAAATCAAATAATCTATTATTTATCAATTAAATCCTTTTCTCCTATCTAATTCCAAAAATCCCCATTTATTAAATAAATCTATTTGGTAAATGAAATCCTCAAATTCAAAAAAACCCTAACCTATCTCTAATCCCCCATTTAGCCTAATCCACCCCATCCACCCATACTAACCAAGCTTAGCCACTAACTCACCCACCCTCATTAATGTCATCCACTTGCACATCTCTAACATCCCTAATCTAATCCTAAACCCAAGCCTAATCCACCCCCTAATGTTGTCACATTCCTTAAACAAGTTTAAGACTTTCCTAATCCAAAACAAAGTCTCCCCTCAAAAAACCCAACCACTAAGTCATGAGTGCTCTTACAAAACATAAAAGACTCTTACAAACCCACTCATGACTCTTACACCCATCTTCCACACTCTTCCCTCTTCCACACTCATTCCTCTTACATCCCTCTTACATACTCAACCCCACTCATCATGACTTTAACCAACCCTTAACCCTACCCTCTCACACTCATCCTCCTTGTGACAAGTGTCACCTTCCCATTGGTGCTAAACAAGCACAATCCATGTGCTCCCCTTTGAGTGCATCTTAGCCCTCCTTAAGCCTTCATCCATCCTTGCATCTAAGCCCTCCATCCCTCTACCCCTTAGCCTATAAATTGAATCCCATCCCAAGCCATTTCATCAACAATCTTTGAGATAAATTTACCATGCTATTTTGAGAACCAAAGCCATCAACCATACCCTTATAATGCCAAATTGAGAGCTCACAAAGCTACCAATTTGCCATTACCCATCTCCATTGAAGCAACTTTTGAGCATCTTGAGCATACATCCACAGCAAAAGGACACATCTACAGAATCAAGAAAGCATGGAGTGTTTTCTCTCGTAAGGTTTGCACTTCTTATTTTCTTTCTTAGTCTAAGCATATATGTGAATTTAGTTTTTGGTTTGTGAATGTTTACTTTATTTGTTAATGTTCTTTGCATACTGATTTTGGTTCTACATTTTAATCATCTAAGTCTAGTCTCTCCTCTTCTTATCTGAGACTGGGGCAACTTCGTTGCTAAAACATCTTCCTCGTGTCGTCTTCATTCGAACTTCTTTGAAATAGTGTTGTCTCAACACTATGTCAAAGAGGGGCAAAATGTAGACACCTAAATTTGATTACACTACTTTGGTAATCTAATTTAGCCATCTCTAAAGGCATCATTAATTAAATTCTTATTTAATTAATCCTTTGTCATCCCCTAGTTGATTAATTTAATTAATCATCTATAGTCCTAATTGATAAATCAAATAATCTATTATTTATCAATTAAATCCTTTTCTCCTATCTAATTCCAAAAATCCCCATTTATTAAATAAATCTATTTGATAAATGAAATCCTCAAATTCAAAAAAACCCTAACCTATCTCTAATCCTCCATTTAGCCTAATCCACCCCATCCACCCATACTAACCAAGCTTAGCCACTAACTCACCCACCCTCATTAATGCCATCCACTTGCACATCTCTAACATCCCTAATCTAATCCTAAACCCAAGCCTAATCCACCCCCTAATGTTGTCACATTCCTTAAACAAGTTTAAGACTTTCCTAATCCAAATCAAAGTCTCCCCTCAAAAAACCCAACCACTAAGTCATGAGTGCTCTTACAAAACATAAAAGACTCTTACAAACCCACTCATGACTCTTACACCCATCTTCCACACTCTTCCCTCTTCCACACTCATTCCTCTTACATCCCTCTTACATACTCAACCCCACTCATCATGACTTTAACCAACCCTTAACCCTACCCTCTCACACTCATCCTCCTTGTGACAAGTGTCACCTTCCCATTGGTGCTAAACAAGCACAATCCATGTGCTCCCCTTTGAGTGCATCTTAGCCCTCCTTAAGCCTTCATCCATCCTTGCATCTAAGCCCTCCATCCCTCTACCCCTTAGCCTATAAATTGAATCCCATCCCAAGCCATTTCATCAACAATCTTTGAGCTAAAGTTACCATGATATTTTGAGAACCAAAGCCATCAACCATACCCTTATAATGCCAAATTGAGAGCTCACAAAGCTACCAATTTGCCATTACCCATCTCCATTGAAGCAATTTTTGAGCATCTTGAGCATACATCCACAGCAAAAGGACACATCTACAGAATCAAGAAAGCATGGAGTGTTTTCTCTCGTGAGGTTTGCACTTCTTATTTTCTTTCTTAGTCTAAGCATATATGTGAATTTAGTTTTTGGTTTGTGAATTTTTACTTTATTTGTTAATGTTATTTTCATATTGATTCTGGTTCTACAGGAAAAACCCTAAACGAACTTCAGAGAAAGCATATTGCAAAAACAATGAAATTGTATTTATAATGAAAATGAGTTGAGAAAATACAATGAGAGAGCGAAAATATAAAGGCATCATGGAAGCTTGTAGAACAAACTGGAAAGAGGTAAAAGATAAGGTTGACAACTAAGCACTCTTCCACAAAAAGGTGGAACATGCTAGAAGGGAACAAACTCCCGTGTTGTCAACAACTCATCACTATATGCATTAAATACTAAATATTAAATAAATACATTAACCTAAGTAAGCTTAATTAAATAGAATAATTAATTAATTATTTAGTCTAACAGTACAAGGTGCTATCATTTGCTCCTTTTAAACTAAAGGTGGTGTTTCTTATCTCTTTTGTACCAATTTTTTTTAATTTAAAAAGAAAAAACCTTTTTTTTGGTGGGGGGAGGGGAGGTATATTTTTTATTTGTTTGGTATTTTAAGTGATGAAGTGTGCCCTCAAATCTTTAGAAATAAAACCTTTTGAGATGGATGTTGTTGATGAGCTCTGCTAGGTCTTCTCCATCATAATCTGAAAGCAAATTTCTTGAAGATACTTACAACCTATGCATTCATATATTTAGCCATCAAAAATTCTCCCCAACTCGTGAATGTGGGATAAAAAGGTCTTTGCTTATCCTAGCGTTCAAAACCCATGCCTGTAAAATTCACTAGTTTTCCATCTACCTTTGTTCTTCACTTCATGGTGTTTCCCTTTTTCTATCAGCTTGAAACTTTGCAGTAGCAGATACAGCACATGTGACTGGATCAAAAATGGATCAGCTCTATTTGTGCCTTATTCTTTCACTTGAATTAGCCCCCATCTTTTTGCCTTTGCATGGACTATTCTTTGATCTTTAAACCTGGGCTACCTCCTCTACAAATGGCATTTTCTCTATGCATTGACTACGTTTTGCTTGGAGCTAGACGTCCCCCATCTGTTGCGGCCTACTTTGCATACATATTCCTTTTCCATATGGCGTGGCTTTATTTTCAATGGCCTTTGACTGCCACTGATTGACGTGGGCTACTCCTCTCTAACGTGCCCTGTTTCTACTTGCAAGGGCTACTTTTTCTATCCACTTTAGCGTGGAGCCTTCTTCTTCAAAGTGGACTGTTGTTTTCAAGTGTGGATTGTCTTTTGTGGCACAAGCTTATTCTTCTAATTGTGTGGACTATTCTTCCACTACGTAAGCTGCCCCTTTAGATGTCAAACTCCCCATGGCATCCTCCTTATGGCTTCATCCACATGAGTGGGCACTTGTGCTTAGATGGCATAGTTTTTTTTTATTACATTATGAAGAGACCCCTACCTCCAAATGACTCCCTACCATAGGAAACCCCACTCTTGTATGGGTTGGCTTTTATGCTTATGGAGATTTTGTTTCACTAAAAACATGGAGCTCTGTCCTCTGCCATGAAACTACACTCCTTGCCTCCTCACATAGATGCATCCAAACAATATTGTGCTCCCATGTTTTGCGTGAGCTTCTTCATGTTTGGCGCCCTTAACTGAGGAGCTTCTCTGTTGACTTGTTTTTCCTTGAGGACTCTACTTGATAGGTTGGATGAAGAAATGATTGAATCTTTATTTGGAAATGAGGAACTCTTTGATGCACTACTCCAAGGTGAGCTTCTTGACTAATTTAACTACATTCTGTCAACATATTATAATAGGATGTTATGATCCTTTAATGGCATTTTTTCAAACTCCAATACATGCCAATGGACTAGGTCCATGCATTTATATATCATCTGAGAACATTACTTTAGGTGGATACTTGATCAATCTTGAACCAGCAGCATCCTCACTAGATTAATTGTTGAATATGGCCCATTCTTTAAAATGGAATAGATGTTTGAGCTTACTTTTTTCTCAAGAACTAGCATATCAAATGAGGTTATTATTGATCTTTCTTCAAAAATAAAATCTAGATGATCACACGCCTTGCATAATTACATCAGGACATTAATCAATCCAAGAAAATTGCCACTTGCCAAGGTTGCTTGATCACTAGTTACAACCTCCAGTTATTTTTCCTAAGAGTCTATTAGTGCAATCCATAATCTTTTCCTTTTGATTTGGGCATGTTATATGACAATTGAACTTTCTCAATTTCACCATATTTCTTGAGTTCCTATTTGATCTTCTCTTCATCCCAAGATTCAGGTACCCCACCTTTCTTATCTTGGAGAAACTCCCTAGAATGTATCATTATCTTTATCAGTCTGATGGAAACAGTCGGACCCCAAAGTGGGTCCGGCAAAAAGTAAATTCATTTTTGAACAACTGAACCATCAAACTAACCCACTGATCATCTCAAACTTATTAGAAATAAATTTGATCACTGATTGATCATTAAAAATTCAATTCAACATCTTTTTCCTATTGTCAAATTTGTGTCAAGAGGTCTTGTTGTCTGGCTTTAAAAACTGACATAAACACATGGCTGGGCTCTGAAACTTTGGACTTCTATTCTCTCTGACATACTTAACAAGCTTGTTGAATCTCGTTGTATGATGACATCAAGGTCAAAAGATATTCGCTGTCAAAGATGCCTTCTTAAAATCACCTACATGTAAACATGTCAGAAAACACTAAATTGCATTCGGATTTGGCTTTGAAAACTGGGCAAATGGACACTTGGGAAGATGAAAACTAGGGTGTTGGTTCTCTGTCATGAGGACACTATGGACCTGCAATTTGGGCTCACGATGAATCATGAGGTGCAAATGGTGAGCAGTCAAAGTGAGCTACTTGGATTTTACATATTGGAAACAGTGACAAGAAATCATTTTTTTGCAAATGGAATTGACCTGGAAAAGTGTGCAAATGGATTCGTCAAGATTTAAAAACTGGCACACTTAAAGTATTTTTGGAGGACAACATAGGGGTACAATCCATTCAGCCTCACCTATCATGGATTTCAAGATATAGCACCATGCACAGGGGTTCTGAAAAACCTGCAAATGCTGACACCAGTAAAAAGTTATAAATTGCATTTGGAATCACATTTGAAAACTGATCAAACAGATTTTTCATAAGCTAAAACTTGAAACATAACAAGTCTCTAATGTCTACAATACAATGCTATAGGAATTTTAGCATTTTTGGTCAATTGGTCAAAAGTTGTAATCCGTCAAAAAGGGCTTCCCAGAATTATGTGCAATGTGCATCAGCATGACAAATTTAAATGACCAACTCTGAGGGATTCAAAACCTAGGCAAACAGACTCGAAACAATTCAAAATTTGAAACATAGGCTCTTTGGTATAGACACTAGGAACTCCCAAAGTGGTGAGTCATGAAAAATTTCTAGGTGGAAGATATTCAATGGAAAACACAGCCTCATGTCGTTGTTTGACACTTAGCTGAAAATGCAGATTTGGAACTAGCTCAAAACAAGACTTCACAAAATGGCTCAGAATGTCAATTTAACTTCATGGAATAGGTAGATGAACTAAATGAAAGGTGTTAGAAACATTAAACACCTCATAAGCATCAAATGGACAAGTGGGTTCATAGGCATCAAAAAGCATTTATAGGGCTTAAATTTCTCAATGGTGCTCAAAATCAGTGCTACAATTTTGAGCACCAACATTGTTGTTGCAAAAGAGCCAAATCTACAAAGTGGTTAAAAGGGTGTCAAGGAGGAGACATCTAGGAGAGGAAGAGCACAAAGGCTCTACTTCTATGAGTGGTCATGAAGAAATGATTGCACTGGTAGATTGAGTGTTGAAACTCAAGGAGACAAAGCTTAAAAGAAGGGAAAGCTATCTAGAGTTGCAGAGATTGAAGGCCAGGCAAGGGTATAAGCTAAGAAGTGATTTGAGATCTACAAGATAAGTTGTATGTTGTAGTTAGGTCAAGATTTTCTAATACTCTCTAGCAATTGTATTAGATCTAGAAATCCTATGGACTTAGGTTGGCCTAACAGCCATTTGTAAATCCTTTAACAAGGTGACATTCCAAGTGAATGTTCTAAAGTCCTTTAACCAAGTCCACTTCTAATAAGATGGTTAAATCCTCTAACAAGGTCACATTTAATAGTGTGTTGTAAGCCTTTAACAGGGTAGGCCTTTCACAGGGCATCACTTTAGAAGAGTGAGAATTGAGTATCATGTTACTGGTGGTTTTTCTCAAATTGGGTTTCGATGTAAATCATTGTGTCATGTGTTGATTTCTTATGTGTTATATTTGCATGTTGATTTACAGTAATTTTCTGATTAGATAAGTTAAAGCTTAGATGAATGAATGGTTGAATGGATTCACTACATTTAGTGAAAAGTTTGAATAGGACATTTGGACCTTGAATAACTAATTCACCACCCCCCCCCCCCCCCCCCACCCTTCTCAATTATTCTAAAGAAATTCTGACAATTGGTATCAAAGCCATCTACTAATTTAGTTTCAAGGTACTAGAAGTAGAAAGATCCAAATGTTCAAGAGAGAAGTTCCCAAGCTCAACAAAGAAAACTTTTTTGCATGGTAGAGTCTAATGAAATTGTACCTTGGATCAATAGGTGACTATGCACAAACCTAAGTTGGAACAGAACATGTAAATCTAGTAGGACCTCTTACTACAGTTGATTTGAATAAAAAGGAGCATAAGCAAGCAATGTTGGAGATTACCTCTACACTCAGCTATGCAAAATATGATGACATTGAAGACAATGATGTTGCATTCAAGATGCAGAAAACCTTGTCAAAAATCTATGGAGGAGATCAAAATGTCTAGAGAGAAAAGAGAGAAAGCCTAAGAGGAAATTTTGATGACATGAAGATGGAGGAAGGTGAAAATACTACTCAGTACACTACAAGAATGAAAGAAGTGTTGAGTGCAATAAGAAGTCTAGGTGGACAATTGGAAGAAGAAATAGCTATCAAAAAATACTTAAGAAATTTGCTCCCTATCTATGCTATAAGAGTTTTAGCCATCCAAGAGCTGAGGTGTGTACAAGGGAACACACTAACCTTTGAAGGAATAGTTGGAAGACTTACTACATTTGAGCTATCCAATTTTGACAACTACATACCTGAGAACCTTGAATCTTCCTTCAAGGCCAAGATTACAATAAAATATACTGAGGAGGACACATCAAGCAAGAAAATAATAAAAGAAAAGTATGCATCCAGTGATAGTAACACAGATGAGGAAGATGTGGAACAGTTAGAAGCACTACTAGCTAAGAGATTCCATAGAGGTAAAGGAAAATTCAAAGGTAAGCTCCCTATCATATGTTTCAATTGCAATGAAGTAGGTCATATAGCTACAAGATGTCCACAAAAGAAGAACTACAAAGAAGGAAACAAGTATAGGAACAAAAGAGAAGATGACAGCAAAGAGCAAGGAAAGAGATGCTACATTGTTGAAGAAGACTTTGATGAGAATGATGATGAAGTAGTCTATGTAGCCATGAAGGATGAATCAGAAAAAGATGAAGATGAAGCAACAGCATTAGTTACCTTTATGAACAAAAATGGCAAGTGGATCATAGACAGTGGATGCTCACATCATATGACAAGAGACAAGAGTAAGTTCATTACCTTTACTCAATATGATGGAAATAGTGTTAGACTTGGTAATGATGCCCCATGTCAAATCAAAAGAAAAGGATCCATAAAACTTACAGAGAAAATTTCATGTGATAATGCATACTATGTTGAAGGATTGAACTACAACTTGTTGAGTGTATCACAATTAGGCAATGTAGGTTGCAAAGTTGAATTTAGAAATAAAACTGCTAAGACCTATGACACTAATGGAAATCTGATAAGAAAAGGTGAACAAACTATGAGTAATCTATTTTACCTAGATATGGAAGATGCAACATGTCTTGTTTTTAGACTTGATTATGTGTGGTTATGGCACAAAATGTGGTTATGGAACAAAATGTGTGGTTATCAGCACGAAAAAGAAGGTTAGAGGATTGTCCAAGTTGAAGAAACCTGAAAACACAATGTGCAAACAATTTCAACTAGGGAAGATGACTAGGTCTAGTTTCAAAAGAAAAACATACACTTCCAATGAAGTACTAGAGTTAGTCCATATAGAATTGTGTGGCCCAATAGAAGTGTAAAGCTACCTAGGAGATAGATACATAATGTTATTTGTAGATGACTACTCTAGGATAATGACTTCTATGTTCTTAAAGAAAAAATCTGATGCATTCGAAATGTTCAAGTGGTATTTGGCTAGAGTTGAGAAGGAAATAGGAAAGAACCTGAAATACCTAAGGTCAGATAGAGGAGGTGAGTTCACATCAAGAGAGTTTGAAACATTCTACAATGACAAAGGTATTAAAAGGAAAACATCAACACCAAGAACTCCACCATAGAATGGTATTGTTGAAAGAAGGAATAGGTCAGTGATTGACTATGCTAGAACCTTGATGATGGAGAAAAATGTTGCACTAAAGTGCTAGAGAGAAGCTATAATTACTACAATATACACACTAAATAGAGTTCAAGTCAAGAAAGGTACAAATGCAACACCTTTTAAATTATGGTATGGTCATTCACCTAATGTTAAACATTTAAAAGTATTTGGTTGTAAATTCTATATTCTAAAAGATACTAGAAATGGCAAGTTTGATGCAAAAAGTGATGAAGGCATATTTCTTGGATACTCCACTAGAAGTAAGGCATATAAGTGTTTGAATGTTAACACTAAAAAAGTTGTGGAGAGTGCAAATGTAAATTTTGATGAGCATGTAGAAGTTCAGGTTGATGAGTCAAAGAAAACATAGGATGATAGATCCTTTGTATACTTCTATGAAGGAATGACAGTTGCAGACAATGCTATGAATCAAGTTGGGAATCAGCAACAAACTTCAATATCTACCAAGTCTTAGCTTGTGAATGTCGAGCTAGATTTAGAAGTCGAGCTGTAGAATGTAGAAAAGCATGTTTTAATTATGAAAATAGTATGCAAGAAAGGAATGATGAAATACCAAATGAAGAAGAAAAAAATGACTTTGAAGCTAAAGGATCAAACATGAAAAGAAGGACTAAACCCAAATTAGCCAAGTATGTAAGAATACATCACCCTACAGATCAAATCATTGGTGATAAGGATGCAAGACCAATGACAAGGAATAGGCTCAGGAATGAATCATGTCTGTTGAGCAAGGTTGAATCTAAAATAATGAAAGATGCACTACAAGATGATGACTAGTATAAAGCCATGGAAGAAGAGATAGATTAGATTGAGAAGAAAAAAACATTGTCTTTAGTTCTTAGACCAGCTGATAAGAATGTGATTGGTACGAAATGGGTGTTCAGAAACAAACTTGATGAGAATGGAGGGATAACAAGAAACAAAGCTAGATTAGTTTGCAAAGGCTATGCACAAGAAGAAGGACTAGATTACGGGGAAACATTTTCCCTTGATGCAAGAATGCAAGGATTAAGAACATTACTTGCATAGGCTACATATAAAGGTTTCAAAGTCTACCAGATGGATGTTAAGTCTACTTTTCTGAATGGTATACTAGAAGAGGAAGTTTACATAGAAAAACTAGAGGCATTTGTTGATGAGAAGAACAAGGACGTGATCTACAAGCTACACAAAGCACTTTATGGATGGAAGCAAGCACCTAGAGCATGGTATGAGAGATTGCACAAATATCTTATGAAGATAGGATTTGAAAGAATAGATGACAGCAACAACTTATACATCAAAGCTGAGGAAGGTAAAGACATTTTTATATCAAAAATCTTTGTTGATGATATAATATATGGAGGAAAAGATGTTTTATTCAAAGATTTTGCTAATCAAATGAAGTATGAATTTGAGATGTCAATGTTTGAAGAAATCAAGTTCTTTGTTGGATTACAAGTACATTAATTGAAGTATGGCATATTTGTAACTCAATCCAAATACATCAAGGAAGTACTCAAAACATTTGGGCTAGAAGACTCAAAACCAGTTAGCACACCAATGGAAATAGGCAATAAACTATTCAAGAATGATGAGTTTGCTGAAGTAAATTAGACATTTGTATAGGTCAATGATTGGAAAGTTGCAATATGTTGTACATAGTATACCAGACATTGCATTAGCTATTGGAATAGTAGCAAGATTTTTTACAAATCCTAGAGAAAATCACTTAATGGTAGTGAAGAGAATATTGAGATACCTGAAAGACACTGATGACTTTGGTTTATACTGCAAGAGGAATGAGAAGTTTGAATTGAAAGCCTACAATAATGCAGATTGGGGAGGTAACATTGATGATAGAAAAATCACCATTGGGGGAGCCCTTTTCTTAGGAAAAAGGTTGATTACTTGGATCAGCAAAAAGCAAAGGTGCACCTCACAATCCACTACTGAAGCTGAATATGTGGCAACTACTATAAACTACACCAATATTGTATGGATCAAACATTTGTTGCAAGGTATGAAGGAAGAGGCAATTGAGCCTATGATACTTTATTGTGATAATACAAGTGTTATTAATATATCAAATAATCCAGTAATACATGCTAAAACAAGCAATATTGCAATCAAGTATCACTATGTAAGAGAGTTGGTGGAAGACAAACAAGTGAAGATGGCATATGTTATCTCAAAGGAACAAATTTTTGATATCTTCAAAAAAGCACTACCAAAAGATGCTTTTGAGTATCTTGGAGGTAAGTTAGGGGTGATACCTCTAGCTAAGGCCACCTAAAGTAAAAGGAAGCATGCCCTGCATCAAATAAGTTGAATGTTGAAGATTTTATACATTGATGCAGAGGATGTTTACTTTGGGATCAATGCCTAAAGTAGTAGAAGTGCTGAAATTTCAAATCAATCACAAGAAAGGTGACAGAGGGAGACATTAAATAAACCTGTAAAATCTACACTTGCATATTAAAGATATGTCTTTGGGATTGTTGTCACAGAGGGAAAAGTAGACAGTTGATCAACAACTATTGAAGATAAAGAATCAGAAAAGAGGGAGAAGATGTTTAAAACCAATCAAAGAAGATAGAAGGAGAACTTGTAAGATGTTGATCAAAATAGCAGAAGTTGAGCAATACTAAGGGAAAAAGATAAAGAACAAGGATACAACAGCAAAGAGGGAGAAGTTGAAATGAAGCAATTAGAAGAGTAGAAGGAGATGTGATGTTACAATTTACTTTTTGGCATTTAACTTACTATTCTAACCTAGTAAGCTTGTGGTTAAATAATTTAGTCTGATGGTTGATCGATTTGGTTGGCCATCAATGCCAAAGAGGGAGATTGTTGGAAATCTGATTGAAAAAGCTCATTGTTGAAGACCAAAGAGGGAGATTGTTGCAAAGAAGGAAGATTTTTGTAAAAGAATGTTTTCAATCATTGATTTGTCATTAATGTCAAACCTACTATTTGTAGGATGATATTTACTTATAAGATCCAAGTACTATCACTTAGTTGATTGATGAAGAGGATTTGATCAACAAGATGTAACAAGAACACCTAAGGGAAAGGTTGAATTATGATGTTGTAATAAAGTGCAAGGATCAGTTAAGACAATGATTAAGTAATGTATTGATGACATACTCAAGGATAAAGAGGTTGGTCACACTTAGAAACATTAGAGGAAGAACTTGTAACAAGGTTGACTGCAAAGCTTAAACTAAGATCATTAGTGGGTGCTGAGCAAGTTAGTTGAAGCCGAGAAAATTTTTAGTAGAAGCCAAGTAATAGAAAATTCTAGTGTGTGCCGAGTGATCTTTATGTGCTAAGAAAAGATTAGGTGTCAAGCATCAAAAAAATTTCAGTTGGTGGCGAGTGACCTTCAGGTGCCAAACATCAGGAAAAACACAATTGATGCCAAGTAACACAATATGTATTGAGCACTAGTATTTCAATAGTGCCGAGCTACTACATTATTTCCAACATAATGGTTACATTGAATTTTTTGAATGAGTTGGAAGATAAGGATGACGAGTTGGTCACACAGAATCTTATGTAAACCATTTTTTTGGTGAATTTTAAAGGATTAGGGCATGTGCAGGATCATGGTGTACCAAACTATGGCCATAAGTGGTAGTGAAAAATTAGCAAATCAGGGTTATGTCAACTTGACACAATTTTGAAGTGGTTATGGACTTTATCTCAAAAATTTGTAAGAAAATAATCTGTAGGAAATTGAATGTAGTTTCTAAACTACTAGGCCTTATCGGGAGAAAAAAATAATTGATTGGTTAAAAGTTTTAATTTTAATGCAGTACTACAAAAATTTCAAGGCAAAAATAAAAAGTAGGTGTATGTCTGACAACCTTAATCAAAATCAAATGATAATATTTTTTTAATATAATTATATATATGAAAATTAGACTAATGCCCAGATGTGACGCATATTTTTTGATATTTTTATTCCAAATAAAAAATTAAATATGAATTTTCTACCAAAACATTTTCAGGAAAAAAAAGTTCCCATGTCTGACCACCTTAACTAATAGAAAATTTTACCAATTTTTTTTTTTTTTTTCTTATACTAGAAAAAGCATAGAATCGCAACTTTTAGATTTAAAAAATGTTATACCGTTTGAAAGTTATAGCCATTTTTCAATCAGTATGTCAATCTGCACTTTACAATAATCTTCATTGATAATTAACTAATAAATACTTATCAAACTCAAAATTTGATAGAAATTATATCAATGGAATCTTGAGAGTGATATTAAAAAAGCCTTTTCATTTCATTCAATTTCGATCAAAATAACATTGTCAGACAACTACCCGAAGTCTGAGTATCACTAAAATCCTCTTTAAACACATCTTTTGGGTTGACCGGGTAGGCTTGGTAAATACCAAGCCTAATCGGATATCAGATTTCAAATTGGATATCCGATATGGCTCGGTGAATTTTGGTGGAAAATTTGAAATCCCAACCCATTTTGGAGGGAAATCCGAATTTAAGAGTTATAGCTTATGATTTATAAATTACTTTTGTTATATTACTATGTAAATATGTATTATAATATTATATATATATATATATATATATAATAACATAATGTAAAGATATAACATATAATATATTAATATATAATAATATATTATGTTATTCTTATTATAAGCTATAAATATAATTTATATTATTATTATTTTAACTAAATATAATAACGTAATATATTTATTATATATATATAAGTACGTTATTAATAAATGTATATAATAACGTAATATATATATGTTATTAATATATATAATAACGTAATATATATCATTCTGTAATATTTTTATTAAATATAATAAGATAATATATATGTTATTAATATATCTAATAACGTAATATTTTTATTAAATATAATAACGTTATATATATATATATATATATATATATATATATATTTTATTAATATATATTATTATATTAATATGTATGTTATTAATATATATGTATATTATTAATATATATGACTGAAAGGGGGTCATAGGTTGACCTATGACCCTCTTTAACCAATTACACAACGACATATGTCCCTAGGGGTCCTAGGACCCCTAGTGACATATTAGAATTGTTCTTATGGGTCGAAGTGGGTCACAGGTTGACCTATGACCCCCTTCGACACACTACATGATGACATATGTCCCTAGGGGTCCTAGGACCCCTAGGCACATATTAGAATCATTCTTATGGGTCAAAGCGGGTCATAGGTTGACCTATGACCCCCTTCGACCCATTAAATGACAACATATGTCCCTAGGGGTCGAGGACTCCTAGGGACATATTAGAATCGTTCTTATGGGCCAAAGGGGGTCATAGGTTGACATATAACCCCCTTCGACCCATTAAATGATGACATATCTCCCTAGGGGTCCTAGGACCCCTAGGGACATATTAGAATCATTCATATGGGTCAAAAGGCATCATAGGTTGACCTATGACCCCCTTTGACCCATTACATGATGACATATGTCCCTAGGGGTCCTAGCACCCCTAGGGACATATTAGAATAGTTCATTTCAGTTGAAGGGGGTAATAGGTTGACTTATGATCCCCTTCGACCCATTACATAATGACATATGTTCTAAGGACATATTAGAATCATTCTTATAGATCGAAGGAGGTCATAGGTTGACCTATAACCCCTTTCAACACATTACATGATGACATATGTCCCTAGGGGTCTTGAGACCCCTAGGGACTTATTAGAATCATTCATATGGGTCAAAGGGGGTCATAGGTTGACCTATGACCCCATTCGACCCATTACATGAAGACATATGTCCCTAGGGATCCTAGGACCCCTAGGGACATATTAGAATCGTTCATATGGGTCAAAGGGGGTCATAGGTCATAGGGTGACCTATGACCCCCTTCGACCCATTAAATGATGACATATGTCCCTAAGGGTCCTAGGACCCCTAGGGATATCTTAGAATTATTCATATGCATCAAAGGGGGTCCCTTTTGACCCATTACATAATGATATATGTCCGTAGGGACATATTATAATTGTTCATATGGGTCAAAGGGGGTTATAGGTTGACCTATGACCCCCTTTGACCCATTAAATGATGACATATGTCCCTAGGGGTCTTAGGACCACTAGGGATATATTAGAATTGTTCATATGGGTCAAAGGAGGTCATAGGTTGACCTATGACCCCCTTTAACCTATTAAATGATGACATATGTCCCTAAGGGTCCTCTGACCCCTAGGGACATATTAAAATTGTTCATATGGGTCAAAGGGGTTTATAGGTTGACCTATGACCCCCTTTGACCCATTACATGATGACATATGTCCCTAGGACCCCTAAGGACATATGATAATCATTCTTATGGGTCAAAGGGGGTCATAGGTTGACCTATGACCCCCTTCGCCACATTACATAATGACATATGTCTTTAGGAAGATATTAGAATCATTCATAAGGGTCGAAGGGGGTCATAGGTTGACCTATGATCCCCTTCAATCCATTAAAAGATGACATATGTCCCTAGAGGTCCTAGGACCCCTAGGAACATATTAAAATTGTTCATATGGGTCAAAGGGGGTAATAGGTTGACCTATGACCCCCTTTGACCCATTACATAATAACATATGTCCCTAGGACCCTTAGGGACATATAAGAATCATTCTTACGGGTCAAAGGGGGTCATAGGTCGACGCATTACATGATGACATATGTCCCTAAGGGTCTTAGGACCCTTAGAGAAATATTAGAATTGGTCATATGGGGCAAAGAGGGTCATAGGTTGACCTATGACCCCCTTCGACTCATTAAATGATGACATATGTCCCTAGGGGTCCTAAGACCCCTAGGGACATCTTAGAATTGTTCATATGTGTCAAAGGGGGTCATAGGTTGACCTATGGCCCCCTTTGACCCATTACATGATCACATATGTCCCTAAGACCCTTAAGGACATATGAGAGTCATTCTTATGGGTCAAATGGGGTCATAAGTTGACTTATGACCCCCTTCAACACATTACATGAAGACATATGTCCTTAGGGGTCTTATGACCCCTAGGGACATATTAGAATCGTTCATATGGGTCGAAGGGGGTCATAAGTTGACCTATGATTTCTTTCGACCCATTAAATGATGACATATGTTCCTAAGAGTCTTAGGACCCCTAAGGACATATTAGAATTGTTCATATGGGTCAAACCTATGACCCCCTTTTACCCATTACATGATGACATATGTCCCTACGACCCCTAGGGACATATGAGAATCATTCTTATGGATCAAAATGGTGTCATAGGTTGCCCTATGACCCCCTTCGATGCATTACATGACAAGATATGTCCCTAGAGATCCTATGGCCCCTAGGAAAATATTAAAATCATTCTTATGGGTTAAAGGTGGTCATAGGTTGACCAATGACCCGCTTCGACCCATTACATGATGACATGTCTTTGGGGGTCCTAGAAACCCTAGGGACATATTAGAATTGTTCTTATGGGTCTAAGGGAATCATAAGTTGACCTATGACCCCCTTCAACCCATTACATGATGACATATGTCCTTAGGGGTCTTAGAACCCTTAGGAACATATTCGAATGCTTCTTATGGGTCAAAGTGTCTCATAAGTTGACCTATGACCCCTTTCAACCTATTACATGATGACATATGTCCAAAGGGGACCTACGACCTCTAGAGACATATTAGAATCATTCTTATGGGTCAAAGGGGGTCATAAGTTGACCTATGACCCCCTTTGA
Organism: Cupressus sempervirens; assembly: GCA_028749045.1. Classification (NCBI taxonomy): domain Eukaryota; kingdom Viridiplantae; phylum Streptophyta; class Pinopsida; order Cupressales; family Cupressaceae; genus Cupressus; species Cupressus sempervirens. Next base: position 21,152,649 of record CM053787.1, on the reverse strand, counting down.
CCTTTTATATGATGACATATGTCCCTAAGGGTTATAGGATGCCTAGGGACATATTAGAATTGTTCTTATGGGTCAAAGGGGGTCATAGGCTGACCTATGACAACCTTTGACCTATTACATGATGACATATGTCCTTAGGGGTTCTAGGACCCCCAGGGACATATTAGAATTATTCTTATGAGTCAACAAGAATCATAGGTCAACCTATGACCCCCTTCGACCCATTACATGATGACATATGTCCTTAGGGGTCATAGGACACCTACAAACATATTAAAACTGTTCATATGGGTCAACATGGGTCATAGGTTGACCTATGACCCCCTTGGACCCATTAAATGATGACATATGTCCCTAGGGGTCTTAGAATCCCTAAAGACATATTAGAATTGTTCATATGGGTTAAAGGAGATCATAGGTTGACCTATGACCCACTTCGACCCAATACATGATGGTATATGTCTCTAGTGGTCCTCAAAACCCTATGGACATATTAGAATCATTCTTATGTGTCTTAGGGGTCATAGGTTGACATATGACTCCCTTTGACCCATTACATGATGAAGTATGTCCCTACAGACATATTCAAATAGTTCTTATGGGTCAAAAGGGATCATAGGTTGCCCTATGACCCCTTTCGACCCATTACATAATGACATATGTCCAAAGAGGTCCTAAGACCCCTAGGGACATATTAGAATCGCTCTTATGGGTCAAAGGGGGTCATAGGTTGACCTATGGCCCCCTTTGACCCTTTACATGATGACATATGTCCCTAGGGGTCCTAGGACACCTAGGGATATATAAGAATCATTTTTATGGGTCAAACAGGGTCATAGTGTGACCTATGACAACCTTTAACCCATTACATGATGACATGTCCCTACGGGTCTTAGGACCCCTAGGGACATATTAAAATAATTTTTATGGGTCAAATGGAGTCATAAGTCAACCTATGACCCCTTTTGACCCATTACATGATGACATATGTCCCTAGGAGTCATGGGACACCTAAGAACATATTAGAATTGTTCAAATGGGTCAAAGAGGGTCATAGGTTGGCCTATGACCCCCTTCGACTTATTAAATGATGACATATGTTTGTAGGGGTCCCAGGACCCTTAGGGACATATTAGAATTGTTCATATGGGTTAAAGGGGGTCATTTGTTGACCTATCACCCCCTTTGACCCATTACATGATGACATATGTCCCTAGGACCCCTAGCGATATTTTAGAGTCATTCTTATGGGTCAAATGGGGGCATAGGTTGACCTATTACCCCCTTCAACACATTACATGATGACATATGTCCCTAGGGGTCCTATGACCCCTAGGGACATATTAGAATTTTTAATATGAGTCAAAGGGGGTCATAGGTTGACCTATGATCCCCTTTGATCGATTAAATAACGACATATGTCCCTAGAGGTCCTAGGACTCTTACAAACATATTAGAATTGTTCATATGGGTCAAAGGGAGTCATAGGTTGACTTATGACCCCCTTTGATCCATTACATGACAACATATGTCCCTAGGACCCCTAGGGACATATGAGAATCATTTTTATGGGTGAAAGGTTGTCATAGGTTGACCTATGACCCCCTTCAACGCATTACATGACAACATATGTCCCTAGGGGTCCTAGGAACCCTAGAAAAATATTACAATCATTCTTATGGGCTAAAGTTGTTCATAGGTTGACCAATGACCCGCTTTGACCCATTACATGATGACATATGTCCTTGGAGGTCCTCGAAATCCTAGGGACATATTAGAATCATTCTTATGGGTCTAAGGGGGTCATAGGTTGACTTTTGACCCCCTTCGACCCATTACATGATGACATATGTATTTAAGGGTCCTAGAACCCCAAGGGACATATTCAAATGCTTTGAATGGGTCAAAGGGGGTCATAGGTTGACTTATGACCCCCTTCAACCCATTACATGATGACATATGTCCAAACGGGTCCTAGGACTCCTAGGGACAAGGACATATTAGAATCGTTCTTATTGGTCAAAGGGGGTCATAGGTTGACCTATGACTCCATTTGACCCTTTACATGATGATATATGTCCCTAGGGGTCCTAGGACCTCTAGGAACATATTCGAATCATTCTTATGGGTCAAAGGGGGTCATAGGTTGACCTATGACCCCCTTCGACCCATTAAAAGATTACATATGCCCTTAGGGGTCCTAGGACCCCTAGGGACATATTAGAATCTTTCAAATGGGTCAAAAAGTGTCATAGGTTGACCTATGACCCCCTTTGACCCATTACATGATGACATATGTCCCTAGGGGTCCTAACACCCCTAGGGACATATGTCATCATTTAATCAATTGAAGAGGGTCATAGGTAAACCTATGACTGTCGTTGACCCATATGAAGCATTCTAATATGTCTGTAGGGGTCCTAGGGCCCCTAGGGACATATGTCATCATGTAACGGTTTGAAAGGATGACCTATGACCCCCTTTGACCCATATGAACAATTTTAATATGTCCCTGGGGGTCCTAGGACCCCTAGGGACATATGTTGTCATCTAATGGGTCAAAGGGAGTCATAGATCAACATATGACCCCCTTTGACCCATATGAACAATTCTAATATGTCCCTAGGGGTCCTAGGACCCCTAGGGACATATGTCATCATGTAATGGATCATGAATGATTCAAAGATGTCTCTAGAGGTTCTAGGACCTCTAGAGACATATATCATCATGTAATAGGTTGAAAGGGGTCATAGGTCAACCTATGACCCCCTTTGACCCATAAGAATGATTCTAATATGTCCCTAGGGGTCTTATGACCCCTAGGGACATATGTCATCATTTAATGGGTTGAAGGAGGTCATAGGTCAACCTATCACCCTCTTGGACCCATATGAATGAATCTAATATGTTCTTAGGGACATATGTCATCGTGTAATATGTCAAAGAGGATCATAGGTCAACCTATGACCCTCTTTGACCCATATGAAGCATTCTAATATCTCCTTAGGGGTCCTAGGACCTCTTTGGACATATGTCATCAAGTAATAGGTTGAAGGGGGTCATAGGTCACCCTATGACCCCTTTTGACCCATTAGAAGGATTCTAATATGTCCCTAGGGGTCTTAGGACCCCAAGGGACATATGTAGTCATGTAATGGGTTGAAGGGGGTCATAGGTCATCCTATGACACCCTTTGACCCATAAAAATGAATCTAATATGTGCTTAGGGGTCCTAGGACCCCTAGAGACATATGTCATTATTTAATGGATTGAAAGAGGTCATAGGTCAACCTATGACCCCCTTTGTCCCATAAAAATGATTATAATATGTTCCTATGTGTTCTAAGACCCGTAGGGACATATGTCATCATTTAATGAGTCAAAGGGGGTCAATGGTCAACCTATGACCCTCTTTGACCTATATGAACGATTCTAATATGTTCGTAAGGATTTTAGGACCCTTGGAGACATATGTCATCATATAATGTGTCAAACAGGGTCATAGGTCAACCTATGACCCCTTTTGACCCATATGAATGATTCTAATATGTCCCTAGGGATCCTATGACCCCTAGGGACATATGTCATCATTTAATGGATCGGAGGGGGTCGTAGGTCAACCTTGGACCCCCTTTGACCCATATTAACAATTCTAATATGTCTCTAGGGGTCCTAAGACCCCTAGGGATATATGTCATCATTTAATGGGTCGAAGGAGGTCATAGGTCAACTTATGACCCCCTTTGATCCATATGAAGCATTCTAATATGTCCCTAGGACCCCTAGGGACATATCTCATCATGTAATGGGTCAGAGAGGGTTATAGGTCAACCTATGACCCCCTTTGACCCATAAGAATAATTTTAATATGTCTCTAGGAGTCCTAGGACCCCTAGGTACGTATGTCATCATTTAATGGGTCGAAGGGGGTCATAGGTCAACTTTTGACACCCTTTGACTCATATGAAGCATTCTAATATGTCTCTAGGGGTCTTAGGACTCCTATGGACATATGTCATCATGTAATGTGTTGGAGTGGGTCATAAGTCAACCTATGACCCCCTTTGACCCATAATAATGATTTTAATATCCCTAGGTGTCCTAGGACCGCTAGAGAGATATTTTCTCATGTAATCGGTTGAAGGGGGTCATAGGTCACCCTATGAGCCCTCTTGACCCATAAGAATGATTCTAATATGTCCCTAGGTGTCATAGGACCCCTAAAGACATATGTCATCATTTAATGGGTCAAAAGGGGTCATAGGTCAACCTATGACCTCCTTTGACTCATATGAAGCATTCTAATATGTCCCTAGGGGTCCTAGGACCCCTAAGGACATATTTCATCATGTAATGTGTCGAAGGGGGTCATAGTTCACCCTATGACCCCCTTCAAACCATATGAAAAATTATAATATGTCCCTAGGGGTCTTAGGATGCTTAGGGACATATGTCATCATGGAATGTGTCGAAGGGGGTCATATTTCACCCTACGATCCCCTTCGACCCATATGAATGATTCTAATATGTCCCTAGGGGTCTTAGGACCCCTAAGGACATATGTCATCGTGGAATGTGTCCAAGGTGGTCATAGGTCACCCTATGACCCCCTTCGACCCATATGAATTATTCTAATATATCCCTAGGGGTCTTAGGACCCCTAGGGACATATGCCATCTTGTAGTATGTTGAAAGGGTTCATAGGTCGTCCTATGACCCCCTTCAACCCATATAAACTATTCTAATATGTCCCTAGGAGTCCTAGGATCCCTTAGGGACATATATCATCATGGAATGTGTCGAAAGGGGTCATAGGTCATCTTGTGAGCCCTTTCAACCCATATAAACAAATCTAATAGAAATAATATAGTAAAAATAATAATTATATATATATATAATATTTATAGATTATAATTTACGTATGATAATAATAATAATAATATATTATAGATTATAATTTATATATGATAATAATAATAATAATATGTATTAATAACATATATATAATATATTACATTATTATATTTAATAAAAATACATTAAAAATAATAATAATATATATTATATTTATAGATAATAATAATAATAATAAAATAATATATTATTATATATTAATAGATTATATAGTATATCTTTATGTTATGTTATATATATAATATTATATAATATTATATTATTATATAATATATAGATTATATATTATTTTATATATAATAGTTATGTTATTATATTATATATTTATAGATTATGTATTATATCTTTACATATTTCATAACTCAAATTAGTTATATCACTTACAAATTCATTTTTCCTTCTAATTTTTGTGCCTTTTCCCTCCAATTTTTATGCCTCGGGTATTGGATATTGGATCTCATATTAGATATCCGATATGAGATTCGATATTCGATATTGGGCCTTACTTTCTGGGTTTGGTATCTGGATAGGTCAAAAAAAGTTAGAGCAGATTTTGAAGTGCTTTTAGATGTGTTCAAACTCTATTTTTTTCACATCGCCACTTTTTGGCACACCATGATCTTGCACATACCCATTAGTCAAGAATTTTCTAAAGGAAATAGAATATGGGTTAGATACAATGAATCTTACCTAATCCATCTAAATTAGAATTGAAAAATAGAATAATCAAGTGGGAAAAGGTACTCCAAGACTTCTATTTAAGAAGTCATAGACTAAGAGCAAAGAGCTACTGATATTGTTGTTGCAAAAGAGCCAAATCTACGAAGTGGTTAGAAGGATGTCAAGGAGGATACATCTAGGAGAAGGAAAAGCACAGAAGCTCTGCTTCTATGAGTGGTCATGAAGAAATGATTGCAATGGTACATTGAGTGTGGAGACTCAAGGAGACAAAGCTTGAAAGAAGGACAAGTTGTCAAGAGTTGCAGAGATTGAAGGCCAGGCAAGGGTATGAGCTGAGAAGTGATTTGAGATCTGCAAGATAAGTTGTATGTTGTAGTCAGGTCAAGATTTTCTAATACTCTCTAGCAATTGTATGAGATCTGGAAATCTTATAGATTTAGGTTGGCCTAATAGCCATTTGTAAATCCTTTAACAAGGTGATATTCCAAGTGAATGTTCTAAAGTCCTTTAACCAGTCCCACTTCTAACAGGGTGGTTAAATCCTCTAACAAGGTCACATTTAACAGTGTGTTGTAAGCCTTTAATAGGGCAAACTTCAGAAGAGTGAGAATTGAGTAGCATGTTACTGGTGGTTTTTTTCCAAATTGGGTTCCCACATAAATCACTATGTCATGTGTTGATTTCTTATGTGTTATATTTTTAGGTTGATTTATAGTAACTTGCTAATTAAATAAGTTAAATCTTGGATGAATGAATGGTTGAATAGGTTCACTAAATTTAGTGAAAAGTTTGAATAAGATAATTGGAGCTTGAATAACTGATTCATGCCTCCCCCCCCCCTCAGTTATTCTAAAGCAATTCTAACACTTTTCTATATAGTGTATCAACCACCAACGTGTACTGCAAGGTCATTCAAATGAAATTACATCTTTGGTTCTATGAGAGATTAGAGGGAGTGGTGTTATCATGGAGGTAGGTGATGATGGGGTTATACTAGTGGGATTTGAGGGTGTCTAAATGGAAAATAATGAAGGAATCAAGTTGAATGAATGTGGATTCAACCACCTCTTCTACTAAGAACTCATATTGCCCATGCTACTCTGGTAACTAAAGCAAGGAGGCCAAAGTGGCCATGGCATCTGCTACTATGTTCTTATCTCTGGGAATTTGTTCAAAAGTAATGTGAATAAAATATGCTTTAAGTGTGTCCACTCTATGTTTGTAAGGCAATAAATTTCCATCCTTGGTCTAATATGTGTTAGTAACTTGAGTGATGATCAGCTAAGAATCTCCATAAACTTCTAGCTTTATTAGTTTCTATTCTAGGGCTAGTTTGAGGCCTAAGATCAAGGCCGCTTCATATTCTACCATGTTGTTTGTGCAAGGAAAAAGTAGTTTTTAGGACTTCGAGATGGTAACACCCAAAGGTGTTATGAACAAAATACTAGTGCCTAAACCATGGTGTGTATAAGAACCATCAAAATAGAACTTCCAAGTGATCGGCTCTATTTGAAGAATGTGTATATCTAGAAAATCAGCTAAGATAGGATTCGGGCTCTCTATGGGTGCATATGTCAATTGGTCAAAAATTGTTTGTCTTTTTATGTCTTTCCTATCAAAATACTCAATATCAAACTCACTTAAGATCATTACCCACTTGGCCAATTTTCCTATTAACATTGTCTTGTTGAGAAGATACTTGAGGGGACCAACCTTGGAGATCAGTTTAACCTTATGTTATAAAAGATAATGGCATAGCTTTTAGGAGGAAAAAACAACAGCTAAACAAGCCTTTTCAATAAAGGTGTAATTGATCTCATAGTTGACCATGGTGCAACTGATGTAATAAATGGCCCTTTCTTTTCCTTGGTCATTTTCTTATGCTAAGAGGGCTCCTATTGATTTATTTGTTAGGGAAATATATAGAAACAATGGTTTGTGTGATACTAGATGTATCAACATAGGTGGACTCATTAAGTAGCTTTTGAGTAAGTCAAAGGCCATCTGACATAGATCATCCCATTTAAAAACTATGTCTTTGTAGAGGAGGTAGATGAAGGGTGCACACTTTTTTGCTAACTTAGAAATGAAGCAATAGACTGATTGAAGTCTTCCTTGAAGATTATGTAGCTGACTTAGGTTCTTTGGTGGTTGCATGTTGATTATAGCATGTACCTTTTTAGGATCAACCTCAATCCCTTTAGCTGAAAGTATGTACCCTAGGAGTTTGCCAAATTTTATATCAAAAGCACATTTTTTCAGGGTTTAGCCTAACTTCAAATGCTTCTAGATGGGTAAATATCTTGTCCAAGATGGGGAGATGAACTTCTTGGGTATGTGATTTGACAAGGATATCATCAACATAGTCTTCCATAAAAATGTGCATGGTGTCATGAAAGATAGTGGTCATGGCCCTTTGATAGGTGGTTCCTGTGTTCTTTAGCCCAAAAGGCATTACATTCCAACAAAATGTGCCCCATACACAAGTAAAATTTCTTTTCTCTTGATCTTCTAGCCCTATCCTAATTTGGTTATATCCTAAAAACCCATTTATGAGTGAGAATATGGAATGACCCACTGTCATATCTACAATTGTGTCAATGTTGGGAAGAGGGAAATCATCTTTAGGACATGCTTTGTTGACATCCCAAAAGTCAATACAAATGTGTATGCTACCATCTTTCTTTGATATAGGCACAATGTTTGATATGCATTATGCATATGCTAAGGGCTGGATGAAGTTGGTGCTAAGCAATTTTTCTATTTCTATTTTGACTAGCAAGGCTATGTGGGGATGCATCTTTCTTAACTTTTGTTTAACCAGATTAGCCTCTAGAGAAATTTTGAGGCGATAAAGGATTAGAGTTGAGTCTAACCCTAGCATGTTTGCATAAGACCATGCAAACTTTATCTACCTCCTTTTGAAGAAGTGGATGAATGTGCTTCTTTCTTGTGTTCAAAGACTGTGCTAAATAGATGATCCTTGATTCCTATTTTGTTTTGATGTTGACTTTTTTCTATTGGTTCAATTAGGATAGACAATCTTTCTTCTAAGTGCTTAGGTAGGGTATCAATCATCTCATCTATGGGTGTCATAGTTTGATTTTCACCTTTGGATGTGTCATTTCTATTTTTTCTATTTTTCTTCAAGATCAGCTACAAATTGATGTTGGTCATTATGGCCTTGATGTGCTTGACCTATTCTAGTATGACTGTGATGATTGATATCAGACCCATCTATGTCCATTTCTCTTATTCTTTGTGTACGAGATGGTTCAACCACATTAAGGTAGATGAGGACATCATGGTTAGTGTCAAAATTGGGAATAAGGTGAGGGTTGGTTGTATCCCAACTGATGAGTTTTGGATGGACTAAGGAGAGTGGTTTGTAATACGGATAGGATTTGGAAGGGTTTAAAGACATGACCTCATTTTATGGTTCATAAAATGTATCAATTAGGTCTATAATGTGTTCTTCCTCTAAAGTATTAGTAAAAGTAGAGCTAGTGAGTGGCTCATAGTAGTCATCTTTGACATCTATCGAGAAGAAGTTGGAAAATAGAGTTTGAAACCAAAACCCTTAAATAGGTTCATCATCCTCATATAATGTGTTGTGACATGTCTATTCTTCTGATGTGTGCTAACTCTTGGTGAAGTAAAGTTTGGATGAGAGGTTGATCCTTGTGCATTGAAACCATTGGAAATGTGAACAACATCACATTCTTTGTCATGAATGGACTCTTTAGATAATGATTTGAATTCCCACTTGGTGTAATCATTTTTGTCTTCATTATTAGAGGTGTCCATTAGTGGTTCTCTTGGGTAATGTGAATCTAGGAAGGATTGATCCACATTTTTAATGTCAACCACTTTCTGGTTACTACCATCCCTTTCTTTAGGCACCCACACCAAGGTAGAGGAGGAGGATTTTTTGTATTTGGGATGAGACCCATAAGTTATCTATGCATCATCTTGTTTAGAGTATCCTACCCCTATTTTTGATCTGTCAAACCTAAATTGGGCTGCTAGGGGTTTGACAATGCCGTTCCCTTTCCCTAATGACCATCACTAGTATATCCCATCTTTTTCATTAAGTCAAAGCCTTTTCCAAATAGATGAGGAGAAATTTCTATATTTTTTTCACTAATGTCTTATATAGGGCTTAAAGGTACACCACTTGCTTTGACCAAATGTGCATGGTAAAGCCTAGTGATGGATGATGCTTTGCTATGAGATCTTGGAGAAAGTGGGGGATCAAATAATGAGACTAAGTACTCACCTACCCCTTTGCATTATATTTTTCACTTCCTATTGAGCTATTTCACTAGCCTATCCATTTCTTCATAATCTAACTATTTGGGGTCCTTTAATGATGATGGTGAAGGAAGGGAAGAACTTGAACAACCAACTTTCTCCTTACCCTTAGTTGATGTAGATAAGTGATTATTATCTCAACCGGTAGAATATGAATTATCTATTGATGTGGACCAATTTATTTCATCTATCATGGTGCTAGTTTCTTTCATGTTATGAGGAATAAGGGAGTTACAATATTGGGCAAGGTTTTGATCCCCCAATATGGTCACCTCTTGACCCATGTATGGAAATTTGAGACATTGATGGTAAATGGAAGTAATAAATTCCATGTCATGAATCCAAAATCTCCCTTATAGGATATTGTAAGTTGATTTTTAGTCCAAGACTTGACAAATAGTTTCTTTTTCCACTAGACCTACCTTGATTGGCAGAATAACCATGCCCTTGGAGGATCTTTCCTCATCATCATAAGCCTTAATGGTGATTTTCTTTTTGGGATCAATAGCATCCTTTGTACCCTAGTGCTTTTACCAAATTCAATGTGAAAATGTTTAATCCTACTCCACCATCCATCAAGGCTCTTTTGAGTCCATTTTTGTGAATAAATACTTCAAGGTGCAATGGGGAGTTTTGGGAAGATTGACGCACATATCATCTTAAGTAGAAAAAGATACACATTGAGGGGCAGCAAGATTACTGACCATGTTTTAAAATCTACTAACATCAAGGTTGTTTGGCACCAAGGCTTTAGTGAGGATCTCTTTATGCTTAGGGGAAATTTGCAACAACTCAAAAATAGAGATATGGCTAGGAGTCTTGAGTAACTAGTTGACCAAGTTGTACTTTGGCAAGGTAACTCATAGTTTCATGATCAGAACCCATCACAAGACTTGGTAGGATGATTTTAGAGGCTTGACCTTAGGTAACAGCATTTAATGATTATTTTTATCTTTATCTTTAAGTATTATGACATTCACAATGTCATCAAATGCAAAGATCATGTTGATGGTATTATTGTAATGATGAGTATAATTAACCTTATCATGGGAAGGTACATTTTGATTTTCTCTAGAGGATTCACTTTTTTTGTGGCTCATGAAAAGGTTCTTAAAAGCCATGTGGTCTTTATTGTTGTGATGGTTGTTTACTTCAATAGCTCCATCATTAATTAATTTTTCTATAACCCTTTTAAGGGCATGATAGTTGTTGATTAGATGCCCCTTGTTTCAATGGTAGGCATAGTTATTCTTGTCATTCCACCATTTTGGTTTAACTTGTGGTTCATAGGGCTTGGCCTCAGGGAGTATAAGATGTTCATCAGCTAAGAGTGTTTGCAATGCACTCTTGTAAGACACTCCAATAGGTGTATATTCTTTAGAGGCATCTAAAGATTGGTATCCTCTTGGGGGAGGAGCTTGATTATAGGATACTTGTTAAGTAGACATTGAAGGAATAGCCAGATTGCATCAGTAAAATGCACAAACATCATCCTATCTAGGTGGGTTTTGTCTAGTGTTTGCATTTGTGTTATTGATAGTAGACTACTGCTAGTTTGGATGGGGTTGAGTTTGTGGTTTGACATGGTTAGCTTCAAGTTGACTATATTTTTTTTATTATTTCTCCACCATTACTTTTGTTTATCGATGGATTGATTAGATGAATTGTGAGTCTATGAGGATTTGTGTGAGAAACCCTTACCATCTTTTGTTAACTTGATGATATCATTATTTATCAAGGTCTCTTCTACTTTGGTTGCATTCTCTAATGTATTTTTAAAGTCTTTAGGCCCTTGGAGATGGAGCCAGTAGTTCATGCATTTTGAGAGACTATTGATGAAGATGTTAGTCTTCTCTTTGTCTAGGATGTCTCTATGGTACTTGACAAATGTTTGTATCCACCTCTATAGGAAGACCTTGAATGATTCTCTGAGAAGTTGTTTCGTGTTACACAAATCGATCATCATCATTTTCCTTTCAATATTATACAAGTATTGACCAATGAAAATGGAAGCCAACTGATCAAATGACTTAATGTTAGAGGGTAGCTTGGAGAACCACTCCATGGCTTGGCCTTCAAGGCTTCTAGGAAACAAGTGCATTAAATAAGTTGTGTCATGAAAAAACTCCATACTTAGAGTGTAGAATTGTTTAAGATGATCTTGGGGATCCGAGGTACCAAAATATTTGTCATATTTTCATATCTGCACATTCTAACAAAAAGTTTTAAAGGTGATTCTTTTATCAAATAGAAGAGGACACACCTTTTTGAGGCTAAATTTAGTAGGTTTTAGTTTTCCTCACTTCATCCTTTCCATTTCTAATTGTAGATCTTGTAATTTTATGTAACGATGTCTAAGGGTGACTCTTCTTCATCTCATTTAAGAATGATTACATCAAATTTGGATGGTAGTTTTGCACCTTGTTGTGCTAATGCAAGTATGTAACATTTTTTCCATGATATCAACTAGCTTATAATTTTGTTGAAAATATTCATTTTTTCTTTCAATGCTCTTTTCATCAAATTCATTAAATGAACCCATTTTGGTAAAATATTCTAATTCTTCTTGAATAGTGGTGACTTGTAAGTGATTGTATTTGATGAACAATAAACTAGTGTGATAGATTCAATAATATCTAGATATTTCATGCATTTAATGGTTCTGTTGGATATTCTAGCACTCACCTATATAGGTGATCATTTTGGTTTTGTGGCTTCACTAGTTTTACATAGTGGCATGAGATGTGGATAGGATTCCTCTAATTCTTATGCATTTTTACAATATAGGGATTTCTATTGACCATAGTTCATTTGGAGTAACAAGCTAAGTTTAAAAAGGTGTTTGGCAGTGTGATAAGAGTAAGTTCACTTTCACAAAGTCAAGTAGGGAATGGATGTGTGTCTCTAGATGTTTATGACTTGATAGGTGAGGTAAAGCAACAAGAATTGTTTGATGGAGAATCTTTGAATGGAACTAGTAACTTTTCTTGTTTCAAAAATTATTATGGTCAATTTTGGGATTTCTCAATCTTGGAAAATATCAATGCGAAAAAGGGTATTCAAATTTTTTGTTTTTTTGCATGGTTCATGTATGCAAATGGCCCCTATTTTAGGTTTTTTCTCAGATGCGCTATAGGATTACTTAAATGAAATAGTTCAATTGGTGTGTACACCATTTAATTCTTCACCAAGCATCATTTTGTAGAGTGAATGGGCTATTTGGATGTGTAGATGTGCTATTTAAAAAATCAAATGTGTTATAATGAAGAGAAAATGTACTATAATAGAGTTTAGATGCATCACAAAATGGGTCAAATGTGTTTTTTAAGTAGTAAATGCACTATTTCAAGGTCTCCAATAGCATTCTTGTTTTAGCTTGGTTTTCATATTGGTTTGTAGTGGCATCTTTTAGGAGGACTATGATCTGAATTGAAGTTTATTATTAAGTTTTAAAAACACATCCAAGAACAATCATAGTAGAAATGACAATGAAATATGAAACCACACATACCTAGAAAAAGAGAAGAAAAGGGCTTCCTAACAAGGTTGTCTAGAGCTGGTGACTAATGGGTTTGAGTTTTTAACCAACAATGTTTGAATTTTCCTCTCTTGTGATAGAGAGCTTCCCATGAATGCTAAGGAGGTTTGGCACAATCTCTTGTGGGAATACTAGAGGAATGCTATATTTTGAACATGTTTGGCTTGCATTCTATTGCAAATGCAAGATTGGAAGGTGTTCCCTCTCACCAACCCTGCTAAGGCAACTCAGGAGGTAGCCTTTCTATGGCTGAGTAAACATACCTAGTAGAAAGAAAGAAAACAAAACTTAGAAATAGATTTGGAAATTTGATCACTCTAGAAGAGTGAGAGCATATCCCTATTATCTTGACCTCCCAAACATGATAAATTTAGTTTTTCAATTACAAGCCCTTTAACTACAGAACACAAGGGGCTCCTTATTAAGCTATGTGTGGGTTCTTTCCTTGTTTGATTGTAATTGATCTTTATAGAAGGTCAGACATTCTAATCAACTCAAAAGAGTTGAGAGCCTAGGTCTAATCCCATTTTAGGTTAGTGAGATCAAACATTTCTATTAAACTAGGTTTTGAACTTATAAGTGCCGCACTTTGAATTGAAAAGGGTTGAGGTCCACTTACCTGATTCGATGCTAGCAAAGGCTAAGTGCATTTCTGAGGGTCTTCATTCCTATCATGCATGTTCATTGACCTAGGAGTTCTTGTTAGCTTGGAAGAGACCTGTAAGCAACTAATAATTAGATCTACAAATCAAATTCAACAATTTACGACTTTAATCAAATGTGCTATAGAAATTAGAATTAGCATTATAGAACATATCATATGTTCTATTTAAACTAGTAAATGCACTATAGAAAGTGGAAAATGCACTATAGAAAACTTTAAATCCACTATAAACATTTTTAAATGCACTATAAAAAGCTTAAAATGCATTAAAATATTTCTTGGAAGCATTGTAAAAGAGTTCAAAAGCATTGTAGCATTAGAAAATTGCAGATCTGGCCATGGTACATTGGGGAAAGTCTTTGAGAGTTGGTTGTTGTTGTTATAAATCTTGAAAAATATTTTAAAACCTATAATCAATCAAATCTATACAAGAAACCAACAAAAAATATAGATCTATACTAAAAATAGAAGATCAAAAAGAAAGATTGAAGAATAGAGAGGCTTCAAGTTCGGGCCCCATGGTGGGCACCAATTTGTACATGGTTCATTCATGTATTCATGAGACTTTAATGCAAAGAATAGACAAAATCACAATGAACTAAACTAGACCCAAGAAATCATTGTCAAAATAGAAACTCTACAAATGCCCCATATTTCCCTAACTACAACCACTAAGAATGATCTTAGACCAGCATTTAGTAACAATTATAGAATGGGAGTATGCCCTGAACATAGATCTACAAAGATGTATGCAAGATCTATGAATAAATGTATATTATATGAGTATGATAACCCTAGAATGATATGATATGAGCACAAAATAAACTAAACATAAGCTAAATGATGCTAAATAACATAAAAAGAATACTAAATGCTATCAAAATGACATAAAATTGCTAAAATAACAATGCTAACATGATAACTCTAAGTGTGCCTCTAGTGCAGATGCCTAAAATTTGGGTCCCTTAGCTCTTGAATTTCTCTTCTATTTATAGGATTTCGGAAGGGGTTGGGGTAAGAATCAAGATTTTATGTTTAAATAGAGGGTGGAGGTGAAACTAAAAATATCTCATAAGGGACCAAGAGGAAGAGTCCAATAGACTTAGCTTGTGAGGATAAAACAGGATTTTTCCAATTCTTTTAAATGTAAAAAAGAGGATTTTCCCTTTTGTGAGGATAAATGGATTTATTTATTTATTTATTGTTTCATTTATTTTCAACTTTTTGTCTTTTCCTTTTTACCTTTTTATAATTTCATTTTGTGGTTTATGAATTTCTTTTCCTCTTTTTAAAATGATTTAGGTCCTTTAGATGTGATATTTAATTGATTGATTAATTTGAAAGTTTGTTGATTTCCCTCTAATTTAATCCCTAACTCACGTCCTTTAATCAAAATTTTATTGTTTATGTCTTTGCCAATATTTGGGTGTCTACAAATGCCCCTCTTTGAGCTAATATGCAAAGCATATTAGTTCAAAGATTGTCTTGATTCTCTGAATTTGTAAATGGTTAATTCACGTATTCATGAGACTTTAATGTAGAGTACAGATAAAATGACAAAAAACTAAACTAAACCCAAGAAATCATTGTCAAATTGGAAACTCTAAAAATGTCCCATGTTTCCCTAACTACAACTACTAAGAATTCCCTTAGACTAGCATCTAAGTGATAGTTCTAGAATGGGAGGATGCCCCAAACACAGATCTACAAAGATGTATGCAAGATCTACGAATAAATGCAGATTATGTGAATATGATAAACCTAGAATGATATGATATGAGCATGAAATAAATTAAACATAAGCTAAAAGATTCTAAATAACATGAAAATAATATTATATGCTATCAAACTGACATGAAATTGCTAAAATAACAATGTTAGCATGATAACTCTAAATTTTCCTATAGTGCATATGCCTAAAACTTGGGTCCCTTAGCTCTTGAATTTCCCTCCTATTTATAGAATTTCAGAAGGGGTTGGTATAAGAATCAAGATTTTACCTTTGACACAAGGGTGGAGATAAAACTAGAAAATCTTATAAGTGACCAAGAGGAAGAGTCCAACAAACTTAGTTTGTGAGGATAAAAGAGGATTTTTCAAATTCTTTTAAATGTAAAAAGGAAGATTTTCCCTTTTGTGAGGATAAATAGTTTATTGATTTATTTATTGTTCCATTTATTTTTCAACTTTTTGTCTTTTTCTTTTCCTTTTTTTTAATTTCATTTTGTGATTTATGAATTCCTTTTCCTCTTTTAAAATGATTTAGGTCCTTTTTTATTTGATATTTGATTGATTGATTGATTTGAAATTGTATTAGTTTCCCTCTGATTTAATCCCTAACACGTGTCCTTTGATCAAATTTGCATTGTTTATGTCTTTGCCAATTTTTGGATGTCTACATTAATCATAAACCCTAAGATCTATGATGATAATTAAGCAAAAAATATTAGAATTACTTATTTAAGGAGGTACAAGGACCTGATATACATTGTGTGAGAGTGTGTGTGTGTGGAGTCAAGGTAAAAGGTTGGAGCAATTGTTGATGTATTGACTAGAGAACTTGAGTAGAAGGCTAACAAGAGTTGAGAAGAGAAGGAGAGTGATTGCTTGAAGGATTGACAAGAAAATCAGAGACTGGGATGATAATGAAAGTTAGTTAGTAAATTAGTGCATGTGATTCAAACTAAGATCTATTATACAAAGTGAGTTGTACTTGACATATCAAAACCTGTTGTTACTTTCTAGCCATTGTAAATAGTATTTTAAATCCTTTAATCAAGGTTGACCTAACAATCATATTTAATCCTTTAACAGGATGACATTCTAATGGAATGTTTTAAAGTCCTTTGACAAGTTAACTCCTAACATGGTGATTAAATCCTTTAACAAGATCACATTTAACAGTTTGTTTTGTAACCTTTAACAGGGTAACAGAGCTCACTTTAGAAGAGTGAAAATTGGTGAGATGTTATAGGTAGTTTTTCTCAAATTGGGTTTTCATGTCAAATCCTAGTGTCACACTTGTGTTGATGTTATTTATGGTTTTTTCTGATTAATGTTTACATTATGCAAGTTACTTATATTTAAGATAGTGGAAAGCTAGTTGATGTTAATAAAATTTGACTATAGAGACCAAGCTTTGGAACAATAAGATCTGAAGTTGTTTAAGTGATTTTTTATTCAATTGGTACATCATGATGATGATGATGATGATGATGATGGTCATGATGATGACATAAATGAAGAAGATGATCGATGGAAATGTATGAGGTATGATCAATGAAATATAAGATGTATTGACATATCCATAAAAATTTATTTAACTTATTATATGTTTTCATGATTAATATATTTTGTGTTCAAATCTAATGGTATTATATAATTAATTCATTGTGTTCAATTCTAATGAAAACAACATAGGTGATTTATGATACACATATTTCAAATATGTGTTATGATGCTCAATTATTGGTGTTGATTACTTGTAATATATATTTTGTTCATGATTCTCACCCTTTGGAGAAATAGGCAAAGGACTGTAGACATCATCACCCCTTTTGTTGATGATCTTGTATAGCTAGTACACATAAAGTAGAAGTAATGAATTAAGAAATATACAATGATTATTATGTATGGATAATATTCATGTTATGTTCTATGTAATTTTTAACATATGTGTCATGTAATTTGTAACTACTTTAAGATAAATAACTTACATATGTAGGAAATTTAACCCCTTTGATGAGTCTCCTACACAATGACATGGATTGGCAAGCATAAGTTTATTAGATGATTTCTTTCTCTTTATCTTCAACATCAAATTTGGTCTGACTTCATCAAAATTAGCCTCATTTTATAGAAAAATATCTCACTCCTTCAACTATATCTCTCATTTGATTGGCTATAGGTACCACCAAATAGGTATTTGTTAGATATGTCTTTCTCGAATCAGGGAAATATGGGAATAGAATATAATAGTCAGACATGTAGTAGGTCTATAATAGAGAGACCAACAAGAGGTCAAAAGATAAGAAGAAAATTCAATAAACACGTGCAATTTTTTCTCACTCAAGGGGGGTCATGCTCTTATGATGATGAGACAAAATGTGATATCAAGTTTTCCTTGAGGTACACACATCTTCAGAAAGAATGGGTGCCCAAGGAATTACCTTCAATTAACATTGATTTTTGTGTTAACAAGAGGATATATCACATAGCTCCATTGTCATTACATGGTTTCGGCCTAGTTTCCATGGATGGCATAAAGGTTAGTTATTACAAAGTTGTTGAATTGACGAAGTATGTAGGACCTTGTTACAATTACAATAATTGGATGCAAATAGTTCAATATAAGAAAAGTTTGTGTAGGTATGCACTGTCAACAAATTATATATAATGGAAAGAAAATAGTCAAAGTAAAAGACGTAATATGTGCATTGATGGAAAACCAAAAGAAATAGGGAACATTATAGGTTATAAATAGTATGCATCCTAGATCAACTAATAAGTGACCCAATTGCATTTTTGAGGCATGTGAGGGAAATAATGTTTTTGTATGTGTGATAAAATCAATAAGTGTAGAGGAAGAGTTGCCAATAGGTTACAATTTTAATCTCATAGATACAAAGAAAGATACTATAATGGGACTAGTAAGTACTATATATATATATATATATATATATATATATATATATATATATATATATAACATTTAGACTAATCACCTCCAATTAATAACTCCAATATACATTATACCATTTTATTAATAAGTGTTTTGATAAGTCATTTATTGCTTCCATTACACTGATCTTTTTATATTTAATATTCATCATAGGGTGACATCGATCCATCATATGACAAAGGAGGGGATGTTCCTCCCACCACTTCTTTGACAAAGGTAAAATCTTTGCATAAATATTGGTGTAATTGTAATAGTACAGAATGTTATATTATTATGTTATTTCCAATAGGGTTTAACACTTTTTTAAATTTTTTGATTGATATTTTTGTCCCAAATTGATGCTTAGGGAAAGGGAAAAGCACCAGTAAAAAAAGAGAAATTAATTGTTGATATGCAAGTGACACTATTATGTGATAATGACATCACATATATCGTTGACCCCATAAGCATGTGTAGAAAGAGCCTAAAATCAATCAATTCAAAAATTCTTGTCATTATGATGGATCCAAATCCAACTAAGGAGACAAAGGCGAAGAAAAATGAATTGTTACATTGTTTGGAAGTAAGCAGAAATAAATCTTTAGCTATAACAATAGTTCAATAAAGGTTTATGTTTTATACTAATTTATGGATCATGAACTAAAATATGCATGTGTTCTTCCAAGATTTTATGAGATCTCATTGAATTGTTGGACATGATGGGTGTATTAGCATAGGTTCTTCAGGTATATGATTTCCATTTTCAACCATCACAAGGTACATCATCAAAATCACCATATACCATGCTTCTCTATTGTAGTCCATTAATAGTATAAATTGCACCACTATTTTCTTCATGATTAGTATTAATATTTTTATAAGAAAGGTGAAGTATATTATTGTTGTTTGAGTAATATTTTTTCCTCCTCCAAGTGTGTCATTTTTTTGCAATCTATATTTTAAAAAGACAAAAAAATGTATATATTGTTGGAAATATAGTAGGAAAGTAAACTCTGGGGAAGGGGGGTCAATTAGCACTTAAAAATTTGACCTCAAAAATCATCCACCACACATCCATCTCACAATTTATATATGTAAATTGAAATGCCAAATTAAGCATATACATCCATAGCATGAAAGTAAAAAAATCAACACATGTATGACACAAGATATTTGGTTACTAGATACCCTCCAAGGAGAAGGTAAAACTAGGGTGGGGATGACACCCACAAATCTTAACCACTATAGTAATAAAGTGTATCCAATGAAGGTTACAATGTTTTCATCATGAAACATGATCTACCCTATGAAAGGTCTACCATGTTAAAGGCTTATAAGATTGTTGGGTCTTACCCTATTTAAGGATTTTAACACTCTATTAGAAGTGTGTCTGATTAGTGTCTAATTAGAGGACTTTAACTCACAATGAAGTAAGCACCCTGTTAAAGGATTTATAATAGCTTGTTAAGACTACTCTATTAAGAGATTTAATTGATTCACTTATTAGAATGTCTTAGCAATGATCCTTCAATTAGCACTCTGTTACTTGATGTCAAATCACCTCTTTTTTGATGTGTACTTGATCCTTTTTTATCATATGTATCTCTAGTGTCTTCTAATTCCTTTCCTCTATTCTCCTCTAATCAATTCTACTATGTATCTCAAATCACAACTCCTTAGTCACCATGAATGCTTTGTTTGCACATGCAAATTTCTCTCTTTTCTCCTTAAGAATTTGTAAAAAAATTAGGGTTTGTCATCCTTAAGAAGATCTAGGTGACTTAGGGTTAGGTATGAAAAAATAATTATGATTCACCCATATTATCTTTTAATCCTTCCCCTCTTCTGATTGGATGCACGTACTACATATGGATTATAAATTAAATTTTTTCCTTATCATCTAAGAATGCAAAACAATCCTTAAGTCAGCTCAAAACTAGTTTGAATAGAAATTTGTGCCATTACAAAAAACTATGTCAAAACTATCTTACTCAGGACTTGAAGTCCCTGATGCTCGTTATCAACTACAACTTTAATGTTGTAACTCAACCTCTAAATGAATCATCATCTATTGATCACTTGGCATCAAATAACTTGGCACATACTATATGCTTGGCAGTTGAGTGACTTAACACTTACTAGTTACTTGACACACCAAATATCTGTCACTCGGCATATACTATTGGACAACTTATGTTCAGCATGTATTACTTGTTCAGTATGAACTAAGTAAATGACTTAAGTATATTGTCACTCATATGTCAAAACCAATCTAAGATTAACAATCTCCCCCTTTGACATTAGTGGAAAAATACTTGGTCATGTATCAATAACCTTAAGCCTTTTAAGCATAACTTAGATAATATCCATTTACATACAAAAATTTAAAACTTCAAAATTTTGCAAAATTTGACTCATTAGTCATACCTCAAAATTTAATAACCATGCCTGAGTTGATTGAGTTATTCTATATCCAAACCAAAATCAAGTATATTTGTATAAGTTGATATTTATTGCATAAACGAATCTATGTACTTTGTTTCTATCATTGACTCCCCCTTTCTCTCAAAAATAGTAGCTCCCCCAAAAATATTATCTCCCCAATACTTCTTTTTCTCTATTTTTTTCTTATTTCTCCCCCATTTTAACATTTATGTCAAAGGGTTATATGCTTAGATTTTTTTTGTCCAAAAAAAATTATGGAACTCAAGCATAATTTTCAAAGCAACATCCTAATTATCACTAGCTACCTCTAATGATTTGATTTGGATGGTTAGTTTGGAAACAAGGTGCACTAAGCCTTCATGAGTAGAAAGATGTGGATCTTTCTTCATGATTGTTTCAGCATAGGCTAGCTCCTTGTACAATATCTCCATATGTGGAGTCAGGATAGATTGGATGTTCATCAGTTTAGCCCTTATGTTTGCTTCATCTTCATGTAGCACTTCTAACTGACTCTAGGAGTTTAGGAGATTCCTAAAAAAAATCTCACTCTAGGTTGGAGACTTTGGAAAATTTATGCCAATTGACTACATATGACTCTCCAAACTTATTATCTAGCCCCTGACTTCCTGTGTGAAAAGTTTTGGATTACACAATTTGGTGTATAAAGAGAAAATGTTCTCTAGTACCTTCTTCACATTGTCAATTTTGGTTGCTAAGTCAACTTGTGATAGTGCAATAGAACTTGATATCTCTTCATTAACCTTATTTTGAAACTTTCTTTTAGACCATTCAAGTAATTTCACATTTGAATCTAGGTTGGTGTCATTAACATTCTCAACTAAGTTGGTTAACTGCTCTATGATAGGCTTGTTTTGCTCTAGTGTCAGTAGACTGAATGTATCAAGAAATATATCCTTGATGTCTTTCAATGCTTTCTTCTACCTTAGCTCCCTTCTAAGTAGTTCTTTTTCCTTGTTCTTTGCAAGAGCATCCTTTAGCATTCCCTTTTGTTCAATAGTGATGATTTCAAGATCAGATTTTGGAACTCGATCACTTTATCCAAGTTCACATCACCACATGATGTAACTTCATCTACCTTGGATGTGCTTGGACTCAGTCTTGATGTTTGTGAAGGTATAGCTTCTATACTTGGCCTATGAAGAGCTTGACCTTAAGGAGTAGTAATTTTTGGCAAAGTCACTAGTGTTTGTATTGCTAGTTGTTCCTTAGGTTTTGTAGTCAATCCTAGCTCTTTTGTTTTATCCTATGTTCTTTCTACATTCTCAATTGCACCTTAATCTTGTGTTGTAGGTGTAGAAGTAGCATCCTATCCTATTTTTTCTTGTGTTCCTTCATTCTCTTTTGTTTCATTTTTTTTCTCTCCATTTGTCTCATCTTTGTAATTTTCTCTTTTCTTTATATTGACTGAGACTAGAGTACTTTGTACCAATGTACTAATAGTAGAATTTGATGTCTCCTTCCTTTGATATAGTACAATAGGTAATTTAGTTTGTACCATGGTGGATTGAGGAGGGCTTGTATATGTCTCTTGTATCTGAATTTTCTCCCCTGTAGATGCCTTGTCTTCCTTCTTAGTCTCATCAAAACTTACTAGTATAGGATTTTCACAAATTTTTTCCTAGGTGGTGGATTATATCAGTATCTTCTTCAAGTATTCCTCTATAAGGGATTTTATTCTCTAAGTGAGAGTATTAGAAACATCCTTAATCAAGTTACAGTGTCAATTTTTGTATTCAACTCATGTTGAGGACTGGCACTTGGCACTAGTGTATCTAGTACACTATGTTCTATTTGTTGTTCAACCCCAACTAGTTCCTATGTATCTATGTTCATTTCAATGTCATCCATAATGATATCTTGTTCAATTTCTTCTTTAGTTACCTTAGTTACTTGTTTTTCATCTTTTTCCTCACCTACCTCAATAGGTGTCTACTCTATTGCCTTGGGTGTTGTGAAACCATATAATAACTTCCACAACTAGGTAATCTTTTATACAACATCCTCGATATTATTCTACAATATTTTGAATGCCATATATTTAGGTGCAAATTTCCCTACATTCTTCTTTATTGCCTTTATCATTGATGCCCTATCCAATTCTAGCATCACTTGTGCAAGTGTAGTCTCTCTTATTTGTCTTTCTGTATTGAGATTATATTGTCATTTTTGCTCAACTCTATCATATAGATCTTTTCATAATGAGTTAGAAATCTCAATTGGAGTTTTCTTAAATGTTTCCATCATGCATAGATTGAGTTCTCTACTTGGTTCATCTCAATTTTTCCAAGTTTATCAAATTCAATATGTGTGAAACCAAATAAGTCAGCATTATTCTTTATGTTTTCACATATATTGTCTAAGCTTGAGTAAGCATTGTGATTTACCACTTGGAATTGGTTGTTTTTTCCTCTCTTCATTAGATTCATCTGGAGCTATATACTTTCTCCTCTATCTATTCTCATACCCTTCTTCTTTACTAGCTGATCTAGCTCTCTTCTCTTTTGTCTTTTCTACTTCTTGAGCCTTTTTAACAGTAGCTTTTGTGCTCACCCTAGTACTAGGAACTATAGGCTTAGGTTGTGGGAGTTTTGTAACCTTCTTCTTCTTGCTAATTGCTAGAGTCTTAACTTTTCTCTTCTTCTTCTCAATGATTGTAGGTACTTCATTGGCTTCTTCTCCCTTGGCACCTTTTTCAATTTCTACCTCTTCTTCCTTGTCTTCACCTTGACCTTGAGTAATGCAAAATGGTGCTTGGGAAGGTAAATCTTCATCTTCTTCATCATCATCTTCTTCTTCTGCTCCTTCAATAGATTTCTCCTTGAGTTTCTTGACCATTTTATTCTTCTTTCTCATAACTAAGGAAGTCTTTAAATCCATAGTAATTTTAGATTTAGCCACATCATAAGTTCCAAAGGCAATAGCCTTAGGATCCACATCTTTTGCAAGCAATTTTGTAATTATTGTAGAGGCTTCATCCATATTTATCTCATATCCTAATGGCCTTAACCATCTTACTCTTGGGACTGCAACCTAAACATATGTGAAATCAATGTCAACTAGAAAGCAAACATTATTGAAATTTTTCTTAACTAGTGAAACAAGTATCCTTGGTCTTTTCTTCATTTCCTACTTAAAATCTTCAAAGTAGCTAGTCATTATAGACTCAAAATTCTCTTCAAGTTTCTCAATAAATTCACCTATTTTTACGAAAATAGATCTATTTGTTTTCCATGCAACTTTACCAAAAGTAGGGAATGCCTTCCATACATAGAAGATTATACATACAAGAATTCAACCAAATTCTCATTGTGCACTCTTGGTCTTTCTTATTGCTCCCAAATCTTCTATCAATTGTTGCAACTACAACTTGGCAAGGTCATAAGTATGATCATTCTTAACTATCTTGTAGCCTACGTCAACATCAATACAAGGTACACTATTGAAGCCACTGGATTGATAGAATTTGTGTGTTATAATCCTTATTGCAAAAGCAATTAGGCGATCCAAGATGTCAATTTTCATTCCTCTTTTGTTCCACACTACCCCTAAATTCTTCTCAATAACTTCTTTTGCTTTACTCCTAATGGTTTTAGGTCAGTCTAGGGTTTGATACTCTGTTACTATGTGTACAATCTTTTTTGTGATCTTCACTTGTCCATTCTCCAACCATATAGAATTATCATGAATTGTGCTCAAAACTATCTTTATCCATAATGTTTTGAAGATGTTGGGGAAATCTAAGGCATGGGTTAACCCTTTTCTCTCTACAACTTTGAATTCATCTTTTAATACTTCATTTTCACATAGTTTCCTATAGGTTTCTCTAATCTCCATGTCACCTATGCTACCAACCTTTCATGTGTAGCAACATCCCACATCTTGAATCATCAAAACTTATGGTGATATCATCAATAATGTACCATATGGGTCTTTCTTGTAAGAAATATTAGGAATAGCTCTAAAGTTTGGTTGTTTGATCTCATTGCTTATATATTGTATATTCAAAAACTTATTTACCCTCTTTAACACTAGCAGCTAAAGAACTAGATGCCATTACAAAAACTAAGGTTTGCAAAGATTCAAACTATGTAGCTCGGCACATGATAAATACCTTTGTAAATTAGTTGAGATGGTGTTGAGAAAATATTGAATCCTATTTGCAAATGCTTGGAATGATCCCTTCAATTTTCCTTTGGCTCTTCATTCTCTTCTTCAAATTTGAATGATGTCAAATGAGTAAAAATTGATCATACAAACCTTAAAACCTCACATTTAATGCTCAGTGCTTACATAGCTATAAGCTCGGCTTCAATAGAAATTTCAACTCACTCAACTTCCATGAAGTTTTCTCATTACCCAAAAACCATTACAAGCTTAGTCAACACTATCACCTTGTAATAGCTCAGCATCAACTAACATTTCACTTGGCAACTATAGTGAAAATTTTCATGCTCGGCAATAACATGGAAATTGAAAAAACTTAAAGATTTCTTCCAAATTCTTAGCAACACTTTGCATCTTTCTCCATGCAAATATAAGCTTTTTAGAACTAAATCCTTGTAACTAATGTACAGTATATATTTTATATATTAGTCTCGCACATACCTCTTAATTGCTTAATTGGAGGTGATGTGATCACCTAACCCATTGAATGAAGTGATTTCATCTAAACTTGATGTGCTCCAATCTTCCTTTCTCTTCCATGTCTTGTTCATCTCATCTCTGTCATTCTCAACATATGCCTTTCCTTTCCCTTTATTGAAATCACTACTTGGTACCTTTGACCTTGTTGGACAATTCCTGCTTATGTGACCAATCTTTTAACAACTAAAACATTTGATTTCACTCAACTATCTTTTGTAGTCACTTCTATAATGTGTTCTTATGCAATTTCTAGCAACATGTCCATACTCATGACAATACTAACAACTATACCTTGTATTATAATCCCAATTATAAGACTTTTCATTATGCTTTACCTTTGTCTTCTTGTTTGATGATCATTCAGGCTTAGATCTATACTTATATGCTCTATGTCCATACTTCTAATAGTTACAGAAATATCCTTCAAATCTTTGTGTGCTTATGGTCTTGGTTCTGCATTCATGTGTCTAATGTTCTTGTTTTTTGCATTTGTGGCAATGGCCTATGAACTTTTGCTTAGGATTCTAATTTGCAGTCTTTCTCCTGCAAACATTGGTAGTATGACCTATCTTACCACAGTTATGATAGGTAGGTTTGGAGTTCCTACCTTTGTTACTTCTTTCTTCACCACTTTTGGATGATTCTCCTTCTTCAATACTAGTGTAACCTAATCTAGTAGCATCACTATTAGATTTAGGGGATCCCATCAATTGCTCAAAGTACTTATTGATGGCTTCACTAGGTTTGTTGAATCTTTTAGAAAACTCCTTTTCTCTTTTCAAGTCATTTCTCAATTTTTCATTATGTAGCTTTAGTGTTGTGATTTCAATATCCCTTCGATTTAGTTCATGATTTGCAATCATCATTTGACTACAAGTTTCTAATTGCATGTTAGCAATCCTATTCACCTATGATGTTTTCTCTTCTAGTCTATCTATCAATTTTTTCATCTTCAATCATAACTTTTTCCTCTTCATCTTTCTTTTTCTGCTTGGTCACCTCACAAAGCAATACTAATTAGACTTCTTGTTCTATCGTGAGATTTCTAACCTCTTTAGTTATGGTTCCATTCTTTTCCATCACATCTGCAACTGCTACATCAAATTCACTTGTCTTTCCATCTACAAAAAATTTGATAGTGTAAATCTCTTGGTAATGTGTTTCATTCTCTTCAATAGTTATTTCCTTCCTTTTCTTTAGTGATTGCTTTAACTCATCTCTTGCTTCATTCACCTGATGTAGGGAAAGTTTTATTTCAATCTTTTGGTTCTCAATAGTCTTTCCCAACTTGTAAACTTCCATCTTCAAGATCTTTCCTCAAAGTTTCAAAGCTTTACTTTTAGAAAACTAGGCTCTGGTACCAATTAAACATATACATCCATAGCATGAAAGTAAAAACATTCAACACATGTATGACACAAGATATTTGGTTACCCAAAAAACATCCAAGGGGAAGGTTAAAATAGGGTAGGGATGACACCCATAAATCTCTACTACTATAGTAATAAAGTGTATCCAATGAAGGTTACAATGTTTTGATCATGAAACATGATCTACTCTATGAAAGGTCTACCCTGTTAAAGGCTTATAATATTGTTATATATTACCCTGTTAAAGGATTTCAACACTTTGTTATAAGTGTGCCTAATTAGAGGACTTCAACTCACAATGAAGTAAGCACCCTGTTAAAGGATTTACAATAGCCTGTTAAGACTGTTTTGTTAATAGATTTAATTGATTTGCCTGTTAGAAGGTCTTAGTACTAATCCTTCTCTTAGCACTCTATTTCTTGATGTCAGATCACATCTTTCTTGATGTGTACTTGATCCTTTCTGATCAGATGTATCTATGTTGTCTTCTAGTTCCTTTCTTCTATTCTCCTCTAATTGATTCTGCTATGTATCTCAAATCACAACTCCTTAGTCACCATGAATGATTTGTTTGCACATGAAAACATGTCTTTTTTCTCCTTAAGAATTCATAAAAAGTTTAGGTTTTTTCCTCCTTAAGAAGACCTAGGTGGCTTAGGGTTAGGTATGAATCAATGATTGTGATTCACCCATATTGCCACTTGATCCTTCCCTTTTTCTAATTGGATACATGTACTACATAAGAATCATCAATTAAGATTCTTCCTTATCATCTAAGATCATAAAAAAATCCTTAAGTTGTCTCAAAAATGGTTTACATGGAAGTTTGTACCATTACAAACAACTATGTCAAATTCTCTTACTCGACACTTGAAGTCCCTGATGCTTGGCATCAACTACAACTTCAATGTTGTAAATTGGCCTCTAAATGACTCAACATCCATTGATCACTTGGCATCTAAATAAATTGTCACATATCTACTTGGCACTTGAGTGACTTGGCACATAATATTTTTCACTTAGCATATACTATCTAATAACTTATGCTTGGCATGTATTACTTGTTTGGCATGAACTAAGTAAATGACTTAGTATATTTTCACTCATATGTCAAAACCAATTTGAGATTAACATATATGATTTTTTTAAGGTCGTGATGAAGTGGATATGCCTCCTTCAATAAGGTTGGCCACCACTCTAAGATTGTCAAGGATAGGATTGAAAATAAGGAGCATGCAAACATCCACATCTAGTTTGACTAGAGCTGATAAATATTTATTTTTCTATTATTTTTTATGTGTTAATTATGATTTGATTTGTACTTTCTTGGGTTCATTTGGTCATATTCATTAATTAACTATATATAGTGATAGATACACCTTCTCATGATAGAATAGAGACTCGTACTAGTTATAATTTACAATCATCTCCTAGATCATCTTGTGTTACAAGTACTAGATCATTGCAAGCATCATTGTTGTTGGCCGAGAAAGATATGATTCCCTTAAAAGTGCCTAAGCTTCTAGATTCTTTAAAATTGTTATTATTTAGAGTGAAATTGTAGTTTACTTATCCATAACTCATTTTGGACTAATAATCCCATGATTTTTTGTAGGAAATGATATTTTTTATGAAATTCTTTATATAATAAAATTGAAGCTATTCAGACCTACATTGTGTAAAAGGTATGTAGCTTCATACAATTGGTAGAATATTTTTCCTTTCATCCATTTATTATACTATATTCAATGTGTGTAGGTTGAGCTAATTTTTTATCTAACAATTTTGTTTTTTGTTAAAAGATGGAATGACCAAGCTCTCGAATTAAAAGATTAGCTCCTAAAATCTTTAGAGGATCACTTTGGTCAAAAATAAATTGACAAAGCCAAATGGTGCAGGAGCACCTAAAGTAAAAGAACACAAGGAGGTTAAGAGTCCTTATATCATATATTAAAATTTCTTCATGTCATTTATAATATATTTGAGTCATTTGAGTCAAGATGTAAAAGCTAGAGAAGCCATTTGTAACAAGTTGTCAAGATTGTGCAAGGAGGTCTTAAAATGGTCAAGAATGTCAAAATATGAAAGAATATATTATGAAGGATAAAATTGATGTAAAATTTCAATTTAATTCCATTTTAATGTGATTAAAGTGTCCATGCAAAGATTTGTCAATTTTAGAGTTAAACTTGTAAAATTTGTAATGCAAAATGCATAAATGTTGTCATGAAAATGCATCATGATTAAAAGAGTACAAGAAGTTTCTTCAAAAGGTGACTGCGAAGTTGTAAACTACCAAAAGATTCTATGAAAAATTATTTATGGTTGAACCAAAGTAGAATGGAAGGCAATAATTACATTTGAACCAAATTTTGAGTCATCCTAAGTTATTATTTTGATTGATTTTTCAGTTGTTGTGTTGGTTCTAAGTCTTGTACAGCCATGTGTAGCCTATAACCCATGCATAATTTATATATTTGAATATTTTTATGAAATAAATTTCTTCTCATTTTGGTTTGGGTTAATTTAATTAAGTTTTGAGGAGGTTATGGTAGTTTTGGTAAAAGTTGTTATTTGCATATCTGAGAACACCCAACTATAGTCAAATTTAAACATTTAGTACAAACATATTTAGAAGAATTAGAAACTATAATTATACTCAATAGAAATATATATGAATTAATCTTCTTTTCCCTTTGTTTTGATTTTTTTTGGTGAAAATATGTGAAAGTTGTGAAATGTTTGGTGAAAACTATTTTTTAAATATCTCCATTTGAGTACATGCCAATATTTGTGCTTATAGAATGATTTATGGCTAGTAAAAATTAATGGCTTATAGATTTGAAAACTAGACTCACAATTGGTCAATTTGAATTTTTTTTGTTTCATTTGGATGTTTTTGGAGAAAGATATTGGGCACCCTAGTAAGGGTTGCATGTTTTATTTCTAGTTTATGACAGCAAAAATGGGTATTGTTCTAGAGACCAAAAATCCTAATTGAATATTTGTATTCTAAAAAAAATTTGATATGTTTTTGAAGGATTAATTTTAAACCTTTACACTAGATTTTTTTTCAGGAATATTTATAGAACAAAAGTTATGAACAATGTAATCAAGAATAGAAATTAGACTATGTGAATGACAGAATATTAAACTTGTGTTGTAACATGCTATGTTTAACTTGATGAAATGTCTCTACACAATTAAATAGTTTCATGGATGTTGAATGGTTTAGGAAGGAATATATATATATATATATATATATATATATATATATATATATATATATATATATATATATATATATATATATATATATATATATGTATATATATATATATACATATATATATATATGTATATATATATATATATACATATATATATATATATGTATATATATATATATGTATGTATATATATATATATGTATGTATATATATATATATGTATGTATATATATATATATGTATATGTATATATATATATGTATATGTATATATATATATATATATATGTATATATATATATATATGTATATATATATATATATGTATGTATATATGTTGACAATTGGCTAATGAGGATATGTAATTGTTGTAATTTATGGCAACACATAATGTACATGCTTACAAGAAACCTCAAAAATAAAGATACTTAGCTTTTAGTACTCAAAAAATTGTCTAAGTATGGAATTTGGTATACAGCAATGTATTGTTTTGTTTATAACCTGTTGCTAACATCATATTATGACTAGCAAAGTTAGATGGAGATAGTATATATGTTGATGATGACATGTATAACCTCAGAAGTTAGCACAAACTATACAGAACAAAGATATTTGTATTTTAAGTGAAACAAGACAATGGAATTAAAGGAAATAAATTATTTTGTTTACAAAATAATTACTTGGCCAATTAGGATTGAAATTCTAGATGTTTACTCTAAGTTGGAAAAGTGTACTATGGTCTTAACTAACCTAGCAGAAATTTTTGTAAAGCCATGGTATTTATGCAAAAGACATCTTGCAATGAGAAGTGTAACTTTTGTGATAAGCAAACTTTTGTGAAAGAGGTATATGTGAAGTTTTGTAAGAGCTATTTTGTGATCAAAAATAGTGTTGAAGATTAGAGATCAATCAAGAAAGAAGTTATAGTACCTATATTCCAAAATTTTGATTACTTTTTTGGGCAGTGAGCTCTTCTTGTAATTGGAAGTGCATGTTTGGGCAATGGGCTCATCTTGCATCTATTGTACTACAACTCCTAGCAGGAACTCCTTATAATGAATTTTTTCATTGACTCCTAATAGGGTCCATCCTCTAACAAAGGACTTATATATCAGTATATTATCTAGTGGGTATCATCCTCACTAGGGTTTTCCTTTAGCCAAGGTTTCCCTAGTTAACAAAATATGGTGGTATGAGTTATCTTTGTGCATGGTTACTATTACTATTTAGCATTACTTTATTGCTTTGTTATGTATAGTTTAAAGTAAGAAATAATATCCAATTGGAAACTAAAGTTTCTAGATGACTGATTCACCCCACCCCTCAGTAATCCCTATTTATAACAATTGGTATCAGAGCACAGTTACTCAGAAGAGGCTTAACAGCTTGAGTAAGATCCCTATGGATATGGAATATTTGATGAAGAACCATGAAGAGACACTTGAACAAATTGATCTCCTTATTGAAGAAAGAGATAAGCATAAAGGACAAATATGAAGACTCCAAGGTATACATTGGACAATTGAAGGAAAAGATTGAGCATCTCAAATCCAAGCCTGAATCTACTGAATTTGAAACTAGTGATGATGATTATTCAAAGCTAAAGATAGAGTACAAGATCTTGAAGCATGAACTAAAACTTAAAAATCTGAAGTTGACTTTAAGGAGTGATCCTAACAAAGTTGAATTTGAATTGAAAACTGAGAATGTAGATCTTAGAGAAAGTACAGCAAAGAAGGCATCAGAACTTGAAACATTGAAAGAAGATCATGAAGAACTTCAAAAATATAATACCATTGAGAAAGGTGAATTAACTCGGTGCGAGTAGAAACTTGAGAATCTTTATTCTAGCAAAGAAAATCTTGATGATTCAATATCAATACAAAGACCTACTTATGATAAAAATTGGTCATGGTTATCTATTTAACATGTCTGCAAAGAAACCTAAGATTAGATCAGCTCTAAAAGAAAAAGATAAATCTGATGATAAGATTCAATCTAGTCAATGTTCTAATAAGCCTAAAGAAGTTGGTCAAGACAAAGAAGTTAAAATTTTGGATGAACCAAAGCAAGTGGAATCTCCTAAGGAAACCAGGCATGAATTTAGAGGTAAGTTTTTTTTCATGAAATGAGATAGGTCATATGAAAAGAGATTGTGCAAATAAGTCATTTAATCATGTCAAGGACTTTTATTGTCATAATTTTCATGGTATGGGTCATTAAGTAATTGATTGTAGGAAAACTAAATATGATAATAATAGAAGGAATAGTAGAATGTCTAGGAATATGAACCCTACAGATAGAAGAGCATCTAATAAAAGGACATCAAGAGAAAGAAGACCTTATGAGGAAAGAAGTTGGATCATGTGTTATAAGTGCAACAACTTTGGACACATAGCTTGGAATTTTCATGCACCTGATGATTAGTAGAATCCTAGAAGTAGAACAATAGTATATTAGTTATGCAACAACTTTGGACATATAGTAAAGCATTGTAGAATGGACAAGAACTTCAAAAATACAAGGAAGAGTGGAAGAAACTTAAAAAATAGAAGGAATGATGGAAGAAACATTGGAAATGATAGAAGGAACCATGTGAGGAACTCTAGAACTAACAAAGAAAATGAGGAACAAAGGAATGTAGTCAGTGAACTTTGAGAAGAACTCAATGAGGCATTTATAAAAGGATCAAACATCTCAAATGAAAAGCTAGAAGATGATGAGATAGGAAGAATGAAGTTATTTTTTGAGTTTGATTCAATTGAGTTGAATTAAGCTTGTTTGCAGCACTAGAATTTATAACTTCATCTAAGGATCAAAGAAAAGGAAGCGAAGTTGAGAAAAGGTGTATCAAGTTAAGTTTAGATTATATCTAAGCTCACTTGTAATTTGGAGCTTATATAAATAAGTTATGAAGGAATTAAGAGTTATTGCTATTACAGAGAAAGTCAATTTTGTAGCAGAAGATGAAAACTGTGTTTTTTCTAAAAATTCCATGAAGTGTAGTAGAGCTTTGAGAAAGCTATGGAAAACCTCAAGTAACATCTGAAGATCAGATAGAAGATCTTGAGCAGTTATTTGATTACAAAAGGTAATTGACACCTTTTTCATGTTCACAAACTATGCAATTATGCAAGCTCAAGTTGATAGAATAAATGGAGTATGGACTTAATTTCTACTTCATTGTGATTACATCTAAAGTAGAGAGCACTCAAAGGTAACTTGTTAAGGCAATTTTGAAGCAAACCCTATTTTCAAAAAGAGGTATTTTATCATTTTTTCATAAATTTATTTGGTAAAAGTTCATATTTTATAGAATCATGGATATGTCAATGGTTCACAATGTTGAGAAGGAAGACAAACCTAAGTTGAAGATTGTTTTCATGAAACCCATAGAAGGAAACCCTAGTTCAGCATTATCCATTACTCCAAACAATGTAGTATATTTGGAAGATGAAGTCATCTTAATAGTAAGTTTGAATCTATTGGGAGTGAATATATGAACAAGGATATGGAATTAGTTTTCAATCACAATATGACTATGAAGCCCAGATTTGAACATTTGAAGGAACTAGATCTATTTAAATATTCTTTCTACCATGACTTGGACATAGATGAGTGGACATAGATCATATTAAGTATCATATTGAGTAGAATACATGATGGTAAATTATGGATGCGAGATAGTGTAATTTATATTTCAGCCGACCTTTTTCATGAGGTAACTAGTCTTTGTAAACAAGATAGTGTACCCATTGGTGAGAAAATGGTTAAGAAGAAAGTTGAGAGTTATACCAAAGTAGTGTATAATGGAAAGGCAGTGGCGATCAACACTATTAAGCAAGATGATGTAAGATTGCTAAGTCGAATCATTGCCTACTCCATATGTGGAAGTTCAAATATTGATGAATTGTCAGTTGGATTCATCTATGTAGCCTACAAGATATGTGTAGAGAAGGAACAAGTAAACCTCAATGAAATTCTAAGAATACAACTACTTGAAAACCTAGAAAAGATCAAAAGGACTAAGAATGGTATGTTTAGATTCATGTCACTAATTAATCACTTATTCTTTCATGTGCTTAAAAGATTTCCATATTTGTTAGTCACAGAGATTATGAGCAGTGATGGATGTATAATGGAAAAGATTATTGATGTATGTAGAAGACATCATGTAAATAAGATATTGGATAGTGGAAACTTGATTATGAAGACATTTCAAAATGAAATGAGGCAGAGATTTTGAATTGCATCTGCGATTGTAGATAGATTTAAAGATGGAATTTGTATTATGCTTGATACAAATTTTACTTATATTCAAGCAATAGAACCTCAAGAAATATTTCTTGATACCTTAGGTTACGATTTGAGTGATGATATTACAATTGGATATATTGATTTATTGTTGAAATCAGAGAAGGATAAATTAGAATACAGATTTCAAGCCTGTGATGAGATTACCCAGTCAGCTCATCAGGCATCCTTGGAGAAGGCTTCTCATAAGAAAATAGAAACTATAATGAAGAAATCTTTATCATAAGTTGATATGAGTGAGAGTGAGTCTTAAGCAGTCAAGAAAACCATGAAGCAACATATATTGAATGTGTAGCCTTTGTTAGTATCTGTTGTAGAGACATCTTTGAAACAAAACAACCCCTATGCATTAGTGTTAGATGTGCAACCAAGTGAACCAAAAAGAAAATTTGAGAGATTAGTGGAAGTTATGACCACAAAAACCAAAAGGATCAAGCACCAAGCCATTGGACTAGGAAAAAGGAAAAAGACATTGTTGACAATTGTCAAGTCTAATGAAGAAGAAGAAGAAGAAGAATAAGAAGCCAAACAAGCAGAGAAGGTAAAAACTTCTAAGCAATTAGTAGGAAAATCTTGGCAACCCTAGAAGTTGAAGATAGAGAGGATAAACTCAGCTATTTCTATTAAGGAAAACTTTGTTCAAATGAACAAATTTTATAATTTGTATAACAATTTTGAGAAAGATCATATTGATATCTCTACTGTGAGATATATTATAGCTAACAATCTAAAACTAAAAGATATTAAGGGCATAGTAAACCAGAAAGTCTATGATAGACTTATTGAGAAGAAGGCCTTAGCTAGAGAAGAAGATTTATAACTTTAGAAGTTTATGCTAAGGACTATTTGCAAAACTGATGATGAAGAATAAATTAAGAGATTATTGAATAATCTAGCACCTTACTTGAGAAATAAAGTGAGACCATTTTTTTTTATGGTGGGTGAGAAAGATAGGTTAAGAAATGAGATTATAGTAGCAATAAATCAGATGTTGATAGAATCTAAGGCATCATCTTCACCTATGTGTAGAACCTTGGAAGTGTTATTGAGCAGTGACACAATGTAGATAGATTAGACCAATGTTACCATTAACATTGAGGATACTAACCTATTTGAGATTTTAGAACCACATGAATCTCATGTGGAAGATATTGAAGATAAACTAAGGTAATTTGAGGAAGAGAAGAGATTACTAGAAGAAGAGAAGAAGAAAGTAGAAGAGACCAAGCAAAAATTGCTTAGCAATGAAATGAAAAAGAAAAAAGAGGAGAAAAAAAAAAGATTAGGCCAAAGAAGAAATGAAAAGGGAATCAAAGGCAGACAAGAAGAAGAAACTAGAGGAGGAAGAAAAGAGAGAAAAATAAAGAAAGGAAAGAGAAAAGAAAGAGGAAGAAGAAAGAAGAATCAAAGAGACAATTGAGAAGAAGCGAAGGGAGGATGACACTAAACCTTCTAGTTTATCTACTCTAATATCACTTGCCAACCTAGCAACTAATAATGATGATCAAACTAACTTGATCTAATCCTTATCAAAACTCATTTAGAAGAATAGATCAATGAAAATCCTGTAGAAAACCTTGATGGAGATTACTGACAAACTACATAGTACTCTAGTAGTACAACACATAGAGGTAGATCCAGAATAGAGGGTACAAGTAGTGCTAAATTCATTTGATGAGGAATTCAATAATTTATTGAGTGTTGCAAAAACAAAGGCACAAATTTGACATAATGCTAACTTGTTTAGCACCATTTGTCAAAATATTAAGAATGATTTGATTAATCTTGATACTTGTATCAAGGAACTTTAGAAGTGTCAATAGGATGGTAAGATACTATACATTAAGTGCACCCTATCTTATAAGTTGACTAAGGAGATTGGCAGTCAAATTGGAGGAAAGATGAGTGAGCTAGAAGCCCTATCTAGCGAGATACAACATCCATCTTGTAAAATTGATGATTTTGAAGGACAAGTGGCCAGTATTCACACTGATATCCAAAAACTAGAACTTAATAAACAAATTTTGAAAATAGTATTAGATTTTAGAGAGTCTATTGCTCTGAAAGTATCTATTATTGAGAAATAGTTGGAGGAATGTGTCAAGGCCAAGGACACTTATTCTAACTTTTTGTATTCAGACCTTAATGCAATTGAGATTGCATAATATGTCTTTTGTGCAATCCTCAACTCTCTTGAATCTACTATTGGGACTAAAAATTGCATAGTCAATTTTCAGTCACATATTGAAATTTTTTTAAAAATCAAGCCCTATGAATGCTTTTTGTGCTTCAATACCTGACTATTGTATTAAGGCCTAAGAGATGTTTTATGTTTCTAACACCTTACATTCAGCCTACATATGCATTCTATATTAATAAATTGACATTCTGAGCCATTCTGCAAAGCCCTATTTTGAGCTAGTGTCATGTTTTACAATTCTGCCTAATTGTCAAAAAGTGATAAGAGGGTGGCATTATGAGAGAAGTAATTTCATGCCAGTAAGAAAATGCATCCACTTCAAACTTGATGCCACATC
Organism: Cupressus sempervirens; assembly: GCA_028749045.1. Lineage (NCBI taxonomy): Eukaryota > Viridiplantae > Streptophyta > Pinopsida > Cupressales > Cupressaceae > Cupressus > Cupressus sempervirens. The sequence goes on along the minus strand of CM053787.1, from coordinate 21,115,318 downwards.
CATACAGCAAGAGGAGAGCACTTCATCAAGTTTTCAAGCATATCAAAGAAGGGGCATGAATGGAAGAATTTGCAGCGAAGGAGTTCATGGTAGCAATTGGATTTGTTATACCATATGCATGAGGGGATAGTTTATTTTGGTTTTTAAAATATGGGGCATTCAAGAGTAAAATAAATTGAGTAGTTTGCTTGTGGATGTGCATGCATGTGTTTAGGGGCCCGTGTTTGTAAATAGCTGGCAGAGGACAATCAACAAAATTTTTAATTTCAACACTCACTGAGAAAGGTATGCCATGTGGCATGTTCGGAGATCACTTTGTAAGATTGAAGAAAGAATGTTTGGGAGCCACAATGCTACGACTGGCATGAAATTGGAGATGAATATCTTGAGGTATTGTGATGTTATGACAACATTGAGAGATCACAAGGTGAAATATCAAGGCCTACAATGTTATGAAAATATGAGGTTGGCATAGCATCGGGGAGTTCAAAGTATTAAAATAAGATGATGAATAGTATGCCCCAATGTTAAAATTGGTCATAGGGTCAAAAAGCAAAATTTGGAGGTGTGTGATACTATGATGAAGTCATGTTATCATAGGTTGGAAGCCAGAGACTGAAGTTGTGCAATCATACGATGATTTTTTAGGATCGTGCAAAGGGATAAATGGGTGTCTAATCTTATGATTTTCATAAGGTTGGGATGAGAACTTTAATAGGCCATGATATTATGATCACCCCAAAGGGCTCTGATGTTATGACCAGTTAGGAGATCAGGGTGCAAGAATCAGAGGCTTGAGATGTTACGAGGTTTATGATCTTACAATTGGTCGAAAGATCATGAGGTTCATTTTGAAGAGATATGATGCTATGACGAGCCTCTTGTCATGTGATCGAGAGATGCAGTAGGAAATGGCCTGTTTTTGTATGGTCACGAAAGAGAGTTATAAGGATATGATATTGCAAAAAAAATTTAATATCGTGGATTTCATTTCAAATGTTAACGATGCTCCAAAATTTAAGCTTATCGTATGGTCAGGAATGTTTGGCATATGAGTTATGATGTTAAGATTTCATCGTAATATCGTAGACTCATAAATTTTAAATATTTCAAATGCATGGTGAGTGTGGGGCCCGCTAGGTAATATGACCAATAAGATATCGAAACTTGGCACTGGTGGATTGGGTAGTAATAGCAGAGGAAAAATAAAAAGTAATAAAAAAAAAAATTAAATATTTCAAATGTAGACTTTCAAATGGTTTAAATATTTTAATGATTTTAATGTTTCTATATAGTTTTGACTATGTAATCATTTAAATTTTTATTTTAGCTCTATTCACAGTCTAGGAGCCAAATTTTTGAACTCATCTCAGGGGCCTAATTTTTGTCCAAAATATGCAGTGTAGCATACCATTGGAAGTGAGAGGAGATAAGCTATCCATTTATGGAGCTAGTTTTAACATAAATGGTCACTAGTGCATGCTACAAGGGGTTTTGTGTTTTTAGTGGGATGCTCAATTCTAGGCAATGATTTCATCAATGCAATTACATAATTCAATTGGGATGCATTTGATATGCTTTGTTGACTCAGTTTGTTCGAAACTTGATGCATAATGATGTGTTTTACTGCAAGTATTTCACAATTTGCTTGATTTTGATGGAATTTCTTAGAATTCTTTGTCTTTTGCAATCAGTTATGATTTCCATCAAATATCTTAGATATTTCTTGCTTTTGGAAGCCAAAATGATTAAATATTTGATACACAGTTGTAGAGAGAGATTAGAGGGATTCTTTTCACTACTAGGAGATGGAATTTCAAGTGGACACATGTCATTTTTAGATTAGATCTGAGAATTCACTTCCTCCTATATCATTCTCTTTCTTTCTCATTTTGAAGAGTTTTAGTTTTGGGGAGAAAAATTACTCACTATTGAAATACCATTCTTTAGCAAAAAAAATTTGTATGAACAGTAGTTGTAGTTTTAATATAGATAGTTCTTGTTTGTTAGGTGATTTGTGAAGTATTTTTGTACATCTTTCATGTATCTATTTTCAAGGAAAATGAATAAAAACATATCAAGGGGTTTTAATTTTAGTCTGAATCTTGTCTCATGTTCATGGATTTGTAATCTTTTCTAGTTTGTAAACAAAGAACATAAACTAGGTTGCATTTTGTTTAAGAATGTATGTGATTGAAGTATCTTGTTGATAGAACAAAGAGCTATGTAATTGCTTGATATTTTTCACAAGGTTTGCAAATTTCATGATAGGATAGTCTAAGTATGAGGTTCATTTTGATGCAGATGTCTATTCACAAGGTGAAAGATAGATCAGGGATCTTGATGTAGGAGTTATGTCAAATATTTCCAAGAGATCTATGGTTGTAATTCATGTAATTTCCCAATAGATAAGGTACTAATTAGTTGCAGGATCATTTAGTTTTGTTGCTCATACCTAAGTCTTGCTGATATCAACATCATTAATCAAACATTTTCCCTTTCATGTTGAAATTTATTCAAAGTCTAACCCTCACTTAGCTTACCAATTTCATGAGTCATGTTCTTAGTTATTTCAGGCTTGTGATTTCTTGGTTAAGTATAGAAGATTTAAGGGTTTCATCTATTATTCTAGATCTTCATTATGCTTATTGCACTGGTCACATAATCAAATCTTAAGAGGTTCACCCGCCTAGGTTTTGCAAAGCCTAAAGTGAAGGAATGTAATCTTATAATTGGCCCATGTTCTTGATGAATTGTGTCCATTATTGGAGATAGCTACCCATAGATGCATTCTTGCCTTGCATACTTGGTGATTCAAATTTTGTTAAATCAGGAGCCAACATCTACCAAGAAGACATGGGCTAAAGGTATGGATAATCTTAGGAAAATTTTTGATGATTGTATGAAGATACTATCAGTGTAAGGTAGAAGTACTAAAAAATTTTACACCTTTTTTTGGATAATTTTTTGACATTTTGACCTTTGTCATTGATGTCAAAGGGGGAGAGATACAGGAGAAAATTGTAAATCATGTAAAAAGGATTGTATAGTATATTGTAAGGGGGGGAATATATAAAGATGGAAAAATTGCAATAGATGTAATGTGAATGTATTATTTTTATTAATTTTTTGTTATTTAGCCAATTTTTTTTGTACTTTGTTGCCATTAATGCCAAAGGGGGAGATTGTTGACAATTGGCTAATGAGGATATGTAATTTTTGTCATTTATGGCAACACATAATGTACATGCTTACAGGAAACCTTGAAAATAAAGATACTTAATTTTTGGTACTTAGAAAATTGTCTAAGTATGGAATTTGGTATACAACAGTGTATTATTTTGTTTATAACTTGTTGTTGACTGTTGTCACATAGGTTTGCACCCTTGTCCAAGGCCTATGCGCGAGGACAACCTAGTGAAATATGGAAACAACCTCCAAGCTGTGGGACTTGAACTACGACGTTGAGTCTCCGGAGAAGGCCAGCTTCCTCTTACTATCAGGGCGCACCTATCTATTCTCAGAAGGGAAAGGGAGAAAGAGAGCATCAAAGCAAATCTACCTAGTCTAATCTAAGGCCGTGATGCACCAGGATAGAGTGTTCAGATTCATTCCTGCCCATATATATACTATAGAACCAGAATAACATACAAAAGTCATATACATCCAAACTTATATCAATCAGTAATCACATACAGATCAGAAGAAACAAACTGAATGACACTAGGAAAAGGAGATTTCACTTATGTATTATTCGATAGGCCAAAGATAGATACAGTATGTAGATCGTTGATCTCAACAATACACCAATGGGAGGCAAAGTGATGCACATTCACACTGATGGCTGAAAGAGATGATACAGGCTATCACATGGCTCAAAGATAAAGGGGTTTTACATTGCAAGTCTGCAAGCAATAGCAGAGAAAATCAGGAAGAATCGACCCTCAGAACAGATCATGGAACTGCCTTTATAGATCAGGCACAACTAAAGATTTCCGCGTTACATTCACTTCTTACCTACTGGCATTAACTTCCTGTCTTGAGAATCCAATCGGGGATCTGGACTGAAATCCTGGCCTGCATACCGAGAAATCTCATTTCTTCTGAGAAGAGCCTGGAGAAGATAGAAACGGCGCCACAACATTCCCTGACATGGTAGATGGATTGACCGGATGGGTGGAGTGTCCTTATGTCCTGCATTCATTCCTGGTAGGTCCGAAATGATCGCGAAGATTAGATCACAAGATACGTCGATCGCCTCTGCATCTTGGTTCATGAATCAAACTGGCCTATTAGCTGACCCGATTTCTTATATGCCGACTGGGCCACGTGGGCCAATCATAATCCTTTGTTTTGCCACTTGGAGAGCCCCTTCCGTGGTTGACCGCCTTCATCGAACTAACCGTGTCACCTTATTACCTAACCGTTGGCCATCAGCTAATTGCCACGTTGAAAACTGAAACGCGAAGACACGTGTCTTCCGAGCGCTAACTCGCTATTGTAAAATCTGCATAGTTCCTCCATGGCGAGATAGTGCCGACCCTAGATTCTTGCAGATCTGATGGTAGAGAATCCAACCCTTAATGCGCTGATTGTATCAGGAAATTTGGCCCCTCAACATATCTGTGTTCTGACTCGGCACACGTGGTTGTTCCTGATTCGCCGCGGACTCTCTTTCCTGTGACTGGGCCCCATCCGAATCGGTGCCACCTCAATGATGCATCCGACGAGACCTGACCCCACCGACACGTGTTAGTTGGGCGCGATGTCGCCATGGTAAAAATCTTGCAGCTTTACTAAGGCAACATGGCGCCTACCATTGATCTCATCAAATCTGACGGTGGAGAACCTGACCTTCTGTAACCCTCCATTCCTACTAATTTGTCAGGCCCACCAACACGTGGTGTCCCCCTATTGGTTCGTCAGTCACCCCACCCTATCTGCTTCTGATGACATGAAACGCAACCCTGCCAAGACACGTGGCACACAGGCGCTATGTCGTTGATGCTAAAGTTTGGGCAGCTCCTGATGGCGAGATAGCGCCAGTCGTAGATCTTGCAAATTTGATGATCAGAGCGACCTCGTACTTCACTCGCCGTCCCTCCTGAAAACTACTGGGCCCATGGTTGCAGTGTCCTAACATATACACATGGCATCATCTGGTTGGTAAACCCGAGACTTGATCTGTAGAATGGCCACGTAGCAGATGGGCGCTATGTCGCCATGATAATATCTGCGCATCTCTGCCATAGCGAGATGGTGCCATCCGTCGATGCAATCAAATTTGATGGTGGAGATTGCAAAACTTGACTGTGCCAACCGTACTGATAGAGACTCCAGCCTGGTTACACGCGGCGGTTCCTCACTAGCCCATCGGAACACCACTGGGCAATCTTACGACTTGGCCTCACAGGGTGACCACGTGTCGACCAGGCACCATGTCGCTATGGGAAAATCGAGGTTAAATTTCCACAGCGCCATAGCGCCCAACCGATGACGTGTCCCTATCTGTGCATGGTTCCTTTTGATTCGCTGCCGTGACACGGGCTCTGCCAACTGGGCAGATGAGGTACGCAATGGGGCCCAATATTTGTCTGAAGTTCTCGCCGTTTATTTTCTTAGGCCCGCCAAACTTTACCCGATCGTCGCAATATTTTTTCGGCAACGTGACCCGCCCGCCGTCGTGAGCATCTCTGTCGGGCACTATGTGGCCATGGAGATTTTTTGGTTGGCGTGCAATAGCGCCATAGCGCCTGTGGCACCGGAAAACTTTCCAACTGCCCTCCTTTGTGACCCACCCGCAAGGCCCACCAAACACGTGTCGTTCGGGCGCGATGTCGCCGATACTATCTCTCGTGCAACTTTTGATGACGAGATCACGCCTACCGTCGATCCATCTAAAATTTGACGGTCACAGAACCTTGGCGAGTCGGGGCATTAAAATAACAATTTTTTGGCTAACCGTTGAACAGGCCGCGGATTTGAATTTAAATCTTTTGGCAGTAAAACCAGAGGAAACATTGACATCATATTATGACTAGAAAAGTTAGATGGAAATAGGTATACATGTTGATGATGGCATATATAATCTCAAAAGTCTATATTGTTGGAAATATTCAGGACTAGCTAGGTTACTGAGAGGGGAGGGGTGAATCAGTAGCCTCAAAACTTTTAACAATTTCAATACTTAGTAACATAGTCCAATTATCATCAATAGATATAATCTATTGCATGCATAAAAAATTGAAAGCATAAAACACTTTGAACAAAATATTTGGTGACCCAGAAACCTTCCAAATAGAAAGTAAAACTGGGGTGGGGATGATACCCACAAAACTTCAATACTACAGTATAAAGTTGGCATGTTAAGGTTTACAATGATCACTTCTAATGATCTGCCCTATTAGGAGCAATTAGGACTGCTAGGTCCACCTTGTTAGAGGTTTTACAAACATACAATGAAGTATGCACTCGGTAAAGAGATTTAAAGAAAAGACTATTAGGTCTACCTTGTTAAAGGATTTGAAGTTGATTCACCTATTAGGATGAAATAGTAGATCTCTTACTTACAACTGATTTGTTGATTGAGATCCTTGAAGTACTTATCATCTCTATGTGATAGATGTAACTTGATTGCTCCCGATATGACCTTCCTATACTCTTTTCTTTGCTACTAATTCACATTTGCATCCTTATCATCACATTCACATTCTCTTTCATCAAACTATTACACTTGGGTATGATACAATACATTACATATATACCAACCCAATTCACATAATTACAAGGTCGACCAATACACAAGTTAACACCAATATTACTGAGCTGGCCCAAATGTACAAACTAGGGTTCTAAAAATTGACTTGGTGAATTTCTAATACACAGCATCCACTATCATTACTTGGAATCATCATGCACTCGATAAAAGTGGAGGCTCAGTCCATACTGATCACTTCAACATAGTTTCAAACTCGGTATACACTGGTGACTTGGTAGATACATTGTCACTCAATAGAAACTAAATTCCATGTTTACCATGCCTACACTTGGTAAACACTAATCATCCCATCACTCAATTAACACTAACTTCACATCACAAGAATTGATGACTTGATAGACACTATGAAGCTTGGTAACCACTGAACTGCTTGATAAGAATTGCTGAAGCTTGGTAACCACTGAATTACATGGCAAACACTGGAGACTGATCAAAGAGCTTAGTAACCATAAAGAATCTAAATAAGTGTTGTCACTAATAAAAAACTTGACTTAATGCCAACAATCTCCCCCTTTGGCATTAGTGACAAAGACACTTATCAGCCAAAACTTATGTACAACATGGTGTGATACTAACTTGATATGGAATGTTGATTTTTTTGATTTTTCAAAATTTGTCTTTGTAACTCTGTTGTATATACATTTTGCATAAATCTCCCCCATACAATATACATAACCTATCAGGCATATATCTCTCCTCCTTATATACATGTCTCTCCCCCTTTTTGACAATAATGCCAAAGATTTTTATACAAAATCTATTTATATAGAGACACCAAAATGTGAGAGAAATTCATAATGTACCTTAAGAATAAGAGTTAAGGTCATGTACCAATTTTCTTGCAAAATTTGCAAGTTTGAAGTGCAACTTGGACTTCTACAGAGAGCTCAATTATATGATCTACAATTGAAAAATTATTCTCATGGATCAATGTTTTGGAATAAGAAATGTGCTTCTACATTGTATCTATGATAAGAAGGATCATGTTCTGGATGTCTATGAGTGTAGACTGAATCCTTGCCTCCTCTCTTAATAAATCTACCTACATATTTGATAAGAATCTAATCTTTATATGGTGAGCAAAGCTTGAACTAGGGTCAAGTTGCAACCTCCATGCACTAGCCTTCAGATCTTCATCAATCTTATTCAATTTTCTCTTTATTTCTTTAGTATGCTCAGTAACATCACATAACTTTGCAAAAAGAGATGTTACCTTTGTGTAAGAAATTTCAAGATTTGACAAAATTGAAGAAAGTTCTACCTACTGAATAGCTATTTGCTAAGTAATGTGCTCAAGCACTTTATTATCAAACTTCTTCTCTGCTTTCTCTATTAGCTTATCTCGGCCACTAGAATCCTCATTGAATTTGCTAACTGCCTCTTCTAATTGCAACAAAATGTGTTGAGAAGAATTAACATCAACACCTATAGCCTCTATCAAAATATTTTTAGCACTTTCAATAATTTTGAATACTCTATCTCTCTCTTCTCTTAATTGCATTTTCCTTTCTTTTAAAGAAGTTGACTAACTAATCTCATCTGATCTACAGTAGCATTGTCAAAATCCAATTTGGGAATCTCAATATCCTTATCCAGATCTATTTCTTCCTCTATTTCCTTTCCACTAATCAAAATTCTTGGTGGAATCTTTGATTCAACTTTTGAAATTAATGCTTTATATTTTGGAATAGAAACAATAGTGGAAACAGTAGGACTAGCAGTGAAAACTTGTAGAGTGCCTATTGGTGGAATACTTACTAGAATACTTGAAGAATTCAAAACTAATGTATTTGCTAAACTTCCCAAAATTGAAGTATTTATAGATGAAGTACTAACAGAAGTATGCACAATTGAAGCACTTACTCGAGCATGTACAACTAACGTAGCCAAAACTGAAGAATCCAAAATTGTACTTATTGCTAAAGAAGTCAAAATTGTGGAACACTTTGTATCCATTGCTAAGACTAGCTCAGTGACTGAAGGATTTTGCAGCTTAGTGGATGAAGTGGTAGACACTTCTATCTATGATGTATTGAGTTGATAGGTAGTAGGGAGTGATTGGACATTTGATGTGTCAATGGTTGTCACAATTAAAGTTGTTGAAGTTGTCTCCGCGCTTGATGATGTTGCAATTTTTGTTGGAGAGTGAGGAAGGGGGGCTATGACAATTGTAGCTATCTTAACTGGATCACTCTCCTCTTCTTCTTGTCTGGCTTCCTCTTCAACTTCATCCTCTTTTTCTTCTTCATCATCCTTCATCAACTTTTGATATTCTTTAGCATCAATGGTGACAAAAGGAGTTATTTCTTCTTCATTTTCTTCATCCGTGTCACTGTTATCATCATCATCTTTGATCTCAATAGGATTTTCACGTGGTTTATGCAGATGATAAATATTTTTTCACATAGTTGTTGCATCCTTGACTACATGCTCTATGTCTTTTACCAAAATTAAAAAAGTATGAAATCTAATGGTCATCTTGTCTTCATTTTTCTTCATAGCTTATCTTGCCTCAGCATTTGTAATGCTCAGTAACAACTATCTTAGATTTTGTTCATATATGTCCTTTGCTATTTCCATGGATGATTGTCATCTTGGCTTTAATCTTTCTAATAGCTCATTAGAAATCTGATGTGCTATCTGATCAAGGGAATATTTTCATTTTCCCATCTTGGTTAGTACCAACTCCTCAATCTGCATTTTCTCAGCCTCTGACCTAGTCTCATACTTTAATGCTTTCAAATTGGTTATACCAGCACCTTCTTCCAATTGCTTCAGTCTTTCTTGGAAGGTGAGAGGGGGCTTATTAAACAAAACTTTGCTACCACCTTTTCCTACTTTCTTCTTGGATCTCCTTGTGAATACTGCAGTGGAGGGCTTGGGTGGCTTGGTGATAATCACCTTGCCTTTCTTTCTTGTACGCTCTTCTTCCTTTTCAGATTCTTCTTCATTCTCAGATTCCTCCACATCTTCACCTTTTCCCTCAGTAATCATAAGAGGGGCACTTGCTTTTTTCAACTTTGATATCCTCCTCTTTCCTTTTTTCACTGCTTGTGGAAGCTTGATCTCAAGCTCAATTCTTGCTTTAGCTTCATCATAGGTTCCAAAGATAGGTGTCTTTGGATCTAAAGGCTCATTAACTAGGGCTTCAATTATTTCTTTTGCCTCATCAATATTAACCTCATAAGGAAGATGTTTTACCCACACTATTCTAGGCCTTATTTCTTGAATGTATACTCTGTCACTATCAACCCTAAAACAAACATCATCCTTATAATCTTCAACCAACTTCTTTGGTATTCAAAACCTATTATTCATCTTTTCTTTGAAATTTTCAAAATAATTGCCCATGATGCTATCAAAATTTTCACCTATTTTAGATATAAACTCATTAATCTAATATAAGACTAGTGTGTCTTTTCTCCATACAACTGTGTCTTTAGAGGGAAAAAACCTTTGAACATAGAAGAAAAAACATGTCAAAAATGAACCAAACTTTTATGGGTTATTCTTTGAAGTTCTAATGTTTTCCATTTTCTTGTTCAGTTGCTTCACATGAATGCCAAATTTGAGTTCTATGTCAGACACACTGCTAATTTTCATTCCTCTATCATCCCACTCAGCTAGGGTTTTCTTTTATAGCTCATCCCGACCTAGGGCTTTTGTGACTTTGGCTTTGGTAAGCATAGGGAGACCAGTAATGTGATGAATCATTTTCTTTGTAATTAAAATTGGTTGCTCTAACCATAATTGACCATTATGAACTCGACTTAAGATATACCTAATCCATTTGATTTGAAAGTTTCGTGGTAGGTGAGGAATATGGGTTAAGCCTTTTTCTTCCAAGTGTTTATGCTTAGGTTTAAGAATTCCATCCACACAGAGTTCACTTAGGGCATTTTCTATTTCTAGGGTTCCTATCTCCTGAGCTGCACATTTAAAATGAGTTCTAATGTCATTATGAGAAGTACTTTGGGTGGTATCTGTGACTGAGCTCCATTTGAGTCGAGGATTTCTACGATCGTTGGCACCATTTTGCAGGTAGGAGCTTTCCATTCAACACCTCGGACCAACATTTTAGATCCTTTCTTTGTCTTGTTGTTGCTGTTGGATGCCATGATAACTCGATAAAATGAGAAAATTCTTCAAAAAATTTATGCTGGGAATACTACTCAAGATCATTGGTATGCTCTACAAATCACTCATTTCTCAATATATTGAATTCATGGTGGAAATGAAGTTGATTTCTTGCCTTTTGATAAAAACTTCCCATTAAAGCTCAGTACGATGAGAGCCATAATGACATAGTGCATGATAGCCTTTCATCCACTATCAATACAGATCACTTGATAAAAGCTTGTAACTTGGCAACCAAACATAACCTTGTTACTCTAGACTTCACTCAGTATGACCCAACCTTACTCGATGATTACTGATACTAAAATTTTGTGATCCCCTTGTATCTAGAATACTTATTTGGATTTTTTCTTCCTTTTCAATTGGAATTGTTTAAGATGTGACCTTGAAAATATAGCTCTAGTTCTTCCTTAAGAACTTAATTGGAAATGATGGAGTCATCCACTTCTTGAGTCACATGACTATTGTCACTTGAAGCAATTTTATCGATAAATTTAGGAATCCACTACTATCTCATCTGTTTCTTGATGTTATCAGCTTTTGTTTTCTTTTCATCTTCAACTCGACTTATATTCATGCAATTCTTAGCTATATGACCAAGTTCAGTACATGTGTAACATCTTATGGTAGTATCTTTTCTTCTCACATGATGTCTAACACAATTTATGCCAACGTGTCCATATTCTCCATAGTAGTGACATCTACACCAAGTATTGTAGTCCCAACCAAATATTGCCTTTACAAATTGTTCATCTGGGTTGAATGGTTTAGATCTGCATTCAGATGCCTTGTGACCTTGTTTCTTCCATTTGTGACACTTGCCCTCAAATTTTAGTTTTTCTTTGCATTCATTAGCTTTATGACCATGCTGACTGCAATTGTAGCATTTTCCATTGAATTTTTCCTTTCCATTACTCCAACATTTATTTGATGTATGACCTATCTTACCATAGTAATTGCAAGTAGATCTTTGATTCCTTTGAGCACCTTGTTTGGAGGATTCACCTTCTTCTTTGTATCCAAGTCCTGCTTTTCCCTTTTGCCTATGAAGATTCTATTCATTTTGTTGATTCAATTGATCCATGTCTGCTTGGGATTTAATTATTCTTTCATTGAGTTGCTTCTCAGAATTTAGATCAACTTTCATCCTTTCATTGATTTTCTTTTTAGTGTTTAAGTCATTCCTTAACCTTTCATTTTCAGATCTCAGACTCATGATTTCTTCATTTGCATTGGAGAGTTGATTGATAAGACTTTCTTGCTAAAGGGATTGATTTTGAATTTCATTGTTTCTTACCCCCAAGTCTTCTTTTTCCTTATTTCTCTATTTTGAGATTTCACACAATCTTACTGACTGAATTTCTTGTTCTCTTTTCAATTTTCTTACTTCTTCTTGCAGGGAGCCATTCTTTTATAGGAGTTCTTTGATTGTATCATTTGCTTCATCTGAACTGCTTGAGGTGAAATAGTCTTCAATCTTCACTTCAACATACTAGTGGTCATTCATCTAATTTGCAAGTTCCTTCCTTCTTTTTAAGGATTGGGAAAGATGCTCTTTTTCTTTCTTGAGTTGAGCTATGGCCATCTCCAAATCTAGCTTTTCATTGTCAATAGCTTTGTCAAGTCTGAATATCTCCATTTTCCTTGATCTTTGCTCAAGTTGTCAAACTTTATCCTAAGAACCACAATGCTCTGATACTAATTATTGGAAATATTCAGGACTAGCTAGGTTACTAAGAGGGGAGGGGTGAATCAATAACCTCAAAAATTTTAACAATTTCAGTACTTAATAACATAATCCAATTATCATCAATAGATATAATCTACTGCATGCATGAGAAACTGAAAGCATAAAACACTTTGAACACAATATTTGGTGACCCAGAGACCTTCCAAATAGAAAGTAAAACTGGGGTGAGGATGATACCCACAAAACTTCAATACTGTAGTATAAAGATGGCATGTTAAGGCTTACAATGATCACTTCTAATGATTTTCCCTATTAAGAGAAATTAGGACTACTAGGTCCACCTTGTTAGAGGTTTTACAAACATACAATGAAGTATGCACTCGGTAAAGAGATTTAAAGAAAAGACTGTTAAGTCTACCCTGTTAAAGGATTTGAAGTTGATTCACCTATTAGGATGAAATAGTAGATCTCTTATTTACAATTGATTTGTTGATTGAGATCCTTGAAGTACTGATCACCTCTATGTGATAGATGTAACTTGACTGCTCCTTATATGACCTTGCTATGCTCTTTGCTCTACTGTTGATTCACATTCGCATGGTTATCATCACATTCGTATTCTCTTTCATCAAACTATTTCACTTGGGTATGATACAATACATTACTTATATACCAACCCAATTCACATAATTACAAGGTCGGCCAATACACAAGTTAACACCAATATTACTGAGTCGGCCCAAATGTACAAACTCGGGTTCTAAAAATTATCTTGGTGAATTTCTGATACATGGCATCCACTGTCATTATTCGGCATCGACATGCACTCGGTAGAAGTAGAGGCTCGGTCCATACTAATCACTTCAACATAGTTTCAAACTCGGTATAAACTAGTGACTTGGTAGATGGTGTCACTTGGTAGAAACTGAATTCCATGTTTACCATGCCTACACTTAGTAAACACTAATCATCTCATCACTTGGTTAACACTAACTTTGCATCACAAGAACTGATGACTCAGTAGACACTACAAAGCTTGGTAACCATTGAACTACTCGGTAAGAACTACTAAAGCTTGGTAACCACTAAATTACATGGCAAACACTGGAGACTAATCAAAGAGCTCGGTAACCATATAGAATCCAAATAAGTTTTGTCATTAATAAAAAACTTGACTTAATTCCAACATATACAAACTATATGGAACAAAGATATTTATGTTTTAAGTGAAATAGAACAATGGAATTAAAGGAAAGCAATTATTTTGTTTACAAAATAATTACTTTTCCAATTAGGGCCGACATCCTAGATGTTTACAATAAGTTGGAAAAGTGTATTGTGGTCTTAGAGCCTAACAGCAATTTGTGTAAAGACATAGTATTTATGCAAAAGACATCTTTCAATGAGAAGTGTAACTTTTGTGATATATTGTGATATGCAAACTTTTGTAAGTGGTGTATGCAAATTTTTGTAAAAGTTATTTTGTGATCTAAGATCATGTTTGAAGATTAGAGATTAGTCAAGAAAGAAGTTACAGTACCTATATTCTAGAAGTCTGATTACTTATTTGGGTAGTGGGCTCATCTTGCATCTACTATACTACAACTCCTAACAGGGTTGGAATCTCCTAATAGGGATTCAAAGTTTCCTAATAGGAAACTCCTTATACTAAATTTCCTCATTGATTCTTAATAGGGTTCATCCTCTAACAAAGAACTTATATATCAATATATTATCTAGTATATACATATGTACATGTATATACATACATACATATGTATATGTATATATATATACACATATATATACATATGTTTATATATATATGTGTGTGTGTGTGTGTGTGTGTGTGTGTACATATATATATACATATATATATATGTATATATATATGTATATATACATATATAGATACATATATATATACATATATATATATGTATATATATATGTATATATACATATATAGATACATATATATATATATGTATATATATATGTATGTATATATACATGTATGTATATATATATATGTATATATATGTATATATATGTATATATATGTATGTATATATATGTATGTATATATATATATATATGTATATATGTATGTATACATATATATACATATATATATATACATATGTATACATATATATATACATATGTATACATATATATATACATATGTATACATATATATACATATATATATATATGTATGTATATATATATATATATATATATATATGTTGACTTTGATTTTACCTCTATGTTGACTGTTTAATGTCAGTGATATGCATATTTGGGTTTGTTCTAAATCTTTCTTATCAAATTGGTATCAAAGCTAGTTGTGGATATAAGGCCCTAACTTGACTTCCAATATTTGAATCCTCATGGCCACTTGAAATAAAGTAGAGCACTATACATACATTATAAATATGCAATTTTGTGGCACAAGGACTAGGATAGTTATTTTTACCATCAAGCCCTAGGTGAGCCCTAGTGTGCCCAGCAAGGTAATTTGGTGATTGCAAGAGCAAATAGGTGGAGAAGGTGAATTGGCTTGTGCCAATCACTTTATGATTTGTGTAGCCCATAGGGTGAAGGATCCTAGGACTAAATTTGGGCAAGGATTGAATCCATATAGTCAGTTTAATCCTCTAGAAACAAACTGATTGCATCAAACCCTTAAAACCCTTTGAAATAGGGTCATTTTGGTATGGTGTTGTACAGATGAGTTGGGGGTCCTAAACTAGTTGAATCTTGGAGGTTTCCCAAAAGGGTATCAAGATACTAAGTTTGTGGGCTTGTTAAGGAGTTTTGGAAGACAAGGATTAAATTCCCTATCAGTTGACCTAATTGGGGGCAAAAAGGCTACAAGGCCTAATAGTGGATTTGAAGAGACAGTTAATGAGTAGGAGCATATGGTCACCAAGAAAAGCACAAGCACCTTGGTAAGAGCTAGTGTTTAAACCTTGAATGCTCACTTGGTTAGAGAAGGTTGTGATTACTTGGAATAGAAAGTTGAACACCTACAATGTATGGGTGTATTTGTAAGGGTAGAAGAGTAAAATTAATTTGATTGGTGAGGATCAAAGAGTAATAGGAAGAGGAGAGTGGTTACCCCTTGGATTAGGGTGAAGAAAGAGACGCTAACAAGCTAGGAGAGAGTGGTCCTAGTGTGGACCTAAAGAAAGAGTGTTTTTAGGTCTTGGTGGTTGGATCCTCCCCATCATCAAAATTGTTTAGAAAGATTGTAAACATCTAAAGACTATGAGGAACCAATACATAAGGTTTCTAAAGGAAAACCCAAAGTACAAGCATCCTCTTATGGTTTCAAAGATGGAGTGGAATGAAAACATTGAAGATGCAAAAGAGAAAAGGTTGAAAGTTGATGGAATTCAACCAGAACAGGGAAAAAATAGGTATGTGATAGTATTAATGCAATTATGCACTAATTAGTTATCTTTATTGTTATATAATCTAACATATTTCAAAGTTTTCATATGTATATTTTAGGACACATCAAAGGCTACATAGTAAAGAAAAGATCAGGTTGACCAACACCATCTTGGCTCTGGTGGACATATGAAACTTCACGCATGACTTGTAATTAGCAGTAAATGAATTTTTGTATCAATTTTTTATATGAAATTACAAGAAATTTTGTTTAATCAAGAAATACATTTAATATTAATAATATTAAGCAAAAAATGTAGGGCTTTGAATTTAATCTAGCACCCATGGAAGAGGACAAACAAATTTTCTTCAAGCAAGACTATAAAGTCGTGGTTGCATGCCATCGCATAAATTCCAATGACCAAAGAGAAGATTTTGATGCACCAGTTCACACACAAGTAAATAAGCCTAATGAATAATAACTCAAATTGAATACTTGAGAAGTAATCTATTTGATGTTAGTTTCAAACATAAATTGATTATTTTTTTTTCATAAAGAAAACAATGATAACAATGCACATGACATTTCACTACACCCTTCTAATCCTAGCACATGTCCTACACATGATGAAGGCCCTATTGTGCATCATAGTAATGGAGGTATTCATTTTCTATTAAAAAATAATTATGTAATTATTAATAAAATCTAACATCTTAAATTGCAATTGGGTAACATTTTGTGAATATTTTAGACCACGCAGAACATCATGGTGACAGGTGGAGTGTGATGTTAGTGTTGAGCATGTTGAGGTTGGACAAATTGTTATTATAGATGATGTGGCATTATCAAGTAAAGAAAAATCCATGTTATTTTTTTTTAATTAATAAAATACTTGTAACATTAATAAAAAAATATTGTGAATTTAACCCATTTATTTGTTATTGTAGTGGACCCCTCTTTGGCACAACTACCTCGTGCTCCAAAAAAGATGAGGAGGTGTCATATCATAAGATCAAAACCACAACAAGAGAAGAATTCCAAAAATATTGATGTTTGTATTAGCATTTTCCTTCAAAAATCAAAGAAAAAAATAAAAAGGAAATGATTGTTATAAACCTTGTTTGATGATGCAAGAACATTGCCTTAATTAACGTGTTCATGAATGTTTCTTATTAATAAGTTTTATGTCATGTTATTGGAAGTTATGTGATTATAATGATTGATGTATTCATCAATTATTGATAAATGTTACGTAGTAATAAATTTTATGTCATGTTAATGAATGTTATGTGATTATAATGATTGATTTGTCATTGAATTATTGATGAATGTTGAATATTAATGAATTTTATGTCATGTTAATGAATGTTATGTAATTATAATGACTAAATGAAATATGTAATTAGATGTTAATGGGAAATTTAGAGTGATTATAGTGGGGAAGGGGCCAAATGAGCTTCCACCTTCACATGGTTGGCCTTGTTAAGTAGAGAGTATTAAAGTATTCTCGAAACCAAGTTAAGCTCAAACTAAACTAATCAGCACCTACCCAAAGAAATATTGTTCTTATACGTATTAACCAATCTCCTCACTCTTAAGAAGAGTAGATATATAACCCTGCAACCCCACCTTGAGTCAATCTACAAATATTGTTGCAGTTTGCATGGACTTATTACTCTTGTTGAGATATTTCACAACTGTCCACCTTCACTTTATCAAACAAACTAATAATTCGACCCTACTTGTTTGACAATGGGGTCAAAATATGTTCTCTAACATCTATAGAACCATTCAATCCCTTTGATTGTGTTCCAAACATCTCCAATACCTTAAATGCTCCACTTGATTCTCTGCACTTTTTTATAATGTATCCATAACTTGATCATCTATATGTTTCATGGTTGCTAGAAAATATACCACATGTGCCCCTCGACCTATCCACCTCATGAAAAATCTCTTAACTCCATTAGTCCCCTATGATGGTAACCATAGAAAATTTCAAAAGGAATCTTCCCTATACTCCTTTTTATTGATTCAGGATAAGGAAATTCTTCTAAACTGATCACTACATCCCAACTCTAGTCATGTTACCCTGTGAAATGCCTTATCTAATTTACCAAAGATCTCTTAACCACCTATATTTTTTCATCTATTTTGGTATGATAGGATGAGGTGTAAGATAATTGTGTTCCCAATTTTGTACTCTCAATATATCTATTACCCTATTTTCTTTCAACTTTGCCACATCTAAATACTTCATCACTAGGTAATACACTTGAGTATCTATTACTTAATCTCTAAATTAGGTGTGGCTCTTATATATCTATTGAAACTTTAGGAATTATCATGATGGATCAGATTGGTCATTTTTTCTCCTCCTTGATAACTTCTACCTTTCTCAACACTTTCTCCTTGTATCTCCTATTTGATTTAATAATGTAACATAACTCTATAATAATCCAAGTCTTCTAATTGGCCCTCCACTTCTATGTCTTCTATTAGATCCTATCAACCCACTTCAAAAGTTTTAGGGATTTTACTTAACAATGTCTATGTCTCTTTTCCAATCACATTAGAATGCCAAGCAAGGGTTTATATCTCTCACATATCCTACAACCTCAAGATTTAAAACCAAATACATTGTAGAGTACACTCTCTAATTTCTCATATCACCAGGTTTCAATTTTTTCCCATGGTGACAACAAGAGATATGGAGAGGAGAAAGTAATACCCTAGTTACTCATAGAGTTCTGACCTTGTTGTGGTTGTTACATGTTTTCTCCCTTATTTATCCAACAAATGGACTCAAACTTGATTCAAATGAAAGAAGATTTAATTATCTAACTTCCTATGAAAGATGTTTCTTCACATGCATTTGTACAGGTCCAAGCTAAAACAAAAACCAATCAAAAACAAGAGAAAAATGTGGAATTCTATATATTCTTCCAAATTTGATTGTACCATTGAACTTCATGTTCTCCATTTGAGTTGTGCTACATATTTATCCCCAACCAAATAGTTCAAACTGACCCCAAGTGGTTATGAATGTTGGACAATTAAAATTTAAAAAGTTGTCAATACTTAACAACATTTCTATCAATATTTTGTTGACAACTTTTAAAGGTTTAACTTCTTAGTTATTCTATTGCTGGAAAATTTCTAGGCTAACTCCAAACTTTAAATCCCCTTCATCAGTTTGATAGAATTTGTACTTGACAACTAGTACAAGCATTGTTCTTTTAAACTTTGAGTGGGCCTAGAAATTGCTATGTTGAAGGCTATGTGAATGTTGAAGATAATAATAGATTGTGTGAGGTTTATCTAAATTGGGGCAGAGCTTAGGGTTCATATCTATTTTATTATTTCCTGGATGAGTGAATGAATGATGTATTAGAATAGTCAAGATTAAAAACTTGTAGGTATTGATGTCCAAGGCCCATTCATTGGAGGTAAAACTTGCAGCCCATTTTGAAGAACACCTTATGTCTGAACAACTAGAGGCTAATGGACCCATATCAAAGTGCCTCTAGTTGTTTCAAACTCTTCCATTAGACTCTACTTTTTCAGAATGAAGTCTCTCTTCAAAGTGCACTGCCAAGACATATGAATCACTGAAGATTGCTATACAAAAGAGTAGTTGTATCTACAAGAAAAGGACCCTGCATGATAGACAAAAGATGTAATAGTTTCTCTCACAAATATACATTTCAAAACAAAAAATGTTTAATTTGCAAAATTTCTAAGTTAATTATGTCTAGAATTAGACAACCACTTTGTGTTATTACATGATGCCTCATTTGGATTTGTGAATATCTAATTGTGTTCCAATTAAATAGGTTGAAGATGTAAAACACTCTATACCAACCAAACTAGTTCTTTAGTTTACTAGAGCCACAAATATTCTTTACACTATTGGAGGTCGTGTGGTTATAGTGTAATTTCTTCAATGCTTATCAACCTTTCATTCTTTCCATTTTGTGGTTTAGTCATATTCATTGTAAGATGTGTGTTATAAATGAAGACCATAAACTGTGTATGAGTAGTACTGAGATTTTAAATTAAAAAAATTAAAGACCATAATGTGCAAAGACTGAAAATGATTGATGGGATTATGTTGAAAATTAATTCTATACATTGAAATAATGTACCAACAAAACTTGTAAATCTAGGCATAAGAAAAAAAATATTGTGTAGAAGCTATGGCAATTAACATGCTTCCATCTTGCTACAATGCTATACATTATTGTCTTTTACTAAGTTATATTATTTCTCAATTAATTGAAAGAGGAAAGAATCACACTAGTTGAATTTGTATACATTTTTGGATTTGTCTCATTTTTTATGGACCATACAACTTGATGCATAATCAAATCATAAGTTTAATGTTTGCTTTTATTCTCATGCTTTTAATGTGCATCTTATGTTTGCGGGCATTTGAACACTTATTGGAGTGATAGTTAATAGCTTTTATAGATAAGAGAGAGAAAAGTATTGCCTTGGAATTCCAACCAATGAAAT
Organism: Cupressus sempervirens; assembly: GCA_028749045.1. Classification (NCBI taxonomy): domain Eukaryota; kingdom Viridiplantae; phylum Streptophyta; class Pinopsida; order Cupressales; family Cupressaceae; genus Cupressus; species Cupressus sempervirens. The sequence goes on along the minus strand of CM053787.1, from coordinate 21,094,792 downwards.
TACTTATTGCTTCTCATTAGCTTCATGAAGGACTAAAAATGAGTCATGTATGTCTAGTACACTTCTATTTCATTCTTGGCCATGTAAATTAACTTTAAAATTGCATATAATATGTGTGTTACCCTCTAACTTAATCCATTTTTCTTACCTATTAGGTTGTCTTACATCAATGGTTTGATCATGAGAAGTTCAAATGAAATCTATCCATGGTCAGCATGTTTTACTTAGATGGTGCAAGTGCTACATAAGTTAATTGTTCACTGAGTTTTCTTTTGAAATCTTGTTTTGTGATGTGCTGCAAATAAATTTCTTTGACTAGCAATAATAGTTATTTATGTTTCATTAACTAAATGAAATTTAGTGCAGCCTTATCTTCTTGTTTTTGTGGCATTTTTAAAGTATTCCGCTATGTTGTCATCTTGTGATCACTTAGTTGTCAAATGAGTGATAGAGATATCAGATTTTTACTAGGGAACAAAGAAGACAATAATGTCAAAATCAACAATTGCCTAAGATATCTTTAAAGGCTCTAAGAGAAAGGGATATCGACAAAGTAGTTGAAACCATGTTAGAAGACCCTAGATTTTCCTCAAAGGTAAAGGATGAGAGAATGGAAAAGAAACTTGATGAAATGATTAACATGATGACAAACTTGAAAAAATGGATCATCAAGCAACCCAAAATCATTATCACTATCACAACATTAGCTAAACACAGTGGAGTTAATGGTAACCCTGAAGGAGAAAGAACCATCTAACACATAACAACAACTAGACCTATTCTACACATAGCCAATGGTATATCAAACTTTTTTTATAGCATTTCAAAAGATTGCCTATGAAATTAAATGTATACTTTTTATATCAACATTTCAAATCACACTCAACTTTTGTTCGTGAACATGAAATATAGGTACCTTGTGCATTGTGAGTGCTCACATAATCACAGTTGTCATAGGATTTGGAGTCCTATCGCTTTCATGGGCTACAACTCAACTAGGATGGGTGATTGCACCCTTGGTTCTCATTGCTTTCTCCTTTGTCACATTTTATACCTCTAACTTACTCACAAATTGTTATAGATCTCTTGATCCAATCAAAGGAAATAAAAATTACAATTACATGGATGTTGTCAAAGCCAATGTAGGTGCATGAATAGAGTGTGTTGATGTTCAAACTAGTTTCGGGTCTTTAAAATTCATTTTGATTTGTTTAGGTGATTCATCTGAAATCATACAATACTAATGTAACTTCAAATAAACTATATAAGCAAGTCAAAACTTAGAATGTGTTGTTTAAGACTAAACATAATGCGCTTAAAAAACCACTAACCATTTGAATGTTATTTCTTGAACCTCGGGAAGCACACAAATATGGCTATGTCACTTGATACAGTATGCCAATCTATATGGAACTTCTATTGGCTATACAATCACAGCAGTTATCAGCATGACTTAAGACTTTGTTTCTCTTTATTTCTATTTATCATAGAGTTTGATCCAAACCATTTGATAGAAAACACTTACACCATTGTTGAAAAATTGCATGGGTATCAAGTGCTCCAATTGTTTCCATGACAATGGGAAGGAAGCTTCATGCAACTCCAACAACAACCCTTTTATAATTCTATTTGGAATAGTATTGCTTGTTTTATGTCAAGTTCTTGAGTTTGACAAGCTATAGTGGCTTTCTACAATTGTTGCACTCATGTCATTTAGTTATTCTTCAATAGGACTTGGTCTTGCTATCGTAAAAGTTAAAGGTATGCCTTCATTTAGTCTACCTTTGAAATATCAACTAAATTGTTTGAAAATGTGACCTCCACTATGAAATACACTAAGTAATCATAATATGATGTGAAATTACGTAAGGGAACTTCCATGGGACTCTTACAGGAGTGCCCATTGGTACAGTCACTGCAGCCCAAAAGTTTGAGATGTCCTCAAAGCTCTAGGAAATATTGTTTTTTCTTGTTCATACGCATCCCTTTTGATTGAGATCCAAGTATGACTTCCCAACCTTTATTATAATATTGCATTGATTCATGACTTCATTTTTTTTGCATCTTTTCTAAAGTCTCAATGTTGTAATATGGTGAAGAACACTGTAAAATCACCTCCAACAAAGAACCAAGCAATGAATAAATCCATGACAATTGGAGTGAGTGTGACCACCATCTTCTAAATGTTATGTGGTTTACTTGGATATGTGGTTTTTGGGAATAATGTTCCAGGAAACTTCCTAACTGGGTTTGGCTTTTATGAGCCATTTTGGCTCGTTGACATTGCCAATGTATGCATTGTTGTTCATCTTGTTGGAGCATATCAAGTATGCATGCTTCTCTTTTTCAATAATATGTTTTTAATTTCTAATTCTCATTATTGTTGAAAGGTTCATAGATTAGTTAGGAGTTTATTTTTTATTCTAATTCTCATTATCGCTCATTGGTTCATAAATTAGTTACAAGTTTAAGATCTTTTATTTGAAGTTGGAGAATTTTACCAATGAATGTGATTCATTTTTAACACCTTTTTTAAGCCAACTTTATGGAATGCTCGAGGCTTATAGTCTAATATGATTTTGGTACTATGTTGAGGTAGGACATAAATGTGAGATCTTGTATTTATTGTTAGAATGTTTGCGACACCCTTCATAAACTTCTTTATAGAATATTTAGGGTTGTAACTTAGCTTGACTCTGATGTCATGTTGAGTTTCATGGATCTTGGGTGTCTCATATTCTAGCTTGACTCTAATAACATGTTGGACTTTCTATGAACTAACTAGAACTCAACCTATGACCATCCATTTATTTCTTTCTTTTTTCTTAACCAAGCGGGTGTCTCCCCTACCCATGGAGTTAATAGTAACCATGAAGGAGAAAGATTTGTCTAACACATTACAACCACTAGACCTATTCTACAGCTAGTTAGACCTAGCTAGTGGCATGTGAAGATTTATTTTTATAAATTTAAAAAAAAAAAAATTTAAAAATGCTTGACAGTCATTGAATTTTTGACGAGGATTGCCGTTGTAGACACAGCGTCCTTGTCAAAATTTTGATGAAATTTGGCAAAGATTTTGACAAAGAGTGTCGTTGAGGACATAGCATCCTCATCGAATCAACTATTTTTCAATGCTCACTCTGGTCGAAATTATGACACCATCTGTTAGAAATTTTGATGAGGACTATTGTCGAGGACATAGCATCCTTGATGCCTTGTTTTGCCAAAAAACATGACCTATTTTTTGATAGCAAGATGCATCAAAAAATAGACGCACAAGGAGTTTTGTCAAAAATTCAACCAAAATCAATTACAAAGACTTTGGTCAAAATTTTGACCAAAGGGCATAGAAACATTGACTAGTCAGCATAAAAAATTAAGTTAAATTTTAAGTAGTGTTGTGATGAATATGTTTGCATAAGAGAAATTTGAAAATGAAAGTTTAGTTAAGGCAATGTAGTTATGGTTATGAGGAGAATTATTTAGGTTATTCTTAGTACGTTGGGAAATGATGAGTTTAATTAAAAGAATACAATATTGGGATGAATATTTCTTATAAGAGACGAATCTGAAAAATGAGGAATTTTATTAAGATGATGTGATTATGATTTAATTTTGAATCAGTTATGTTGTATATTGCATATTGAAAAATAGTGAATTGAGTTGAGTTGGTTGAATGCTTAATCGAATTATGAGAATATTGTGATTTCTATACTATGTTTATACAATATATATTACTTCTTGGACTATTGAACCAAACTCACGTGTTGCATCTATTGACGAGACACAACCTCGTATGTAAATGTGTTTTATTTGTAAATGTTATTTCTTGCATGTGATTAATTGTTATTGGTATTTTTCAACTCGTAATTTATAGGTGGTCAATGTCATGTGTGTTGTGATGTGTATGTATGACATGTTCACCTATAAAGCATGTGAACCCTACCTTGACCATAGTATCCTATTAGACGTCTCATGTGACCCACTTGGTTAGAGAGCCCTAGTATGGATCAAATCTCTTGGAATTTGTATGTAATCTTTATGTGGGTTTTGGGGGGTCATATGAGCACCTAGGGTTGAGTTAGGCCTCTTTTAGCAAGCCCACTTGGTATACCTATGGGTAAGGGTTAGTTTTAACCATAGGACAGCACTTACTTGCCTTGGGAAGGCTTCCAATAGTTGGTTTTCCAAGATGGGAAAATCAACTTTGGAGGCTAGTTTAGGTGTTGGAGAATTTTAGAGGATGGGGGAAGGGAGCTCTTCATCAACTATCTTGCCATAGCTTGAAACAAGATTGGTCTCCTTCGCATCTTGTGTATTTTATGTTCTTGCTACAAAAATGGATTGTAAATGTTGTTTCTTTGCATGCAATGGGTATTTTGAATGGCATTTGTTTTCTTATTGTTTCTTGTTGTTATGGTTGTTCAAGGCATCACTCACCCTTGGGGCATTAGTAGTGGCTTTGTAGATGAAGGTGTTAGTTGGGTCAGCCCTTAAGCTTGCAGTCTCCTCCCTTGGAGGGAATGGGGAAAAAAACATGGAGCATGGGCTCCATGTGCCAAATTTTATTTTTACACTTGGGGGTTATAAGAGGAGAATGTGTGAGAAGAATGATATGTGCATTTTGAAGCCTCATGAAGGCATGGTACTATTATGTAGAGCTTGAAGCCTTGTGAAGGCAAGATACTTGGCTATTTGTTTGGTTTGTCCTCATGGGTTTGGCACATCTTCACCCTCTTTAATGGGCCCTTGGGTGGCCTATTGTGTAAGCATGTGAAAAGGGTGTTTTGTGACTTGTATATTCTTGTTTTGCAACTTCTTATGTTGTTGGCAATGTGTGTACCCTTGTTTGGTATCTATTTCTCCTAGCTTGAGGGTGGCCTTGTATAGGCCCAGGCTAGGAGGTGAGCTTTCCATAACATAGTCTCCATTTCTTATGTTACAAGTCTTACATGAGAAGTCATGTTAAAGGCTTGGAAGTGAAGGTTATAGTTGCTATTGTTTTCTTTGGTGTTGTAATAAATTTCCTTGTTGTAACAAGTATGGGAGAGTCTCCTAACTAAATGTATATTATGCTTTATGTTCTTGCTGGAAAAGAAATCAAAAATTAATTTGTTGTTGCAAAAGCAATGAGGAAACAATTATTGCTACTAGGAAGCTTTAAGTAGAAAGTTATTTGCATCTTTCTAGTTTACAAATGGAGGTTGTAAAGCTTTAAATTCTTCTAAATAAGGACTTGTGAATCTCTTGTGAACTGAAGAAAAAAATTCCTTTTAGCTAACTGTGTTTCATTAATATTTGTTCACGACCTTTTGTTATGAGAAAGTATAGGAATAAATTTTCATACGCTATTTGTAAATATAAAAAATTAAAAAGTTCAGATTTCCAGACTTGTAAAAAAGACTGATAAATAAGTTGCCATAGGTATTTATTGTTAGAAAAAGGATTCAGTTGTATAAAATTATGTTGTTGAGAAGTAGATGTGGATTTCCTTTTTGTCTGTAAATATAATATAAGAGTTTAAAAGTTATTCAATGTCTTATTGAAATATTCAGTTATCATGTGTCAAAGTAACTATGAGTGTGTAATCACTAACTGTTCACGAAAAAAAAGGTGAACTATATTCTATAAGTATATTGGATTCATTTTGAAAAGAAGGTTAAAGGTATTTCATTTGAAGTTTCTTGTTTTTGAATTAACAGTCTGTTTTTTACTTAAAGTAATAAATAATAAATTTTACAACAAAAAAAATAGATTGGAAATAGCAACAATAATAATAGATAGATAGAAGAAAAAAAGAAAATCAGGTTGTGTTTAGCACTGCAAATATGGTTGTGACAAAAACTCCATGCTCTAAAAGGGCGGAACTTAAGCCCCTAAGAGGATTTTGTCCCATTCATGACCTTCACTTCATCAAATCCCATTAGGCACTCCAACTTAGGCTAAGGCTTTGAAACTTGAGCAATTTTGCTTACTCGCCCCTTACAATGACTTGGAAAATGTTGCCACCTAAGACTACTAAAGCCATCTAAACCTACTACCAAAGCAAAGAAAGGTCCCCATTTGCAATGGGGTGATGGTGTGAAAACTTCACAAGTCCCCATTTGCAATGGGCCAATGGTGAGAAAAACTCTCAAGACTAGATTCAAACCTCTTTGGCAAAGCACAATGAATTGAGGATATCCATAAGACATGATCCCAGCCTCGTCCCTTACTCGTACTCCACAAAACCATTCGACTACTCTGGCAGACCAAGGGCCCAAGGAGTTCACCTGAAGTTTGATCTAGATGTAGAATTCCATATTTCAATTTGTACAGCATTACCAGACCTTTGCAACCTTTGTAGGAGTGTGTTGTGAAGCGTTGCTGCATAGTGCAAGTCACCAATTCAATTGGCTCCCTATCCTTGATTGCGACACCTAAACTGAACAGTTTTACATGATTTTCTTGTAGGACTAGGCCTTTGCTAGAAAATATAAGGGTTTGTAGAAAGCCAAGGTATGTTTAACAACTTATTGTTATAGTACATGCACTCGTAAATAAAAGTAGAAAGGTCAGGAAAAATTGATTGGCAAGGATGTTATTTAAGTGAAGTGTACTAAGTTAATTAATGCTAAATTGGTTTTAAATTTTCAACTATAGAAAAAGTGGACTTGCTTACCAATAATGAGCCAACAAGGTGTTAGAGCAGGGCAGAAATGTGGCACAAAAGAACTTTCTTTTCATAAAGCACAAGGAGCAGGAAACGAGATTCTAGGAGCAAAAGCAAGGACCTTTAAAGGAGAGCAAGTATTGCAATCAGAGCAGTTTCCCCTATCCATTAACAATGGAAGATTTCTAGATGAAGTATCAAAAGAGGGGCATGTACAAAAAAGGACTCTACCATTCACAAATCTTAATTCCTGAATATGGAATTTAGAGTTTGGGATTTGAGTATTAGAATAATATTAGTAATGCCCTCATCAGTCCTATCATCAAAGACTAAGAAAGTCAAGAGTTGAAGAGGACAAGAAGGATAAGGGGTGTCCAAAATGAATGTTGTGGCAGCCTTGGAAAATAAAGAGATAATTTACAGGAGAAGTTCCAGGAAGAGCACTCAATCCTAGAACTCAACTAACCCAAAAACAAACCTCAAGGGCAATAAAAGAAAAGGTAGATAAACCACAGAAAGGCCCACACTGAGACAGGGTAGAAATACAGAAGTCGAAGGCAATTAAAAGTCACTCTAACACATTTTGCAGTAATAATGAGGATAGACCCTCCCGACAGAGCAACAATAAAGTTCACAAGTTGGAATTTTTGGGAAGTTCAACTAACAAAGATGCTTGGTCAATCAGCTAGTAGGATGTGTATGCCCTAGATATATTGTTATGGCATGAAACTATGCCAGTTCTTTGGTGTGTTGATTTCAGCTGCAGTGATGTTGGGAGGTTTAGCTATTTAGGTAGGATAGGAATATTAGTCAAAGTCCTTATCCCAACAAATGTCACTCATCTAATGTTCTCTAGCGTAAAGGAAATTTGTAAGTTTATCATGTTGAATATTAATGGGCCTCTGACGAAATCCAAAAGAGCACAAATTTGAGAAGAATTAACCCACTTTTGCAATCTGTACAAGGAAGTGAATTTAATACATTCAAGTGATTTTAATGTCCCACTTGAAAAGAAAGACACAAGTTCACATTCAAGGTCTAGCATGTAGGCCTTAGCCTCCTGTGTTGTTTAGTGTGGAGCTTGATTATTCCCCAAGTGGGAGATTGTTAGATTGTGGTGACTGATCAGGAAAGTACTATACATACAAACTATATGCGATTTTCTCATCTAGAACATTCAGAAGGACTGCATCGGTTAAACAGAGTCTTATGAGACCCTTAGCTTTACGATCTTTGATATCCCAATCTGCTTGAGCTATAGTTTCTAGTCTTGTAGCACTTGTAGTCACTTCCCATAGGTCACGATCTTCCAACATGTCTTCCATCTTGAGTTTCCACAACTCGAAATTAGTGCCATTAAATTTCTCCACCTTCATTCTTCCATATGATGAACTTGCCATCTCAATCTGCAAATAAGATTTAGGATGCTCTGCACAAGACTCCCACTCAACTTGAGATTAGCTCAAAAAACCCTACCCAACAACTAGGATCAAAAGTTAATCAAGCTCTGATACAACTTGTAAGGAAACTCAGGTGCGGAAACAACTTCCTACACTAATCTCATAAGGAAATTATGATGCAAATCCTATTAAAATCTTCTTTACTTACAGATTCAATATCATGTAAACAACAATATTGCAGCCAACCATGCATACAAAAAATAGATAGAGAAAAGGAACACATAACACAAGGATTTCCCAGTGGGGAAAAACCTTTCGGTAAAACAACCCCACCCCTTTAGAACCTGCACAATGTATTATCTTCTACAAAAGATTACAATACACTTGCAGTGCAAACTCAACATCGACAACAGAAGACTCTAGTAGTTACATGCAGTACCAACAATACACCTTTTTTGCATCGCATCCTTCGTAACCCTAAAAATGCTTATAACATGCGCTTCACTTTAGGGCTACTCCCAAAGGTAAACCGTATGTAAACCGTATTAGGGTTTTACCATTCTCCGAGAAAATAGGAACCCCACTATTGGGGTAAAGTGTACAGTACTCAAATATCTTAGTTGCCACATGTCTTCACCTGTCATTGAATCTTCCTAACATAACTCTTACATGTCATAGGAATCTGTCATAGCCGTTTTAGCCATGATCTCCTTACACACAATTCAAGATGTCGACACATCAACATTATTTGCAAGAAATACATTTTACAAAACAAATAATAAGAATAGGAATTATACAAGGTTGAGACACCTTATTCCTAACAGTTTGCAGGTGCCTTTCTCAGGTTTGTGTTATGAGGAGGGAAATAATTTCGATACATCATTAATTCTGCATTAGGTGAGAGTTGTGCCCCCACTATGATCTATTTCTGGTCAATGAGGTCCTATACATAATCCTTAAGTTGCATGAATTTAAGGGTAGTGTGCCCTTTGACACGATGGAATTTGCAATATTCATTATCTTTGTACCAGGATGCTCTAGACTGATTGGGTTCCAAGGGTTGCATTTGTGGATACCGAAAAAGGTTATCTTTGGCCAATTTTTTGAAGATTGTATCAAGAGGTTCCCCCAACGGGGAGTATGTTCATGGTTGCCTCTCAACACAGGATTTACCACCTGCCGATAGTGTGATAGCGTTAGTTTGATTACGAGGAACAGGTATTTGTTGATGAGTTTGCACAGGTGGGTGGTGATATGCAGGAGGTTGTTGTTGATAAGTTTGTTGTTGGAAAAATATGGTGGGAACATTGGTAGGTACCCCAACAATATGGACCTGTCGAGTGTCAGTGGCACCATCTGTCACTGTATTCTTGTTTTTGTTCCAATATCGAGTTTTGTCATTGCCTGAACCACGATCCTGGGTGTTTTCTTTGTACAATCTGATGACACCATCCTTAATGAGGCCTTGCTTGAGGCCCATTCCTTTCTCTTTGATGTCCTTGTATGTTTGCAAATAGTTCATAACCATATGATGACTGAGGCTAGGGTGTGTGTTGTTTATGAACATCTTGACAAGATGGCGCTCAGGGATGGTACAAGAGATCCTTGTTGTGAGGATCTGCCAGCATTGTAAGTACTCTGTAAGGCTTTCCCCTCTTTTTTTTTTAGTGTGGATGAGGTCCACTACAGATAATTCAGTTTCAACGAGATGGGTATACTAAGAAACAAAGGCCTTAGAAAGTTTTGCAAAAGTTTTAATAGTACCTTGAGGGATACGACAGAACCATTCCAAGGTTGGTCCTACTAAGCTCTTGGGAAAGAGCTACATGAGGAACACATCATTATAAGCTACATCCTAAAAATGCATATAGAATTCATTAACATGTGTGACTGGATCACTCTTCCCCCTAAATTTGTCAAACTTGGTGATCTCGAAATGTTTAGGAAATGGAGTCAAAGTGATAGTCCTATCAAAAGGGTATGGGAAATCATTTTCAAATTTGAAAGTTTTGGTGTCTATCCCATCCTTGAGGGCTTTGATAGAATTTTTCATCTCTTCCCATTTAGACTTTACAGGTGGAGGATCAGGTGCCCCCGATCCAGGTGCCCCCAGTGTAGGATACATGCCAAAATCTGAAGTGTGATATGGAGAACTCTGATGACCATATGGTGTCTGTGTAAAAATAGTTTAAATAACTAGTGGAGTGGATGCTATGGTTTGGTGGAGTGTGGTTTGTACATATTGTTGCATCTGTTGAGGTTGGTGTGGTAGATAACTATGAGGTTGTTGCCCTATGAGATAGTTCCCTATGGGTGCTTAGGCATACTGTTGATGTGAAGACCGCAGCAGAAATGGTGGTAATTCGGATAATGCTTGTGCTATGCTCTAGGAATACATACCATGCCCAATATATGTGGGTTGTGTGCCAGCTTGAGAGTAGGGCTGATTTGAAGTAGGTACAAGGTAGTTAATTTGTGACAAAGTGTTTACTTTAGGGAACTATAGTGGTGATGGATTTGGCCTATTGCCTAGAGGTGGGATGGAAAAATAGTTGGTGAGGGGTGGGAGTGAATAGCTATGTGAAGTAGTGGATGATAGTGTTGGAGGTGTGGACGTGACTGCAATGCTAGGGGGAAGATTAGTGATAGGTGCCTGTATCGTAGTAATATTCCAAGGTCCCAAAGGGAATGCGGCTGAAGAGCTTTGGCTAGTTACAAAGGGGTTGATAGTGATGTTTGGTGGGATGGAAGATGAGGTATTGGACCCTAATGGTGGTATTTGAGTAGCAAATGCACTAGATGTGATATGGGGTGGAAGCAAAAAGGTAGTATTGCTAGATGCAAATGGAGGATTTGGTGGAGCAAAAAAATGAGTGGTGGAAGCAGATGCAAATGGTATACTTGAGGTTAGTTGAGATGTAGTATGCACTAATGGTTGAGTGAGAATGGGATGGGTGTTCTATGGAATGGGAACCGACACCTAGGTCGAGGGGATATTTGGGTCTGCTAGTTCTACCTGAGGTGGTTGCCATTCAAACAATGGGTTAGTAGGATCTGTTATGGTGATAGGTGGTGGACGTCCAAACTCAAAGACACCAACATTGTCTCATAAGAAATTTTCCATGATGGTTTCCTTGTTGCGATCTATGATGGCATTTACGATGGTAGCATGACCAGGTTGGTTCATAAAAGCCACAATAAATATGGATGATCCTAGTTCCTCTAGGATTTATGATGGTGGGTCTGATGGTGTCATGGATACTACAGAGTATGGCTGAGCTCGAGATGTGTTACCACTATGACTAGGATCCATTTCTTTTTTCCGTGTGTGCCTACCAAAATGTGTGGTGGGTGGCATGACAAGATACTTTTCCTAAGGATGAAAATGCAGCGAGGGATGATACTAAGGGTGTCTAAATGATATGGTGCTAAGTGCAAGGAACTTGTGCTTTCCTAAAATATGAATGTGAGAAATGTGATGGTGATGCAAAAAAAAGTGTGACCCTAACCTGTTAGATTGTGGTGACTGATCAGGAAAGTACTGTACATACTTCATTAATTTTTTTGGGGGCAGAAGCCGACATGGTAGCCAACATATTATGGCCGACATGTTATAACCCTAAAGCGGTTTAATACTTGAATAAAAGGGCTTAGGCTTGGGTATTTTTCAATGTAATGTTGTGATACGAAATTGGTTCTTGCGGCGGTATTGAGCTGTAAGGGATTACAGATTGTAATCGGGTTGTAATCACTGAATTGTAATAAGATCAAACTTGTTGTTTGGTGGACGTAGCCCAGGGATTGAGTGAACCGCGTTAAATCTTGGTGCCTTGTGTTCATTTCTGTGTGTTCTATTATTTTTTCTGTTATTGGTTATATTTGCATGTAGTTTTTTATTTCTGTCCGTGGTTTATCCTAACAAGTGGTATCAGAGCAAGGTTGTCTTTCAGTTATCCTCTGCAGGAAAGTCTCACGGTTAAGTGGGAGTCTCACAATTGAGTGGGAGCGATGGCAGATGAGGGTAAGTTGAGGGTTGACAGGTTTAATGGGCAGAACTTCCAGTTATGGAAGATGCAAATGGAAGACTATTTATATCAGAAGGATTTATGGAAGTCGTTGGAAGGAAAAGCCAAGAATCAGGGAACTATGTCAGAGGTTGAATGGGATATTTTGGATAGAAAGGCACTCGGAAGCATTCAGTTATGCTTGGCACCATCGGTGGCATTTAATATTACAAAAGCAAAGACGACAGAAGATTTGATGAAAACCCTAGCGACACTGTATGAAAAGCCCTCCGCTTCAAATAAGGTATTTCTCATGAAGCGTTTATTTAATATGAAAATGGCAGAAGGTGGATTTGTTGCAGATCATTTAAATGAGTTTAATACTATTACTAGTCAATTATCTTCTGTGGATATCAATTTTGATGAAGAAATTAGGGCTCTCTTGATTTTGTGTTCTTTGCCTGAAAGCTGGAATGGCTTGGTAATGGCGGTGAGTAATTCTGTTCCTGGATCTAGTACCCTAAAATATGATGATGTGATCGGTGTTATTTTAAGTGAGGAAACTCGTAGAAAATCCTCAGGTGGATCTACATCAGGAAGTGCTTTAAATGCACAAAGCAGGGGCAGAACGACTGAAAGAGGAAGTAACTCTGGAAATCGTGGAAAATCAAGAGGAAAGTCAAAGGGGAGGAGGTCTCAATCGAGAGGACCAAATGATTGCTGGTACTATGGGAAACCAGGGCACAAAAAGAAAGATTGTTGGAATCGAAAGAAAAATGAAGGAGATAAATCAGATGGAGACAAGGAGGCAAATGTGGTAAGTAACAAATCCGAAGAGGATGCTTTGCTTCTGTCTTTAGAGAGTGTTGATGATTCATGGGTTTTAGATTCTGGTGCTTCATTTCATGCTACACCTCATAGAGGTTATTTCATTGATTATGTCCAAGGGGATTTTGGGCTTGTTTATTTGGGGGATAATGAACCCTGTCAAATTGTTGGAAAGGAAAAAATTAAGATTAAATTGCAGAATGGGAATCATCGGCTACTACATGAGGTAAGACATGTTCCAAAGCTGAGTAGGAATTTAATTTCAGTAGGGCAACTCGGTGATGAGAGTTGTGTAGTTACTTTTAATGATAAAAATTGGAAAGTTTCAAAAGGTTCCCTTGTAGTAGCAAAAGGTGTGAAAGTAGGCACCTTATATCTTTGTACAGGTCATATTGTTCCTTCTACTTTGATTGTTTCAGAGAAAAATGAATGTTCAGGAACAATTGTTGCAGTTGAGCAAGGAGAACAAATAGCTGTTGTAGATTCTGATACAGCGTTGTGGCACAATAGACTTGGGCACATGAGTGAGAAAGGTATGAAAGTACTTCATTCAAAGAAAGTTTTACCAGGTCTGAAATGTGTGAATATGGATTTCTGTGAAAGTTGTGTGTATGGAAAACAAAAGAGAGTGAGTTTTGTAAAGACAGGAAAGGAAAACAAAAAGGAGAAATTAGAGCTTGTGCATACAGATGTATGGGGACCAGCCCAGGTATCTTCCCTTGGTGGCTCTCATTATTATGTTACATTTATTGATGACGCAACTAGAAAAGTATGGGTTTATTTCCTTAGACAGAAATCTGATGTATTTCAAACTTTTAAGAAATGGAAATGCTTGGTTGAAAATGAGACTGGTAAGAAATTAAAATGTCTCAAATCTGATAATGGTGGTGAGTATTGCAATCATGAATTTGAAGATTATTGCTCCACTAATGGTATTTGTAGACAAAAAACTGTTCCAAGGACTCTACAGGAAAATGGAGTGGCTGAACGCATGAACAGGACTATAATGGAGCGCGCAAGGAGCATGAGGTTGCATGCTGGGTTGCCCTTACACATGTGGGCAGAGGCTGTCAATACTGCATTATATTTGATTAATAGAGGTCCCTCTACTCCTTTGGGCTGTGGTATTCCAAAGGAAGCATGGATTGGTAAGAAGGTGAGTTATTCTTTTCTCAAGACCTTCGGTTGTGAAGCTTTTGCTCATATAGACTCTGAAAATAGAACCAAGCTAGAAGCTAAATCAAAGAAATGTGTCTTTGTTGGATATGGCATTAATGAATTTGGTTATAAGCTTTGGGATTTTGAAAATCTTAAAATTATTAGAAGTCGAGATGTCATATTCAATGAGAAAGTGTTGTACAAAGATCTGTTGCAGCAACATGAGAAGAAAGAAGATGATTATGTAGTGCTGGATGATACTCCAAAAGCTGATGTTCCAGTCATTCCTCATGATGTGCAACAACTGCAACAACAAATACCACACACACCAGTGAATGTTAGACGGTCAACAAGGCAAATTAGACCTCCACAAAGGTTTTCTCTCTCTTTGTATTCTATTTTACTTACTGATGTTGGTGAACCTGAAAGTTATGATGAAGTTGTGCAGGTGGATACTAAGATTCAATGGGAGTCTGCAATGAAAGATGAAATGGACTCTTTGCTGAAAAATAAGACATGGGATTTGTGCAAGTTGCCTGCAGGTAAAAAGGTTTTACAGAATAAATGGGTTTACAGGTTGAAAGAAGAGGAAGGAGGTAAGAAAAGATTTAAGGCCATGTTAGTTGTAAAAAGATTTGCACAGAAAAAAGGAATTGATTTTGATGAGATATTTTCTCCTGTTGTTAAAATGACTTCTATTCGTACTGTTTTAAGTCTTGTGGCTACTGAAGATTTGCATTTAGAGCAGATGGATGTTAAAACAGCCTTTCTTCATGGTGATTTGGATGAAGAAATATATATGGCTCAGCCACAGGGTTTTGAGGTCAAAGGTAAGGAGAACTTAGTGTGCAAATTGAAGAAAAGTTTATATGGCTTGAAACAAGCACCTCGGCAATGGTATCTGAAATTTGACAGTTTTATGCATGAGCATGGATATAACAGGTGTCATTCAGATTATTGTGTTTATTTTAAGAGGTTGGATGATGATAGCTACATTATTTTATGTCTATATGTTGATGATATGCTTATAGCTGGGTCTAACATGCATCATATTAAGGGGCTAAAACGCCAATTAGCACATGCATTTGCTATGAAGGATTTGGGGGCAGCAAAACAAATCCTTGGTATGAATATTTGTAGAGATAGGAAGAACAGAACATTGACGCTATCTCAAGCTAATTATGTTGAGAAGGTGTTGCAACGTTTCTCTATGGAGAATGCTAAAGCTGCCAGCACACCTTTACTTGATCATTTGAAATTGACTAAGGAGATGTGTCCCAAGACACAGGAAGAGGAGGATAAGATGTTCAAGGTACCCTATGCTTCAGCTATAGGAAGTTTGATGTATGCTATGGTATGCACTAGGCCAGATATTGCACATGTAGTGGGAGTCGTTAGCAGGTATATGAGTCATCAAAGATTTGAGCATTGGAATGTTGTCAAGTGAATTCTCAGATATTTGAGAGGAACATCCAATAAGTGTTTACACTTTGGGGGCTCTACTACTGATTTACAGGGCTATGTTGACTCAGATTTGGCTAGGGATATTGATACCAGGCGGAGTACTACAAGTTATGTCTTTACTGTTGGTAGGGCAGCCGTGAGCTGGGTTTCTAGGTTACAGAAGATTAATGCTCTCTCCACTACAAAGGCAGAGTATGTTGCTGCTACAGAGGCAGCCAAAGAGATGATATGGCTTCAGTTCTTCTTGGAAGAATTGGGACATCCTCAGAAGGATAATTATTTGTTCACAGATAGCCAGAGTGCCATTCATCTTGCTAAGAATTCAGCTCTGCATTCTAAGACCAAACACATACAGTTGCAGTACCATTTCATTCGGTCAGTTTTGGAGGATGGACAGTTAAAGTTGGAGAAGATACATGCCAATGACAATCCAGCAGATATGTTGACAAAGGTTGTAACAAGGGAGAAGCTGGACTCCTCTTCAGCTTCGGTTGGTCTTTTAGACTGAACATGAATAAAAGAACAGTAGAGTCCAGGATGGTTTGATCCAGTGGGAGCCCCATGTGGTAGTGGTATTGCTACAGGATCAGTCTCCAAGTGGGAGATTGTTGTTTAGTGCGGAGCCTGATCAGTCCCCAAGTGGGAGATTGTTAGATTGTGGTGATTGATTAGGAAAGTACTGTACATACTTTATAAATAGTGGGGTTCGGAAAAAAAATTTTGGGCAGTAGCCGACATATTATGGCTGACATATGGCCGACATGTTATAACCCTAAAGCGATTTAATACTTGTATAAAAGGGCTTAGGGTTGGGTATTTTTCAATGTAATGTTGTGATACAAAATTGGTTCTTGCGGCAGTATTGAGCTGTAAGGGATTACGGATTGTAATCAGGTTGTAATCACTGGATTGTAATAAGATCGGACTTGCTGTTTGGTGGACGTAGCCCAGGGATTGGGTGAACCACGTTAAATCTCGGTGCCTTGTGTTCATTTCTGTGTGTTCTATTATTTTTTCTGTTATTGGTTATATTTGCATGTAGTTTTTTATTTCTGCCCGTGGTTTATCCTAACATCCTGCTCCCATGAAGTGCTGATCAATAACAAGCTGTCCCAAGAGTGGTTCGCCTGGAATAATAATAAAACTAGAGGAGTTAGCATAGAAGTAGGGTTGTGCTCAAAATGGGCTTTGGACCAGAGTGTTTTCACATCCAAAGTTCTGCCTTATGGCAACTTATTGCCATTGGCTAAGGAGGCTAAGTTGATAAGTGAATTAGTACTTGTTGATTCACCAACCATTGTTGGAGTAAGACACACTCCCCCCCCCCAAATAGCCAACGAGGCTACCTTATTTTAAACCAAAACTAAATAATATGCTTGGATTGTAGACCATACAACTTTGCATTTGGGGGTTTATAAGGTTTTCGTGTGCTTTTTAACTAAAAGTACAAAAGAGCACAAATATAGAAATTGGTCAAAATTTAGAAAAACAGAGAAATTCTATGTGAGATCAACATGGGGGACCATCTAGGATTGCTCACTGAAATAGCGAAAAAGAACAAGCAAGCACAGCATTGAATAGAAAGAAAAGCACAGTACTATATACAAAACATTTTTAGAAAAGTGAAAATATGGATAGTTTTCATTCACAAAATACAAAGAATACACAATAGACAGATTACCCACTAGGCTTAGGAATGATATGCAACCAATGAAGAACAAATAGATTCAAAATTCTGAAGTTACTCTAAACTTTGAAACGAGGTCACAAATCCTTGCAATGATTGCCCATACATTGCTATGTGAAGAAGACAAAAAGTCTCTCCTAAATTACCTGGAAGCCTCTTAAATAGGCAAGTAACCAAGTTTTGTTAGTTAGGTTTAATTTTCCTGTACATTTTAAAATAAAGTACAATCATCTCCCATTATTGAGTGAATCTTTAGCTTGTTAAAATACTTCATTAGAAACATCAGGAAATACATTCTCAGGTAATTGATTCTCTGCAATTGACCGATCAACTCAATTATCCTTTGCAAAATTTCAAGTGCGGTATTTTATAATGTACTCTAAATTTGCATCTCTATATCACAAATAGAATGTGTAACCTGTTTCAAAACACCTTCTTCTAATTGACTTGCTGAAGTACTGCTTGACTGATTCCTATAGATAGTCAGTATAAATCATCACCTTCCATCAAGATCAAATGTAATAAAGTCTCTTGAGTAATAACAAGGACTGTTATTCCCAAGCAAGAGCCTACAACACAATTGTAAATACTTTATTGTGAGCCTCTTAATTAGGAGGTTTTGGGTTCGAGTCTACTCAAGCTTCATAAATTATAACAATAATTAATCACAACACATAATAATAATTAATCTTGGCTTTTGCCTCTTACAATAAAAAAAAGACTATTATCCTCAGGTGTAGATTTGTTGAATTCATGCATAAAATATCCATAGCCCCTATCCTCTATCCTGTTAGACAAAGGTACATATAATCAGAGTCTTGACTGTTGACCAACAACTCAATCATGCAATTCACTTCCACAAATGTGGTGACGTCTGAGAGCCATGGTTCACACCGAGAGAATGCAAAAACACCATTTCACTGATAGAACTTTCCACACCCATTGATCCTTAGGCCCCTACAACTTGATGGGTTGTTTTGAATACTCCGATGAACAAACAAAAAATTCCATCCTTCTCGACGAAATATTGTCATTGATGTCAAGTTGGTATCAATATGAAGTATAAGCTATAAGTTACTAAACGTAAACAAATAACTAATAATAATGAAGATGAAGTATAAGCCAAAGATTCAGGACAGAAATAGATAACCTGGCAGGAGACACTCAGCCACGATAGTAACTCAACATGCGGACAGCAGTATTTGGATGAGTCAGATGTACGAGACAGCGATCATAGAATGGTCCGTGCAGCGTGTAATATATGTATCATGGATGAGAAGTATTAGAATAGCAAATACATACAATGACTGTCAAAAAAACAATAACAAAGACATGAGAGTCACCCGACAGCATTAAAGAACGGAGGTCGATGGGAGTACAAGATGGTATATAATATTAAACATAGATAAGAGAGTTGGAAAGGCTGATGTCAGAAAGCCCTCATGGAAAGATGGTTAGAAGTTTCAAGAAGCAACACAAGCAGCGATGTCAACATTCAAACTTGTTTTGGAGATTAAAAATACTGGAGCAATCATATACCATATCTTCGTGAGTTTCCAATCAGCACTGAGTCTTCAACAGTAAATGATAAAATCATTATAGCATATATGTTTAAAGCCATCCAGCATATACAGAGTCAGCAATGACCATCAAAACCAACTCTCCTATAAGTCAAAATATAAACGGTGTTGAATAGGCGCCATAGAGTAATGGATGCTAATACATATGGTCTGCCATCAACAATGGAGGGAGATCTAGGCAGAGACAAAAAAAGACGGATGAAGGCATGGAAAAGCCAGTGCAAGTAACAGCGATCATATTTGTGATATAATAGGCACATACCTAGGAAAGCGATCACATACAACAGTAATAAGAATGATGAGCGACAATATTGATGGAATATGGTGACTCCTGTGAAGGCTGCATAGCACAAAGGCAGCAACTGTGCCGATATTGACAGAAGACGGTGACTTGTGTGAAGGCTGTATAGCACAAAGGCAGCAACAATACCTGTGCGTATGTGTTAGAATTTTATGGCAGGATAAGTCAACATTTGAATGGTGAAGAATACACGTGTGTTGGAGTGTTTTAAGTCAACATATCATGTTTCTATAAACCACCGATCAAATTCTTAGTTTTGGAAGTAAAGTTGAACACAAATTGCCAGCGTAACAACAGCAATATATTAATAAATTTTAGGAAGCCATGCAAGACAAACACCTGCCATTTCATCCTATGTGCGTTCTGAAGGTCTACATGAAGGGAATCAATCTTAGCAGCAAACAACGAGACAATTTGATATCAAATTAAAATGACTAGTTTTCATACTGTCGATTAAAAGTCAGTAGAAGTTTTTTTAAGTGTTGCGATTATGAAAAGATGCAAACTTTTTTAAAAGCTGCCAGTAGTAAGTCATATCTAAAGACTTAACATGAATTTTTATTTTATTTTTTTATAGGTATTGGACCAAAGCTTACAGTATTTATTATTATTTATTATTGTTATTTATTAATATTAATTATTATTATGTGTTAAGCTTAAGTAGACTTAAAAGATGAGAGGTTCACAATTTACCATTGTGTTGTAGGCTCGTCTTTAACAAGAATTATTATTAACAACAGAATATATTAAGAAATGAAAAATTGTGTCTATTTAGAAGAGCTATTTATAACATATATATGGAATTCATTTTGAAAATGATGTATAGAAAGAAGTAGAGAAGGAATAAAGAGTGGTGAATATGAAGATGTATGCACTAAGAAAAGAATGATACAAGTAAAAAGAAAATTGTAAATGAAGTGAAATAAGATTGAAATATATGGGAGAGGAATAAATGCTGACGATAAAAAGAGTATATTTATAAATATTCAGATTTATTAATAAAATATTAAGTTTCAGCATGTTAAAGGATGTATATTACACAAAAGATTAATATATAGAGAAAGAGAAAAACACATTGAAAAGTTTAGAGGGAAT
The DNA here is from genome assembly GCA_028749045.1 of Cupressus sempervirens. Taxonomy (NCBI): domain Eukaryota; kingdom Viridiplantae; phylum Streptophyta; class Pinopsida; order Cupressales; family Cupressaceae; genus Cupressus; species Cupressus sempervirens. The sequence continues at coordinate 21,074,620 of CM053787.1, read as the reverse complement.
AAAATAAAATTAAGATTACATCTATATAGCAGATGTTCAAAAGACTTGTACCAATTTAGGATCCATCATTGGTTGAAGTTAGCAACATTATCCAGGTGGAAAAACAATTTGTGTGCAGTGGCTTGGTGCTCACGAAGACGACAGTGGGGGATGGTTCCAGTAGGCTGTTGCCTGCAAAGTGTGATAGTTGGAGTTTCCAGTGAGTCGGTGCTTGTAAACATAGAGGTTGTAGCCTCTAGTATGTTGGAGCCTACAAATCATTTGTAAAAGAACAAGTTTATAAATAAAACAATTATTTGCCGTGGTTTTCTCTCACATTGGGTTTCCATGTAAATCTTTGTGTCATTGTGTTCATGTTTATAATTGTTGGTTTTAGTCATTGTAGCTAATTGTTTGGATAAAAGTTTTAAATTGAAAAGTTGTGATTATATTGATTCACTCCCCACCAACCTCCCCCCCACTCCATCCTCTTAGTATAATCGTCTGCTCCACTTCTGAATGTCCCTTGATTATCTTATCACCATCGGTCATTAAACCCTCTTATCAAATGCATCTAATGCTGCAATGGTCCTTGTTCCCATGTTCTTGATGGCTAGTTCTGAATGGTTTGATAAACAAACAAAAAAATTGATCCTTGTTCTGAATGTCCCTTAATTATCTTATCACCATCAGTCATTAAAATTCCAAACCCTCTTATGAAATGCATGTTATGCTGAGACCCGTTTGACAGGTCTAAATTTCTTTTAGGTATATCTATAAAACAATCCACACAATTTGTTCAAGTTTCTGTTTTTGCATAACTATAAATAACTATACACCCACACACACACACACACATGTATGCATGTATGTATGCCCCTGTACTCTGATGGCTAGTTTTGAATGCTTCGATGAACAAACAAAAAAATTTGATGCTTCTTCTAAGTATCCCTTAATTATCCTATCACCATCAGTCATTAAACCCTCTTATCAAATGCATTTTATGCTGAAACGGTTTCACTGGTCCACATTTCTTTTAGGCATTTCTCTAAAACAATCCACATGATTTGTTCATGTTTCTACATTTTGCATAGCTATCAATAACATCATTCTCCCCACACATACATATATGTATGCGTAAAACATTTACCCAAAGCCTTCATTTTTCATATTTTTCATATTTACATACAAGAACTATAGATGTTAAACAGTTATCATGCCTTGCTTTGTGCTTTGTTTCCACATCTTATAGCATTTGTCAGGTGGTGCATGTGTATTATCTATATTGTCTTTTGTTAAGGCTGCCACAATCAAAAAAATTCCTCAAAGCATTTTGTTCAACAGTTCATGTTCTTTGTTTAGAGTATGCTTCAGCATTCTATGCATGTTCTTATACTTCCAAATCCTACATACATGCTACCATGTCATCCAGACATTGGTGAAGTTTGCAGAATCTGATTTTCATGAAAGTTCCTAAATCCTTTTCAGCATGATCCATCATACCATCACAGTTTCTAAAGTTTAAGGACATGTATACCATCACAGGACACAAGGATATTGGCATGCTAAGAACATTTTTTCGCTTGTGCTGATTGTATTTACTTATGAGTTTTCAAAGCTTTTTCAGCAGATCCATTTTGAGTGTATATGTCTTGCAACCGCGTACTTCACTATATCAAATTTCTTTAAGGCACATGTTTTGTCAATGCTTCAAAGTTACGCATTGCTATCTGCCAATATATGTTGCAGAGACATGTGAATTTTTTTTGCTTTAAACTGTGCTTTGATCGGCATTCACCAGCTGTTCCAGAGTCCTCATCATGGTGGGGGTGAGGAGGATGCAAGCAAAGGTCGTTGAACTCAGTTCCACGGCTGTTTGTTGCATTTGTTAAAGTTTCTAAAGCCTGAGCAGTAGATCTATTTTATGCTTATCCCTATGAGCAACCTATCCGAAGTGACTACATTTCCTGAAGGCATTCTATGTAATATTCCAAAATATGGATAATAGAAAAACAACAATTTACGACATAAGGCACTGAAAATTCTGAAATTTTATTTTCCACATAAGAAATCCCCCAATAAACTCAGATTTGCATTCAGATTATAGTACTGATTTTTCAGCTTATATAAATAAATTTCTGAGTATTTCTGGGTATAGAAAATGTACAGAAAATCACCCAGTCTGCCCATAAACCTCAAATTCACATTGACTTACTTTGAATTTTTTGAGATGAAGGGCAATTAACAATATACAGATTTAAACACAAATAGCTCAGAAATGTCTTGAAACCCCAGCTATCCTTTGACCAAACAGCCAGAAAAACAGAACTGGGTTTGTTCTACTTGTTTCCACTTGTCCTTGTTAGTGCTATCTTCAATGAAACTCAATATTGTGAAAACACTTGGTTGAAAATCACTGAAATCTGGACCTAGTGCTTGAATTTTACCTTTAGAAAATGGTCGCCAAACCTGGTAATGATATGCAGACCTGAAAATGATGTGTTAGAGCATCACAGACCAAAGCCCTTGCACTGAGGCACATTCTTTTGACTAAGGGGAGCCCATATGTCTCTCTGAAACCAAGGATACTTGAGGATTTCAAACCTTAAGCCCAAGATTGCAGCAGCAATAGATAACAGACCAATAACATAAAGAACCCTACAATGTTAGAACTCCCAAAAAGATGACTTAATCTCAATCCTTGATCCACTACCAACTCAATCCATTGCTTCACAATAAGACCCTGAAAATGAGCCAAAGGCTACTTGAAAACCCATACCCCCTTGGCCTTCTGTCACATGCTTGTTAAAATCACTTGTACATGTAAAGGGGGACAACTTAAATCTTTAGGCCAGGATCTTTTAAGTTGCAAAAAAAAGAAATGCCCACAACTTAAGAATAGAATAGAATAGAAGTAAAAGTCTCTACACTTACCCAACTATGCTCTATGTCCTCTTTCTCTTGGGTAATCCAAGGAAAGAACAGTTAATGCACTGTAAAGACTCATGGCTTGAGTCAAGAGCATCACAGCCTCTACCTCCATGTTCTACATACATGTCAACCATGTCAGCTTGTAATAGGATCTGAGCGAAATCCATTCACCATTTATGTTTTAATAGATGTCTTTACCCCATCCACTATTCAATAGTTGATGGATATGCAGGAAGGAAATGCAACTTTGATGTTCATGTAGCTGCAGCAAAGGCCCACATCCCCACCACAAAACTTAGAGAAACATAGTTTATGTTGACATATCAGTCAAGTTTGTTATTAGTGACACACACTTATTCAGATTGAATATAGCTATCGAGCTCATTGTACAGTTCATAGTGTTTGCCATGTATTTCAGTTGCTACCAAAGAACACAAATCTCAGTGTTTACCGAGTAGTCACAGTTATAGTGAAGATCAGCAGTGTAAATCGTGCATCTTAGTGTATGCCAAGTTTACCAGTGCAAACCGACCTGTGCAGTATTCGCCAAGTTCGCAGTGTATGTGATGTGAGTCCAGTGCTAACCAAGCTTACCAGTGTTAGCCAAGTGACTCAGTTTATACCGAGCTCGATGTGATAGTGTTTACCGAGTCATACAATGTAAATCAAGAGACACAATTTATATGACGAGTTTCATAGTATCTACCAAGTCACCAGTGTAGACCGAGTTCAGGACTACTTGGAAGTGATTAGTATGGACTGAGCTCCTACGCCTACCAAGTGCACGACGATGCCGAGCAATGACAGTGGATGCCGAGTAGCAAAACCTCACAAAGTCAATCTTCAGAACCCGAATGTCTTCTTGTGGGCTGACATAGCAATGTTTGTGGTAACTTGTATTGTGGCTGACTTTGTAATTTGTATAATTGGATTGATATATATGTAATGCATTGTATCATATCCAATGTATGTATGGAGGATGTATGTGAGAATATGAAGGTGTGAATGCGAACTAAATCAGAGAAAAGCATAAAGAGTGAATTACAAAGGCTACAGCAATATAAGGAGCAACAAAGTCATATCTATCACAGCAAGGTAATCAGTACTTAAAGGAAGCTCATTCAGCAAACCAAGTTGCAGATCAGAGATCATCTACTGTTTCATCCTAACAAGTGGATCAGTCAAATCCTTTCACAAGGTAGACCTAACAGTCTTTTGTAAATCTCTTTACTAAGTGCATACTTAATTGTATGTTTGCAAATCCTTTCACAAAGTGGACCTAGCAGTCCTTATTGCTCCTAACAGGGCAGATCATTAAAAGTGATCAGTGTAAGCTTTAACAGGCTAACTTTATACTACAGTACTAAACTAGTGAGTATCATCCCCACCCCAGTTTTACTTTCTATTTGGAAGGTTTTTGGGTCACCAAATCTTTATGTCATAGTGTTATGAATGCTTTCATGTTTTCAGTTTCTTATACATGCAATTAGATCAGAGGTTATATGTATGGATTAAATGCTGATTGGTTTAAGAGTAAAAATTGTTGAAGTTTTAGAAGTTACTAATTCACCCCTCCCCTCTCAGTAACTTAGCTTAGTCTTGAATATTTCCAACAGTTTATACTTTACATTATGCTCGAAGCAAAGGTTTGCTTGCAATTTGCAAGATTGCATCAGAACCCCCAAAGTTCCTTTAAAAAAGAATTTTCACTATTTAGTTTTCTTTATATAAAGTGACTGGTTATGAGATTCTGAGTTTAGACATACAAAATCAATTTGCAATTGGTTCGATCAAGGTTCCAATTCGCCAGTGGTTCGGTTAGGGTTCCAAAATGGGCCCCATAATTCAAACTTGTGTCTCTGATGTTTGAACCCATGCAAATTTGGCCTGCACAAATTGAATCAAGGTCGAACTAAGCCTGCAGATGGCCATAAAGTGTTTTTCTTTTTTTTACAAATCTATAATGTTAATCACATCCTTAACCGTAAAAAGTGTAAGCGAAAGGCTTATGTTGGCTTCTAACTCTCATTTTTGGTGTGCAGCTAGGTTATTTTGTCTCGAGCAATAGCAAATAGGTGGTTAAGCAAGAGTTAAACTTAGCTCTATTATTGCTGCTGCTGATCCCATTGGCCCTTAGCTCAGTTGCTGAGTTAACTAATGCCGAAGAACTAGGAGGAGAAGAAGAAGAAAAGAAGATGTGATGAAGAAGAAAAAGTTGAAGAAGATGAATATTAATAAACTTTTAATCCATTAGTTGCACTTGAAACAATGACGCTTGAACTTGCTGTTATGAATCATGATTTAATTTAAAGTTTTGAATCTTTGATGTTGAACTTGAAATAAATGATGGAATTATAACGATTCATGATGCTATGACTCCAAGTTTAAAGTTTATGGTGTTTTTGTTGTTTAAATTATATGATTTTCTGATACTATCTAACATTATAATTTTAACTTATGCTTTTAGGCTTCATAAATATGTATATATATAAATTTTAATAATTTTTACATGTTTTTGTACAAACAAACTCAAATCCCTTTCCAAAATTTTGCTGTACCAGTGAACCGGTTCTTCGCACTTGAACTTGAATAGGTAACTAAGCTTTTTTTAAGATTAAATTGTCCGAGTTTTATATTGTGCATGCACGTTATGCTTCTATCCTTGTATGTATTGTAGATTTGCAACTTGCAGATTGTTGTTACAATTCCACATTCTACTGACTAATTATCTCAACTTGTCATGTGATTTAAACCCCTATAGAATTTAATGTCTACACTAGTGTAGTTTTACCATGTAAATACACCAAAGCTCAACTTTCCACCATGTTGTACCCAATGAAACTATATACAGTTTAACAACATAACTATGTACTATAACCGTGTTACACTGGACTGGGTTCCTGTAGAAGTGGTTAGTCATGTTTATGACTATGTTCGCTTATGTGTTGAAGTGCCTTTTCATGTTTTTTTTACAACCATTATTAAATGCTTAAATAATTAGAAATGGATTGTCCGTGTTGAATTCATTGGTTTTGTGTTGTAGATATTTACCTTGTCGAATTTTGATCCGAGAGATACTTGTTACTCATGTTATGTTTTACATTTGATATGACCTTAGGGTCAGATGTTATACTTTGATTTTAGTATCATAGATATTAGACTACTATGATGTTCAGTTGATCATATTGCATGACGATGCCATTTTGAGATGACAGTATGTTTTATGATGATATCTGGTTATCCAGTATTTGGACATATCTCTGATTATGTTATGTGGTGGATTTAATGTTATGGGTATTTACTTCATTCCTGCATTGTTATGCTTTATGCGAACGTGAGTGATGTAAATGGATTATTTCGGTATAATTGAATAAATGGTTAAATTAGGTTATTTATTGCATTTATTGCTTCGGCTATATTGTTATATGCAATTGCACTTGATCATGTTGTTTATGTGCAGGATTTATATCCTTGGCAGTGGCACTTGGAGTTAGTGATTCAAAAGTTCATATTTTACCAATGTCGTCCTTGTATGGTCGACGTATCTTATTTAAATAATTAAATTAAACCTTCTAGTGATTTGATTAAATCCGGACTTATTTGCATTATGTGATTAGACTCGTAAGCATATCTGTGCATTTAGAGGTTCGCATTGTCGCGAAGGTTGTTAAGAAAATTTTGTGATTTTGGGGTTTTTGGGCTTTATTTTATTTTATTTTTATTTTTGGCAGCTTTGCCATAGATGAATTCCCATTACTAGGAATAAGCTTTTTTTGTTTGGGTCAATTTGGGGTTTAATTAAGTTGGTTGGTTATTCCATAATTGATTATTCACTCGAAAAGTGAACAAGTATCCAAAAAGGAATTTAATTCCTCACTTCTCACTTTTGAATTAGAAAGTTTGAGAGTAAAACCCAAAATCCTCTTCATGAGGGTTTATTGTTCTGTTCGTTGTGGGAGCTACGGGCGTGGGATCGTCGCAAGGTTGGTCGCGTTGGATCCAGCTCGAGGAGACCTTGGATTGCCACGATTTTCAGCTACTTCTGCGAGCTTTTTATTTTATGGTTCCAATTCCCGTTTTGCCCCTTCTCACTATGAGGTAGGGCTCTCTCATTTTATTGTTTCGGCTCTATTTCTACTTTTGTTTTTGGTAGTCATTTGTTAGGAGGCTGAGAACTAGTGTTCCCCTCCATTTCTATATGCTAGCTCTACCCGATTGGGCGGGTATGAGCATTTCCCTATTTTTCGGGATGAGAGTTTGGGGTTTTGCACTGTTATGCTGGTCTTTTTTGCATACGGACTCCAAACCCAGATTTTATTTGATATTTGTGGCTTTTGTGCCCTAAGACCAAATGGGTTTTAATTTTGAAGTTTTTACCTTTTTTGTGTTTTTACCTTGTATTGTGTGTCGCTCTATTTTCTCGAGTTTTCTTAGAATGTGTTGAGCTATCGTTTTGCACGACGCTTAACGGCAAGAATCCTTTTGAACTCTCTTGAAAAGCTAATCTGAGGATCCACTCCAAGGTTCCGGGTGATCTTGTGACCTACTAGAATCCGCTTAATTGAAGATATATGTGAATGTTCACGAGGAGGCCTTTGTTGGCTCTAAAAGGATTCAAATAAGATGTAGGATCTACTTGCTGTTTCAAAAGACGTAAAGAAAGAAATATATTTTTGTATTATTTTTGTTTTAAGATGAATGCAATCTAACAATGCAACTATATGAACCTAATTTAACCAAGGGGTTAGTAAAACAAATAACGAAGATAAGGAAACAAGAAATTTAAGCAAATAACATGAAAAGTAAATCCTAATGGACATAAGCTATGGAAACAACGCATCTGCGAGTTAAGCTTTTGAAAAGATCAGTAGGTAGCCAATGAAAATAGGAGCAAAGCTTCCTTAATTCCACTGATGCAATCGTTGATGGGAATTCAGTAACCGTAAGATGTTTCACTCGTCATCAAATCGCAAGGCCACAGAAAGTGCACCCATGCAAGACGAAAAGTTATGCAAGAACAATATGATGATCTCTTCTCAAACTAAGTACGTCAACAGAATTTGTAAACCCGTAGCAAACACCAAAATTAAAAGATCGCACAACCAAAACAATGCAATAAAACTGTTTGCTCAATTACATCCCATGAACATACATTCACAAAAATATAACACACTTAGGCAAGAATCAGTACACTCCAAATGCGAGCACCAACAACATATATTATTGCATCAAAATAATGGCGGCCATGAATACATATTACATTCCTAAATTTATAAGAAATATTCTCCTCATCTGTTTTGAAAGTGAGAGATATCTTTATGCAATCATATGCTTCTAAACTAATAAAACAAATCTATTTATGTATAGACTTACTATCTAACTGGTGTTAAGTAGGACTCCATCCATATTTATTATTAATTAGATGCATGAGCCTTTACATGTCTTAAAACAAAGAAAATATCAGAAAATAAGAAAGAGAGAGCCTTCAATTGATGTAGAAGTGTCTGGAAGTGCCAAAAATAGAAGCTCCTTCTTCACTTGGCGTCTGTAGGAGTTAAACTACTATCAGAATGTGTTTCCGATGCATGGAAAACTCTAAATTTAGAACTAGCAATTAACTGTTGGCACACCTTTGAATTCCTCAAAATCTTCTACAACACTACTAAAAAAGCGCACTTGCACACCTAGCGCACCTGCACACTCGTGCACCTTGGAAGAAGGTTCCAAAAATTGCAAAATTTCACAAAGTGCCAAAATTGAAATTTCGGCTTTTGGGTTTTGTTCCCCTTTATACCAAAGCTATGTCTGGGTATTTGCCCTTGAATTTCTCAATTATCTCAATGACTTGAGCCGCATCTGGCAAATCTAAGGCTTCATATTTGTCTTTCACCTTCTACCTGTAGTTACCGACCTCAATACGAGTCTCCGCAAAATCTCCTAATTTTACATCCAGATCTAACAATGCCTCCTCTATTCTAAATGCTTCCCTAATGTCATCATCATTGGCAACTTCCTCAAAAGTTTTATGAAATTTCTCAACTACTACCTCTATCGGTATTAACTTCTTATGTGCATCGTCCTCAAAAATGTCTAAACACGCATCACTATAATGCTTCTCAACTTCCAAAATTTGTTCTTCGGCTTGATCCTTGAGCCTGTGAATCTCTACATGTAATGTCTCCATTACTTTATTCCCATCCGCAATCTTTTTAATCAAATCATCAATCTTGATTAACTCCTCAGCTGTATATACATCCATTAGCATCCGATACCTTTCGCCTTTAATTCCCTGTAATGCTTGTAAATCCCTACCCCAAGTATGTATCTCATCCATCATACCAAAATTTTGATTCAAAATGGCTACTAGCCTATCCACATTCTCCTACATGACGTGTAATAGCTTCAGATTTCCCTAAATGATCTATACATCTTTTTCCTCAAAACTTTCTCTCCACTACTGACAAGCACCAAAAAATGAATCCAATTGGCTCGTACCCCTATCTCTTTTCTTAAGTGTTGCATTCAAGGTTTCCTCGAGGTTTGTAGGATCTAGGGGACCAACAACTTCACTTAATTATCCTTTTAGGATTTCATTTTGTCGCCGAAGTGTTATCAACTCCACCCCATCCTATTCTAAGCTCATGAATACCTCTTTTATTACTATTGTAACCATTAGCTTAGCAGTATCTAAGGTAGGTTTCCCAAGCATAACCTCCCTGATCTGATAATCCCATGGATTCAATTCTTCAAAATTTGCATGCGAAGGGGGGATAGGTACATGAGCATATAGGTCCTGGTTCTAATCACTCATGACAAAGACTAATGCTTGTGCATCCTTTGGAGGTGTTTCAGGTTTCCTTAAGACTTCGATCAAATCCACCCTATCCTCCTCCTCTGTGGTGAATTGTTGCTTCTTATTACTTCTTTCCTCAGCCATCTTGGAATATGTTGTACCAAGAATTTGTCTTTTGATGATGAAGGAGTTTTCTCGGCTATCCCCTTCCCCTTATCACTCCTCTCCAGAGTCTTCTCCTTTTGTGAGAGATCCATACCAAGAGTCTTTGTATCCTTGGAGTCCACAGTTCTCATCTCTGTGTCTTGTGAAGCTTGTTGAGGTTGCTCACTTATTTGTCCTTCTTCTGACACTCCATCGGTGGATGCATCTTATCTACACAAAATGTGACTTGCACTAGGGATGGTGGTGCTACCTCAAGTCCTTGTGGTTCAAGTGGCAACTGACTCCAATCCTTCTGTTGAGGTTGATTAGTTGGAGTATCTCTTATCTTATCCCCGACCAATTCAGTACCCACGGGCATGAAATCAAAATCTGACATTTGAAAGACATCAGTGCCCTCTACATCCTGCTTATCTATCCACTGTTGCATTTCATTTTCTGATGTTTGTAGTCTGAATGGGTTGCTCAGGGATAGATGGCAGTGTGATTGTGGAGCTTCTTCTCCTTTCTAACTCTATAGCTCTTGCGAGACGACTCCTCCGATTCAAAGGTATATTGTCCTCTTCGTCCTCATCATCTTCTTCTTTCGCTCCTTCCGGAATAAGCTCGAGGACTGATGGGAAAGGAATCACTTTCTTAATGACCCTTTGTCTCCACTTTACCGAAGTCTTGATTTTTCTCTTCTTAGGCACTGAGGGGGAGGCTTGTACTTCCTGTGAAGGCCCTTCTTGTATTTCAACCTCAGCTTCTCCTTGGCCTTGTTCAGCTAACAACACTTGAGGATCATCTTGAGCTGGTGCAGCTTCCACATTTTGCAGCCCTTGTACATTTTCTTCTCCCTACTGTGGAGGTGCCTGAGTCGCTTCTTCTTCTGGCTCGATTTGTTGAGAAGTCCTTTTCCTCTGTCCTTCACCTTTACCTTTCTGAGCCCTATAATACCCAACTAGTCTATCAAGTTGGTGTACTGTCTCGGGTCTCACTGGCGACTGGGCTGTAAATGTAGGCACTGTGATCTTAGCTCCTCAACCTTAGCTGGGCGGGCTTGAGCGTGAAAGACTACGATTAGAGGAATTGGATCAAGTTTGAAAGGTCTCTTGATCCAATCATTAGTCAATTTGATGACATGTCTTGCCCTGTGATTGATGTCCGAGTTCTCTTCTTTGTCAATCTCGACATTCATAATAGGTCTATCACCAATCTTGCCCCTGTTGAACAATGGATCGAGCAAATCCTCAGTATCTTGTTGCACAATCTTTAACGGGATCTTCATCTTTAAAGCCCTTTCTACCAGATATAGAGTCATCCTACAATAATCCCTTATGCAGATATCGTAGTCGTCCACTGCATTCATCCAGTGATCCTCAATCGCATCCTCATGCTGAAATGTCTTACTAGCTAGATGTTGCACCCTTCCAATGTTATCAAAATAGGGCCGTGGAGAATTATATTCTTCTAAGGGATATTGATCCCATTCACCCTCAAAAGACGAAATGTCTTGCCTCTGATCCACACCGAACGGTCCTATTGCAATAGGCCATACCTATGTTACTTTGTGTTGTCTCCTTACTCTGTCATATGCAAACAAGAGTTGTCGAGCGATCTCCAAGAGTATAAGCCTGTCACTTGGATATTTTGAGAGCTTCTTAGGATTGATAGTTGTGCCAGCTACCCTCAAATATGTGAATGTTCAGCATTGGATGTAATAGGCTCCAACCTCTGAAATTTTCGCAGCTGCCTCTTTCGACATCCTATTCACATAATCTCCTTCGATGAACCGGATTATTGTGAATATGAAAGTATCGTTTACAATCCTATATTTCTTGCTTTGCTCTGAAAGCCTCTTCTTTACTAGCTGAGGATATACAATGTAGGGCCATGCGTTTGCATCCTGCATGCTACCCTTCTAATAGAGCCCTGGATAATCCATCGCCTTTACAACTAATAAGTACACCAAGTATGATGTCATGTAAAATTTTCTATTATTCTTCACCACCACCAGCTGCTCACCCAAGTTCTCACTAAGAATAGAAGACCAATCAATCAGCATCTCTGTTGTTTTGATCATCTCAATAAAATGCACCATAGAAATGTTTAGGTGTCCAACTGCTGGCAAACCCATAACTCTACTCAAGAGTATGATTGGATATCCAATATCCTCCTTCATATAGCCTCTTGCCATATCCACTTTGCCTGCTTTTCGCCCTAAAGGAGTCTTCTCAATGAGGTATGAAGACCAGATGATCTCAGAAGCTTCATCAATATGTTCCCTGTACCATCTCTCCACTTGCTGATAGGTTAATCTAATGTATTGATCTACCCTCGGGAGATGGAACACCTTCTCAATGTTCTAGGGTTGAAGATCCAAGATGATCTCCCTAGTAATGCTCTTGACAACTCTTTCTTCAAGAACATAATTCTCTACGAGTGTCATAGTTAGCTCCGAGGATTGTATTGATACAGGATTTGATGTTGCACTAACAAGCCCTGATCGGATCAATGCGGAAATCATTGGAGACCTTTCTGTTGGTTTGTTACATAGTGTCATGAATGCGCCCAAATCTGTGTGACCCAATTTTGTGTCCTGAATCTTTGAATGATCATCCAAAAACTGTGACTTCATTGGAACACCTTGAAACTTGAACACTAGAAGCTTTGGTACCATCTTTGCGGCAAGGGAGGATGATGAGGAAGCCATTGAATCTACATAAAAATGACGTCTATTAGTTTGGAAAAATGATTAAATCAAACCCCAGAGCTGATGAGAACAAAACCAAAAAACAAATTGCTCGAAAACACCTTAAAAACCTAATAAGACCCTAGAATGCAAAAACAAGGCGCACCAGCAGCACCTGACAAGTGCGCCTGGTGCGCCATTTTCTTAGCAAAGTTTATAAAGATAAGGTGTGCATCAACACACCTCATTGCGCACCCTTTTATTTACTTAGGCATTTTTAAGTGATGACAAACTTGAGTCTTAGTTTTTCTTTTTTTCTTTTTGAAAGTTGGTAATCTTTTTAAATGTTTTAAGTTTTTTCAAAAGCAAGGACAGCACACCTATTTAGGTGCACATTTTCGGAGTCTAACTTTGTTTTGTGTGTGTAGGAGGCGAGGATGCACACCTAGGTTAGGGCGTTGCTATGGTCGTAGCACGAAAAAGAAAGTGAAGTGGGGAGAAGGGAGGGAGGTCCCCAAGGTATATAGCCTGGGGTCCCCAGCACCCCTTAGTGCTGCGCATCACCAAGAGTGATGCCCTTCCTTGAGTTCTTTGGCGCACTAGCGCACCTGATGAGGTGCACTGGTGCGCCTTTTCTTTTTGCAACAAAGATCTTCTCCCTCCAAAACTTTGATTTTCAGAATCTAGGTTTTCCAGTCATGACCCAGACTTGACCAGAAAACACTAGATAAAACCCAAAAAAGACTTGGACCCCGGACTAGGGTTCCGAAAAGCCTAAAAACAAAGGGGTCCCCATTTCTAAGCGAAATGGTGTGTGCATTGTGAAACCACAACAGAATGAAATTGGTCGTGGACTTGGATTATCCGTAGGATGTCAGTCAGACCATTGTTGCACTTTTATGTTTACATTGAGATGCATGTCGCATTCGTACTCCAACTTTGTGTTCGGTTGAGTGATTTTATACCTGGTGTTATTAGTTCTTTTGGACCCTTGTTATTGTTTTGTGGACACTAGGATTTGTGTAGAATCCATACTCCCAGATTGAGGCCGGTTGAGTGAGTTCATGATGTTTGGTCTTGTTGTATCATTGGGATTCATGTAGAATCCATACTCTCGGATTGAGGCGAGTTGAGTGAATTCATGATGTATGGTTTTATTGTTCTTTGGGATTCGTGTAGAATCCATCCTCCCGAGCTTGTTTTGGTTGAGTGATATTTTGCTTGTGTTCTCATCCAGTCCTTGTGTTATGATCGTCGTGATTGTGGTGCGCCACACACGAGTACATGCGCATACACTTGTTGGGTGACTTGCGAGGCTCGATCTTCCGGAAGTTATGATCATTGGGGTTGGGTTGGGAATATGCATGCCTACAGGCACTCATAGTTGGATGAGCATAGGTAAGGTAGGGTAGCATATGGAAGGGGCTTCTATCTCGCAGCATGGTGACCTCGTCCCATAAGATTGGCAGAGGAAGTTTTAACTAAGTTTTAACTAAGTTTTAACTAAGTGATAACTAAATAAAATGTGTGAGTGGTAATAAAACTTAAGATAATAAAATGTATGTGCAGGGCCCTCCATTGAGGAGTTGAAATGCACGATACGAGCTTGAGCTTGTTGATGCCAAGCAACTCTCCATAATGTCAACCCTTACTTAGTACCCCTTTGAGTGTTTGACCAGGACCTATAGTTTATGCATTGTCTATGTTCTTAGTTTCAATTATCATACTGTCTGGCGTGAGTGTTAGTCATGGACGTTCGCTTTATGGGTGTTTGTGGTTGGACCATTATCTCAATCAGCACGGCGAGAGTGGACCTATAAGTTCCACGTGGTTGAGAGGCATAGCTACCTTCACCACTGTTGGGGTCCAGTGTACAGAGATGGTCTATTGTCTTAGTGCGACTGTTGCTAGATGTTTTCATTTGATACTTCGGGTTCCCGAGTATGCTTTCTTGTGATTTATGCTTTCATTGGAATGCTTGGATATCATGTTTAGATGATGTTAGTTTATTTGGCGCATTCTTATATTATTATATTTATCATATGTTAGATGATGAGTTTGATTTGTAGGATTATCTTATGCTTTACTTCTAGCATGTTAGATTTCCTTATTCTTATGTTGTAGCACGTTTTAGTAGTGATGTCGTCATAAGATAGCACCGACAATCTAGTGGGTAGTTTGGGATGTTACACATAGGGATGGCTAGGACCTATTATGGTCTCATGATGCTATTACGGTTGGGAGGAACCACGTACTTAGTTTGGTTGTTCAGTTATTGCGATGTTGTTTCAGTACATCGCAATGTTGCTTTCAGTTCTTTCCCTTCACTACTATGATAGATGGTTAGATGCAGTTTTTGTCTTGTAGCTATTGTTCCAAGTGTCTTTACCTCGACTATGGATCCAGTACTCCCTGGTGTAGAGGTTTGATTTCCTCTTTTATCCCTTGTTTTGGTCCTTAGAGTAATTCTTGCTTTCACTAGGCAACCATGCATTAGCATTGGGCGATACATTAAAGTATCGCACTCTCAAAGGAGAAGAATCGTGCAATAGTGGAAAGTATCACACTTTTGTAAACTTTATCGTGCGACACTGTTGTATCGCACACCTCTCGGAGAAAGATCATACGATACTAGTAAACTATTGCACACCTTGTAAAGTGTCACCTGATTGTATCGCACGCCTTTTTAGAAAGGTCGTATAATACTGGAAAGTATCGTACCGTGCTGATTTAAAGTATTGCCTAGGTTTTGGAAAAACCTGTCCAGGCAGGCAACGGGCACTATTCGGTTTGGCCGGAAGTTTTTGGGAGGTGTTTTGGCTACCCTCTTCGGTGTTCTTGAATCCCTTGGTATTGGATTTTGAATTCAGAATGTTTGGATTCAAAATCGTTTGCTTTCTTCCATGGTTTGTCGTTTTTGTTTGGTGGTGGCATTTGGAGATTCATTGGTTGCTATGATTGTTAGTGAGGTCTTTTGTTGCGATCTTTGTGATCCCTGTATGATGTTGTCATGTGCATTCATACTTGTTAAATATATATATATATATATATATCTTGGCTTGTATTGAATCCTTGTTCCAAGGATCTCCGGGTGGGGCATTACAAAGGTGGAGTTAAAATGGCGTACCTTTAAATGATAGATCCACCAGAAAAAATTATGTTATTTCAAGACTGAGGCACAAAGATGAAAATGAAACAACAAAGTGGTTGGAAATATCTTTGCCAACAATGCAAGGCTTAGGCTGAACTGAAGTTGGTGGACACAAATTGCCACTTTGAGCTGGCTGTAGAACTTAAAAATGAGTAAACTCGTCTTATGGAGAATCTTCACCATCTGCTGCAAATAAAAAAAGATACTATGTATGCAGAAATTCAGAGACTAGATGGTTAAAGGAAAGTGATTGCAACACCTTTTTTTACCTCTCAAAGTGCATCAGTTCAATAAGATCATGCAAACATCCACTCTAACAGAAGGATTCTCCCCAATAATCAGTTTATCAAAGGTGAAGGGTTTCCCCTTCTCATGCAGTCATTCTCACGTCCCTTGTCAATAAATAGGGAATCTCAGGATTTCATGCTCATCATCCCTACAATTGTTTCGAAGAGTATAATGCAGCATTTTGAGGCCTATAACCTTGGCAGAAACCAAGGTTTTTGCCTTCTCCTAGGAGGGCAAGAAAGCCCTAGGTCCTGGAGGTTCCAGGCAAGGTTTTCCGAAAGGTTTTGGCATATTGTTGAACATGATGTAAATGATGAAGGACTGTACAGTAAGGAGGGCTATGCTGAAAGGGTGGAAATATTAATTATCTGGCGTAATTCCTAGTGTACTATGATACCTTACGGAAAATTTCATTCTGCAATACAGTATAGAAGATCACAACCAAAATTAGCACCTCGGGATTGAAATAATGCATTATAATATTATTTCTAACGAACAAAGTAAGGTTCTTGGCAGGTAGAAAATTCTAAGCAGCATTATCATTACACATGAGGCCATTCATTCAATTAACCAAAATAAGGATCAGATGATTTGAAATTGGATACAAATAAAACTTATGATCAAGTCTCAAGAATTTTCCTAGCCTCAACTCTCTATACATTTGGCTTCTTGAAGGCATGGTGCAAGTGAGTGAGAAGTTGTATCTCATCACCATCATATTGGGCACAATCCAATATAACTCTCTCCAAGTTTATTGAGGTTCAACATGGTCTTAGGCAGAGTGACCCCTTTCACCCTTCTTGTTCCTCATTGTACACAAAGCCTTGGGCCCTAACTTGAGAAGGCGTAAGGGTAGGCGGTAATTATGCCACGAATACTTAAATAAGACTTTTACTAGTTAATAAAACATTGTTCCAGTGGGGTGTCAGTTGTGTCGTCAGCTGGTGACAGTTGGAGACTTAACCAACCGTGTCGAGTCTATTTGTATGGAGTCTATGCTCTCTGCATTTTTCCCAAAGAAGAGCAGAATCCATCATTTTATGGGAATTTTTTTTCCTTGAAGGATAGAAATCTGGAAAGTCAGAATTATTCCCCAAAGGGTGTCGGATTCCCCAGCATTTTGGGAATTCCTTCAAAGCTTTGTTATTTTCCATTAAAACTGAAGCCTTTTTAGCCATTTCCCTTCCAGACTTTGCGAAGTTTTTAACGAACTTGGGTTGTCACCAAAGATTTTGCTAAGAAGTGGGGACAGAATTTTCACCATTTTAGGAATTATTTCCCATGAAGAGGTGGAATCCACCCTTCTTTCTTGGGAAATCGCAGTCACTTCATAAATAATTTCCAAGTCTGTAACTTCTAAATTCACCCCTCTTCCATGTTATTTCATTCAAAATCTTCAAGTTTTTCACCTTGTTATGCCTTGAAGGCTTGATTGGAAGGGTGGAAATGAGATGAAGTTTGGAATTGAATTCCCAGAATTTGTTGACATACTTAGTCTTCTTCATCCTCTCAAAACTTTCCCTTACAAACCATGACTGTCTCCTTACTTTCAAGGAACCCCAACCTCTTAACAACCTCACCCTAAGGCCTAAGACATGAAAATTGATTCTTTTGAGACTCCCTAAGACTGCTAAACTACCACTTAAAGCAAAATGTGGGGGTCTCCATCAATCAATTGGGCGGTGCTGTGAAAACCTCACAACAGGTACTTGTGAAGAAATATCAAACACTTCATCCCCACAAAAGCCAACGAAAAAGCAAAAGAAAAGATTGAAGAGGCAAAGATAGAAGAAGAAAAGGCTAAAGAGGGAAACAAACAAGGATGAAAATTAAACATGCACATCCCACAGGCCCACAACAATCATAGAGGTATATGGCAATGCTTCAAAGTAGCAACACACACAAACACACATTGATCCACAATTATGGAGATACGTGGAATGAAATGGGCAACAACTATGGACATAAAGGGAATTAGAGGAGCAATCATTATGGCTGTACATGGAGTCTTAGGAATGACAACTACAGATAAAGAGTGATCATTATAGCCATACATGGAAGGAAAGCAAAATCAACCGTGCGCATGCACAGAATTAAGATAGAAGTGAAAAAATAAAACATACTTGGAAAAACACACCATCAAGAACTATCACCCACCAAGCTAAGTAAATGATATTACAATGTGTATGGGGCGATGGGGTATACAACATGTAGCACGCACATCCCTTGGTAATATTGAATCAAACATATTAGATCAAATAGGAAGCTCGTGGAATTAGTTATATTGGGTAATGAGGGATTGTCAACTTGCCGCGTATGTACAACGTTATTCGTTATCATTAGAAAATAATCAATATATATGAGCCTCATATCATTATGAAGGGATGTTGTGTAATATTCACTGGTGTACAAGGGCATCAGGGCCCAATTGCACGTCCTGGACAGGCAACTGCTAATTTTTGTAATATTTTCTCCTAATAGAAATGTTTTCTTTAAAGAAAAAAATGTTTTATCACACTAGCACTTCAACGTTTGATATAGCATTACTCATAAGACATAGTGAAACTTCTAAATAATGTTATGAAAATTATTTCAACTTGATTCTAGTGGTTGCAACTGTCATCATCCCTTTAATCAAAGGGCATACTGTCAAAGTCCGTTGAAAATGGTATAATGTTGATTCAAAACAAAATTTTTAATGGAGACTTTCCTCACAAAACAAATTACAGCACAGCAAGAATATATAAAAGGAACAAGCTTATGACACATAACCAATGTCAAACAGTGCAGATGCATGCTTAAAAAATGCAAGAAATTTCAAAATGTAATGTTTAAACTTTAATCCCTATTAGAATATAACTAAGTGAAGCCTGTGACAGGTAAAGGTTACATGATCTACATTTTGTTTTCCTACAAGTAGAATATGATAAAGTTTACTTGCCCTCCCAAAACTTTCTCACCACAATGAGCGACAAAAGGATGTCAACTACACGATAATAGGAAGCTTGGAGAGAGAATACGATCATATTGGTTCCAGTGCCCGGTCTCTAAACAAAAGGCACTTCTTTCTCTTCATGGTTTAATCGCATTCTATATCCCATATCTTTAAAGTTAAACCCTCTTGCAAACTGCAGCAAATACAAATTGGGCTATATTTAGAAAATTGAAGCTCATCACCGTCATCTTGATTAAGTACTGGAAAAACTCATTATAGAAATTTGAAATTGATTTAAATGGGTTTTATTGTCTTTTCTATTGTTTATGTCTTTAATGGTAATTTTCAGACACTGTCTCTGCCCTATTATTTTGTGAATATGATATTTAATTTTTTCTGTATGCTCTCGTTTAATTCTAGCATTAAATCATTAGCCAGAAACGCATTAAGCTATACAATTATTGCCAAATATTTTGAGATCTAACTAGAGCAAATGTTTACCAACAGGCATTTATAAAAGCAACTTTCTAATTTACAACCATGACAAGGAATGTCACACAGCAGAAAACTCTAATGACAATACATAAGTTCATACGTAATTTTCAAATTTCCGTACCAGTACCAGGTCAATTTCCTATAGACAGATGCACCCCAGTCACTAAAAGTCTAAATATAATACAACAATGCAAAATGCTTTTTTTGCCCTAATTATGACAGAGATTAAACATATAAATCAAAGTTATCACAGTTCGAAGTGCCAAGTTTTCATCACTTGATCATGCCAACATAGAAGTGATACTAACGGAGTACACTTCAGTCCAGTCGACCATTATCTAAGTGGCAACACAAAGCAATTTCCAGAGAAAACGAGAAAGAGTCCTTTCTTAAGGCAATCGAGGAAGGTAACTGCACAGTCAGGAAGCAGTTAGCTCTATACTTGTGCATCAAGGCGGGGTTCAATTGCCAGGCCAAACCAGCTTGGCCTACATGTGCGACTGTCAAGCGGACAGGGAGGCAGTCCCCACCATGTTTTTTCCGAAAGATCATACATAAAAATGACAGAATGATAATTTTTATAAAAGCAAATTTTGCCGCACAGGGCAACAGTTAAAAAATATTCCAGATTTCCGTGGCTGAATTTACTGAAGAGATGATCGGGCATAGTGCAAACAATGTGCCACTGCTTGACAGACTCGTCCAGCTCCCAAATACCGATCTTCTTCAAAACCCTATGCTCCTCAATGCCCCCAACAAGAATCAAGGAGCCGTCGTGCTCCATTATATGGGGACACACAAGAGGAGGCATGGTGACCTCAACTAAATGCCAGGTTCCAGCATCCAAATCAAATGCCAACAAGTTATCAGGATGGCTCAAACAAAACAAAAAACCATCAAGGTGAGCAGCATTGCCTACCATGGCAAATCTTCCATCAAAACTACCAGTCATTTTCCATGAATTGGTCTGTGAATCATACACCTGAGAAGTAATTGTGTCATCTGTGCTAACAGCCAAAATTTTATATTCTTTGCTTAATACTACAATTGCAACAATATAGGAAGAATTACCATTCATGGGTAGCATGGGTGGAAGAATCTTGTGTGTTTTAGTGAACAAATTGCACACGACATAAGAGCCTTTTCTATTCTCAGCTACCACAAGACCCCCACCAGATGCTATACCCCTACGAAATCTACAACAAGCCTCGGAGCAACGACAGGATGAAGATGAAATGCTGGACAGGGTTAGCACAGCCCACTTATTATCGAGTGGGTCATATGCAGCAGCAACATTTCTATGAACATAATCAGCAAAAAGAACAAAATAAACATCTTGAGGAGGCACCTTTCTGTAGACCGAAATAAAAGAGTCCGAGTGTACCATCGAATTCCAGGCTCTGCAAACGCTCAGCATTCTTAAAAGGCTTGAAATGGGCAGGCGGGCCAAGATATTTTCCCACAGATGATGCGGAAGATCGACTGCCTTTAATTCCAGGGCCTTATTCGGCTCCCTGCTAACCACAACCTTGCATTTGCCCCTAGCATTTTCCTCCACATTTTCAGTCTTCTCTGAGATAACTTCTTCACTATTAAACTCCATCGCGAACCCAAATAACTGGTTCGATCCTCAAAACCATGGGCACTTGTATCCCAAATAACTGGAATTTTAAATGTTAAATATAACCCACAACGCAAAGACTACTTGAGTATCAAAATAGAGTATTTGGGGCAAAAATGCTACACGGGTGTCAAAAACAAATTATGATTAAGGCCAATAAGAACTACTTCGGTATCTGAAAATAAGGAGATGCGATGTAAAATACAGCTTGGGTATTCAAAATTGATGGGACTTAGAGAGTATCCATCAACTTCCAGAGCGTGTGAAATTGGGGGGGTTTAGGCCTACAAGCAGCCATTAGGGCATTCAGGAACATTGCACTGCGATTGATTTGTGAATTCAAAACGGATTCCTCCTAGAAGTTCAAGAATATATCACATAGTTCTTCATATTAATTCCCGAATTCAAATAAGGCATAATGAAATAAACAGTTCTTGAGGTAGGTCAAAAACTCATTTAAGAAAAACGAGATAAATCAATGGATGAGTAAAGCAATGCGCCTAGAGTTAGCATTGCGATCTGAGTTCAAATGGTATTCATATCAACCCCATAATTTGATCTGAGTTCAAATGGTATTCATATCAACCCCATAATTTCAGCACGCTCTGTAGAATCAGAGATACGGTTTCCTCCCGTGTGGAGTCTGAATGGTTATATATTCTTTCACCGTATAACAAATCTTTTACTTTAAAATCATCAATAATAATAATAATAATAATAAGCCTAGAGGGTTAATCCTCTACATGTTGTGGAGCAAAATAAGTGGTGCCCTCCTAAAATAGGGTGATTAAAATTAATTTGGATGGGGCTTCTAAGGTAATTTTGATTTTTTAGGGAGTCGATGTTGTAGTAAAGGTGATGTTGGCAACATCTTGGCTACAAGGGTCTAAGTGTTATAGCAGATAGAATTGACAACTTGGCAAAATGCTTGGCGGTATTGGAGACAATACTAATGGATATCAAGATGGAGTTTGGAAGCTCCATTTGCAAAGTGATTTGTAAATTGTTGTTAATTGCATCATCAAAAGTTAATTGGATGTGTGGTATTTGAATAAATATATAAGGCAAATTCGAGCTTTATTATCTATGAAGTCGAAAAATTTCAAGTAACACATGTGCTTAGGGAGGCAAATGCATTAGCGAAAAAATTGTCCAACGTGGGGTTGGCAGGGTCACTTGAGGAAAGATTAATGTTATTTGAGGACTTCAAGTTGGATGTTGATTTGTGACATCTCTGGTGGTAGTGGGCCAGTGTCCCTCGCAGGATTCCCGACATGGCTCAACTGCCTCCTTTGGTTCTATAAGACTATTTATTGTATCAAGCATTGACAAGTCAATCTTTTCGTGCAATGGCAACCTTGTCCTTTCTAACAATTGGTATCAGAGCTTGGTCATAGGTTCAAATCTCGCTGGCCACAATGAGTGACTCTAGGAAGGGGATTGTTGGTAGTGGGCTAGCATCCCTCGTAGGGATTTGTGATATAGCTTAATCACCTCCTTTGGTTGTATAAGACTATTAGTTGTAATGGGCATCGATAGGTCAATCTTTTGGTGCAATGGCAACACTGGACTTTCCAACAATCTCTTGATAGTAATATGGGTTTATCAAAGTGGAGGCGAGGTGGGTTTCATACTAGCAGGTGGTCTGTACCATCTGTTTAAAGTTAACATGTTTGCATTTACTAAGACTTGTGAAGCAATAATGGAGTGTATTTCTCCACATTGTGATTCTCTTTTGGATTATTTGCAGACCTCTTTAAATGGTGGGTTTTCTTGGTGCAAGAGTGTATTTTTTATTGTGTTGAAGGCATGTGAGGTGTAGAGAGGTGGAGGGGTGATGAAAGTAAATCTTCCATTGAGAATGATGGGCCAAATTATGGCCTTCACGAGGTCAATCTATGTCAAGAGGCTACAAAAATGTCTTGAAGTTTGATAGTGAGGATTTCTAGAAGACATTATGTATGATGTTTAAGGAGGAGTATCCACAAAAAGACTAGTGCCCACAATCAAATTTGGACATCTCTTCTCTTTTTCTAGCTCTATGTCTAATGGTGGTCTTGGAGAGAGAGGAAGTCTCGAGGGTGTCTATGGCTTGTCTGTGTAATGATTGCCCCTGCAAAACCAATGCCACATCAGCAATCCCCATAATATGTTGAAGTCAAGAAGGGGAAAAATTATTTGAATATTGACCAATCAACATTGGTTGATTAATTATCATTAAATTTAACAAAAATGATACATATACATATATGCTCAAGTCTAAAAGAAACCATAATCCAAATACTAGAATACTAAGATGTACCGATTATGTCAACCCTTTTGACAGAAGCTCTAGAACCTGTTTAAGAACACAAAGGCGAGAAAATTGTAGGAGTGCATTCCATTCTACCACAAAGCTGTTAAGCTTCCCCTAAATCTTTCCTAACATGAAAGATACCCAACCCAACAACAAGGAAGGCTAAATGAATAAAACTAAGAGAGGTAATGAAATTGTGTATATAATCAATTTCATGCTCAATATCAAGCACCTCAAAATCCATCATATCAAGAACTCGTCCACAAGGGATTCTTCAAGCAATGAAAAATGTCATTAGCACATGAATATAAATTGTTCAATACCTACCATGTGCATCATTCAATAACTATATCTATGATTTCTACAAAGTTCATTTCTCATCTCCTAATAGACAAAAGATGGTTTTGTTCCACCACAATCTAAGACTACAATTAGCCATCTAAAACATGAGTGAATTATACAACAATTATTAAACATTCCTACATTTCCTTCATAAGATCATGCTTTATCTGTTAATTAATATAACTCCAATACACTATCCTTACCACATAAGAACACTTATGATGGCATTTCAAGATGCACACTGATAAGGCTCATTATACTATGCCATGCTTATATCTTTTTTCTAATAAGCATACAAGTCCTATCTCATTTGCCAAGTGAGCAAGGTTGAACATTCATCATGAAGTTGACAACAGTCTGAGCAATAGTTATATGTAACGCTAGCACTTAATAAAAAATACTATGCAATATCTTGCAACAAATAACAAATAATTTCCAATAACTAGAAGATATTCCATTCACGTGCACTATCTTTGCATATGCATTAATGCAAGTGGTTTCCAAAGTAAAGTAAAATAAATCACACAAAAAATTTCTTAAACTCAACTCTTTAAGTTGTCATCCAAGTTTGTCTATAACATTTTGCATAACGACAATGAACTGGGGGTTCATATTACTCTTATCTTACTTATTGTGAGGAAGCACAATGCTAGTTTATTCATCAGTCATGGCATTACATTCCCTGTAATGAACAACATTAATTCAAATATTCCATGCAACATGTACCTAGTTTATTCATAAAGAAAATAATGAATATCATTAAGCATGATCCAACCAGTCATTACCACGGATAAACATGTACAATTAGATACATCTATATGAAGCTTAAACAGTCAAATTTCCATGGAAAGATTTAGACACATAGACATTATTCCTACTAATAGTCCCAAGAGAGTAGCACAAATCCAAGTATAAAATAAACCAATGTTTTTTCTACGAGAATACCATAATCATTTCATAGAGCAACTCATAAGATATGTGTAATTCAACATGCATGATAAAAACCATGCAAGCAACACTTAATTCTTAAGAAATCAAGGTCAAATTCACATTTTCATCATGGATGACTGACTAACTTCTTGTGATTCATAACTTAACCATAATAAAATAAGCAAAAGTATTTATGTTCCTTTTCAATTAGGTCTCATTAACGATATTGCCTTTAGGTGTCCATAACAGCTATAAAAGGTTCAATTTTCCTATCTATTCACTGTAACAAAAGTGCAAGGAAAAAAATTAACAAACCAATTTAATTGCTAACTTTTAGATTGATTTTTAACATGCATTTCTCAATAGTTGTAAGTAATTAATCATAGTCTAAGACACCCACAATTAATTTCACATTTAGGATTGCTATCTTAGTCATCCTCCATGATGCTAGAGGGAATCTAGTTTAATAAAATTCATTAATGAAACATATAATTGGTTGTTTCATATATTCTGATAAAAAAACAATAACATGCATACATATACTATACAACTTGGATGACACTCTGCACTTGTGAACAATGTGTGAAATCTTAGTTCAAGTATAGAATTTGGCACATTTTAAGTAACAAAAGTAATTGAATTTACATCCAACGATATCTCAACAGAGTGTATAATATATTTAACAATGGAGGAGATTCACTACCAAGTGTCTATGGATTCTAATGAAAGGCAAAAATGGGAGGGATAGAAAAAAGATGCATAAAGCTCAATCTGTTGAAGACATTAAGTACTTTGGAATGTTTCATTAGCATACATTTCCTTATGGTGACATGTCACAAACACAACCAAGGAAGACAGAGCTAAAATGATTGAACAAGACTTTAGTATAAACTAGAAAGATCAAGTATAATGATTTGGGAATTTTACATAATTCTTATAATTATTTGAATACGTGGAACATGTCCTAGAAGAGCATGCATTAAGGAAATGAAAAAATTTCAACCACACTTACCAAATGATACCAACTAGAGATGGTTAATCACAATCCATTTAATTATAATATTCCTCAGCCCCACTTGGTACAGTGAAAAGTGATATTTCAGTGCCTTGTTCTCTTAGAACATTAATATTGGGAACTAATACTTGTAGCTTTTGAATATCTAGTTTCATTTTTGTTTTGTTTCAACTGATTCATCTAGCCAGATTTATGACTAGTCAATAAGAAATCAACTTCTAGTTGGAATGTCCAATGATAATGCCAAGACATGGAAATTGTAAGGAAATGATTGAAACTAGCACTTTAAATGGAAAAATGATATTCATGTATTGATGGAATACTCTATTTAGCACCCACTACACAAAGTCTCTGGAATGGACTATAATCTAGCTATCAAAAACACATTTCAAGAAAAAGAACTCATCCATTTTCTACAGACTTGAAGTAAATGTGGAGCACATAAATGAATAGAATTCTTTCTAAAACTATATGTAATGCAATTATTGAAACTCTAAAACATTTAGATTGAGAACAACATCATCTAGTCAAAGCTTAAATTAAAAAGGAAATGAAAACCAATTAGTAGTATAGAAAAAGGAACTTGGAGTTATCACTATGATCAATTCCTTCTCTGACTCACTTTCCAATCCTTCCTCCAACAACCAATACCTCCTTCAGGAAAAATAATGGTTCACTCTATCTCCACCACATGGCTCTTTGAAGAATGAAATGTACAAAAGAATGTAATATACCCCCATTATGTTTTCTTTTTCTTTTTCAAAATGGTTTCCTTCCCATTAGATATCCTATTTCAAGGTAGTTCTCCGATATATATCTGAGGTAGTTGCCTTTAGTGGTTGTTTCCATTATCTTTGGATAACTCCCCATAGTATTGTTGAGTTATAACCATTATTAAATATCCCTATGTCCATGATAAGGAGCTCTGCTAGGGTTTGTACGACCTCCATCTGAATCCTTGTTGGTTTCCACCATCTATCATACTATATTTACTACAGTAATAAGTTTTCATTTATAATGAGTTTGGCCTTCTCTGGCCCACCAATTAATGCTAGTGCTAGAGTTGTTGCTACTGGAGAGAATGGCTCTACCAACCAAGTGTATATACAAGTTCATTCCCAAGGTGTTTCACGAGACAATTTCTCTCCTGATATTATTTTGAATGTTAAGGAGTTTGATAGTGCATGGATATGGCTAGAACAACAAACTCTCATTGGGTATTTTGTGGGTTGTACTCCTTCTAAAAGTATGCTACGAGAATGGATTTCTAAGGTTTGGACACCTCAGGGTGTCCGCCTTGAAGACATTCAAAGCCTTACCAAAGGTTTTTTCCTTTTTCGCTTTGGCATTGCGAGCCAAGTTGAACATGTTTTTTTGCGAGGCCCCTAGACTCTTAAGTATTCTCTCTTGGATTTTCAACACTAGTCATGAGATTTTGTTGTTTTAGATGATCAGAAGCTTAAGGTACCCATTTGGGTAGAGTTCCTTGGGCTTCCTATTCCTCACTAGTCTTTTTTACCTGCTATTGCACAAACCATCGACAAGGTTGTGTGCCTTGAACCGAACAAGTTTTTCAATGCTCGTTCCTAATGTAGGGTTTGTGTTGAGGTTGACTTGTCTAGGGACCTCAAGGATACAATGGAAATCTAGATAAGTGGTACCACCTTTACTTAGAAGGTGCTTTACCCAAATACCTACTATCGGTACCAGTCAACTAAGCATAAGATTAGGGATTGTCCCTTGTTGGACCATAACTGCCCCTCTACTTCGGAAGCCAAGCCCACTATGATGACCAAAAAAGATGAATGGACTACGATCATGAAAAAAGAGAAGAGTTCAATTGTGACTAAGGCGAGCTCTCTACCTATGGATCATGGTAAATCTAGCTCAAGCTAGACACCCATAGAATCCTTAGTTCCATTGTTCCTCCCGCCTCCTATTTCAAACCTTGGAGGTGAGGGGATAGTGGGCATTCCTACCCTAGATTCACACCCTCTTTGGACTTTAGCACTGCAAGTGGCATCAATGATTGCCCAACAAATGCTACATCAATCTCGCAGCCCAAATGGCCATGATGAGTTTTTTGATAATGGGGAGAAGCTTCATAGGGTCATTGCTCTTGATGACCCCTTATTTTAGACTCCCTCATTTTTCCTCAATAGCTTCTCCTCTCCAGAGGACAGGGATGACATGCAAGCTAGGTTACCATGAATTTCCTTTCATGTAATGTGTGAGGACTGACATATCTCCCTAGAAAATATTTTGTTCGTGATACCAAGCATTAGTTTGATCGTGATGTGCTTTGTCTCCAGGAAGTTAAAGTCATTGGGTTTCTTCTTACCTCAGCCTATCGTGTTATTTGGCTAGATAGTGCCATGTTTACTCCTTAATATGAAGCTAGTTGAGGTGGTGTTGTTACTCTTCTCTCCCCTCATTTAATTTCCTATGTTATTTCGCATGGTTCTGACCCTCTATATAGGGTGGTTTGGATTTTGTTGTCTTTTTAGAATCATTCTTTTGGTATTGTTAACATTTATGCTCCCAATGATGTTGTTGATTGTTCACACTTGTGGCATTGGTTGGTGGATCATTTGCCACTTATGACATGGGTTTTTTGTGGGGATTTTAACATGGTTGAGTTGGCTTCTAACAAGGAAGGCCTTCTACCCTTTAGATGGACAACTGGTGAACAAGAGACCTAGTTTTACATGCAAAACAAGTTAGGCCTTTTTTATCCTAATGCTGGTCATCACCGCCCAAATGGGATTTGGCATACTTGGTCTAATTTTTGAGTTGGGTCTTACTAAGTTTTCAAGAGACTTGACACGGCTATGATTTCTATGCAATCTTTTTTTTCTTTTCTTAAAAACATTCCCTGCTTGTCACTCCCCTAATTGATGTGACATTGTTAGATCACTCCCCCATTCTCTTTTCTATCACCTGGCAAATAACTCAACCTCACCCATGTAAAACCCAGTTTTACCTTAACACTTTCTTGTTCTCCCATCTGCTAATTGTTGCTCACATCCTATGTGTCTAGAATCTTGAGCCTCAACCCCACACTCATTTTGGATGGATTCAATGGTAGAATGATGCTATCCTCTGTATTGTGAGATTTCTTCACATTTATGGTAGACAGCTAGCTATGTACCGAAGGAGATCTTATGAAGCCACTACTCTTGATCTGTGTATAGCCTCATAGGCTCTTGCCATGAATCTATTTGCTACGGATCTCCAAGTTTGGCTTGCTAACCTTCGACACCAGAAATAGGTTGTAGATAGCTATGCTACTTGGGGAGCTTAGATCAAGGCTCGTCTCCATTGGTTGGAGGTCAATGATCATGCTTCCAAGGAATTTTTTAGTGCTTTGATGGCTTGTCACTCTGGGGTGGGTATTAAATGCATCCAATAAGATCAGCAAGTTTTCACCAACTTGCCGAATATTCTCCAGGCTTTTGTGTGTCATTATGAGTAGGTTTTTAAGGCTTAAGGGCCCTCTATTGCACATGATCAAGTGTTACAAACCTACCTTGATGTTGCTCCTAATAGGCTTGCTCCTGACCAATATGTCTTTTGTTAGCAAAAGCTAATGCTTTTAGACTTAAAGGAAACTATCCTCTCCATGGTTGATGACAAAGCCCTTGGATGTGATGGCTTCCCTTGCAAATTCTACAAGGTTCTTTGGGATGACATTGCCCCCGATTTGCTTCATGTTTATCATGAAGCATACAACTCTAATTCATTAGGCAACATCATTAATAAAGGAAATATTAAATTCATACCTAAAGTTGGTAATCCTAAAGAAATTTGCAACTAGAGGCCCATCACTTTGTTGAATGTCTCCTACAAGATCATTGCCAAAGCCCTCTCTTTTAAAATCTAGCATTTTCTCCCTCGGATTGTTCAACCTGAATAAACTAGTTTTATGAAGTCCTGCTATATCTTGCACAACATCATTACTATCTAGGAAGGTATGGAATGGGCCAGGCAACCCAAGCAGAAGACCTTATTCCTGAAGATTGATTTCACCAAAGCATATGACCAAATTGAATGGCCTATTATTTTAGCTATGCTTCAAGCTCTAGGTTTCGGCCTAGTCTATCAATAGTCGGTGCAAATACTTTTTGGGGATGCCTCTACTTCCATCATGATAAATGGTTGATAGTCTGAAGCTTTTGGGATCTTCAGATCTATCTATCAAGGTTTTCCTCTTGCACCTTCTCTCTATGCTTTGGTGGTTGAGGAATTTGGCTATCTACTTGTCAATACCATTTCATGAGGTCTAGTGCATGACATCTCTCTACTCGAGTTAATCACTCCACTAGTTAATGGTCATTTTGCAAATGATTCTTTCCTTACTTTGATTGAGGATGAGGAGAACATTGTCAATACCTTGCAGTGTTTGGATACTTTTTTCCTTACTTCAGGGTTTTCTATCCAATGGCACAAAACCCTTTGCTACCGACAATCCTTTTTGTTAGGCCCTCACTAGTTGCAGCAGTATGGGTGGAAATGGGTCCAACATGGTGAAATTTTTAAATTTTTGGGCATTCCCTTTTCTTTTCAAGCATCTCCTATGGAGTTGTGGAATGTTTTTCTTGCTCGAATTGAGAAGAAGTTGGAATATTAGATCACTAAGCCCTTTTCACTTGTGGGAAAGTTTCAAATATGCTCCAAAGTGCTTGCTACTATGCATGTGTATTATTCTTCTTGTTGGACTCCCTCTAAAGCCATGTACCTTAAGCTTGAACATCTTCTCTAGGATGTTCTCTAGGCCTTTAATGCTCTACATCATGGCTTTCACAGATTTTCCTGGGACTTCTATTATTTTCCCAAAGATTATGGTGGTCTTGGATTGATTTTCACCCATTAGTAGGTGATAGCCCTTTGTGCCAAGTGGGTCATATGGGTTCTCACTGGAGATGAGGCTTGGAAAATTTTGTTACAACACTATATTTTGTCAGCCTTTCTAATTAACCGACCAACCTAGAAGGGGATTGGCTTTTAAACCCTTCTTGTGACTTTTGAGCCTATTTAGATTCAAGGAACTTTTGTTGCTAAGAGCATTGGAAAATCCTTGGAAGCCATGAAGCCATGGCTTCTCTTGGTTGGTAATAGGTTCAGAGATGGACTCTCAATGAACCAACAAACCTCTAGTGGTCGCCCTTGTTTACCACTCAAGGTGTGCCTTTAGCCAAGATTCAAAGAGCTATTGCTTTGCATTTATTTCACAGGGGTATTAAAACATCCAAAGATTTATTCTCTAGGGTTATTGTGAGCCTTCTCTTATGGAAGGATTTGTAGGTGCAATATAGGCTTATCCGTCCAAATCGACAGATAATTAATCTTCTAGTTTTTGAGGTCCCTCCCAATTTGTTACACAAGCTTGGAATTCACTCATCCTTCCCTTTGTGGAAATATTGGAAGTGGTATCATGTCGCTCCAATGATAGTTACAAGCCCAAGTTGGGGTACCGGTGGCTAGTGCCCCATCTTCTAATGGTTGATACTCTCAACTAGTGTTGGCATTTGCATTCTTCACATAAGACTTGGAGTCTTAGATTTGCCACTGTATGGCATACCATCATAGAGCCAAAGATTTCTCACTTCACCTAGTTTCTCCTATTCCAGGGCTTGCCTTTGGGTCCTCAACTCTGACATCTAGGAGTTCTAGATCCTAGATGCCCTTTTTGCATATATTTTGGTTTTGTAGAGGAGCTTAGAATTATTGGCTTTGGATTTATGATTTTTTCAAGCCTTTTCATCCAGAGGCCTTTACTTGGCATATGGTGGTTCTGGGTGATGCTCCCAGACTCCCTTTTAGATATGCCCAAATTTGGCATGCTTTTAGAATGGAGATATTGTTTACAATCTGAAAAGATAGCAACTCTATTTTATTCTCTCACAACTTTCTTGATATTCATGTTGCTATGTACTCTAAAGCATGTATATGCAATTGTGTCATTATGTAGATACAAGTACAAACTGACAAAGTCACACTAGAAGTGGCTCACCTACAGGAGCTACTTGCTCATTGGGGAAATACCCCTTGTACAATTGCTTGAGTGCCTCTAGATGCTTTATCTGGTGATCATACTCCTCCTTGTGGTCACTGATAAGGCCAAAGCAATTCTTCTTGCCGCTCGCAGACCCCCAAATTGCAGCCTCGTTGAAGCTCTCCCAATGGTGGGTTTCATGGTCATCACTGCTCGGCCTCGCCTCCTCAGAGGTTGGGCTCGAGTTGGTCCCTAGTGACTCCCCCTATTACCACTGATGCAGGTTGGCTAGCTACTCACCATGAACCCAAGTGGACTTTCCCCTAGCTGAATTTAGCCATTTTTGCTCCTAGGGCTGAGGAAGATAAAGACAAGGATGTTGATAAAGATGTTGCTGCTATTGATGGTTGGACTCCTCCTGAGCCAACCAATAACCCCAAGGAATTCTAGGGTTCTAATGACAAAGACCCTCCTTCAGTTGGCACTGCTCTTGTAGCCTAAAGATTTTATATTTTTTCTTATATATATATTTTTGATGAATAGTTGATCTCTAGCCTTAGGCTATATGAATCGTGGGGTGATCTTGTATCCCCCAACCCCTTTTTTGTGAATATGTATCTTTAAATTTTAATTAATGGAAAAGGTCTACTCATAAAAAAAAAGATCCCTATCATCAATTACTATATTATTAAAAAATAAAAGAAAATAGTTTCCATGAATCTACATGGCAATAAATATATTGAACAATTCAATATACACAAGAGTGGTTTGTGACATCCCTTCCCCCTTAGAAAAAGCATCATCCTCGATGCTATGATATAAAAATTGCATTCATGTCTAAGAATTTCAATGATTTCACAATAATAATATTTTGCATTCTAATAAATTAACACACAATTATTTAATGACAATATTTAAACAAATTGATACAAACATAATTTAAGGAAAGATATACACACTTGAAATAAGTACATATAATAATTAACCATTTTAACAACTTTTCTATGTGAGTGTGTGAATTCCATTAGGTCTCTATAGTTTTACAAGGTTAGACTACCTCTCTCCAATAATATCCCCCCTTTCTTAAGATGTGTCATTCCCTTTGTTGCATTACATGAACAACACCAAAATGTTAGTCCATGATATATCACAAATCAATCAATACCCAAGGCATATCAAATCAATTACTTCCTTATCTTAAGAACTCTAAAAATTAGGTAACATATTACCTTAAAATCACATGATATCAAACACATACCTGTGCTTACTTATTATACCTTTGCATCACATGGATTTGACTCTCCTAGTAGATACTTCATATCCACTTCCTGTCATACTCATACATATACACTCAAAACACTTTTATCTCATCCTTAATGTCAATAGCTCAGAAGAGAAGTATTAAATTATAAATATCAAGAGTCAACATTTTCCTTTAAACTCTTCTTTAATTACACCCTAATAATGAGTAACAAATATAATCAACAATACATACCATCTAACATGTGGTTCTCGGTAAGCGAGTAAGAATCCACAACATTAGGTTAGTGTTCTCAAAACAAAATCAAGTAATGTAATCATCGTACATCTATTTCATCATCATTTGATTTATCATGAAATATAATGACATACACATATAACATCATCAATGTAATCATTAATATTTAATAATCATAATGCATTGAAATGCTTGTAAAAGTTGACATCCAAATGTATTTACATCATAATGCATCATTTAGCTCAAAATGAATGACATATATCCAACCAATATGATAATTAAATGAATGATATAAAGGCCACATAGTCAAATGTATCAAGCAAAATTGACCCAAAGTTTTACATCAATATATAATAAAATCAAATCCCAATCAGGCATATCAACCAAAGGTCTAAGTCAAATACATAATGACCAAGTCTATGTCAAACAACATATTGACTAGGAGTCCAAAACAAACAACTCAAGATGACCAAATTGTCAATTGTTGTTCATCAACCAAGTTGACTAGATAAAATGAGTCAACAACTTTCTATAAAATAGAAGTCATATACATGGTGGATCATCACATATACATAACACCAATGCAATATATTTCCATAAATAAATAAAAGAAGGATCTGTACATACCCTTTTTCATTCTCATAGGAAGACCGCATCTCCATACACTTGCCACATAGGCCAAAAAGTCAAGTCAGGTCAGTCAAAAGTCAACTACACATAGTTGAATTGTGATGTGAATATCAGGATTTAACTGTGTGATTTTGAGTCAAACTCGATGACCCATGTTTCATGAGTAGTGATTCAACATGAATCCATCTCTCATGAGAATAAATGGAACACTTAGCACTCATTGGATCTAGGTGATGCTCACAGGGGTGAAGCACCGGGACTTCCCGGGAGGTCACCCATCCCAGTACTACTCCAGCCTGAGCGCGCTTAAGGCACAACACTTGGTGAAGGTTTTGCAAATGGGGTTGCAAGCTTTGGGTTTAACTGTGGAGGAAACTCCGTAGTTAAGCGCGCTCAGGCTGGAGTAGTACTGGGATGGGTGACCTCCCGAGAAGTCCCGGTGCTTCACCCCTGTGAGCATCACCTAGATCCAATGAGTGCTAAGTGTTCCATTTATTCTCATGAGAGATGGATTCATGTTGAATCACTACTCATGAAACATGGGTCATCGAGTTTGACTCAAAATCACACAGTTAAATCCTGATATTCACATCACAATTTGACTAGCTGTGGAAATCATCTCCTACTTATCTACACATAGTTGAATCAACAAGTAAATTTAATATCTTCCAATTAATTATGCAAGTTCATTCTTGTTTCCAACTCACATGTCAAAAGGATAGGTTACATTTCATAAATAATTTATCGACCAAATTGTCAAACACAATATATCATCACATGAATATGCCATACATGAATATATTGAAGAAGTTGACCTACATGTCAAACTTTATTCCATTGTATGTAAGAACCATGTCCTACTAAACAATTTCCACATCATCAATTGCAAGAAACACATAAGTAATCAAGAAAAACACTGGTTTGAATAGTCAACAATTATTTCATTAACCACATCAGGGATTAACAAATAACTATCTATTTAAGAATGTAGCACATAACATTATCCAAGGTTGCTGACCTACACATCATCCATCCATCAAAATGCATGATTTAATGAATACATCAACTGTAATCTAAAACATCATACCTCAATGGGCATCATAGAAAATTTTGACCTACTCATTGAACATGGAACATTAAGCACATCATAGAAGTGCAATACCATCTACCAAATGATCTACATCATTAAGTAAAAAATCTACATATTCTTGCCAATCACTTGCAAGGATTAGTAACCCAATTTTTATCATTTTTGTGACCTAGGCCCTCAAGCCCATCTTGTCACCATAATGTGCTTAACCAACATATAAGCACAAGTTGTGATGTATGGCCTTTGTGCCATTTAATAATCACATAAAATATGGTTGAGGTGCTTTCTTGCCCAACCATGAAGCCTTACACTTCCTTGGGATTCTACCTAACACATAGAATACCTAACCCTGTAATGCCCAAATAATATAAAATGTACTTCCTTGGGATCCTACCTAACACGTAGAATTCCCAACCTGGCAATGCCTACATAGTACAAAAGATACTTTCTTTGGGATCCCACCTAACACATAGAATTCCCAACCTGGCAATGCCCAATAATGCAAAAAGCAGGAGGTATCTAGTGTAGCCATGAAACATACTACTTCCCACATATGTCCAAGTAGCCCTAATCATGGATGTGGCAAGGAGATGAAGCATGGGAAAGCATATCAAATAGACATATGCACATAGCTTTGGCCAAAGCATTTTTTTAGTACCACTATTACATTGGCAGGTAGAGTGAAAAAGGAAAGCATCACTTCTACCCCTCCTAGTTTGTCCACATACGACACCCACACCAGAAGGTAGGCTTTCCAAAAATAAAAAATAAAAGTAAAAATAAAAATAAAAATAAATGAAAAAAGAAGAATGACATGTTCTTCACAATCTACTCCTTATACATCTTATCATTGCTCCACATTGAACATGATAGATGATGTAGTACCTCTCCCTTTTGATTTATGTAAGTCATCCGGATGGATGCAACCTTGATGATCTTACTTGGTGAAGGATCATGCTTGGGACCATAAGTGGTCTACACCCTTGAAGTGATTTGATTTATGTTACTGTATCAGTTTCTTTGATTAAGCTTATGGCTGATTTATGAGGTTATGATGTGTTAGATGGTTCATTGAGGTTTGTGCTAGTGGTTACCAGGATTGATGTGATATCATGACATTGTTCCATGATTACCCTAAGATGTCTTTAGAGATTGCACTATGTACTACTATCGTGCTACACTAGACTAGGTTCCTATAGCGGTGGTTAGTCATGTTCATGATTGTGTTTGCTTATGTGTTTTACGTGCCCTTT
Organism: Cupressus sempervirens; assembly: GCA_028749045.1. Classification (NCBI taxonomy): domain Eukaryota; kingdom Viridiplantae; phylum Streptophyta; class Pinopsida; order Cupressales; family Cupressaceae; genus Cupressus; species Cupressus sempervirens. The sequence continues at coordinate 21,038,542 of CM053787.1, read as the reverse complement.
CAATGTTGTTTAAACAACCATTAAATGCTTAAATAATTAGAGATGGATTTTCCATGTTAGATTCATTGGTTATGTGTTGCCGATATTTACCTTGTTATATTTTGATCTGAGAGATATTTGTTACTCATGTTATGTTCTACATTTGAGATGACCTAAGGGTCAATTATTATACTTGATTTTAGTACTATAGATGTTAGACTACTATGATGTTCAGTTGATCATATTGCATGATGATATCATTTTGAGATGACAATGTGTTTTGTGATGATATCTAGTTATCTGTTATTTGGACATATCTCTGATTATGTTATGTGATGGATTTAATTCTATATGCGAATATGAGTGATGTAAATAGATTATTCCAATATAATTGAATAAATGGTTCAGTTAGGTGATTTAGTGCATTTATTGCTTCAACTATGTTAATATATGCAAATTGCACTAGATCGTGTATTTTAGTGTGCAAGATTTATATCCCTAGCAGTGTCACATGGAGTTAGTGATTCAGTTGTTCATATTTTACCAATGTTGTCCCTGTATGGTCTACGTATCTTATTAAATGTTTTAATTAAAATTTTGGTGATTTGGTAAATCTTGACTCATTTGTAGTATGTGATTAGACTAATGAACATGTCTATGCATTTAGAGGTTTGCATTGTCGTGAAAGTTGTCAAGGAAATTTCTTTAATTTTGGGTTTTTGGGCTTTATTTTTATTGTTTTAAATTTATGGCAGATTTTCCATAGATGAATTTCTATTTCTAGGAATATTACATTTTGTTTGGCTCAATTCAGGGTTTAACTAGGTTGGTTGGTTATTTTCCCTAACCAATTATTCACTGAAAAAGTGAATAATTATGGAAAAAGGAATTTAATTCCTCACTTCTCCCTTTTGAATTGGAAAGTTTGAGAGTAAAACCCAAAATTCTCTTCATGAGAATTTATTGTTTTGTTCATTGTGAGAGCTATGGGGGTCAAGTCATTGTGAGATTGATCTTGTTGGATCCAACTCGGGGAGACCTTGGATTGCCACGATTTTTGGCTACTTCTGCAAGATTTTTATTTTATGGTTTACATTTCCATTTTTCCCTTTTGGCTATGAGGTAGGGTTATCTCATTTTATTTTTTTAGCTTTGTTTTAGCTTTTGTTTTCGTTAGCCATTTGTTAGGAGGCTGAGAACTAGTGTTCCCCTCCATTTCTATATGCTAGCTCTACCTAGTTGGGTGAGTATGAACATTTCCTTATTTTTTGGGATGAGGGTTTAGTGTTTTGCATTGTTATGCTAACTGTCTTTGTATATAGACTCCAAACCTATATTTTATTTGATATTTTTGTCTTTTGTGCCCTAAGACCAAATGGGTTTTAATTTCAAAGTTTTTGAGTTTTGAGTTTTTCCCTCAATTTGTGCACCACCCTGTTTTCTCAGGTTTTCTTGGCATAATGTTGGTCGTGGACTTGGATCATCCATTGGGATGCCAGTTAGATCATTGTTTCACTTTTATGTTTGCATTAGGATGCGTTTCATATCTATACTCCCAACTTTGTGTTTGGTTGAGTGATTTTATACATAGTGTTATTGTTTATTTTGTACCTTTGTTATTTCGTGGACAATAGGATTCGTGTACAATCCATACTCCCAAATTGAGGCCAGTCGAGTGAGTTCATGATGTTTGGTCTTTTTGCATCTTTTGGATTTGTGTAGAATCCAAACTCCTGGATTAAGGCCAGTTGAGTCAATTCATGATTTATGGTTTTATTATTTTCTTGGAATTTGTATAGAATCTATCCTCCTGAGTTTGTTTTTGGTTGAGTGATATTTTTCTTGTGTTCTCATCCAGTCCTTGTGTTATGATCTTCATGATGGTAGTGCACCACACATGAGTACATGCACACACATTTTTCAGGTGACTTGTAAGGCCTGATCTTTTGTGGTACTTCTAGAAGTTATGATCATTAGGGTTGGGTTGGGAATATGAATGCCTATGGGAATTCATCATTGGATGAGCATGGGTAGGGTAGGTAGAATATGGAGGGGGCTTCTATTTTGTAGCCTGCTGATCATTGTGCCCAGAGGGTTGGCAGAGTAAGTTTTAATTAAGTGATAACTAAATAAAACACTAGGTGGTAATAAAACTTAAAATAATAATTTGTGCTAGAGATTTTCCATTGAGGGACTTTAATATGAATGATCCATGCTTGGGCTGGTCAACTCCAAGTGACTCTCTATGATGTCAACCCTTACATAGTAGCCCACGTGTGACCAAGACTTGTAGTTTATGCATTATCTTTTTTCTTGGTTTCAATCATCATGATGTCTCACATGAGTGTTAGCCATGGATGTTTTCTTTATGTGTGTTTGTGGTTGGGTCACTATCTCCATTAGCATGACAGGAGTTGACCTACATGTTTCACATGGTTGGGAGGCATAGCTACCTTCACCACTACATGGGACCGATGTACAGAGAGGGTCTATTATCCTAGTGTGACCATTGTTGGATGTTTTCACTTGGTACTTTGAGTTTTCGAGCATGCTTTCATTATAATTCTTGGATATCATGTTTAGATGATGTTATTTTATTTAATGCATTCCTATATTATGATGTTGAGCATATGATTAGATGATGTGAATTGCTTCATTGGAGTATCTACTGCTTTGGTTTAGCATGTTAGATTTGCTATTCATATGATGTTTAAAATATGTTAGATGATGAGTTTGATTTGTAGGATTATCTTATGCTTTACTTCTAACATGTTAGATTTCCTTATTCTTATGTTGTAGTACATTTTAGTAGTGATTTCCTCACAAGATAGCTCTAAGGATTTGATTAGTGGTTTGGGATGTTACGCATAGGGGATGGCTAGGACCCACGATGGTCTCATGATGTTCTTACGTTGGAAGGACTGCATAGTTAGTTTGTTATTTTAGTACATTGGAATGTTGCTTCTGTACATTGTGATGTTGCTTTTAGCTATTTCCCTTCAGTACTATGTTAGATGGTTAGAAGTAGTTTCCGTCTTTTAGTTATTTCGTTCGAGTGTCTTCACCTTGATTGTGGATCTAATGCTCCCCGATGTGGAGGAAATTTATTTCCTAGCTTTTTACCTTTATGTTTTCTGGCTTGTTGTTTTATATCCTTGCACAAAATTATACTTTCTCATGCAAGAATTCAATTGTTTGCATGATGTGTTGGGATTCCTCTTGTGGCTTGTGGTGAATCCTTACGCCAAACCGCACACTAGTGTAGTGCTTTTGACTACTGATCCCAACATGTCCTTGCACGAGATGGTGTTCCCTTGCATGGCTTAGTGCACTTTCTCCTGTAAATAGGTACTTCCTCATGTAAGACTATCAGTTGTTATTCTCTCATGAAAAAAATAGGGGACGTCTCCACTATTTTTCAGAGAATGCAATTTGGACTTTTGAGTACCCTTTAGGAATGCTAGTGGTTCCATGACTCGACAGATTAGAGATTTTGTGTTCTGATACTGTCTTTGGATTTTATTATTTAGTTTTTTCATGTCAATTAGGTTGTGGTGTTCAGAGATCCATTGGTTTCTGGGATGGTTGGTGAAGTCTTCCGTTGCAATCTTTGTGATCCGTGTATGATGTTGTTATGTGCATTCATACTTGTAAAAAATAAATATCTTGGCTTGTATTGAATCCCTATTCCAAGGATCTCTAGGTGGGGCATTACATATGAAATCACTTCAAAACACAAGACTAGCATCATAAAAGTACACATCCTAGCCACCTTAAAATCAAAGAAATATTGAAATCAAGATTCATAATTCTCAAATCAAAGTTTAAGAAGGAAGCACAAAACCAACAAGGTAAAGGTGAAAAAGATTTAGACTAGAGAGGTTACATAAGAAATCAATGGTTAGGTGGTCACATGGGATTTTTTTAGGCTAGCCCCTCATCACATCAAAGTTCACAAAATTGAACATAATAAATGAAAAACCATTCACATAAGGCACAATGAATCTCACTAATAACCAAGAGGGAGTAGATGTTTAATGACAACTTGCGTCACAATGGCTAAGAATATAACCAAACTTTACATGAATCACATGAAATTTATCTTGATAATTACACATTTCTAAATGAATAATGGAACATGTGATACTTTTTCAAACTAAATCCATGTTCTTCCTACTTAGCATACTAGGTTGCTCAATGAACCACATGAATCTGGCATAAAAAAATTAATTCTTGCACCACATGTGCACCACATGCTATTTACACAATAAAATACATTTTTCTTTTCTATCACAAGCCAAGTATTGATTTGGTAGGCACTCATAGCCCAGTGCAAAAGTCAACCATCATTTGACTATCTCAACACTTAACAAAAATTCACACCCTTCTTGCATCACACATGAAAATAAATAAATACTTCAAGTATAACAAAACAATATGTATATTATATCATCACATGATTTAAATTAAAATATAATCATAACCATATGAGGTATGCAAATTACCAATCATTCTATAAACTTTCCATTTTGACAATCTTTGAGAGAATGCAACACCAACCCAAAATCTTGACATATATAAGGAGCATCTCATCCTTCTATTTCAAAGTAATCATAGCTAGAAGACACACCATGCAACTCATATCATCAACTCATATACTTAAATTAAACTAGTTGACTTATAGTTGTGTGTCTAGCATAGTCAACTCAATGCCCAAGTGTGGAACCAAGAGCTCTGATACCTTATATAATGACTGCCCGTGCAAAACCAATGCCACATCAACAATCCCCACAATATTTGAAAGTCAAGAAGAGTCAAAGTCATTTGAATATTAACTAGTCAATATTGGCTGATTAATTATCATTAAATTTAACAAAATGATACATATACGTATATGCTCAAGTCTAAAAGAAACCATAATCCTATTACTAGAATACTAAGATGTACCAATTATGTCGATCCTTTTGACAAAAGCTCCAAAACCTATCTAAGAACACAAGGGTGAGAATATTGTAGGAGTGCTTTACCACCCTACCGTGAAGTTGTTAAGCTTCCTCAAAATCTTTTCTAACATGAAAGATACCCAACTTGACAATGAGGAAGACTAAATGAGTAAAACTAAGAGAGGTAATGGAATTGTGTATATAATCAATTTCATGCTCAATATCAAGCATCTCATAATCCATCATATCAAGAGCTTGTCTCACAAGGTATTCTTCAAGAAATGAAAAATGTCATTAGCACATGAATATAAATTGTTCAATACCTACCATGTGCATCATTCAATAACTATATCTATGATTTTTACAAAGTTCATTTCTCATCTCTTAATAGAAAAAAGAAGGTTTTGTTCCACCACAACATAAGACTAAAATTATCCTTCTAAAACATGAGTGAATTATAAAACAATTATTAAACCTTCCTACATTTCCTTCATAAGATCATGCTTTGTTTACTAATTGATACAATTCTAATACACTATCCTTATCACATAAGAACACTTATGATAGTCTTTCAAGATGCACATTGATAAGGCTCATTATACTATGCCATGCTTATATTTTTTCTAATAAGCATACATATCCTATCTCATTTTCCAAGTGAGCAAGGATGAACATTCATCATGAAGTTGACAACAATCTGAACAATAGTTATATGCAATGCTAGAACCTAATCATAAAATACTACGCAATATCTTGCAACAAATAACAACTAATTTATGATAACTAGAAGATATTACATTCAACATGCACTATCATTACATATGCATTAATGCAAGTGGTTTCCAAAGTAAAGTTAAATAAATCACATAAATTTTTTCTTAATCTCAACTCTTCAAGTTGTCATCCAAGTTTTTCTATAACATTATGCATAACAATGATGAACTAGGGATTCATATTACTCTTATCTTACTTATCATGAGGAAGCACAATGATAGTTCATTCATCAGTCATGGCATTACATTCCTTGTAATAACCAACATTAATTCAAATATTTCATGCAACATGTACCTGATTTATTCATAAAGAAAATAATGAATATCATTAAGCACCAACTAGTCATTACCATGGATAAACATGCACAGTTAGATACATCTATATGAAGCATATATAATCAAATTTCCATGGAAAAATTTAGACACATAGACATTATTCCTACTAATAGTCCCAAGAGAATAGATCAATTCCAAGCATAAAATAAACCAATATTTCTTCTATGAGAATAACACAATCATTTCATGGAGAAACTCATAAGATACATGTAGTTAAATGTGCATGATAAAAACCGTACAAGAAACACTTAATTCTTAAGAAATCAAGGTTAAATTCACATTTTCAACACATATGACTAACTAACTTCTCATGATGCATAACTTAACCATAATAAAATAAGCAAAAACATATATGTTCCTTTCCAATTAGGTCTCATTAACAAAATTTCCTTTAGCTGTCCATAACATGTATAAAAGTTCAATTTTCCCATCTATTCACTATCACAAAAGTGTGAGGAAAAACATTAACAAACCAATTTAATTGCTAACTTGTAGACTGATTTTTAACATGCATTTTTCAACAGTTGCAAGTAATTAATCATAGTTTAAGACATCCACAATTAATTTCACATTTAGGATCACTGTCTTAGTCATCCTCCGTGATGCTAGAGGGAATCTAGTTTAATAACATGAATTAATGAAACATATAGTTGGTCTCATATATTTTGATGAAACAATATTACATGCATACTTATACTATACAACTTGGATGGCACTCTGCACTTGTGCACAATGTATGAAATCTTAGTTAAAGTATATAATTTGACACATTTTAAGCGACAATAGTAATAAATTTACTTCCAGTGATATCTCAACATAATGTATAATATATTTAACAATGGAGGAGATTTACTGCCAAGTGTCTATGGATTCTTATGAAAGGAAAACATGGGAGGGATAGAAAAAAATGCATAAAGCTCAATCTATTGAAAATATTAAGTACTTTGGAAGTTTCATCAACATACTTTTTCTTATGGTGACATATCACAAACATAGCCAAGGAAGATAGAGCTAAAATGATCAAGCAAAACTTCAGCCAGATCAAGTATAATGATTTGGAGATTTTACACAATTCTTGTAATTATTTGAATATGTAAAATGTGTCCTAGAAGAGCATGAAAGAAAGATCATGCATTAAGGAAATGATGAAATCTCAAGTACACCTGCCAAATGATACCAACTAGAGATGATAATCACAATCCATTTAATTGTAATATTCTTCCAACACCACATGATACAGTGAAAAGGGAAATGTCAGTGCCTTTTTCTCTTAGAACATTAATATTGAAACCTAACACCTATATCTTTTGAATATCTAATTTTTTTTTGTTTTGTTCCAATTGATCTTCATCCAAACAGATTTACGACTAGTCAGTAAGGAATCAACTTCTAGTTGGAAAGTCCAATGATAATGCAAAGATAGGAAAATTATACGGAAATGATTGAAACTTAATTAATAATCTCAATGCTCTAAATGGAAAAATAATAATGGACTATAATATGACTATCAAGAACACATTTCAAGAAAAATTCATTAATTCATTTTCTAAAAATTTGAAGTAAATGTGGAGCACAAAAATGCACAAAATTCTTTCTAAAACTATATGTAATACAACTATCAAAACCCCAAAATATTCATATTGAGAACAACATCATCCATTTGAAGCTTAGGTTAAAAAGGAAATGAAAAGGAACCTAGAGTAATCATTGTGATCAATTCCCTCTCTGATTCACTTTCCAATCCTTCCTCCAACAACCAATACCCCCTTCAGGGAAAAGAATGGTTCACTGTGTCTCCATCGCACGACTCCATGAAGAATGAAATGTATGAAAGAATGTAATATACTCCCATTGTATTTTTTGTCTCTTTTCAAAATGATTTCCTTCTCATTAGATATCCTATTTTGAGGTAGGTCTTTGATCTATATATGTGTGTGTGTGTGGGCACACAGTAGTTTCCTTTAGTGGTTATTTCTATTATCTTTGAATAACTCCCCAATGTATTGTTGAGTTATAACCATTATTAAAGATCTCTATCATCAATTACATTATCAAAAAAAAGAAAATAGTTTCCATGAATCTACATGGAAATAAATATCTCGAATAATTCAATATACGTAAGAATGGTTGTGGTAGTCTATAACCTAAGTGGGCCTCTATTTTAGATGCCATCATGGGAAGGGAAAAGGTTGGAATTGGTTTGCACATGGGTTTAGAGATGTGGAGACTAATTGGTTTGGGTGATGGTGAACTACAGACATTGGTGGTTTGGTCTTCATCAAGTCTAGAAATGATGCATATGGAGAAAGCATGTGTGGCACTTGCTTTTGGATTTCTTGTTGTCTTAGGAAGGTGTATATTTGGTGAGGGTGGTTGCTTAAGGAAAGAAGAGGAAGTATACAATGCACAAGTTCTTTGCTATGATTGGGGAGGACAGTCAACCTTTGGTTCATTATCAGCTATCAGCGACCTCAGGAGGTGGTGGTGGTGGGTCCACTTATAGCAAGGGGTGGAGCGGTGGTTGCGATGGATTTATTTACTTGAGATGTGATCTAGTGGAGTCATGTTGCAAAAATAGGAATTGAAGATTAGAATTGAAAATGGGAATGAGGAATGGGAATGGAAAAGATGTATTCTAGTTCCATTTGGTTTACCTGGAATTTGTTTGTTTGTATGTTAATCCCTTGTTTGGTTGTACAAAATTGGAATTGGAATAAGGTTAAGTTTATATATTTTTCCTCTTATTTTGTTTGTTTTAGTTTATTATTATTTTGGTTACTCTTTTGGATAATTGTAAAGAAGAATGTGTTTTTGTGTGTGTGTGTGTATTCATTGAAGTTAATGAGGAATTTAAATTATTTCTTTTTTTAAAAATAAATAGATAACATCATGAAAACATTGGTCATTTATATAAAAATGATAAACAAATAGTCTCCATGATCATAATTAAGTTCAACACAACAAAATGAACATGTCATTACTAAAATTTGTCAAGTTATAATATAATTTACATCTCCAATATCTATTTTTAAACCATATTTACGCATTGGGTCCAAAACCACCATAACCAATACTGCAATTATAGAAATTAGAACACAAATAACACATCATTGAAACATGATTTCCACTTTTTCCATGGAAGCAATCTCCCTAGCAACAATATGTCAAACATTGCACAACTTGCAACCGTTCCTTTCATCTTTTGTATAGTTAGATGCAGTTGACATAGACATGCCATCTTTGACCAACTAAAATTAATTGCAGCCATTGTGCCTCTACATTCCAAAACTACATAAGTGTTTGCCAAAATAATTTAGCACAGAAAAAATAAACATAAATAAAAAAATTAGTAAAAACCTTCCAACTATTTGGACAACAATAAAATTTATGCTGAGGATTACAATCTATGCATGAGGTCTTCTTTCATACAGTGCCAATGCCATAGTCACACAATGTCAAAGTATCTAAAGCCATTAACCCTATATAAATACTAAACAAATATAATGAGAGAAAATGAATAATTACAAATTATAAATGGAATTTCCTACTACTCAATGTAAACATAACTCATAAAATAACTAATTATAATTCATTATTCACATGCAATAATAATGCTTGAATATATTTTTTGATCAATAAATGATTGAAGCCTTGTATTATAATTTCATAAAAATAAAAAATTACATGGATTCTCCATTCAAATGGGCAATGGTAGGAAATAATTGAGTAAGAAAACCTCCAGTCTTGCTTGGGACCAAAGTCCTATATTATACAGATTAAAAGGGGCATACCCCAGTTTACATCATCTCATTTAATTTACATACAAGTATTTTGTTGGGACTCAAAATCAAAGCCCTGATTTTGAGTACCATTGAGAAATCAAGCCTTATAAATGCTTTCAAATGCACATGTACCCAGCTGTCCATTTGAGGCCCATGAGGTGTTCAATGTTTCTAACACCTTCCATTTAGTGCATCTATGTGTCTCATGAAGTTAAACTACCATTCTGAGTCATTTTGTGAAATCTTGTTTTAAGCATTGGTCAAATCTGCATTTTTCCCTTAGTGTCAAATAGTGACAGGAGGCCATGTTTGTGATTGAATATCTTGCACGCAATAATGTTTCATGAATTTTTGCTTTGGGAGTGTTTAGTGTCCATACCTGAGAGCCTATGTTTTAGATTTTGAGTCATTTCAAGTCCGTTTGACTAGGTTTTGAATCCCTCAAAGTTGGTTTTTTATCAATGTCATGCTGATATGAATTGTTCTGAATTTTGGGAAGCCCTATTTGACTTGTTATAACTTTGACCCAATTGACCAAAATGAGAAAATTCCTTTTGCATTACATTGTAGAGGTCAAAGAATTGCTATGTTTTAGTTTTGAGCTCATGATGAATCCATTTAATTAGTTTTCAAATGCGATTCCAGATGGAATTTCTAACCTTTTACTGGTGTCAGCACATGTGATTTGTCAAAATCCCTATTCGTGATGTCATAACTTGAGATCCATGATAGGTGAGATAAAATGGATTATACCACTATGTTGCACTCTAAAAATGCTTTAAGTGTGTCAATTTTCAAGTCTTGACAAATCCATCTGCACACTTTCCTGGGTCAGTTTCATTTGTAAAAAATGCTTCTCTGACCTTGTTTCCAGTCTACAAATTTTGAGTAGCCTACTTTGATTGCTCGCCAAACATGTCTAGTTATTTGTCATGAGCCCAAATCATAGACTTATACTCCCCTCATGTTAGTGAACCGACCCTCAGTTTTCATTTCTCCAAGTGCTTGTTTGCCCAATTTTCAAAGCCAATTTTGAAAGCATTTTATGGTTTTTTGACATGTTTTCTTGCAGGCAATTCTAAAAAAATAATTTTGACAGTCAATATCTTTTGACCCCAAATTCATCATGAGACAAGATTCAATAGGGTAAAATTATGTAGAATAGAGAATCAGTGTGTCTGATTTCATAGCTTGGTCATATGTTTAGGTCAGTTTTTAATTCCAACCAACAGGCTTTATTAGCAGAAAGTCACAGTTTGCAAATAAGTGATAAAATGAGTTTTAATGATGTTTCAAGTGATGGATTTTGATTTAAACCAATGCCAGATAATCAATGGGTCAGTTTGAAGGTTCATTTGTTCGAAAATGAATTTTTTTAGTCAGACCCACTTTTGGGCCCGATTGATTACATCAGATAGATGAAACTGTGTATGAATTTGAAAATGCTCAGGTTGCAATTGGTGAACACAAGGGACTCCTATTTTCATGATTATAAATATGGATATTATTTTCATTACTTTTCCATCATGCCAGATGTAGTGGTTTTTTCTCAAAAGAAATGTCTTTCTTTCTTATATCAAAACTAGCAAAATGTTAGGGAAAACATTGAATCTAGGTGGCTATGGTGGCAAACTTATTTTTAAAAAATAACATGGAATACAAAGTAATGGTACTTGAAGAAAAGGCTAGAATTGACACTGGCATTCTTTACATATAATATCCAATGTTGCAGGAAGCTCTTGGATATTTGTGCATCAAGTCCCTTAAATGGTGATTGGTGATTACACCCCACAATGGAAGAAACTTAAGATTGAAGAAATAAGAAAACTACAGGGATTAGGAAGATGGTATTATTAGATTTAAATATAAAGAGACAAGTTATTCTATGGGTTTCAATTTTCTATTTCTTCAAGATAGAACTAGGTTTTTTTGATGCATATTCTATTGACTGTGGATAAACTAAGATTCTAAATTCAGCATGTAGAATAGGAGGAAAATACAGAGACATTCTGCCCATCCAATGTAGATTGAACAAATGGTTTGGTGTCTTGAAAGAAGCTACCTACATCCATTTTAAAATAACCTACTCCCACGCTAAAAGAGGTAGTCCATGCCAAAAACAAGAGACCACAAAAAATACCACCAGTCACAAGGCATTTAAAAGAAGAAGACTAGATCCATTAGCAAAAAGTCATATTAGAGACAAAAGGCGACTACGCCAAAGGTAAAAGAAGAAGAGTATTTTTAGTGTTGGAGAAGGTCAATGGAGCTCATGTGATTGCATCAGTTGTGGGTAATGATTCACTATCAAATACCCAAACAACCAAGATAGAGCCTATTGCGAAGTTTGTTGATGATGAAGATTCACAAAAGAGTGAAGCTAAACATAAATCTACATGTGACGAGGAAGTCTACGCATTGAAAGCAAAGGAAACCAACAACATATAAAGAAAAGCCCACGACATGGGCAAGGTAGGAGCTTCCACATCCAATGTGGAGAAGTCACCAACAAAATGGGAAACCCACGCAAACGAAGGGGAAATGAAATATATGAAATTGCTAAAGTAGAGGAACATGTCAAAATAGGGAGCTAACTAGGAGTAGCTACCAACAAAGAGAGCCTCACATATAGAATTGGAAGAAACCATAGATCACAAAGGAGCTTCTAGTGGAGGTAGGGGCAGATCCATGTGTTTTCAGGCCATTTCCTTTTGGTCCTCTCTCACTTTTTTTCAAATTCCAAACAAGATGCTTTTCGATTTCTTGCAGGCTAAGAGGAAAGCATTAAATTGCATTCCTTTTTCTCTACATCACTAATGTTGTAGATTATTTCAAATAGATTTTTTCCTTCAATAGAAATGCATAGAAAGAAGAGGACTTTTTTCATTTTGTCATGCACACCAGAGTGAGTCAATGAACTTTCATAGATTTACAAATCATTGAACAATGAGGAACTTCTCAGATTTTTGCAAATAGTTACTAGATGCATAGGCAACAACTAAATATCCACCACATTAGGAGCATAAGGTTGGATCAGGAGCATGCCTTAATAGATAGCCAAAGAGATGAATTTGAAGATATGTTGCGAGCTTTAAGTTTGGAAAGAAGTTAGATAAAGGAAACCTCCATTCCAACCAAAGCAACATGTGAAAATGCAGAGTAGAGAAAGAGATATTCTTATAAAGAGTTATCCCACATTCATGCCATGGAGGATACTTTTGGTTTTTAAATACTTCTCCACTCACAATAACTGATGTCTTAAGACACTGGCTTTTAGAAGGCAAGGTTCATGCATAGGTGCCCCACCCACGATGAGGTTGGAAGATGACATAAGCAATATTTTGAACAAAGATACACATGAGCTGATGTGGCGGGAGGCACCAGATGTGCCACATGGCCTGATCCTATGGTGGGTGCATGCTCACAAAATGAAGCTGCTCACTAGATAAGGAATGCGTGGATGCGGGTGATCAACACGTGGCAAGAGGTCCTAACACATGGTGATGTGGCAAGATCAAGGCAAAGGCTTAAGATGCTGACACTTGGACAGATCCTGTGGATGGTGCATGCCGAAAAAATGGAGATGCTTACTAGTTAAGGAATGTAGGAATGCACATAATCGACATGTGATACTAGGCTTAGGTTGACGATGACATGGCGCCAGAGGTCAACCAATCAAACAATACCACACGATAGCTGGTCAAAACTTGGTTAACTCGGATGGAGACATAAAGGAAAAAATAAAATATTTTAAAATTCTTTTTAAAATGTTTTTCAAAAAAGGGGGTGCACCTTCAAAATTTTAAATTCAAAAAGGCTTTTTTTCTAAAGTTCAAACTTTAGAATATTTTAAATTTTTAAAAATAACTTGTAGACCAATTATGCAAGTGCATCTTGCTAATGCATCCCACTTCCCTGAGATGTATCAAAGACCATGTATATAATCATGTACGTGCACCATAATTTCATATGAAAATGCTTATAATCTGAATATTAAAACATCACTTGAAGTAACCTGAATATCAAGTGCCCATCATGCTCCTGACTTGGATGTAATATGCATGGGATCAAAGAGGTGCGTCACACTATGTCATCAGGTATGATCATTATGATGTATCATTGCCTTACAAACTCCATATAGCAGGGGGATATTTTTTGAACTGAGATTTAGGGGGTTTTTGAGAGGTGAATATAGGCATATTATATATCGCCAGAATTAGGAGAAGACAAAATCTCTAATTCTGGAGTTGGTTTTTGCACAGGAAGTAGTTTGTTCAAGCTATAGGAGGTTTTGTCCCAGATTCCTAACTTGTAATTGCATTCAGGTATCAAAGTTCAGTTATGTTTTCTAGTAAGGTGATGACCTGAATATGGGTAAAACATGGTAAGAGTGTAGTTGGGGTTGATTTTGGTCACCATTATTCAGTTTAAAACCAAATTTTTACTAGCATTTCATGAGGTAGTTCATATTTTTGGTGACACAAAAGTTTTCATCATTTCAACAGAGATATTTACAAGTTTGTTACAAAGTAATGATGAAAACAAAATCAGTTTTCAGGGGTAGAAAGATGAAAGAGGTTTTACAACTGCAAGGGATTGAATTTCAAATGGACACATGTCATCTTCAGATCAGATTCGAGAATTCATCCTCTTCAATATCTTTCTTTCTTTCATCCATTGTAGGGGTTCTAGTTTTCACTATGAAACTGGTTGGTTCCAATCTGGAGTTTTCTCAGATTTGTGATACCATTCTTCAGCATTTCTTCTTGTATGAACAACAGTAGGAAAGATAATATAGCTAGTTCTGATATGTTAGGTGTTTTCATTTTTTGATTTCATGCATATGAATGTATTATTTCAAGAAAATAAATATAAAAAACAACAGATGATTGAGTTTCATTTTGAATCTTGTCTCCTTTCTTAGTGAGTTGTAATGTTTTATGATCTTTGAACAAAGAGCTTAGGTCATAGTTGTAGTCCCTTAAGGCTATATGTTGTTTCATTGTTGCTTATAATTCAAGGAGTTATGTAAATGCTTTAGGGAAATCAACAGGGTTACAAGTTTATTGATGAGGATATCAGGTAAGAATGAGGTTTAGATTGAACATAGATATCTATTTACAAGGTGAATAGATATATCAAATATCTGAAGATACGAATATATCTCAGGTATCCATATCTATGTGATTGATTCATGTATCATTAATCAATTGTATTTCCCTTTCATGTTGAAGAGCCACAATAGAATGCCCTCACTAAGCTCATGAATTTCATTGTTTTGCATTTAGCTACTATAGATCTATGTCATTTCATGAATTATTAGGAGAAATAAGGGTTAAATTTTCTATAATAGATTTAGGAATATGTTTTTGCACTGGTACCATATTAATTGAATTTGAGGTTCACCTACCTAGGTTTTGCAGAGCCTGAAGTAGAAGAAGGGTCAAGCCTTATAATTGGCTCGGTGTCTGAAATGATATGTTAAAGATGGGAGTTAGCTACCCCTAGATGTACTTTATTCTTGTTGGGGTATTTTGAAACCTGTTACGTTTCAAAACACCAACATATTTTAATCAAAATACTCTTTTGAGAATATGTGAAACAAGGAAACTCTACCCCATAGCTACATTTTTGCTTTCTAGATTTCAAGATTAGGCTAGAAGTTGCATCCAAAACACTACTAATTTCCACATAAGGTTAGAAGTCAGCTTATAAAACTATATAAATAAACAAGTTTGTAATTTCCATACTTTCTAATGTTTAAAATTACTCTATACTTCTAAGGATTAAGTGATCTGACATGTCTTTTAAAGATAGCATTCTCCATTATAATTTACAAGTTCCTATCTTTTGTCAGACTAAGGGATTGCTTCCTTCATAAAGATGCTTCTACCCATTTTGAGATGATGCATATTAGCTCACAATGATAGTACTTGATCAATATTAGATGAGGAATGACAAAACATAATTTCCTTTTTTCCTCTATTTTGTTTGGAATCATTTGCCAATATTGTTTAACATCTACTATTGCAAAAATTATCACTTCTACTTCCTAACCCTTTGTTTACTAACTCTCCAATTAGTTTATCTACTTCTTGCTTGATGTTTATATATAAAGGTATACTATTCTATCTTATATCTTATTCAAAAATATTTCTTAAGACCTGCTGACTATTCAATGCTTTGTTTAACCATCTGGATTTATCTTTAGCATAAAGTCTAAGCTAATTTTGGTAATAAGAATGAGATTTACATTATTTAGTTTGATTAAGACATCTATTTAATTTCTGGTTAAATTATTTTTAATTATAGATTAAGATATTTTCACTGTTAGCACCCATATTTGCTAGCTGATATGCCTCTTTATTACCTTCCTAGAATATATGTAGAATATGAAAATCTTCGAAGAGATCTAATAGATTAAGCACTTCTTCCAGTTTCAATTTAAAACCCAATTTGGTGTTCCCCTTTTTCTAATGGCATTTAAGACAATCTATGAATCTCCTTCAATAATGAGTTTTGAGATACTAAGATTTAAGCACATTTGTAGACCTTCTTGAAGGGCTTCTAGTTCAACAAGATTGTTAGTGATTGATCCAATAAATTTAGCCATATTTGCTATCCAATTGCCAAAATCATTATTAATGATGCATCCTATTCCTGTGGTACGAGGATTGCCTCTTGAGGCTCCATCAAAATTTAGTTTGGTCCAACCATTGGGTGATGGAATCCATCTACATTTTCCCCTTGCCTCTTTTTTTTTTTTTAATACAAAAGTGGGGGATTAATTAGGTTTTTACAACTCTTTTTCATTAGACCATCCCATTTTGAAAATTATTCCTCCTCTTTCTGGGTTTTCTTAAGGTGAGAGTTTAAGGTTTCACCAATACAGGCCTCAATTTTATTAATAATCTCACTTGTAGACATAGCCTGATCATGAAATATTCTTCTATTTCTTTCTTTCCAAACTTCCCAAACAAGGATAGATGGACAAATATTCCATAGTTTTCTATATATACAATTACTACTATCAATTGGCCAACCCCTAAGGAGATCATCCAGTGATTTTGGGAAAGGAGTCGTCCAACCCAACATTTGTTTGAGCCAATCCTAACAGTATTGTGTATATGGACATTTATATAAGAGATGATCAGAATTTTCACTATCTTGCATACATAGCACACATATTGATGGTTCCTCAATGCCCATCTTCCTAAGTCTATCTGCCATTAAAATCCTCTTCTAGGAGGCAATCCACAGAAAGAAGCTTACCTTTGGTAATTAGGATGAATCCCAACAGAGTTTAAGGGGGATTGGGTGATCCCTTTAGTATTCACTTCTTCCCACCTTTGGGATTGGGTGATTACTCTATATCCATTTTTAACATTATACTTGCCATCTTTTGATGCTGCCCATATGAGTTTGTCATTTCTCTTTAATTGCTTTATTTTCCTCTTATAGATGATTTTTTTGTAAACCTTTTTTTACTGCTGTTTCTAAGTCAATATTGTCTAGAGATTTCCATTCCCAACTTATACTCTCATTATTATCTCTTTTAGTTTTATAATTGTTGACCTTACACCCCTAGAGTTCGACTAATTGCTCTTTAAGGATGGCTAGAATCCCCATACTATCAACTGGGGGGTGACCATCCCATGAATCCTCCCAGAAGAGAGCTTTATCACCATTACCAACATCACACATGAGATATTTACTAATAAGGGCTCTGTTTTTTACTATAAAATTCTAGCTTTCAGATCCTTTAGGAAGGACCCTCATTCTAAACAAGGAGTAGGGATCAGTTGCATTAAGGTATTTTTTATACATAATATTAGCCCATTTTTTATCTCTTTCAAGAAAAAGTTGCCATGCTAATTTAGCCCCTTAAGCTTCATTTTGTCAACTTAAGTTTTTGATACCTAGGCCTCCTACTTCCTTTGGTTTACATAATTTTTCCCATTTTATAAGAGCCATTTTTTTATGCTCGTCAGTGTCATTCCAAAGGAAGTTGTTGAATTTCGCTTCAAGCTTCTTATTGATACTTTTAGATAGGGGTAAGTAGGAAAGAAGGCATGTTGGGAGGGTAGATAAAACTACTTTGATCTTAGTAACTTTACCCACTTTTGTAAGCCATTTATCTTTCCAGCCTCCTATCCTTTCTTCCATCTTGTCACAGATATTATGCCATCCTTTGTTAGTTTTATTGCCTTTTTCTAACTCTATTCCTAAGTATTTATAGGGAAATGTGTCCCTTTTATATCCCATATTATTACATATCTATTTTTCTATTCAAGGTTTGGTGTTAATGAAGAATATTTCTAATTTTACAACATTCACTCTTTGACTTGAAGCTTCCGTATATTGTTGAATGATCGTCTTGATGTTTAGGGCCTCTTTTATTGTATTTTCTCCTGGTAAAATGGTATCATTTGCATCTTGTTGGTGGGTTATATTAGAGACATTTTTGGTTATAATAGTACCCCTAATTTTTCTTTCAAACTGTGCTTTGGTTATTTTCCTACCAAAGGCTTTTGCCATGATAATGTATAGGAAAGGAGATAGGGATCTCCTTGTCTTATACCTCTTGATGTGTCAAAGAAGCCTTTAGGGGTCCCATTAATAAGAATGGAGATTTTAGTTGTTGAAATGCATTGATAAATAAGATCAATCCGTTGGTGAGAGGATTTGAATGCGTTTAAGGTTTTGCATAAAAACCTCTAGTAAACCATATTATATGCCTTCTAAATATCTAGTTTCATGAACATGCTTATCATTTTATATTTATTGGTGTAGTGTAATGTTTCTTTTATAATGAATATTCCATATAGAATCGATCTTCCTAGTACAAAACCTATTTTTTCTTCTGAAATAAGCTTAGGGAGAAATGTTTTCATTCGATTAGCTAGAATTTTAGATATGATTTTATAAATGGTGTTGCAAAGAGTTATAAGTCTAAAATCTCCTAGGTTTTTAGGATCATATTTTTTGGGTATTAAAGTAAGAAAGGTAGTATTAATTTCTAATAGTAGTGACCCATCATTTCTTGATGCTTCAATGGCTTTCCAAAGATAAATTCTCATAATATCCCAACATTTTTGGAAGAAGAAAGCCTAGAATCCATCTGGACCTAGAGAACTATTAGGGTTCATGTTGAATACCATAGAATTGAATTCTTTCAAAGATATAGGAGAGTTTAATGCTTTATTATCTTCAATAGAAATTAATTTTGGAATAACTTCAAGCATTTTTGCTTGAGTTGTCATATTCAAACTCTCAAACTGTTTAGTAAATTATTGAAATGATCTACACAAATCTTTGATATGATGTCAGGGTTTTTAGTGATAGATCCTAAGGAGTCTTTGATTTTAATAATTTTTCTTTTAGCTCTATTATATAAAGTGCTATTATGAATTTTTTTTGTATTACAATCTCCCTCTTATAGTCATTTTTCTCTTGATTTTTGTTTCCAAAAGACTTCTTCCTTTGCTAGGATGTTCTCCTATCTAGCGAGGAGTTCTTTTTCTAGTAGGAAGTTCTCATTATTCTTACCTTCTTTAATTACTTCTATGTTTAATTTTTTAAAGATTTCTTTGATGTCTAATTCTTTGTTAAATATATTGTTGAAATGTTCTTTATTCCACTTAAGTGTATTTTCTTTAATCTTTTTCATCTTAGAGACAAATATATACATTTTGGAACCTTTAAAATTGCCTTGATTCCACCATTCTCTAATGAGTTCCATAAAATTTTTGTCTAAAAACCATATTTTTTCACTAAGGGGTTTCTTATAGGCATAGAAGGTTCTAGAAATTTAATCCTAATAGGATAGTGGTATGATCCTATTATAGGTATGATTGAGGCTTGAATATCTAAATCTAGTCCACTTAGTTCTCCTTTGAGAAAGAATCTATCTAGTTTCTCAGTTATAAAGGAGAAGTCTTTCCTTCTATTATTCCATGTGAACTTACCATTATTAATAGGAATTTAAGATCTGTCCATTTTTCAATTTCCAAAGATGCTTGGGAAATTTGCTAGGTGCCTCCAAAATTTTCATCAATATTCATGATAGTATTAAAATCTCTACCTATAAGAATGAGTTCACTACTGTGATTATTAATAAATAGATTTATTTCTTCCCATAGAATTTTTTTATCTATGTTATGAATCGGGACATATATGTTTATTAGAATTATCTGTAGGCTAGTCGTTATGCTTTTAATTCTATTGCTCATCCATGAATAGTCTGAGTTTAGTATATTTAGAGTTACTTTCCTAGGATTCCAAATCATTCCTAATCCCTCTAAGGCTCCTCTAGATTCATGTAATTTAATGTTCCAGCCACTTAATTTCTTTTCTAGCTTAAATCCTTCTTCTTTATTTAGTTTGTTTCTTGTAACACAATAATTTTAGAATCAAATTGTTTTAAATTATGTTTTAGTAATCATTTCTTGCTAGGTGTATTCAAGCCCTTAGCATTCTAGGTAGTGATCTTCATCCTACCTTGGGAAGGTTCTTCCCCTTCCCAGCATTAAATAACTAATTGATCTTTTACTGTTCTTTTGTCTACCCATCTACTTCTCTAACTTCTTTGAGAGACTTCCTTCCTCTTTTAGCTTTCAATTTGCCATACTTAGGGGTAATTATCCCTTCTTGATTCATCAAAATACCCAAATGTTCTATGTTCTCTTGATCATTTAAAGCACCTTTAGATTGTATTTCTTCATTCACTAATTCTTTCATTATCTATTCTATAAGACTTATTTGATTATCAGTATATATATTATTTGCTAAATTTGGTGACTTTCGTGTATTGCTCAAATCAATACCATCTCCTTGTCCTATTATTGTTCTAGATTTGATTGTTTGTAGACCTTTATTTCTTTTATCTTCCTCCTCAATTCTTAACATATCTCTTCTCAAATCTTCAAAGGTGTAATTATCTCCACCTATTTTTAGAACTCGTTGTATTAAATCATCTTTCTGTGATTCATTACTTTTATCAATATTGTTAAAGTAAAAAAATTGGATCAATTCCTCAATTAATATTTCCAAATCCTCTTTCTTTGCCTCATTTGAAATTATCATTTCCATATCATCATTCTTTGATAAATCCTTATTCAAGAAGACCTAAAAATCTTGTCTAATAATTCCTTTTATCTTACTTTGATCCTTCTCCCTTACATTGTCCTTACTCATCTTATAAAAAGGAGATTCTTGTATTGTGGTTGGTGTCTGCCAAAATTTGGTACATTATTTTAATTCCTCTTTTTGGAGTCTATGCTCTCCTTCACCGGCTCTTCCATCTTTTGTAGTGGAGTTTCCATTATTTCTTTTATGCATTCAACATTTCTTCGCTTTGGAGAATCATTAGAGAAAAGATTAATGTTTTCAAATTTCTTTAGGAGTCTTATTGCTATCCACCAAGAGATTTTTGTCCTGAGATCTTGAGTCCTTTTCTGACAATTTTTCTTTCCATCTTATTGCTCTTATGTTCTTAGTTTTCTGTGTTTTCTTCTATTTTTTGTTTAGTCTTCTGCTGCTGTTAACTATCCTTGCCATATTATATTGTGTAATTTCTTCTATCCTACTATTGATTTCTTTGGAGTTATGATCTTCACAGATAAGATCTAGATTCATCTGTAGATGTATGCCTTTACACTTTCCCAAATCAATTTAAAACCTTTTCCTTTTCTTTTCTTTGAGAATCTTTTTCTTTTGAATCTTGAATTGTTTCTATTTCTCTCTTTTAATCTTCCTTGGAGATATGTAGGATACTTTTACTAATCCCTATAGTTACAGTTGTGGTTTTTGTTTCTTCATCCTCCATTTCTGTAACCACTTTTCCCATTGTAACCTTACTTGGCACCATAGGATCTATCACATTTATGCTCTTCCCCTGGCTTTCTTTTTTATTTCTAATGTAAATCATAGGGAAGGTATATTTAAGATTGGATGTAGGTTGAAAAGTTCTAAATGTGATCTTTCTCTCATTATTTAATGTGGCTATTTCTAAGATTTTGCCTTCAAATCTATAATGTTTCAATTTATAGATGGAGTTATTTGTGTTAGAGTAATTAGTTGTTTTCACTTATTAATTAAATCACTTTGATTTAATTAAATAAGTTTCCTATTACTCTAGTTTTCTTAAGCTATCTAGCAGGTGCATATAATTAATATTTTATTAATTATAATGAGCAACCCTAGCTTTTTTAGGCTTTAGGTTACCCTTTTCAGGTTTCAATCTCCTTTATAAAGATGGATCTCTTTGTAATTTATTAAATACATTGAATAATATTTTTCTTCGTCTGAGCTTCTTAGATCAAATCCTTGCCTCTTCTTATCTTTTTCTTCTCCGTGATAGGTTTTCTGCATGCAGGTTTTCTTGGGCTTCATGGATTTGATTGGCTTATTTGCTCAAATCCTACAATTTGAAATTAACTTAATAGAATAGAATTCTTGATTTTTATTTTTAATGTTGATAAAAAATTTAACGTTATTGCAATATTTATAGGAGACATCTATTCCTATCAAATTCTCAATTGGAAACCCAATTTTCCTAAGAATCTCTACATGCATAAGTTCAGGAGGGAGTGATTGAATGAAGATTCAAGTTGGTATAAGGAAGTTTAATTGTTCTTCCTTACAATATGGAATCCATTCAAAGAATTTAACAACATATCCTTTAAAATAGAAACTAGAGACAAAGAGGAAATCCTTTTTAATATATTCATCACTACAATGTATATATAACAATCTATCTGAATGGTGAGATATACTTACCTGATTTTCCTAGAAATCCTTTACCTAGTTTATTAGATTGATCATTTCTTATCTTGGCCCATTCCAAAATGAAAAAATACCAACATTCTTACATTCCTGGTAGTGATCTTCACTATCCTAATTACTAATAATCAAGATTTTTTCTTTAGGTTTATTAGTCAAGGGCCAAAGAGCCGCAGGTTGATTTGGGGGATGAGTAGGAGACATGGTGCTAGCAATCCTATGAAGGGGGGGGGGATATATGAATTAGAAGGTTTATGGGGAGTTTTAGGATTATAATTTTCATTATTTCAAAGATTTTCTCCACACAAATTGAGGGATCTCACAATGGGTTCAGATAGAAATCCTATCTGTTGGGAATATAGAGGTAATCTATTGTGTCCTGCATATTTAGTTTGATTAAAGAAGATTTGTTTGTCTAAGCTTTTAGTGGAGCAAATGATATTAGGGAAAAGGCCTTTTCCAATAGAGGTGTTACCTAATTTGTGGAAATCATCTCTTTTTTGAGAAAAAATTGAGGCTTACTTGCCTTAATATGTGCTGCTGAGAATTGGAGTGTGTTGCCTTGGTTTGTTTCCAACTTAGATCTCTCTTTATTATTCTTTTTGAACTTTTCCACTGGTTAAAACCCTAACCTTTCCATTGATTTTATTGATATCTCTTGAATGGGAGTGCCTAACTTCTTATTACCAATTTGTTGATTGTGATTTTCTTGCGGTGTAATATTATGTTCAAAATCACCGTGCCTAGTTAGAGCCTCAAAGGAATTTGATGTTTTTACTACAAACCTTAAATCTACAAAATGAGGAGGAGGATCAATGCAGTGATTCCAAAACTTCTCTATTTCTCTACAAGGTACTTGTGATGGATTTTGTGTCTTATGCCCTAGATGATTATGGTGCACCTATGAGCTATATTTTGGGCTATTTACAACACTTATCAATTTCTTCACAGGCCAACCATGTTTGCTTTGCTGTTTGTTATTGTTCACTAATTTTTTAAATTGCGAAAGATTTTCTCTAACTTCCATTTTTCAATCCATGCACTTCCATAATGCTTGAATAATTAAGAAGACAACAAGAAAATATTATAAGAGACAGTTCAAATTACAACACAATAATCCATCATGGTCTTCTAAATTTTCAAGGAAATACAATTGGAAATATGCAACAAATAGATATTATTTCACAATGAAATCCATTTTTTTTCTTGATGACTATATAAGAGCATAGATATCATAAGTATTTATATCTAAAATTTCAAGAAATAATAAATATGAATCATGTGGACAAATTTATAATGAGGATCATTTGCTTCGATACAATTTTGTACATTGTGTTATAAAATGGATGGATGATTTATTGCTTGATATAGGCATTGCACATGTACTCGCTTGATCTAGAATATATACAATAGATTTGGTCATTGGAGAGGATTCAAATAACATATATATGCTTGTATGGTAGAGGAGATTTGGTTTTAGTGGAACTATAAATAATTTTGTAGTAGAAAATCATCCCATCTTCATAAAAAAACAACAATTCAACCAAGCAAGGAATGAAGCAATTCATAACATAATTTAGCAGCTATTTACAAGAAATTATCTACAAATTTTATGGATTTATTATAGATTTAATGAATGTATAAAACAAGGTATAATATTTGTTTGTGCATATGTATAAAAGTTTAACAAAGAACAACACTTCAAGCATTCTTTAGCAGTAAAACAATGTCATAGAAGCTGAAGAAAATAGGGAAAAGATTGACAAGATTGAGAATATGGATGTTGACAAGTTTGAACCACTAAACAAGATCATTATATTCATAAACATAGAAACAACTATTACAAGTAAGTCATAAAATATAAGCCATTTGGATTGCAGATATGGCTTCAAAAAGATTGTAAGTTTACAAATAGTCTCAAAAAAATTGTAAGTTCATAAAGATTGTAATATATCTGAGAGCTCCTCCAAACTTATATCTAACATACTCTTCCCTCTCCTCTTCATTCATCTCCACAAACCCCCAAAATTTTGTAGGTTTAGAAGTTAAAAAGTCATATGCCACAATCAAAGTCTCCCTACTAATTTTGGGCATGGCCTTGAGGGCAGTATATGCACTTGATATATCTTGCTTGAATTCTCTTTTATCAACATTGATATTGTGAGCCTTATTCGTGCCTTGATCTATGTTTTGGATACTCTCACATATGAAATCCAAACAAGTAGCCATACTTGGCTTCTTCCTCTTTTGCCTCCTTGCTATTGGTGTAGAAGAATTTTGCCTTATGGATGTAGTAGAATTGTTTGATTGAAGGAAATCTTCATCAGACTTAGTAGTATTGAAGATCCCATCTATAAGCATATTGTGTTGGCCTAATTTTTTACTTGCTAAGAAATTTTTTAAAATTTATGAAAAAAAAGAAGAATCATGTCTAAATGCTTAGGGTTTTTGAGTATTTTGTTAATCCTCATAAAAAAACCCTAGGTAAAATCCTTTTTTTTTTGTCTTGTTATCTCATTGAAGTTCATTGAAAATACACTTTCCTTTTAAAAATGAGATATATGAAAACCTCGCTATATCTTTATATCCCCAGGTTGTAAGCTAATGTTTTATATCTATATTTCATGATCTATTGTATCTTTTAAGTCACGATGTTGCGAAGTCTCAATAATTGCAACATCACTCTGCTCTACTGACTAACCATTTCCAAGGTAGCGAAAGGGTGACTTATCAATAGTTAGTGGTGACATCAACATTGGATGTGCGATTGAGTGAAACAAGGGAGAGCACATGATCACAAGTTATTCTTGACTTAAGGCATTTAAAGTGGCAATGCTGTGATAAAAGAAAAATGGTCATGTGAGTGTTAATTATGACCTAATGTAATCAACCACACTGCAACATGATCATTATATAAAGAATCATCCTAGAATGAACATGGGATTATTCATCGAAGATAACTTGACAAGTCAATCAGTTGCCTCCTAACTAGATTGATTTTTCTATTCACTCTTAGATCGAGAAGCTAGAAACTAGACATCGAGAATGAAGGATTTTAAATTTAATTGAGATGCAATAGTTAAGCTATATGAGATGCAAATTAATCTATAAATAAAGAGAAAATTTTAATCTAAATGAATGCATTATTAAACTATATGAGATTAATATGCAGCAATATCAAAACTATGATTGTAAATGTGTGAGCAATTAATTTAGCATAATTTTAATACTTTTCATGTGTATCCTCTAAAATGAGGAATTGAGAGCTTCTTAAATAGAATTCTAGAATTGATCAACGTTCAAGATAAAATGAAATGAATGGTCGAGATTAGGAATTAGATTCAGTTAGAATGGAAAACTTTCCTGTGTAAATGAAGTTAATTGATTCAATTCTGAGTGTAATGAAGAGTTAACTATTTCAATTCCTTTTCCAATACCAGTTCACTCAAAGTTTCCAATTTTGAATTGAAGAGAGGATTTGGAAAGTATATTTGATTTAATAAAATTGAATATGACCTCATAAATGAATAAACATAATTAATTGAATAATTAAACTCAATAATTAAAATGAGGATATATTTAATTAAACCAAATATTTTTAATTCCTTAATGTATATTAGAAAATGGGGTAAATTTAATCTAATTAGAGTACCATGATTCATAATTAGATTAAACTGATTAATAGGTTTATCTTTGCTAATTTGATTAGACTTAGGAATTAAATAGAGTATGTAATTAATGCAGATTAGGTATTTTATGCATTTGACACTTAGGTCAAGTAGAGATTGTCAAAATCAGATTTGCCTAGTACAATAGGACTTAAGATTGATTAAATAGACTAGAATTGGTTTAGTATGGCAATGTGCTAATTTTGGGGTATATCATATGCCCCTCTTTGAATGAATGTGTGAGTAGCATGTTGATTCAAAGAAATTAGAAGTATGAAGCATAGATGAAGAAATGAGATTGGTTCCAAAATTGATGACACAGAGACCAATTGATAAGCTTTTTAAGATTATCTCTAGAATGAAGCTTAACCTTAGGGAATATAGATAGAACACCTAGATGCCAATATGAAAGAACAAAAATTATCAAACTTCACACAATTGTTTCCAAAATGAGGGTTAGACTGTCCCAATACCTATCCATTAGAAGATGATATGATTAATGATGATTCATAGAACTATCTCCAGAATGAGACTTAATCCTTAGGAGTCAAGGTTAGACTATCTTGATATCTATCCATTAAATAGTGATTGAAAGCAAGAGGCTTATAATTATCCCCAGAATGAGGCTTAATCCTCAACATGAGTTAAGATTATCTCTAGAATGGAGCTTAATCCCCCAGAGTCTAGATAAAACACCTAAATACTGGTCCATGAAAGAGATAACAAAACCTATCGTGAGTTGTAGAATCATCCCCAGAATGAGACTTGATCCTCAGGAGTCAGGGTTAGACTATCCTGATACCTAGCTATTGAACTATGACAAGGACTGTTATAAGATTGATCAGCTAATCAAAAGATAAGATGGATGCCATATGATGCTAGATAGAGGGCAAAAAGATGCCTAAAGTGATAAGGACATAAGTTTCAAATTGAGTTGAAGCCAGTTTTGAAAGAATCAATGATGTAATCATCTTACCCCCTTGAGAGAAAAATAGAAAGATGACACACCAGAATAGTGATGTAGAGTAGTATATTGAAAGATATGGAAGAAATTCAAGGTTTGAAAGAATATAGAATAGATTAGATGAATCTAAAGAAAATGTGAAGTTGATTCGATGTGATTTCGAGGTCCAAAATACCAAGTTTGACCAAAGTTGACTAGATTCGACCAAAGTTGACTTTTTGTAGATATTTTAGAAAATTTGAAGAAAATACTATTTGAAGATATTCCAAGATCCACAAAGTATCAGAAAAATGGATTGCACAAGCATTGTCGATCACAAAATTTTAAAATGCAATTTTGAGCTTTTTAAGTGTGTAAATTTTGAATTCAATCCCAAAAATGAGTTTAGAGCAACCAAATTAGCCAAAGGTTATTTTCACATCAATTAGAGCACTTTGAAAAATTAGGTCAAAACCTATATAAGGGCCCAAGAGATCTTTTTCAATTCATTTGTGCATTTTTTCTTTTGTGAAGAAGGGGCTCTGAAGAGAAAATGGTGGTCCTTGTGCATTTGCATTGATTCAAGCATTCTAGGTGACACAATTGATTGGTAGACTACAGACCTCTAGTGAGTAGTCAAGTATCCTATTTTGCATTTCAAAGTTTATGCATTTTTGTTATTTTTTAGCCATTTTGAAATTTATTACCATCGGGTCTCATGTGAGAACTTCATTCTTCGTACAAGCCTGTAGGCTTCCTTACGCAAGGAAGTACCAAAATAGTACTTCTTCATGTGTAGTAATGTGTTTCCTTGCATAGAAGTTACCCATCTTTCACGAGAGAGACCCTAAAATTGAGTCATTTCCACTATCTATTTTGATGTTTCTTGTATGAAGATTTGATTTCTCGCATGAAAAAGAGTAATATTTTGCGAGAAAATGAGGTTTCACATGAAAAAATGGTACTACTTTTGCAAAAATTTTGTTGAAAATTGATTTTTTTCATTCGTGTTTGGAGCTTTCATTTTGCATTTTCACATGTCTGATATTGATTGTGTTCATGTTATTTTTGTGTTTGCAGGTTACGTTTCTTGATCTCACATTAAAATTGCACTATCCTCCTTTTAGAGCATTGATTCACTAGTTTGATGTCATAGAGTTGGCACATATTGAGTCCCTTGGCCTTTCACATCTTTGTCGTATTCTTACATTTGTGGTGAATCATGGTTTATTGATTGCATTCTTTGAGCATTTCCATTCGGAGATGAACACTTTCACCTACCATTGGGAGAGATGACCATTACCCTAGAGGACATCTATAGGATTCTATGGATACCTTTCCATAGGCCATGAGTGGTCTATGACACAACCACAACTAGGTACAGTGGCACTAAGGGCCATTTTTCAGGAGGATCTCATCATGGCTTGAGCGTTCACATGGGATGAGTTAGTGCATACATATGGTCCCACCCATAGATTGGCAGTGGTGCTCAGAGTATTCATCAATTGCTTTCTAATGCTTGATAGAGGCCAACACAAACTCGAGTGTGGATCGGGATAGATGCTCCAACCAATGTTGGATGAGCTAGTATTTGCATTCTTGCATTAGTGGTGAATCATAGTTTACTAACTACACTCTTTGAGCATTTATATTCACAGATGAACACTTTTCACCTACCATTAGGAGAGATGACCATTACCCCATCTACAGGATTCTATGGATACCCTTTCATGGGCCATGAGTGGCGTATGACACACAACCACAACTAGGTATAGTGGTACTGAGGGCCATCTTTCAGGAGGATCTCATCATGGTTTGAGCCATCATATGGGATGAGTTAGTGCATACATATGGTCCCACCCACAGATTAGCAATGATGTTGAGAGTATTCATCAGTTTCTTTCTAATGCTTGATAGAGGTCAGCATGAACTCGAGTGTGGATGGGGATGGATGGTCCAATGAATCTTGGATGAGCCAGCATGCTTCAGATGGATGCACAAGATTGTCTATCATGAGAGGAAGAGCATGGCTATAGGGGTCTATGTTCTTCAAGTGTGGGCATGGAATCACTTGCCCATGATGAGGCCCATTTTTTCTGATGGGAGGCAGGATCTTGAGCCTTACATCTGTAGATACCATGGACAAATAACCCAAATAGCTCTAGGTAAGACTAAGTAATGGAGAGGTTAGTTCAATGACCAGTAGCAGTAGTTTGGCAACCATGGCAAGAGACTAAGGCATGGGATGATGCCCAAGTTGAGCTTGAACATATGTTTTCCTCCCAACTATTGGTTGGTCACTCAATCCAAGTGATTGAGAGATTTCCATTAACCCATATGTGGTGACAATATGGTTGGCCATAGGATATCTCACATGAGTATTGCACTTATGGTTGCTTTGCCTCAGATGTGGAGAGGGGATGGTCTGTTAGACTAGACTAGGGCAGATCTATGATCAATGCACACCCTATTACTATGACTTATGGGATTACTTAGCAATAGTAGTAGATGGGGGGATGGCTCCAACATACTAGGCACTTTTTTGTGAGTCATCCCTTCCCATGATTTATAGACTGAGTTGGGATGGTAGTGTCAAGATAGCCAATATAATAACCACAACAACAATGATAATAGCCACCACAATAGTAGCAATAGAGACCTAGATAATGTACTTCACTGTTAGGATTAAACCATAGGCAAAAAATAACAATTACATGCAAATATAACCAATAACACAAAATAATAGATCACATAGAAAATAACACAAGGCACTAAGATTTAAGTGGTTCACCCAATCCTTGGGCTATGTCCACCAAATAGCAAGTCTGATATTATTACAATCCAGTAATTATGACCTGATTACAATCTGTTATCCCTTACAGCTCAATACCATTGCAAGAACCAATTTTGCATCACAACTATATAAAACAACCCTAACCCTAAACCCTTTTATACAAGTATTAAACTACTTTAGGGTTACTACATGTCGGTCATAAATTAGCCATTACTTTAGTGGTGAATCTACTAATGGAAAATCTATGAATAGTACCAAAAAAATGAATTTATGAAGTATGTACAGTACTTTCTTGATCAGTCACCACATACTAACAATCTCCCACTTAGGGACTGATCAGGCTCCACACTAAACAACAATCTCCCACTTGGAGACTAATCCTATAGCGATGTCGCTACTCCATGAGGCTCCCACTGGATCAAACCACCCTGGACTCTGCTATTCTATTATTCATTTTTAGTCTAGAAGACCAACCAAAGCTGAAGAGGAGTTTAGCTTCTCCCTTATTACTACCTTTGTCAACATATCTACTAGATTGTCATTTGTATGTATCTTCTCTAGATTTAACTATCCATCATCCAAAACTAATCGAATGAAATGGTACCACAACTTTATGTATTTGGTCTTTGAATGCAGAACTGAATTCTTTACAAGATGAATGTCACTCTGACCATCTGTGAACAAATAATTATCCTTTTGAGGATGTCCCAATTCTTCTAAGAAAAATTGAAGCCATATCATCTCCTTGGCTACCTCTGTAGCAGCTACATACTCTGCCTCTATAGTGGATAAAGCATTAACCTTTTGTAACCTAGAAATCCAACTCATGGCTACCCCACCAATAGTAAAGACATAACCTATAGTACTCTCCTAGGATCAATATCCCCTACCAAATATGAGTCAACATATCCCTATAAATCAGTAGTAGAGCCCCCAAAATGTAAAAACTTGTTGGATGTTCCTCTCAAATATCTAAGAATCCATTTGACTACATTCCAATGCTCAATTCCTGGATGACTCATATACTTGCTAATGATTCCCACTGCATGTGCAATATCTAGCCTAGTACATACCATAGCATACATAAAGCTTCCTACAACTGAAGCATAGGGTATCTTGGACATCTTATCCTCTTCTTCTTCTGTCTTGGGACACATCTCCTTAGTCAACATCAAATGACCAGGTAAAGTTGTGCTAACAACTTTAGCATTCTCCATAGAAAAACATTGCAACACCTTCTCAACATAATCAACCTGAGATAGCGTCAATGTTCTATTCTTCCTATCTCTGCAAATCTTCATACCAAGGATTTTTTTTGTTGCCCCCAAATCCTTCATAGCAAATGCATGTGCTAATTGGCATTTCAACCCCTTAATGTGATCTATGTTAGACCTAGCTACAAGCATATCATCAATATATAAACATAAAATAATGTAGCTATCATCATCTAACCTCTTAAAGTAGACAC
Source organism: Cupressus sempervirens (assembly GCA_028749045.1). Classification (NCBI taxonomy): domain Eukaryota; kingdom Viridiplantae; phylum Streptophyta; class Pinopsida; order Cupressales; family Cupressaceae; genus Cupressus; species Cupressus sempervirens. The sequence continues at coordinate 21,007,073 of CM053787.1, read as the reverse complement.
AATTATCTAAATGACACCTATTGTAACCATGCTCAAGCATAAAACTGTCAAATTTTAGATACCATTATAGAGGTGCTTGATTCAAGCCATATAAACTTTTCTTCAATTTGTACACTAAGTTCTCCTTACCTTTGACCAAAAATCCCTGTGGCTAAGCCATATATATCTCTTCATCCAAATCACCATGAAGGAAGGCTATTTTAACATCAAGCTACTGTAAATGCAAATCTTTAGTAGCCACAAGACTTAAAACAGTACGGATAGAAGTCATCTTAACAATAGGAGAAAATATCTCATCAAAATCAATGCCCTTTTTTTGTGCAAATCCTTTCACAACTAACTTGGCTTTAAATCTTTTCTTACCTCCTTCCTCATCTTTCAACTTGTAAATCCACTTATTCTGTAAAGCCTTTTTTACCTCCAGGCAACTTGCACAAATCCCATGTCTTATTCTTCAGCAAAGAGTCCATTTCATTTTTGATTGTAGACTGCCACTGAATCTTAGTATTCACCTACACAACTTCATCATAACTTTCAGGTTCACCAACATTAGTAAGTAAAATAGAATACAAAGAGGGAAAAAATCTTTCTAGAGGTCTAATTTTCCTTGTTGACCATCTAACATTCACCGGTGTGTGTTATATTTGTTGTTGCACATCATGAGGAATGGCTGGAACATCATCTTCTAGAGTATCATCCAACACTACATAATCATCTTCTTTCTTCTCATGTTGCTACAACAGATCTTTGTACAACACTTTCTCATTGAATATGACATCCTAGCTTTTTACAATTTTCTAATTTTCAAAATCCCAAAGCCTATAACCAAATTCATCAATGCCATATCTACCAAATACACATTTCTTTGAGTTAGCTTCTATCTTGGTTCTATTTTTAGAATCTATGTGAGAAAATGCTTCATAATCGAAGGTTTTGAGAAAAGAATAACTCACCTTCTTACCAGTCCATGCCTCCTCTAGAATACCACAACCCAAAGGAGTAGAGGGACTTCTATTAATCAAATATAAAATAATATTGATAGCCTCTGCCCACATGTGTAAGGGAAACCCAACATGCAACCTCATGCTCCTTATGCACTCCATTATAGTCTTGTTCATATGTTTAGCCACTCCATTTTCCTGTGGAGTGCTTGGAATAGTTTTCTATCTATGAATACCATTAGTGGAGCGATAATCTTCAAATTCATTACTAAAATACTCACCACCATTATCAGATTTGAGACATTTTAATTTCTTACCAGTCACATTTTCAACCAAGCATTTCCATTTCTTAAAAGTTTGTAATACATTAGATTTCTGTCTAAGGAAATAAACCCATACTTTTCTATTTGCATCATTAATAAATGTAACATAATAATGAGAGCCACCAAGGGAAGATATTTGAGTCGATCTCCATACATTGGTATGCACAAGCTCTAATTTCTTCTTTTTGTTTTCCTTCCTAGTCTTCACAAAACTCACTTTCTTTTGTTTTCCATACACACAACTTTCATAGAAGTCCATATTAACACATTTTAGACCTGGTAAAACTTTCTTTGAATGAAGTACTTTCATACCTATTTCACTCATGTGCCCAAGTCTATTGTGCCACAACACTGTATCAGAATTTATAGCAACTATTTGTTCTCCCTACTCAACTGCAGCAATTGTTCCTGAACATTCATTTTTTCTCTGAAATAATTAAAGTAGAAGGAACAATATGACCTGCACAAAGATATAAGGTGCCTATTTTCACACCTTTTGCTACTACAAGGGAACCTTTTGAAACCTTTCAATTTTTATCATTAAAAGTAACTATACAACCCTCATCACCAAGTTTCCCTACCAAGATTAAATTCCTACTTAGCGTTGGAACATGTCTTACCTCGTGTAGTAGCTAATGATTCCCATTCTACAACTTAATCTTAATTTTTCCCTTTTGAAAAATCTAACAGGGTTCATTATCCCCCAAATAAACAAGTCCAAAATCCCCTTGGACATAATCAATGAAATAACCTCTATGAGGTGTAGCATGAAATGAAGCACCAAAATCTAAAACCCATGAATCATCAACACTTTCTAAAGATAGAAGCAAAGCATCCTATTTGGATTTGTTGCTTACCAAATTTGCTTCCTTGTCTCCATTTGATTTATCTCCTTCATTTTTCTTTTGATTCTAGCAATCTTTCTTTTTATGACATGGTTTCCCACAGTACTAGTAGTCATTGGGTCATCTTGATTGAGACCTCCTCCCCTTTGACTTTCCTCTTGATTTTCCATGATTTTTAGAGTTACTTCCTCTCTCAGTCGTTCTGCCCCTGCTTTGTGCATTCAAAGCACTTCCTGATGTAGATTCACCTGAGGTTTTCCTACGAGTTTCCTCACTCAAAATAACACCAATCACATCATTATATTTTAGTGTACTAGATCTAGGAACATAATTACTCATAGCCATTACCAAGCCATTCCAACTTTTAGGCAAAGAACACAAAATCAAGAGAGCCCTAATTTCTTCATCAAAATTGACACCCACATAAGATAACTAACTAGTAATAGTATTAAACTTATTTAAATGTTCTGTAACTGGTCCACCTTCTACCATTTTCATATTAAATAAATGCTTCATGAGAAATACCTTGTTTGAAGCGGAGGGCTTTCCATATAGTTTCACTAGGGTTTGCATCAATTCTTCTATCATCTTTTCTTTTGTAATATTAAATGTCACCAATGGTGCTAGGCATAATCAATTGCTTCCAAGTGCTTTTCTGTCCGAAAGATCCCATTCATCGTTTGTCATAGATTCTTGATTCTTGGCTTTTCCTTCTAACAACTTCCATAAATCCTTCTAATAAAGATAGTCTTCCATTTGCATCTTCCATAACTGAAAGTTATTCCCATTAAACCTATCAACCCTCAGCTTACCCTCATCTTCCATCACTCCCACTTGACCGTGAGACTCCCACTCAACCATGAGACTTTCCTATAGAGGATAACTAAAAAATAGCCTCACTCTGATACCACTTGTTAGGATTAAACCACAAATAGAAAATAGCAATTACATGGAAATATAACCAATAACAAAAAATAATAGATCACACAGAAAATAATAGAAGGAACCAAGATTTAATGTGGTTCACCCAATCCCTAGGCTATGTCCACCAAACAAAAAGTTTGATATTATTACAATCTAGTGATTACAACCTAATTACAATCCATAATCTCTTATAGCTCAATACCGCCGCAAGAACCAATTTCACATCACAACTATATAAAAAAACCCTAATCCTAAGCCCTTTTATACAAGTATTAAATCACTTTAGGGTTACTACATGTTGGCCATAAATTAGCCATTACTTTAGTGGAAAATCTATGAATGGCTAATCTATGAATAGTACCAAATTTTTTTCTGGGGCAATGCCCTGAGCCCCAAAGAATATATGAAGTATGTATAGTATTTTCTTGATTAGTCACCACATACTGACACTCACAAGTACATATTCTTCCATGATAGTTGGAGATGATGTAGGTGTAGGTGGTAGCAATTCAAGAAAAAGACATCCATAAGGTGAGATGGGCACTTTGGGTGCCATCGACAGAGACACATAGAGACAATGTGCCAAGAAGGAGCATGTAGCTAAGAAGGGCAAGCCTAGAGTGGATAATGAGGAGATGCTAGATCAGCCTCTGCTAAATCCACACTAGGATGCCCTGAGGAGGACCCGAGAGCGACTGAGAGTGGCCCAATGATAGCTAGCAAAGATGTAGATACAATTGGTAGTGTGAGATATGCACCTTGGGGACTAAGAGTGGGAGATCCAAGATCCTCATACAGAGCTAGAGAAGTAGCAAGATGAGACTTGACTATAGAGTGCCTACGTAACTTACTACTATGCAGGAAACGTCACAATAGTGCTTGAGGTGTCAGAGTAGATGCCTAGATTCTTAGGATATGCTAGAGCATTAGATGGTGTCTAATGACCAACGAGACCATATGCCCCTCCTCCTCCACTTGGGGATGAGGGAGAAGGGAATAGTTAGATATTATTTCATCTGATTTTATTCTGGCTATGTATTGATTAATGTGCGAACATAATTTTGTATCATTTTGAGATCAACAATGCTTGAGTAGTGCTCATTTTTGTATCAATGTACACTTGACTCCATATATATATATATATATATATATATATATATATGAGATTTTTGATTCAAGTATCTTTGCATGTGTGACTTTCTCTCTTGTAGTTTATTGTACATGAGATGTTAATGTTATGATTGATTGAATGCAAATTTGATATGATGTATGTATGTAGTGTAGATGAGATGAACATGAAATTATGTATGAAAAATGTTAAATGTGAATGAACTAACATCTCATGCAAGTTTCAAGTTTTGTTGATGATGACAGGTATCTTGTGAAGATCAAGAGGATGAATCAAAGAATTAAATGCTTGTGTAGTTGTGAAGAAACATGATACTTTGAGGAAATCAACAACTTCTCATGATGAAAGATGCAAGTAAACCGATGATCAAACCATATGCTTATGTAAGTGAAGTATGCAATGTAATCCTGTACTAGATGCAACCTTAGGTCTAGTTATTAAACTCTTAAAATTATCATCACTAAGTGTTTAGCTAAATCTAAAAATGTCATACAACTCTCACTAACATTACAATCATGAGAATATGAATATGACACATGTCTTAGTTTTTTCAGGATTAAATGTAAGTAGTTGAGGCACAAGAAGCTAGAATGACTAGACCATTTGTCCCTTTTGATGTAGCAAGAAAACATAAGCATCTGAGCATAAATGCTAGGATGACTAGAATGTTTCTTATGTGAAGATACACCAGAAACACAAGAGATCCTTCTCATGCTAAGTAATCAATAAAGATTCTATCTACAATGACCCTTGTGTTCGTAACTTGAGATAGAAGTGTGCTGAGTATACTCACAGTGACCCATATGTTCACTTAGTAGGATGGGTATCAATATTTACCGTAGCATAGAGAATTTACTCAAACAAGAAAGGAAAATAACCAACCTCAGTGAAGAGTCCATATAGAATGAGTCAAGGTACACATGACCATCCAACATGAGATAGAGGCTCTTATAGTGGACACCCCTTTTATATGGATGCTTTAGATAATTGCAACTAAATCAACAAACAAAGTGAAAATAAAAGATCATGCCCTAGTCCTTGCTTCTCTAGTCAAAAGAGACATTCTCGAGTTGCTCAAAAGGACATGATAAAGAAAAAAAAAGCAAAAAGAAAAAAAGGTTAGCATATCTCAAATAAGTTCATCATTTTTAGTTCACTTTATGTGTTATAGGATTGATATCAAGTGTCAATGTTCAAAACATATGTGCAAGAAATCTCTTTAGTAGGTGGATGAAAATAGACAAACTTAGTTAGGACAATTGATGATTGACATCAAAGAGGAATCTTCATTGAGAAGAACCCTAGTATGAAATTGAGTGATAGTAAATAGATACAGTTGGAACAACTGGTGATTGAAGCTTAAGAGATTTTCTTGGAAAGGGATCTCTATGGTGAGACAAGTGATAGTAGGTAGATGTAGTTAGAACAACTAGTGAATGACATGAAAGAGATCTTCTATGAGAGGAATCTCAATAGTGAAATGAGTGACAATAGACAAATGTAGTTAAAACAACTAGTGATTGACATGGAAGAGCTTCCTATGACACTGTAGGGTGTTTCCCCCGAGTTTATGACAAGATTCAATCCATGGATGCATGAGTGAAAGCAAAAAACTAAAGTAGGAAAGAAACTATACAAGAGCTAGAAGATGTGCTACAAGATATAGCATTTGAAACAAGAAGAGCCTATTTACCAAGTTTTCACCTTCTTGGGAGCGATTCTTTTTTTCGCTACCATGATGCCTGTTTGCTAGGTTTTCATCAATGACACTTTATTGTTTTTCAAATTTTTTGTTCTTTTTAATTTTTAAATTTTTTAAAAATTTTTTTCACTTTTTTTGGTATTACCAAGGCACCTATTACTAGGTTTTCCCTAAGATAATGATTTTTTCAGGACTTTTAAGTATGCACAAAGAGCTTTTGAAAGCATGTCAGCTATAAAATCTCTTTAGATGAAGAGTTTTGACTGGCTCCTTGAGTGATTCTCCCTCAATTGTTAAAAGTTGGTCAGCACTAGATCCAAACACTGTAGTAACTATGTATGGACCAAGTTAGTTGGGTTCAAAATTCCCTTTTTGTACCCATTGTTGTTGATTTTTTGGGTTCTTCCTTAAGAAGAGATCACCCTTAGAAGTACATGGCTTGACTTTCTCATTGTAGCTCTTAGACACATGTTTTTGGTAAGCTCGATGATGATCATATGTCACTTGTTGATGTTCATCTAACAATTCTATCTCTTGAAGCCAAGATATTCTGTAGTTATCATCAGTAATGAGGCCTTTCATAGAGATTGTCAAAGTAGGAATCTCGACCTCAATCGGAAGCACAACATCTGCTCCATACACCAAAGTAAAGGGCATTGTTCTTGTTGGAGTTCTAATACTTGTTCTCCAAGCTAATAAAGCATAATTAATCTAAAGGTGCCAGTCCCTTCCAAATTTGTTGACTGTGTGATGTGAGATCTTAAGGATATCCTTGTTGGATGCTTTCACTTGGCCATTACCCTAGGGGTAATAAATAGAAGACCAGTGTTGCTTGATTTAGAACTTTTTGTACAAATCTTTTAGATCCTTGTTTTTAAACTATCTCCCATTATTAGTAATGATGGAGGGTGGTACACCATACCTACATATGATGTAATTCATAATGAGCACAGCTATAGTCTTGCTATTTTTTTTGCAGAGAGAGGGACTACCTCTACCCATTTAGTGAAGTAGCATGTAGCTCTAATAATGAATTTATATCCATTTGAAGAAGATGGATGAATCTGACCCACTAGATCAAAGGCCCATTGTTGAAATGGCCATAACATGGTAGATGGAATTAGCTCCCTAGCTAGAGCATGAATGAAATTCCCATGGAGCTAGCATTGTTTATAAGACTTGGTATTTTGACCAATAGTAACCAACTCTAATAAGTTTGCGAGCTAGTGTCAAGCCATTAGAGTGAGATCTATGAATTCCCTCGTGTACATTGATTAATTTATTTTTGGACTCATCGGGTTCTAGACACCTAAGGAGTGTTTCATAAAGACCTCTCCTAAACAAGTCATCATCAATAATAACATATTCTAAAGCATTGTGGATAAGGTGGCATTTTTTGTTCTAGGTCGGATTGTCTAGAATTGTTTGGTCACATAGGTAAGAGTATATATGATGGTAGTAGGATGAATCATGTCCTATGATAGAACAAATCATCCAAGATTTAGTGGAATTATAGGTAGGGTAGACCGACGTCTCCACTAGGAATTCATGTCAAAGATCATTCTCAAGCATCTATGGCACATAAACAAGAGTAGCTATTGCATCAACTACTTTGTTGTCCACTCAAGGAATTTGCTAAAAAGTAACATGAGCAAAGTATTTCTTCAAATCATCTACCATTTGTTTATAGGATATCAACTTCTCATCTTTCATTTGATACACATCATTGACTTGGTTGATTACGAGTTGTGAATCACCAAAGATGCTCAATTCATCCACTCTCCATTCGATTACAATCTTCATATCATTGATTAGGGCTTCATATTCTACAATGTTGTTGGTAAAAGGAAAAAAAATCTTGTATGGCTTAGACAATGAATACTTCTATCATATGATGAATAAGAGCCCAACACTAGATCCTTGTTGTGTGAAGGAATTGTCAAAGAACATCACCTAGGTTTGATGTGTTAGCATTAAAATGGACTCATCAGGAGAGTCAATGTTTAGTGGAAGAAGAATTTGCATTGGTGCTTTTGCTAATTGATCAACAATTTCTTGTCCTTTAATAGCATTTCTTTCAACATAGGTGATATCAAATTCACTTAGTATCATGACCCATTTGGCTAACCTCCCTATTAGAGCTGCCTTGCTCAGAAAGAACTTTAGTGGATCAATTTTGGCAACTAGTCACATAGTATGAGCAAGCATGTACTGTCTCATCTTTTGGGAAACAAAGACGACTTCCAAGAAAGTTTTCTCAATGATGCTATAGTTCATTTAATAAGAAATCAACATGCAACTCAGTTAGTAAATAACTCATTCCTTGTTACCATTGTCCTCCTAAGCTAGCAAGATACCCAAAGATGATTCTATTTCTAAGATGTACAAAATGAAAGGCTTCTTATAGATAGTAGGCATCAAGATCAATGGATTAGTAAGGTATTGCTTTATGTGTGTTAAACTCTGATCATAAAATTTGTTCCAGTCATATTTCACACCTTTATTCGGAGTCTTAGTGAAAGGTTGTGATCTATCCACCATCTGTGAGATAAATCTATGAATGGATTGAAGTCTTCCTTACAAGCCCCTCATTTGACTGATATTATGGGGTGCATGCATGTTCATGATTGCTTGAACTTTTTCTGGATCCACCTTGATTCCTTTTGTAGATACAATATAGCCAAGTAGTTTTCTAGAAGTGACACCAAATGCCTATTTCCTGGGGTTGAGTCTCAAACTAAACTTCTCCATATGATCTAGGATGGCTCCCAAATCCTGAAGGTGAGTGTTGTGTTTTGTACTCTTAACCTAGGTATCATCGACATAGTCCTCCATTTTCTTATGCATCATATCATGGAAGATTGTTGTAACTTCCCTTTGAGATGTGAAACCATCATTTTTCAGACCAAATGGCATCACATTCCAAAAGAAAATTCCCCATGCACAAGTGAAAGCAATTTTCTCCTGATCTTTTGGTACAATTTTAATCTGATTACAACCAAATAAATTTCACATGAGTGAGTACATTTTATATCCTATTGTCATATCCACTATCATATCAATGTTGGGAAGTGGAAAATCATCCTTTGGACATGCTAAGTTTAGATCTCAGAAATCTATACAAACTTGGATAGATTTATCATGCTTGGAGACTAGAACAATGTTTGAAATCCATTTAGCATAGTCAATAGCTTGGATGAAATCATCTTTGAGAAGCTTTTTAAATTCAACTTTAACAAGTCATGCAACATGAGGATGCATTTTCCTGAGCTTCTATTTGATCGGTTTGACTCTTGGTGCAATGGATAAATGGTGCATTATGAGATTAGGGTCCAAGCATGGCAAGTTTGAATATGTCCATGCAAAATTTATCTTTTTCTCTTGAAAGAAGGCAATGAATTTCTCTTTTTCCTCTATAGATAAAGACTATGCAAGGTGTATCAGATGAGGCTATTCCTCTGTTGCCAAGTTGATCACATGTGTTGGCTCTATCAACACTAATGATCTCTCCTAAAAAATGACTAGGAAGTGCATCAAATATCTCATCCTTAGTCATCTCAGAGAGGTTTTCACCTTTGGATACATCATTTATTTTTACTATTTTAGGTTCCAATATTGCCACAATGTGGTTTTCACCATTGAACCTTCTAGTTCTTTTTCTTTTTATTCTTTGACTGAGATATTTAATGTTAGCTTTAATCATGTTAATACTTTATTTGCTAGTGGAGGATATTACTAGTTTGACATCATTCAAGTAATAGGAAAGAGCATAGTCATTCTAGAATGTAGGGACTTCACTAGATGTATTAAGATTCTAGTTTATGAGCTTGAGATAGGTGAGTGAGAGAGATGTGGCAAGTTTAATGGCATTCACAGTATAGTCATCAAATGCTTGGACAAGTAATTCAAGACTTAGAGTAGCTTTATCCAAAGGTGTGTTCGAATGCCTTTGAGTTCTAATAACATTAATCAAAGATTTGTTGACACTAGTTGGATGAGATTCATCTAACTTAACCCTATATGATTCACCTACTTTGAGCTGATTTTCATAAACATGAACTTGATCTATATCTTTATCTTTAGTTTCTTTTGAGAAAGAATCAAATTTGAACTATTGAGAATCTGTGCTACATGGAGACAGATTATAGAATTTCCTAGTAGTGATGGGAACCCATTCTCCACTTTCATTATCATCTTGATCTTTATAGAGGCATTTAACAACTACCATATGACTGGACTCTCCTTGTTATTATTAAATGTGAGGAGGGCCAGTATTATTTTTAGAAGAGTTACTATCAACATCCACAGTGTTGACACGTGGTACAAAATCATCTGGTTCTATAAAGAATTTAGCAAGATCAAAAGAAATTGGATAAGGATAAGTATCCTCATCGTTAGAACTATCCTCATGATTATCTGACTCAGTTTGTGACTAATGTTTAGATGAACTTTTAGATTCTGGTATAAATTTGTTAATCCCTAGATGAAAGGGCATCTTCTTAAAACCTAGGCCTATTGTATCTCAAGTCCTTGTAGCTATTGCTTTGATAGGATCAATCAAGACCTTGTTTTTATGTCCAATTAGACCATTCCCTTTATAGCCAAAGAATTTCATGAGTTTAAGACCCATATCATACTTTTTAGATGTAATCCCACTAGAATGTTATGTGAGATCCATTGGAGTTTCCTCTCTATATATCCATGCAGTAATGGCTCTATCTTCATCTTCCTCCTTTAAAGGCACATTAGCTTTGACAAAGGTACCATTGAACTTAGTTTGTTACTATTATGTGAGATCCACTGGAGTTTCCTCTCTATATATCCACACAACAATGGTTCTATCTTCATCTTACTCCTTTAAAGGCATAGTATCTTTGACAAAGGTACCATTGAACTTAGTTTGAGGTGAGAGCACAAAAGGTCTCTTTATTAGATGGTCTCCCATAATGATGAGGAGATTTAGGAAGAGATGTAAGAGATAGAATAGGTTCTATGTGATACTCGCCCATCCTAGTTTCTTTCAACTTGAGGGACTTCTTGATTTGTTTTAGCTTATCATCATGATGATCCATAAATTCCCTACTAGCAGGTACAAAGCTTTCAATAATTTTAGCATGTTATAGGTGTAACTAGTATTAGTAGGTATGGTGACTTCAAAGCCATGGAATGGAAACTTGATGCATTGATGATATGTGGAGGGTACAACTTACATTTCATGTATCCATGGCCTTCCTAGTAGGATATTGTATGCTAATGGAATGTTAAGGACTTGACAAGTAACATCTCTTTCCACAGGACCAACTCAAAGTGGCAATATGACAAGACCTAGGGATTTATGCTCGACTTCATCATATGCCTTGATGGTTATTTTGCATCACAGACCAATAGAGTCTTTAAAATAGCCTAATTTCTTGAGAAAAGTAGTAGAACAAATATTCAGGCCAGCTCCATTATCAATGAGCACCCGACAGACACATTTTTGATGTATCATGACTTCAATGTGTAATAGTTGATTATGCAGACTACTCAATGAATTATCATCCTCTTTAGAAAAGAACAAGTAGTGAGGTAAGGTCAAGTGACCCACTTTAGATTGAAACTTTTCAAGATCAAGATCTTGAGGTACATTTTTCTAATTGAGGGCTTTGTCGAGAATCTTCCTATGAGTAGGCATGATTTTGAGTAATTCAAAGATCATTATTTGAGCAGTTGTCCTTTGCAATTGGTCAAGGCTATTATAGTTGGTAATCATAGAAGATAAACTTTTCATACCTTTGCCAAATGGACCAATAAGGGGTTTATCTTTGTGTTGATCTAACTTGTGAGCAGAAGGTACAATGCCTTTGAGTACTATCTTGGCATGAGAACATGTTACAACATTGGCACCATACTGTGATTATTCTTTGTCATATGTAGTAGATGTAGCACCTCTTAAGATAAATGTCATCTTAGGTTTCATGTTGTCTTGTTTTCCCTTAATTGTGATGATGCCACAATATTCAAAATCCATAGGTTCAACCATGTTGATCACATCATCATCATCATAAGTGTATGTATAGTTGATCTTTTTATTGGTTTTCTATTTAGAATTTTCTCCTTTCTTGTAGGATGAAAATGGCTCCTTGAAAGCTTTGTTCTCCATATTCTTGTTGTGCCCATTCATAACGATTTCACCATTGTTAATTATGAAATTGCTAGTTTCATAACCCTTGTTCTGATGGTATTCACAAAATGTAGTCTCATTCCACCAGGGAGATCATGGTTTTAGATCATAAGGATGAGAATTATCCAATGGAGAAATGAGTTTGTTTTGTAGCAAGGTCCTATAGACCGCATCTAGAGGTTCACCAAGAGGTTTGTACTCTCATTTTTGGCATGTAATCCAAGATGAGTTCTTCAATTTATTCCCAAATGTCTTGTTATCCAGATGAGATTTGTCAGCAGTCTTAGATGCTTTGATTTTATCCATGAGATTGAAAGCCACTTTAGTAGGTTTTGGAGTAATGTTATAAATGACTCCATTGTGGACTACCTCTCAATTCTTGTTCACATACTTGGATTTTTCCTTATTAGAGGTAGATTCTTGCTTAGCATCCTTTTGAAGGGTTATCTCACCCTTTTTGACCATGAACTCTTCTATTTAGATAACTTGTGTGACCATATCTTCAAAGATGCATGAACCTTGAAGTTGAACTTTATACCCAAAATTAGGTAAAATATTATCCATAAAGATGTCAAGTTTTTTTGTTTTAGGAATTGTTTGTGAGATTTGGTATACAATTGTTGCCACCTTTTAAGAAATGTGAGGAAAGGTTCCCTGAATTTTTATTTAAGGTTACACAAGTCACGCATGTTAACTGGATGTTTTATGTTGTGTGAATAGTGCTGAACAAATATGTTAGCAATCTCATCAAATGTTTTGATACTAGTAGGAAGCCTTGAAAACTATTCCATGGCTTGATCACTTAGACTCCATGGGAATAAACACATGAGATATGTTTGATTGTGCATGAATTCTATAGACAAAGCACCAAATTCCCTCAATTGATCTTGGGGATCAGATGTTCTGAAGTATTTATTGTACTTGGGTAACTCAACTACTCTGGGAAAAGGAGGCATGTCTAAACTATTGCTGAAAAGAAATGGACAAAGAGTGTCTAAGGTGTATTTTTTCATTGGTTTATCCTTGCCATGCATCATTTGGGCCAATTTTTCTTGCATGATCTTCAATTGCTTTTGTAACTTGGATGTTTCAATTTCTTCTTCATGTGTGATAATTATTTCTACATTAAAATGACAAGATAGTTTTTCTCCTTCTTGAGAAAGCTTGAGAAAGTATTTCTCTTTCTCTTCATTAAGCAAGATTTCCATGGCTTTCTAAAAGTGTTTATTCTTATGATATTTTCTATGTCTTTGCAAATTATTTCTTCTGTTTCCTTATTCTCACTAGTGTAGGGTTCTTTATGTCTTTCATTTCTTTGGTGATCTTGTCCTCTACTATGTCCTCTATTTCCTTGGTCTTGATCAACCATTCTAGGAATGTAGTAAGTTTTAGTGTACATTGGTTGAAAAGGTCTTCTAAACACAAATTCATCAATTTTGTTTGGAGACATAGGTGTTCAGCTAGTTTCAAGATTCTCTTAATACAAGGGATTCCAAGTTTGCTAAAATTTTATGGAAAATATTCTTTGAACATGAAGTGGACTTATAGGTGAAAGAGATCATGAATACTCTTCACTATATTCAAACTGTATATAAATTGAGAAGCAACCTCTACTATGATTCTAACCTCTAACTCTACTATGTCTAAGTCTATGGGGAGGAAATGTTGGAATAATCAAATAGGAAGAATACTTTTGAGAGGGGGGGTGAATCCAAAGTATCACACTTTAACCTTAAAAAAATTAACTTAAAATAAATTGCATGCATGTAAACATATTAGTTAAGTATAAATTAAACACATGCATCAAAACACATAACACCAAATTTGGTAACCTAGAAACCCCCCAAAAATGAGAATGTAAAACTGGGGTGGGGATGATACCCACAAAATATCACTGCAACAATAATGTTTGACCACTTCTAATGGTTTTCCTTGTTAAAGGCCTGCCCTATTAAAGGATTTACACTATATCAGTAGTGACCTATTTAAAGGATTTACAAACACTTTACATGAAGTGTCACCCTCTTAAAGGATTTTATCACCTTGTCAAAGGTTTTGCAACCTAGCTATTAAGCTAACCTATCAACATAAGATTTTCTTTCTAATACAATTTCTAGAGAGTATTAGATTAATAAACTTGATAGCTTACAATCCTTGATTGCTGAATTTAGGCACTCGATCTACTCTCTCTAATCTTGATCCTCTAAGATTTGATATCTGTTCAATGCCCTTGCTTTGTTCTGATCAAATGAATATGCAATGTTGATATGTTCCTCTAAGTCTTTTCACACTTCCCTGTAAATTTCACTATAGTTTACCCATACACTACTCTCATCCATGCATACAATGGGGTATCATCCTCCTTTTAAAGGATTTTGAAGACTTAGGGTTAGGCATGAATCTATGATCCATATTAAATCTTTATTTCCTGCTCATTCCTTGAACTTTTCTTATTGGTTGCATGCTTTCTCCATTTTTCTTATTGGCAACATGTTGATTGCATAGGAAATATAAAAGATTTGTTCTTATCCTTAATATCCTTTGAGATTATTCTATGTCAGCTCAAAAAATAGTTTACATAGGTATTTGTGCAATTACAAACAATTGTGTCCAATCTGTGTTACTTGACACTTGTTACCTCTGATGCTTAGCTCATATAGAAAAATTGGCTCACTCAACACTTCTATCAATTTTGGCTTGCTTGACACATGTAGCATTCTATCTTGCTTGAAAAATGTAGAATTTTGGCTTGCTCAACACCAATTGTGACTCAACACATATAGATCACTCAGCACGTGAAGTCACTCAATACTTGTATCATGCTCAACACTTGAAGTCACTCCACACCTATTGGAATTCTAGCTCGGTACATACTATGGCTTGGCATATATAGTGTACTCAACTTTTATATGAAAATTGGTTAAGTGTGTTGACACTCAATTGTCAAAACCAATCTGAGACCAACAATCTTCCCCTTTGACATGAGTGTCAAAAACACTTAACTAAGCATTATACTTGATCTTATGAGTACATCATTTACTCTTGTTTGACATATGTACAAAATTTCAGAAACTTGTTCAAAATTTTGTAAAGAACAATATACTTCAAAAATCTTATAACTCCCCTAAGTTGATGTGCCATTTCTATTCCTGTAACCAAAATTCTTGTGCTGAATTTGTCTCATGCTGATGTATCTGATACTTTTTGCCTTTTCCCTATTTCTGCTTTCTATTTACACATTATGTCTTTACTCTTGTTATTGTTTCTCCCCCTTTATTATATCTCCCCCTTTTTGACACTAATGTCAAAGGGTACTAAGAGTTAAGACCATATTTTGCCAAAAATGTACTATTTACCTCCATAATCATCTTGAGAGCTACATCCCAATTCTCTAAAGCAATTTCCAATGATTTATGCTGGATGGCAGTCTTTGCTGCAAGATGAAAAAGTCCATCTAAAGTAGAAAGATTAGGAACTTTCTTTAGAACAGTCTCTGCATAGGCTTGTTCTTTATGGAGTACTTCTAGATGTGGGGTGATGGAAGATTGTATCTGCATCAGTTTGGCCTTGATATTGGCCTCTTCTTCTATTAGTACAACTAATTCTTTTTGAGTGTGAAGCATTTGAGAAAAAATATTCTCACTTTGAGTTGGATCTTTTGGTAGTTATAGACTAGAAATATTTAGATTTCTCTCCAAGCTCAGTATCCTTTGGCTTGTCTCTTGTGTGAAATATGAGAAGTCACACAACTTTTTGTACAATGAGAATACATTCTCAAGTATAGTCTTTGTCTTTTCAATCTTCTTCACTATTGCAACTTGTGAAAGTGCTCTATTACTTGATATTTTCTCATTGACTTTTCCTTGGAATTTCTTCTTAGACCATTCCATGAGTTTTACATTGGTTTCCTAGTCTTCACTTGTCACATGTTCTACAATATCTGTCAATTGTTCCAATATTGGCTTGGTTTCATTAGGTGTTTGCAAGTTGAAGGCATCAAGACATATTTCTTTTATTTCTACTAGTGCTTGTTTCTACTTATACTCATTTCTGAGTATATCTTGTCTTTTCCTCTTTTCCAGTGCCTCTTGCACTTCATATATCTATTGCAGGTACATTATCTTTGATTCATAACTTGGTATTACTATTTCTTCATCTAATGTAGGGTCTTCATAGTGAAGTACCCTTGTAACCTTAGTAGAGCTTGAACCTAGTCTAGAGATTTGTAATAGCATTGCATTACTGCTCGGCTTTTGAAGGACTTGTGTAGGAGTGCCAGTAGTTGGTAGATTAACCAATGTCTACATGATAGCCTACTCCTCTTCCTTTTGTGTGTCCTTATCTTCATCTGATCTCCTTGGATCAATTACAATCAATTGGGGTGTACCTTCAAATTGTACTGTAGGATCAGATGTATCAATCTATCCTGTTTGCTTTATTGATGTATCTTTTCTTCTTCTGTAGTCAGTTCTACTACATTGTGTCAACTATTCTTGATGTGTCAACTATTGGAAATGGTAATGGAAAAAATAGAAGTTGAACACTAGTAACTGTCGAGATGATAGAAGGTGATTCTTGTAGATTCAACTTATCTTTAATTGAGTGAGATACTACCTTTTGCAACTCACCCACACTGACCAATAATGGATTTGTACATAACTTAGCCTGTTGAGTGGATTGGTCAAGGATCTTTTTGAGATCCTTTGCAGTTAGTGGATTGATGTTCTAATAAGATTTGTTAGGAACATCTTTCATAGTTATGGTATCTGCAGATGTGGTGATGACATGTGGAGGTCTAGGAGGTGGCAATTATGTGTCTTGCACACTCTGTTCTTCTTGCTGTTCTTGTTGATCAACTGTTGCCATTTCATCTCCTTTTTGTGTCTCCTCCTCTTCTCCTTTTTACTTTTCTTCTTCCTCTTTCTTCTCTTCTTCTCCTTTCTCTTCTTCTCTCTCCTCTTCTTCTCCTTTTTCTATTTCCTTTTCCTCATTTTGTTTCTCTACCTTCTCCTCCTCACTAGCCTCCACCTTATCTACATTATCATCTTTTTCAGTGTTTAGTCCCTCTTCTTCTCCATCCTTGTTAGTAGTCAAGTTATATATTGACTTCCACAATCTTGTGGATTTATTTACAACTTCTTTAATTTTGTTTTGCAAAATGCAGAAGGCTCTATATTTTGGTGCAAACTTGCCTCCATGTTTCTTATTTGCCTTAGCAATTTGACCTCTAGTCAATTCTAGCATCATTTGTGCCAATGTGGATTCCCTTATTTCCTTTTCCATTTTCAAACAATAATGCCACTTATTTTCAATAATTTCATAAAACTCCTTGGGCATTGTATTGTCTAATTCAAGAGGAGTATTCTTGAATTCAACCATCATGACATATATTGATTCTTCTACCTTATTCTGATCCTCTCTACTTAATTTATTGAAATCAATACTTTTTTAATTCAAAAAAATGTGCATTCTTTCTAACATTATTATAGATTTTATCAATATTAGACTTGGGAACATGGCTTACCACTTTAAATTGGCTAATGTCTTCTGATTCTATTCTTTCCTCATCATCAGATTTTAGTTGTGCAACATATTTCCTCCTTGGTTTCTTCTACACTGTACCAGTCTGCTCAATAGCCTTCTTCTTCTCTTTGACTTGTTCCTTTTCCTTTTGAGTTGAGGCTCTTGTGGTGGCTCTTATCACTGGTATTATTGGCTTGGCTTGAATTGTCTTTGTGCCCTTCTTTTTCAGGCTAGGCTGTAGGCTAAGCTTTGGCTTTTCTCTTTTTGGGCTTAGCTTGAGTTGGTACTTCCTTGGCTTCTTCTTCCTTGGCATCTTCTTTGTTTTCTTCATTCTCACCTAAGCCTTGTGTAATCTATAGTAGGCCTTGCCCTTGTTCATCTTCTTTACTCTCATCTTCTTCTTCTTCTTCCTCTTCAACAACCCCTTCAATTCCTTCTCCAAATTTCTTCTTCAGTTTCCTCACTAGTTTATCCTTCCTTTTTATCATAGAGGCTATCTTCAACTCCATTTCAACTTTGGATCTTACCACATCATATGTTCCAAAGTGTGGTGCATCCTTATCAATCTCCTCTATAAGAAATGTTGTGATTGTTGCTGATGCTTCATCAACGTCTAGCTCATATCCCAATGGTCTTAGCCATCTAACCCTTGGAAATGTTGCTTGGACATAAGTATGATCAATATCAACTAAAATAAAAAATCATTGATGTGCTGATCCACTAAGGAAACTGGTATCCTAAGACTTTGTTTCATGGAGTTCTTGAAATCCTCAAAATAACTTGTCATTTGAGCTTCAAAGTTGTGTCCCATTTGCTCAATGTACTCATTGGTTTGAGTAATAACTGACTTGTTTGATTTCCAATTAACTTTTCCAATAGATGGAAATTCTTCCAAAACATAGAAAAATATGTAGACTAGGACTGATCCAAACTTACACTGAGCACCTTTTGATCTTCTCATGGTTCCCAAATTCTCCATAATCTATTGTAACAATAGTTTTGCTAGATCAAATGTATGATCTTTCTTGACAAGTTTGTAAGCCACATCCACAACAATGCAAGGAACACTATTCAATCTGCTTGATTGATAGAACTTGTGAGATATCACTCTTATTGAAAAATTTAGAAGGGAATCTATGATAGTATCAATAGTCATGCCCCTATTGTTCTATTTAGCCCCAACGTTCTTTTCAATAGCTTCCTTGGAATCACTTTGTAGGGTCTTGTACCGATCTAGGGTTTGAAAAGCTATAACCCTATGCATGATTCTCTTCATTATTTTGATAGGTCCTCCTTCTAGCCATAAACAACCATTATGTATTCTACTTAGGACAATTCTTATCCACTTGGTTTTGAAAACTATGGGGAAAACTAGGGCATGGATAAAACCCTTTTTCTCAACTATTTGAAATTCTTCCTTCAACACTTTGTTATCACACAACTTATCATATGCTTGAAAAATCTTCGAGTCTCCTATTGCTCCTACTTGACAATTATAACACTTCTTCACATCCTGCACCATCATGACTTTGGGCGAAATGATGGAGAGTGTGTCGATAGGGTTGTTCTTATAGACTACCTCTGGAATTAGCCTAAAATTGGGTTGTTTAACCTCATTGCTAACCAATTGAACCTCATGACCTTCCTTTTCCTTGGGATTTTTAGAACTGGATGTCATTTTGTATATCTAGGATTTCAAAAGATATAAAACTTTATAACTTTGCAATTTGACAATTGAAGAATACTTTAGATCGATGAAAATGGTGCTTGATCCTATCAAAATCCATGCAAAAGCTTCAATGTCATTTGTCAATCACTTCTATGCTCTTCTCATTCTTGCTTAGCATTTGAATGATGAGAAATGATAAAAAATTTGACCTTATACTCTTTTAGAACCTAGCATTAAATGCTTAGTGCATATACAACTGTACACACAGCTCTTGAAAATTTCAACATAACTCAACTTCTATTGAAATTTCCTAACTTGGGATCAACTATCAACTCGGTCGCAACTGACTACTTGACATGCATTGACATTTACTTGGCATCTAAGGAAAACTTGGCAACACTTGCATAAATTTTAGGTTTTTAAATTTGCATCTTTTCTCATGATGTTTTCTTCTTTGTAGTACTTGTTTGTCTTGAGACTGATGTATGATGTAACTTTGTATATTAGTCCCATACACCTATCCATGCTTATTTGGATGAGGTGTGACCACTTGACCTCTTGGGTGAAGTGATCCCTTCATTTGATGGGCATCATCTTTCTTCTTCCAAGTCTTGTTCATTTGTCCTTTGATGTGTTCAACATCTACCTTTTCTTTTCCTTTGTTGACTTCTAACTTGGGTGCCTTTAACTTTGTTGGGAAATTCCTATTGATATGACTAGTCTTCAAGCAACTGAAACATGTGGTTTGACTTAACCATCTGCTGTAGTTTCCTCTAAAATGTGTTCTTATGCAATTTTTAGGAACATGTCCATATTCTTGATAGTAATGACAATTATACCTAGTGTTATAGTCCCAATTGTAGTGATGACCATGGTTACCTTCTCTTGTTGCTTGATTTAATTTCCACATAGGCTTTGATCTACACTTGAAAGCTCTATGTCCATACTTCTTGCAATTGTAGTAGTGACCATCAAATTTTGGTGTCCTGATAGTCCTAGTCTTACATTCATGTTCTTGATGTCCTTGCTTCTTGCACTTATGACAATAGCTTGCATTCTTAGGATTATCATGCTAATGGGCATTCTTGCTCCTACATACATTGGAAGTATGTCCCTTTTTACCATAGAAATGACAATCGGGTTTAGTGTTCTTACCTTTGTTACTCCTATCTTTCAACAGTCTTGGAAGACTCTCCTTGTTCAGTGCTGGTGTAACCAAGTCCTAAAGTATCATTACTAGCCCTTGGTGACTTTAGCAATTGTTCAAAGTGCTTGATGGCTTGACTTGATTTGTTGAAGCTCTTTGCTATCTCCTTCTCCCTTCTCAATTCATTCTACAATTGTTCATTTTGCATTTTTAGAGTGGAGATCTCAAAGTCTTTGACATTTAGCTCATGACGAGCATTCATCATTTGGCTCAAGGTGTCTAGCTGCATGTTAGAAATTCTTTCAAACTCAATTGTATTTTCCTTTAGTCTATTGGTAAGATTTCTCTTGTCATCTTTTAGCATAACCTTGTCTTTAATGGCTCTTTTCTTCTGTTCAGTTACTTCACAAAGTATTATGGCTTGTGATTCTTGTTGAAGCTTTAGTATTCTAATTTCTTCTACTTGAGCTCTATTCCTTTCCATCAATTCTGCTATTCCTACATCAAACTCTTGAGTATCTCCATTGGAAAACATTTTTGTGGTATCAATCTCCTTGTAGTGTGTGTCATTTTCAGCTATGGCTATATCCTTCCTTCTTTTCAAGGATTTTCTCAATTCTTCTCTAGCTTCCACCATGTTGTGTAGAGTGAGATACACATCAATCACCTGATTTTCTATAATCTTCCCAAGTTTGAAGACTTCCATCTTCAGATCTTATCTCTAAGCTAATAGGCTTCTCCTTGTGAGAACCTTTCTTTGATACCAATTATTGGAATAATCAAATGGTAAGAATACTTTTGAGAGGGGGGTGGGGGGGGGGGGGGGGTGGTGAATCAAAAGTACCACACTTTAACCTTAAAAACTTTTAACTAAAAATAACTTGCATGCATGTAAACATATTAGTTAAGCATAAAGTAAACACATGCATCAAAACACATAACACCAAATTTGGTAACCTAGAAACCCTCTAAAAAGGAGAAGGTAAAATTGGGGTGGGGATGATACCCACAAAATAACACTACATCAATAATGTTTGACCACTTCTGATGGTCTGCCCTATTAAAGGCCTATCAATAGTGACCTATTTAAAGGATTTACAAACATTATAAATGAAGTGTCACCCTGTTAAAGGATTTTATCACCTTGTCAAAGGTTCTACAATCTAGCTGTTAAGTTAATCTATCAACATAGGATTTTCTTTCTAATACAATTGCTAGAGAGTATTAGATTAATAAACCTAATAGCTTATAATCCTTGATTGCTAAATTTAGGCACTTGATTTTCTCTCTCTAATATTGATCCTCTGAGATTTGATATCTGTTCAATGCCCTTGCTCTATTCTGATCAACTGAATATGCAATTTTGATATGTTCCTCTAAGTCTTTTCACACTTCCCTCTAAATTTTGCTATAGTTTACCCATATACTACTCTCATCCATGCATACAATGGGGTATCATTCTACTTTTAAAGGATTTCAAAGACTTAGGGTTAGGTATGAATTAATGATCCATATTAAATCTTTATTTCCCACTCATTCCTTGCACTTTTCTTATTGGTTGCATGCCTTCTCCATTTTTCTTATTGGCTGCATGCTGATTGCATAGGAAATATAAAAGATTCATTCTTATCCTTAATATCCTTTGAGATTATTCTATGTTAGCTCAAAAAATAGTTTACATAGGTATTTGTTCAATTACAAACAACTATGTCCAATTTGTGTTACTCGACACTTGTTACCTCTGATGCTTAGCTCATATAGAAAAAATGGCTGACTCAACACTTACAGTAAATCTGGCTTGCTCAACATCAATTGTGACTCGACACATATAGATCACTCGGCACCTGAACTCACTCGACACCTATATCATGTTGAGCACCTGAAGTCACTCGACACCTATTGGAATTTTGGCTTAGCAAATACTGTAGCTAGGCATATATAGTGTACTCGACTTTTATATGAAAATTGAGTGTTGACACTCAATTGTCAAAACCACTATAAGACCAATAGGAAACATGTTTCCACTCCTCATGGAAAAAATCATAGAAAATGACTTAAAACAAAGTCTAATGAGGGATCACACTAGGACTTTGTCTCAAAGTGAGATAAGTGTTTTGTATACCTAGGTACAAATAGTTAGAGAAATGGCTAGAATAGCTGAGAGTTTTAACTATCATAACACAAGGTATGACAAATACAAGAGAGAAGAAAAAGACAAATAAGTAAGGAGATTAGTTCATGTGTAGATCATAAGTTGTCAACTAAGAAATAATTTAGAGTTGGATACTACTATAGATAGAGGAATGACCAAGTTTTCTAGACACAGATCAGACTTGGATCAAGTTTTGAAGAGGGAGCTCAAAATAGCTCACTATTTTTGACAAGTTTGGATAGAATCGCATGAGGAAATGACTCTAGGGTGAAGAAACATAGATAGCCAGGCGAGAAAATACCTATGATAGAGAAACCTTGATAATTTTAGGACAAAATATCATGCAAAGAATCACACTGAGTTGTGCAAGGAAATATAATGAACTGGGTGAAGTTTCAGAACAACAATTTTAGACCTATTTTCTCACATGAGGACTTGTATAGAGCTGTGTGAGGAAATGATAGTTTGACCAAAAAGATAGGATTTGACATAAAAGATAGTATTTTGGCAATGTTTCACACAAATATTTGCAGACAAGCACGCGAGGAACTACAAAGAACCCCACGAGGAAGTACAAATAGATAGTTTTCTTGTGCAAAATGTTACATAACTAAAAGAAAGAAAAGGACATAAATGATAAGTTTTGATTAAATTTGAATAGATTTTCAATGGTTTTGATAGTTTCTAAATAGACAAATAATGATATTTACAAGTTTTAGGTAGATATCAGCATTATTTTCAAATTTGGACATTGTTTTGGTTTACAAGTAGAAAGTTGTTTCCAAGCATGGGAAGCAAGCATTAGTCGCAAACAATCCAATCAAGGACAAAGAAACTTAGAGGGACATGTATGTCTTGAACTTCTTTTTTTTGAAAGATTTGGACAAGTTTAAAGACTTAAACAAGACACTCTTTATCCCAATAACTAAAACTGGTAGAGGAAGCAAAAATTTTGTCTCACAACTTATGTGCATGTGTTTACCTTACATAGCCATGCCACTTGACTGGAAGGAACCCATGCTTTTGGTGTATTTCAAGGACTCAATAACATATAAATTGAATGAACACCCTTGTGACTACGGTCAAGTGCATATACCACCTTTTAGCATCTAGGTATATGACTATGGTGAGTATCTACAAGAGAGATTCTTTCCCCTCCTTACACAAAGATTATGCCCCCTTTTGGAGGTGAATTGAGTAGAAACTATCTAAATATTTTTTACTTCGATTTCATTCACATTAATCCCTAGTGGCTTTAAAAATGAAGTTAAGGCCAAAATCCACACCAACATCTAAAAGTGCACACACTTGACTAGCAAGACTGGGGGCGCTATTGCCTAGTGCAAAAAATAGAGCCTCCTCTTCATATACAATATGAGGAATCAAGAGGAAGAAATTAACATGGCTTTGGAATCCTTTACTCTACAAAGCTTCTTTATTATAGTGAATTGGAATCACTAGCGGAATGTGTGTGCTCACTTGGGTCTTTTCTGGAGGTTGGATCACTCTGGAAAGCCCTCTAAAAGTTGAATCCGACTAGTTGTTCAGATTCAAGGATCCAAGTTTCTAATTTTCCTCAAGGGGAAAGAGCATACTCCTCTACCTCATTACCTTACCCAAACACACAAAACATGTTCATCACCAAGTTATCTTATCAATCCTAACTTGTCTTTTCTTAAGATTTTGATTTCATAAAAGGAAGTCATCATCTCTTCATAAAAAAGACTCATATAGGAGAACCACTAACTTTCTTGCCTCCCTCCAGTATTATATTCCAAAGGCATATAGGTTTTTGATTTACTCTTGGGCATCACTTCCAAGTAGCAAAGAGCACACTCACCTATTCCTTTGTCTAGAGCCCTACAAAGTTGATAACCCCTATTAAATTATGTGTGTAAGAAAGTAGTAGAAAGACAAAATGTTTAAGTGGGTTTGAATTCATTCTTTGGCATGCAAATCTTTGACTAAGCATCCTACAATCAAACCATCAGTACTATTTGCATATTTTTAACAAGGTGTCTTTGACAAGTGATCTACACACCACTGTTAGGCTATTTAAAATAAAAAACTAAAAACAAAATTCTTTAGAAAAAAAACATCAGATTTTAATTACCATTGTAAAAAATAGAATCTAAAAATTTCATTTTGCATTTACTAGTGTTAGGTTTCACGCAAAATTCTACATAGACCCGAGTGAGAAAATGATGTGTACCATGGAAGAAACCACACAATTATACACTATTTCAAGTAAGAAAGTGTAGTACTAGAGGCAAAATTCCTATTTCCTCACATGAGAATCCAATTTTTCATGTGAGAAACCAAGGAACTATACGGGCAAAAATGACAGAACATGAAAAATTTGTGGAATAATGTAGGCATACTTCCAATCCCCCCAATTTTTAATCTTCAAAAGTCATCTCTCATGAAAATAAATTCCCTTAATGTGTATTTGAATTTTTCTAACATGTTCTTATGAGGTTGAATTGGTTTGGAGATCCAAAATGCAAATTTCCAACTTTGATCACTTTAGGATTAGATTGGGATTTGCAACAAAATAAAGCTTTGAAAATGCTTTGGCTAAATATGATAAGGACACTCCAGTAGATGGGAGAAGGTAGCAGCCATGGTGCTAAAAAAAAAGAGAGCCATGAATGTTAGGATGCACTGTAAAGATCTTGAAGACAATTTTAAAGTCATCAAAGTTGGTCTAGTTGATGTTGGAGCCATCATTTGTTGTTGGCACACAACTCATTTCACATCCTAATAAGGTTGATAAAGGTGGAGAAGATGCACTATTTGTTAGTAGATATAATGGGGGCATTCTTGCCATTGTTGATGGTGTTTCTAGTTGGGTTGATGAAAATGTAGATCCAACTGTCTTTCCAAAGGAACTAATGGCTAACATATCATATAGCCTTGATGACAAGGTGAATGGCAATTGCCAATCTCTACTGCAAAAGGCAGATGCAAAAGCCTAGACTTGTTCAGCTACAATAATTGTTGCAATGTTGGAAAAACATGGGACACTTAAAATTGCAAATGTTGGAGATTGTGGACTCTAGATCTTTTGAAAAGACCACATAATATTTGTTACATCTCCACAAGAACATTACTTTGATTTCCCTTTCTAGTTGAGCTCTAAGATTGTTGGCCAGACATATAAAGATGCAATGGTGTACAACACTGATATAATAGAGGGCGACATTGTTATCCTGGGTTCAAATGGTTTTTTTTTTTTGATAATGTTTTTGACCATGAAATAGAGAGTGTGGTTAGTAGGTATCAAGGTTCTGATGCAAAATTTGTTAAAAAAGTAGCACATGCATTAGCAGATCTTGCAAACACACATGCAAGGGATAGAACATTTGAGTCACCTTACTATTTGGAGGCTAGAACATAGGGATATGATATTACAGTGTGGAAGAAGCCACTTAGAATGAAATTTACAATCTTCTTGTCCTACAGAAGGAAAGCTGGATGATATTATTGTGATAGTGGGGATGGTTGTTAATGCATGAGCCCTTTTCATAGAACCCGATCTGCTTTTACTTGATGAACCCACTAATCACCTTGATCTATGTACAATTTTATGGCTAGCAATATATCTTTTAAAATTCTCAAAAACTATAATTGTCATCTCACATGCAAGAGAATTTTTGAACATGGTGGTTATAGTTATTTTACATTTACACGAACAAAAGCTAATAGCTTACAAGGAGGACTGATACATTTGAGAGAATTCGAGATGAGTGTCTCTGTAATCAGCAAAATCTTTGGAATCAAATGATCATACAAGGGCTATCATGCAGGCTTTCACTGACAAGTTTTGTTACAATGCTAAAAGAGCATAGCTTATTTAATCAGGAATTAAGGTAGTATGACTAATATTTAAAGTGAAACTAGTCAACATTGATACTTTGCATTGGATCATGTTGGTGATGTAGATGTCATCATCAATGATCCTAACTACAAGTTTTAATTTCCAACCCCTGGGGATAGACCAAGTGCTCCTATCATCAGATTCTAGGCTCGAGGCAGTTCAATCAACCACAAATTTCAACTTTTCACCCTTAAGCATTATAGAGATTAGAAATGTTCATGGTTTTATAGATGTTCTAATCGAGATGCTAAATGCTTCGGATCCAAAATCAAAAGAGGGTCTCAAGCATAAAGTAATTGTAGATCTTGTGGAACAGTGCCATTCTTACAAACAACAAGTGGTGCAACTTGTGAATATAACAACAGATGAATAACTTCATGGTCAAGGTCTAGCTTTGAATGATGATCTTGAGCACGTTCTTGCTAAGCACCTTGCAAAGGAATTGAGCTTCGAATTCATCCAATAGTGCTCATAATCCCAGAGATATAAGTTGATCGATAGTGGAAGCTTGCAAGATCATGAGAGTCATGGATCCCATTCAACATAAAGGTGAACTCTAGATTAAATTGTGAACATTAACTCACAGAGATAAATGGTGGTCATAATGTAATTAGAACTCTTGGATCCAATAACGAGAAGTCGCTTGTCATTTAATGTGAAGCAGTTGTAGGCTATAAGGAAGTTAACGAGGAAACAAATCTCATAGTTCCTATAATCCCACTAAGGTCATAGTCATCATGAGATAATATTGAGTGTTGATGCATCTTATGAGGTAAAGTGATCATCTAGGCACAACTAAGATGGGGAACTAATAAAAGAAGGCTAGATGGGTTTGATTATAACATAAGGTGATACTTTAGATGGATTCTCAGCAATTGATGTAGCTCAACCTATGGTTCAATTTAGGTTTCATAAAAATACTCAAAATTCTTCACCAAAAATAATGATCTAATTACTGGTGAATTCGTGCCATTGCAAATCTATGAAACCACAAAGAATGATCAATGACTCCAACTGGTGATGGGATAGGGTTTCAAACACTAAACTTGAGCAAGGATGGCTGTAAAGATTTCAACATATAGAACGTTGATGTCAAAGACTCAAAAGAATAGTTTTAATCACCATTCATACATGAATCGACACCAAGTTCTATTTGGGGGATGGAAGAAAGAGCATGGAGGTTGCGACAGATAGGTCATGATCAAAATGTTTGACCAAATGATAGTTTCTTTGGTTTGTTATTATATCTACTCATAGTGAAGTTTTGGAAGATTGCTTTTGCAAAGAAGGGACTATATTGTGAAGACACATATAAAATAGAGGATATGAAGAACCGAGTGGCCACTTGTTCATTTTGATAGTTAGATAGCGAATCCCCTTACAGTGTTTCTTTACCCATATTGAAGAAGCTTGATTTATGAATTGACACTTGAGTTGATGATGAAGCCAAATAAATATATATATTCAGTTCATGGTGTCCAGCTGCACAATGAAGATCATGATTCAGAAATTAGGTAGAATAGATTTATATACACCCAAAATCATTGGCTATATGATAACGGGGTAAATTATTGCTAAGCAAAGCCAAAAGACTAAAAAGGGAATTGGATAGGTGTCATCTGCATTAAAAAGAGCATTCCTCAACATTTGGATTTAGTTATCTAAATTGAACCAAGCATATGCACCTAAGGAGAAGTTTGATGGTTTTATTAAAGGAGTTTTCTCTTATAATATGAATCAAATGTGTATAATAAAAGATGAAGATAACATGTAATGGGAAGATTAAATAAATGAAATGTTGACAAGTCATATGGATAGACCAAGAATCAGTTACAAATTGAACTGTTACCAAACCAAAGAGGCAAAGGAATCGAATGGTCATAAAAGAATCAATTGATCACTTGAGAAATTATTTAGGGCAGAACTTTTTGAGGGAAAAAGGGGTCTTCTTTTCCTGCATACAGTCAGAGAGCTAGGGTAGAGGAGAGGGCATGTTATTTTAGGTTTTTCATTTCATTGCATATAGGGGTTGGACAATTTTGGGTGTGAAGCTGGTTGCAGAGACAATCAAGTCTAGTGCCATTTATTTTCTGTCCAACTGTATCTAGTGTTATTTCATTGTGTTGAATTGGGAATGATAAATAAATAGAGTTTTGTTCCATTGTTTTCAGTTTAAACAATCAGTAGGATAATCAAAGAATTATAGCTGGTTGTGGAATTGCATCAACTACTTCATTTGCATTTTGTAACTTGCGTAATCATTCTTCAATTGCATTTCATAATTTGCATCTTTCATAATTGCTTCATTGGAAAATTCATAAGATTGTGAAGGTCACAACATAGCATCTTTGCATTTAAATCCTGCCTGAGATTTCACTTGCCTGGGTGGAACTCGGTTTCCTCTATTCTTCTCCGATTAAGAACATACTTGCAGTAGGGAATAGTATTGAAACATAATTCATTGAATATCATTTACATAGGGAGCTGTACCCCAATTTAGAGGGAAACTAGATATTCTTAGAAACGGTTTCCCAACTATTGTGTAAAGTTGTTCTTCATTATAAGTTTGGGCACATAAAAAGAGGAAAAGAAGAAGAACAATATGTTTACCAACAAATAAAAAATAGACAAGGCCAGAAAATTGATTTCTCTACCCTATGGTGGGTGCTAGAAATGTGAGAATTAATTATGGCCTAATGTAATCAAATACACTTCAACATGATAGTTATATGAAAAATCATCCTAGAATGATCATGGGATTGTTCACCTGAGATAACTTGATAAGTCGATCTATTGCCTCCTAACTAGATTGATTTTGTTATTCACTCTCAGATTGAGAAGCTAGCAACCAAACATCGAGAATGAAGGATTTTAAATCTAAATGGGATGCAATAGTTAAGCTATATGAGATGTAAATTAATCTAGAAATAAAGAGAGCATTTTAACCTAAATGAATGCATTATTAAACTATATGAGATTAATATGGAATAATAACAAAACTATTAATGTAAATGTGTGAGAAATTAATTCAACATAAGTTTGATACTTTTCATGTGCATCTTCTGAAATGAGGAATTGAGAGCTTCTTAAATAGAATTCCATAATTAATCAAGGGTCAAGATCAAATCAAAGGAATGGTCAAGATTATAAATGAGATTTAGTTAGAGTGGAAAAATTCCTTGTGCAAATGAAGTTAACTGATTCAATTATGAGAGTAATGAAGAGTTAACTCTTTCAATTCCTTTTCCAATTCTAGTTCACTCAGAGTTTCCAATTTTGAACTAAAGAGAGAATTTGGAGAGTATATTTGATTTAATAAAATTGAATATGACCTCATAAATGAATAAACTTAATTAATTGAATAATTAAACTCAATAATTAAAATGAGGATATATTTAATTAAACCAAATACATTTATTTCCTTAATGTATATTAGCAAAAGGGGTAAATTAAATTAAATTAGAGTACCATGACTCATAATTAAATTAAATTAAATTGATTAATGGGTTTACCTTTGCTAATCCAATTAGACTTAGGAATTAAATAGAGTATGTAATTAATGTAGATTAGGGATTTTCTACATTTGACACTTAGGACAAGTAGAGATTGTCAAAATAAAAAATGCCTAGTACAATAGGACTTAAGATTGATTAAGTAGACTAGAATTGGTTTAGCATGGCAATGTTCCAATTTGGGTATTATAGGTCAAGCCTAAACCGTCATCACAAGGTTGTAGGTTATAAATTATTAAGGACATCTTAAGTTGTGACCATGTGAATGAAAGGAAGTAGTTAACAAAGGTGTTAGTGCAACATCATGGGGGATTAGATAAAATGTGAAGATTAAGCAATGAGGATGCAAAAAGATATTGATGGTTAAGGATTATAAACATGCACATAGTTGCAAGTGAGTTAGAACATCCTCGGGTTAGTGGGGTGAGGAAAAAATTATTTTAGTCACATCTTCACAAGGTTACACATTGGGTTAAGGTTTTAAGTGGTGAAGATGCGAAATAAAGAAAAGCAGTCAGTATAAAGACTAATCACATGATTACTATTGATATATGATTGAAAAGATCATTTGAGTAAGAAAATGTTGAAATAAGACTGTGTATTTTCAATCATTATCCTTTAATAGGGTGGCATTCCAAGTGAGTGACAAAAAGTCATCTAACAAGGCTCACTTTTAATAGGGTGATTGAAATCCCTTAACCGGGTCACATTTAATAGTATGTGTTGTAACCTTTAACAAGGTTGGCCTTTAATAGATCATCACTTTAGAAGAGTGAAAAATGAGTAGCATTTTACAGGTGGTTTTTCCCAAATTGGGTTTCCACATTAAATCATTGTGTCAAGTGTACTGATGGATATGTTGTGTTTTCTGTTTTACATTCCTGCATGTTGATTTAATAGTAACATATCAGTTTTGATTAACACACAATGAATGCATGCATGGTTAAGGATGTTATATGGGTTCACTTAATTATGAAAATTTTTACTTTGTACATCTAGACCTTGAATAACTGATTCAGCCCCCCTTAGTTATTCTAATGAATCTAATGATCACATGGTTAAGTGGTAAGGGTGGTTGTGAAGTTGTAATGCCATGAAAGATATCCCACACTTAAGATTTATGCTATCACATCATCACTTGAGTTAGTGAATAACTCAATGTAAAGGTGACAAAGTAGTGAATTTAGTGCATCACATTATCACAAGGTCTAATTCTAGTTACCCAGGTAATGCTGCGAGCAAGCAAATGTAGGTTCAACATGGTTAAGGTTAAAGACCATTGCATGTTCGCAAGGGTTTGTGTAACAGTTTAAGTTCAAGTGGTGAAGCTGCAAGAAGAAGATAATGGTCAATTAAAACAATGGATCACATCTTCAAAGTCAAGAGTAAAGATAAACAAATAATGGTATATTTCACACCCTCACATGGTTCTTTAAGCTTTTAAGATATTAAGTTGCGATGTTGCAAGATAAAGAAAATGTGAAAGAAAAATTCTTGGCATAACATCACATGGTTAGAGTACAGATCTTGTATGATGGTCATGAAGGGGTGATAAGGTAAGAATGTAAAGAAACACATCATCATAGGTACAAAAGGTGTTAACTAATGAATGGTTGCAAAAGTGTAGAATGTTAAGTAAAAGGCTCATCATCAAATTGTGGTGGTTATGAAGTTAAAGTAAAATTGAGTTGCGAAGGAGCAAATAAGGGAATTCACAACATCACAAGCCAAAATCAATAGGTAGAAAGATAAGATGTGAGGGTGTGAAACATTAGAAAGATAACCCAATTTGCATGGTCACATCCAAAATCAAGAACATAAAAGTCATGGCGAAGGAGTGATGAGTTGTTCTGTACATTATCACAACTATCAGTTTTAAAGCATGAAAGAAATTTTAATGGTCATATCTAAGCTGAATGAAAGAATATGAGCTAGATGCATGAAGATATGAAAAAGTGTAGATTTTTCCAACTTTTCAAGAATTGGTAGGCTTTTCAAGTGTGCTGATATTAAATGCCATTAATGCCACACTCCCATTGCAAAAGAAACTAAAATATGAAAGATAAGGAAATTTTCATTACCATTGCATAAGTTTCCTAAGTGAATTTCAAGTTGTAGAGTGATTTACAATGATTTTCAACATTCAACATATAGAGTTAACATAATCACTTGCAGAGATGGCTTAGAGAGAGAGAGAGATAATTAATTGCACAAGTAGTGATCCTAGATGTACCACCAAAGGTTCTCAACACATTTGTAGAAGAATGGATACATATTCTTTTGGGTTCCACCAACCCCCAGAATGTAAATGATCTTGCTTTCAAAGACCCATATGCATCATGTAGAGACATAAAGGTTCTTGATAGGAATGGGTATGAATTATTCTAGTACTTCTACAAGAACAGAGCATTAGAGGTTCCAATATGTAACCCTTGGGTAAGAAATTTGGGTAAGTTGATTATGCTAGAAGTGTTTATAGACATGGACTTGGTGAAAGTATTAATCAAATGCTACAATCCTATTAATAAGTCATTCTACAAGAGAGATAGAAGCATTTTTCTATCTTTGGATAAAGAATAATTCATAGATGCATTTGAATGCAAATGATCTTGCTTTCAAAGACCCATATGCATCATGTAGAGACATAGAGGTTCTTGATAGGAATTGGTATGAATTATTCTAGTACTTCTACAAAAATAGAGTATTAGAGGTTCTAATATGTAACCCTTGGGTAAGAAATTTGGGTAAGTTGATTATGCTAGAAGTGTTCATAGACATGGACCTGGTGAAAGTATTAATTAAATGCTATAATCCTGTTAATTAGTCATTCTACATGAGAGATAGAAACATTTTTCTATCTTTGGATAAAGAGTAATTCATAGATGCATTTGACTTGGGTGGACCTATGTCACTACTGATTGAGATAGAGAAATTGAATGAGAATTTCAAAAATCATAAGAGTTTCTACATGGGTAGGAGCATGACTAGACACATTCCTTTAGTAAAGAAGAATGTGGGAGACATTCCAAAGAAGAGAGATATTGAAAAGATCATGCCCTTGGAATTTTTCCAAAGATACTTTCAAAATAGTGTGCTTGGAATCTACAAATCCCTAGGTTTAGATGGAACCATGAATGCCTTAGGAGAACATTATATTATGGCTTTGAATATCCAATACCCAAATCATAATGTTGGGTATGATTTTGTGGAATATATCATTGAGAGTCCCAATAAGGAGATCATTGCTGCATAGTAAGGAGAATTGAAGGACTTTAAATTCCATCACTATTCCTTAATCATGCACCTCATCCTATTCAAGAATGCTAATATATTTGATTAGAGTTTCTTTGAATCTACAAAAGAGTGGGGAGAAAGGCTACTAGTACAAAGATGGACAATAGTATGGAAAATGTTTTACCCCTATTCTAATGTCATTGCCTTTTATAATAATTTTGTTTATCTAGTTTTGAAAAATGATAGGGTTGTTAATTGAAAGAATCCCTAGGAGTGTCCAAAAGGTTGTTAATCCTAAAATGTGCTTTGATGTTGGAAAGAAAATAACACATGAATGGGGAAGTGTCTTCTTATTTGAAGAGTATACTATTATCAGTATATTTGGATGCCCTCGGCCACCCCATATCCAACCCAAATATGTACCTGAGTGGTTAGGGTTTATAGACGTATTTTGGTAATTGATTTCCTTGAATAGAGAATACTTAGGAAAAGATGTCAAGAAGGGAACCTTTACATGTAGATGCACTAAGGTAGGAGACTTTGAAATTGACAAAAATTCCATTGAAGAAACCAATGCATTCTTAAAAAATTATAAATTGCCAACTAGGCCAACTAGAACTAATGACCTATTCAATGTAGTTAGACATGCCTAAACAAACATGAGGGGATACAATTTGCCTCCCACAAAACCTATGTGGGAAGAAGATGTTATTGCTAACAAGGTAAATGAGGACATCTGTAGGGATAGGATGGTCAAATATAGGGATATTTTTAGTTCTAAGTATAAAATAAAAAAGTAAATCCATTATTCAAAGTGTTTTATCCTAATGAAGACTACTGGTCCAGATTGGACAAATGTATGGAAAATTTTGATGAATTGGTATCTCAAGTCCCTAAGCCAATAAAAAAAGTTTGACCCTAACTATTTAGATGATGAGATTATGGTTGAGGTTTGTGATGATGAGGAGCAACCTAAAGAAGATCAGCTCGAGGAATATGTTCTTGAAAGTTTTGAGTGGGAAAAACAGAGAAATAAAAGGTAGAAGATGGTTGAATTTCCATAGAAATCCCAACAAAAAGCCCACAAAATTTTTCCAAGGGGTAGTATGTATTTTGATGATATAAGAAGAAGGTATTTGATATTTCAAGCATCATAAGATGAGAAAAGAGCAAAGAAATTATAGCTAGAGGCTTAGATGATAAATGACATAATTATTGAATCTCATGAGTTCATAAGTGATGATAATTTCATAAATTCTAAGCAATTTAAGAGATTTTTATTCAAAAAAAAGAAAAATGAACTATCCATACAAATGAAGCTAGGTGATTCAAATGAAGTAGTTGTTGGAATTGCAAAAAAACTACAAGAATATGATCCAGCAAGTGAAACCCTCATTGTTGAAAAGGCCATAGACTTGATAACAAGAAGTGGCATGATTGTCTTCCCAAGATGGGATCTCAAATCATTTGTTTTACTAGATCAAATGAGGAGATAAGAAAGAAAATTTTTATTTGAAGATGAAAATTAGTATGGAGAACTGAGAGGGTTAGGCTTTCAACATAGATGCTCAAACAATGGAGATTTGGAGTTTAGCTCTAGAGCATGATAAACCTACCCTTATGGAAATCAAGGAATTCCCTAGGGGGAATGTTGTTTTTTGGCATGTACAGTCCACCTCCAGTGATTATTTGTATGGGATGAATACTTCAATAGCATGGATGATAAAAAAACAAGATGGATATTCTTCAAGCTTAGCTAGAAAAAACATATGAAAGATTTATCAAGACAAGAAGAAGCTATGAAGAGGAAATGAATAAAACATTTGTCTTGTAGTAAAATACTATCAAACTGGAAATAAAAGTAGTATCATTAAAGAAAAATGTCATAACTACTACATAACTCCGTGCCAAAAGTGTGTAGACAGAAGGCTAAGCACTTGAAATAGGGGAGACATCAGGCCATGCAATGGATATTGATGAAGGAAATTTTGAAGCAAGCAAGGATGCAAAGATCAAAGCAATGAAGAACTTGCTAATTCATAAGATCAATGCACTAAAGACACTTTCTTAGAATGTGAATAACAATTACCTTGCATCAGAAGAAGTAGAATATAGATGTTCAAAAACTATTACTTTGTTATCTCCACTCTTTAATACATGGGGCCCTGACATGCAAATTTTTGACAATTTAGTCCCTTTTCTACCTCAAAAAAAAAGACTTGCCAAACGTAATCATTGTGAATACTAGAAAAGTTATCCACATGATGAAAGACTTGAATGGTTTCTTTGGTGGAAAGATGCAGTTAATCCAAAACAAGATGAAGACAATTTCTACAGGTACACCTAATTTTGTACCTACAATCTTGGATAAAAAAGGTAAAATGAAAGGCTGGTAGAGTGGTCATCTTCTTTTGAAAACATTCTTGATCATCCTAGGTTTTTGTCCTTTTCCAATAATGAAGCAAGTCCTAATGCAGTTTATGATATGGTTGATATGATTTCTAAAGTAACTAGTAAAGTTAAAGGCATAACTGGTGTTAAGTGGACCAACTGCTTAGATAAATTGGAGGTAGTTAGAGATGCCACTTGGCCAGATGTGGATATAGATATTACCATATGGGAACTAATTGTAGACATCAAAGCCTTGCCATCCGGTGACAATGACTAGTGTAGTTAAATGATGCAATTAGTATGCAGTTAAAGGTTTAAATAATAGAGGAAAAATGCATGGATGGTGACATGAGTTGAAGAAAAACCTAATTTGTTAAAGGGGTACCTACTAACAAATACCACCTACCAATCTTGTAATTGCATCTCAGAGTTGATCCAAATACATATAATGTTTTGTATTATAACATAATGAAAATATCTTTGTATTTTTTTGAATAGTTTTTTGACAAGTGTCCTCCAATCTGAAGCTTGTTGCAATCCTTTCTATAAAAGGATTTCCAAGATGTGGAGTTGAGGTCCAAATTTTATGTAATTTTTAGTATTATGCTAGTCTTAGATTTAGTTGAGTGAGTCTTTATGTTAATTTTGTGATGTTTCCATCTCTGCAAATCTGAGAATACATTGAACATTGAAGGATTATGTTGCCTTGTCTTGAGTTATGATGAGTTTATATCAATATTGTATGATTTTCAAGGATAATTAATACAAGAATAGTATTTTTCCATATCTTTTTCTCTAAATTTTGTCTCCATTGTTATGTGCTAGTTATCTTGAGATTGTATTAGCAAGGTTTATGTAATTTAATGCAACTAGGATATGTTTTATATCAATTTGTTGTTGCTTTCAATTCAAGGAATTAAGTAAATTCTTCAATAAAGTGATCAAATTTCCAGTCATATAAGAAGGATAGTCATAAGAATGGGGTTTAGGGTTAATTGCTGATATAACTAATTGTAAGGCAATTAATTAGGTCAAAATTGCTCGGTAAATTCTGAATGCTAATGGATAGGGCACTAATCATTCATTCAATTGCATGTTAAATAAAATCATGGATTTGCATGAAGAAAAAATTTAAAATCAAATCAATTTTTACTTTAATGTAAGAAGAGTTAAATTGTTGGTCAACACTTATTTGCAATAATCCCTTGTATATCATTATTAGTTGTTGTTGTTGAGGATTATTTGTAAATTTAGAAGAATTGTGACCATTTTTTGCTATAAGGGATAGAAGTGAAATAAAAAGATGATGTTAATAAGAATATGTTGAAGTCAAGAACCATAAACTAGTTAGATATCCATATATCCCTAAGGTGCACCCACCTTGGTTTCTCAAAACCTAAAGAGTAGAGACTCCCTGTGATTCTATTAAAGTAGGATCTAGATCTAAAGATTTCTTAGTTGAATATAGGAGGTAGATAACCCTTAAACAAAGAATTATCCTCAGAATCTTGGTATTAGGTACTTTTTTGCTTGGTAGTTTTGAAAATCCAACACATTGAAGCCCCCATCATTATCAAGATCAATAATCTCTTCAAATAGCTACCTCTCTTTGGTCTTTGCAATTTTTGTTGTTGCATCTCCTTCAACTGTGTCATTCCCAAAAATGATTGCTAACTCATTGAAGTAGAAGAATAGTTGCCTCTTTTACACTCTAGCATTTTTGATGCAAGTTATCTACATGATGGAAAAATGAAGGAATTAGATGTCTTACATTACAATTGATTGCGAGATAATTTAGTAATATAAAAATATTGTCTCGAGAACATTACCTTTAGAAACTCATCTCATACACTATCCTTAGTATCTACACATTGATTCATCTCATTCCATGTAAAATTGCTCATGTTTCATATCTCTCATAATTTTAAAACCTTGTTTCCACATTTTTAACTTATTTTGAAAGTTGTCGTTTCCAAGATTCATATGCATATCTTCATTGAATTTCTTTTGTATTATTGTCCAAGGTTCTTTTCTAAATCTCCCATCATATATTCTTCCTAATTGAATATGCTCAAAATGAAAATCTAGAAATTTTTGTTCCATTTGTCTTGTCCATACCACTTTAGCATTTTTAGTTGAACTAGTAATCATAGTCACATGTACCTCCTCATCCATTCTTGTTAAGAGATTGGTGAATGATATTTGTAGCTATTAATGGGTGGCTACAAAACTTCAAAAATCAATATCTAACATAACTCTTTTAGAAAATATTACATCAATTATAAAGGTTGATATTACAAACTATGGTGTCAACAAAAGTTTTACAAAGTCTTTAGCTAAGATGAAAATTTCTTAGTTATCTAAGCATATACAACAATCATTGTGTTGGAATTATTTAGAATAAAAAGGGGGGGTGGGGGGTGAATTATTTATCTAGGGTCTAGATGTATAGATAAATTTTTTCATAACTTAGTAAACCCATAAAACATTTATAATCATGCATGCATACAAAAAATTATGCAATTACTTAAAACTTGTAAGTTTCTATGAAATCAATTTGCATAAATGTAAACATGAAACATAACAAATTCAACAACACTCTTGACACAATGATTTATGTGGAAACCCAATTTGGGAAATACCACCAGTAACATGCTACTCTTTTTCACTCTTTTGAAGTGATGCCCTATGAAAAGCCAACCCTGTTAAAGGTTATAATACACACTGTTAAATGTGACCCTATTAAAAGATTTCAATCACCTTGTTAGAATTGAGCCTTTTTAGAGGACTTTAGACCATTCACTTGGTATGTCACCTAGTTAAAGAATTTATAAATGATAGTTAGGTCAAACTTAATCCAAAGGATTTACCCTAGAATGATACAATTGTTAGAGAGTAACAGTAAGGCTTGATCTGATAACAACTTACAACTTCATTTGTAGATTACAGATCTTTGTTTTAGTCCTCCATTTTGCTTGCCTTTCACACATTTAAGCTCTGATAGCTTGTTCATCCTTCAAGCATCCATACCCTTAAGCCTTCTTTCTTAACATGCCAATATAAACTCCCAATTAGGTCACTGAATGAAGCAATACCCTTGACTCCTTGTCTTCCTTAGGTTCTCACATAGGAAAACCTTTTCTTCTAACCAACCATCCCTATAAATAGAGAATTAAGATATTTTTCCATTCATTCTCCACTGTCCAATTTAGGGTTAGGAAAGATTAGGTAGGATTCAATGAATCTACCCCATATTCCATATCACTTCTATAAACTTCACCTTCAATCGTCTTTAAATTCACCTCAAAATGATTTACCATGAATTCTGTGCCACTAGCTCATCAATCATATCTTCTACCCAGTTCACACAATCTAAGAAAAAAAACTTGTCAGCTTAGATCCATCAAATTCATGATCTTTCTAATAATGTTGACACTTGACATTAACTTTCTTTTGATGCTCATCACATACTGCATTGCTCAACATCCTCTATAAAATCACTTGGCATGAACTAAAGTTTACTGGTGCTTGAAATTAACTAAAATTTACTCAACATTCACTATTTTTCTCGGTATACACTAAAATAAACTTTTACTGAGCTCCAACTAATTTTCTTCTCGTCTTGCACTGACTTTTCTCAGCACCTACTATCCATTTGGTTAAGCTTGGTAGACAAACTTTGTTTAACTTGTTCTTCTAAACTTGCTTAGTATAACCAACCTTTGAAACCTTAAGTATATTATCTATGCACTATGATATCACTATCTTAGTTGACTCTTGTACTCCTTTTTATATCATAACTCAACCTTTCCTCTAGGTGCCATTGTTACATATTTTGATCAAATTGTCTTCATCAATCAAATAAGTGATGGTACTTAAATGATACAAGGAGTTTTCTTACTAGAAAAATAATAGGTTTGACATCAGTGCAAAATAATGATTGAAACACATTTATCATACTTGTATCAATAATTTTTTAGCAATCTCCTTATTCAACAATCTCCCTCTTTGGCATTGATGGCAAACCAAACTGATCAACCAAACTAACTAGGTCAAAATAGTAAGACCAACAAAATACCAAAAATAAAATAGTTCCTTATATTGAAATCTCTCCCTCTATCAACAATTTTCATCTTTTGAATAGGTTACAAAACTTTGTTGTGTCATCCTTATAACTCCCTTTGAATTACTTCTCTCCATTATCTTCCTCTTGCTAGGTAGATGTAATCAATAGATATATTATCTGGTTCATTAGTCAAAATTTCTCCCTCATGCTATGAGTTATGATTTCTCCATCTTTGTTTTGTATCTATATTATATATCTCCCTCTTAGTTATATATCTCCCATTCTTTGTAATATCTCACTTTAGTTATATGCCTTCTTTTGATTAGTTCCAATCTCTATATTTCTCCCTCTAGGATTAATATTTCTCCCTCTTTGACAATAATTCCAAAGACTTGTCATCTTAATATGTAGATATGAACTTGGTTCTCGCTCTGTCACTTTGTTTGTGACTAATTTTTAGTTCTAGCTCTTTGATTACTTTAGGCAGCTCCTAAAGTAAGATGTACTGCATTAATTTGTAACATATGACAATCAAATTGTTTGATATAAGGCAATACTTTTGTTACTTAGATAGCCTTTGATAGGGATATTACCCCTATTTAGCTCTTAGATACTCATGAGCATCCTTAGGTAATGCTTTTGTGAAGATATCAACAATTTTCTCCTTTGTGTTTACATATTCCATCCTCACCTCTTTATCTTGAACTAATTCTCTCAAGTAATGATACTTGATTGCAATGTTCTTAGTCTTTGTGTGCATCACATGATTATTTGATATACTTATAGCACTTGTATTATCACAATAAAGTATCATTGGTTTAGTGATCTCTTCCTTTATACCTTTGAGTAGATGTTTGATCCATACAATGTTTGTGCAATTTACTGCAATAACAACATATCTAGCTTCAACAGTAGATTGTGAAGTGCAATTTTGTTTCTTGCCAATCCATGTAACCAACCTCTTACCTAAGAAAAATACTCCTCCACTAGTGCTTTTTCTTTCATCAATGCTTCTAGCCCAATTAGCATTAGTATAGGCTCTTAATTCAAAATTTTCATTTTTCTTAAAGTATAGACCAGATTCCTTTGTTCCTTTTAGATATCTCATTATTCTCTTTATAGCCATCAAATGATTCTTCTTAGAATTAGCAAAAAATATTGCAACTATCCCTACATATAATGCAATATTAGGTCTACTATGTGCTACATATTATAATTTACCAATCATTGACCTGTATAATGTTTGATTCACCTCAACTGAATCATCATTTTTTGACAATTTATGTCATGTCACCAAAGGTGTGCTTACTAGTTTGGAATCCTCCTATCCAAAATTTTTTAGTATCTCCTTAACATACTTTGACTGAGTGATGTATATACCATATTTCATCTAATGTACTTGCAAACCCACAAAAAACTTGATCTCTCCAAACATAGACATCTCAAATTATTTCTTTATTTCATTTGCAAAAGCCTTACATAAAGATCTTGACCTCCAAATATGATATCATCAACACAAATTTTAGATAACAAAATACCTTTTCCTTTCTCTATCTTCATGTATAGATTATTGTTATCATCAGTCCTTTCAAATCCAATCTTCACGATATAATTATAAAGTCTCTCATAACATGCTCTTGGTGCTTTTTTCAAACCATATAAAAGCTTTGTGTAATCTATAAAAGCTTTGTGTAATCTACATACCATATTCTTATTGTTAACATCAACAAATACTTTTGGCTATTCTCTGAAAACTTCTTCCTCTAATATACCATTTATAAATGTAGATTTAACATCCATTTGATAAACTTTGAAACCTTTGTATGCATAATAAGCAAGCAGAGTTCTTACTCCTTCCAATCTAGCAACATGAGAAAATGTTTCTCCATAGTCAATTCCTTCTTTTTGTGTATATCCTTTCAAGACTAATCTTTCTTTTTTCCTTGTGACTTCACTATTTTCATGTAGCTTATTTCTATATACCTACTTGGTGCCAATCACATTTTTGTCTTCTAGTTTGGGAACTAGAGTTCATGTTTTGTTTTTCTCATTTTGTTCAATCTCTTCTTCCATGGCTTTACTCTAGTCCACATCTTCTAAGATATATTTCACTATTTTAGGCTCTTTCATTCTTAATAAATATGTATCATGTCTTCACTTGTTTCTTTTCATTGGTTTAGCATCTTTATCTCCAATGACTTGTGCAATAGGATGATGTCTCTTGACATATTTAGGCAATCTTGCTTTAGCTTTGGTTTTTTCATTTGGTCTATCTACTTCTGAGTCACTATGTACATCTCTATCATGTAGTTCAACATCTCTCTCATGTACACTAATCTCAAAATTAGAATGTACCTCAATTTTATTCTTTAACTCGACATCTAAATGTAGCTCAATTTTTGAATGTAACTTGACATTCGTAGTATGTGACTTGACAGTCACTAAAACTTACTGTTTGTTTGTAGCTTAATTTACAACATCTTCTTCAATAGGCACACCATAAAAATATACAAATGATTTTTATTCTTCTAGTTTTTTCATAGGTTTAGCCTTATATACTTCTATATATTCATCAAATTTCACATTTGCACTTTCCACAACTTTGCTAGTGCTAGTATTTAAATTCTTATAAGCTTTATTTCTTGTGGAATAACCTAGAAATATACCTTCTTCATTTTTTTCATCTAGTTTAGCATTCCTAAAATCTCTGAACATAAAGAATTTTCTTCCAAATACCTTAAAATATTTCATATTTGGTGAGTATCCATACCATAGTTCAAAAGGTGTTGAATGAGTACCTTTCTTGACTTGTACATGGTCTAAGGTATAGATAGCTGAACTTACAACTTCTCTCCAGTATTTCAAAGAAACTTTTTTCTTCATCATGAGTGTCCTATCACAGTCCACTATAGACCTATTACTCCTTTCAACAATTCTATTTTGTGAAGGGGTTCTAGGAGTAGATGTAAAGATAAAACATTAAAGCAAAAAGCTTCTCATGCTATTTTCAAGCAAAACAATAACTTTTTGACATTGTTGAAGACTAGGGTACACAACAAGGGTATTCATGAAATTTTAAAAATTTCATCTATGGTTTTAATACATCTTACCTTGAAACATAGGACCACTAGCTCTTTAACTATGAAGTATGATAGAATTATGCAAGCTAAAAAACTAGGCCAACAATGGCTCTATCTAGGGATGATGAAAGTTCATGTTCATATGAGGGCTCATAATCCCTGGTAGAAGCAAACCACCTACTTGAAACAAATTTTATGACAAATATGAGAGAGCAATGGTACAGGAAGGAAAAACTATATAGGGTTAGAGAAATAATTTACAAGGACTTACAAAATATACAGAAAACCCTAAACTACTATTCATGGATAATAAAGTATTTTCAGCAAAAAGACTTCTTCAAAAACTGTGCATGACCTGAAGTTCAAGAATATTGCCTGATAAATCTTTTAGAATATAAGAATATTCTCCCTATGTAGCTTCAACTAGATAGGGACCTAACCATATAGGATCAAACTTGCCATGCTTCCCTTTATCTTCAATCCTGGCATTGCACATGAGAACTAGGTCTTCAATTTCAAACTTCTTACTCATTGTCTTTCTATCATATAATGTTTTGACTTATAACTACAATTTTTCATTTCTAAGAGAAGCTTCTTTTCTGGTCTCAGTTAATCCTACCAATTGATCCATTCTTTCTTGTAAATCATCAATGATACTTTCATTATACATCTAAATGTAATTTTATAGGCGTACTAAATTGTTTTGGGGCATTCTTTCCTGTATTTCATATACAATATCAAAAGGTACCACACCTATTGCTTTCTTTATTGTTACCCTGTTAGCCCATATTGCCAACTATAATTTGGAATCCCATGCCTTTTTGTTATCATTCAGAGTCCTTTTTATAACCTTTAACAAGCTCTTATTAGTAGATTCAACTTGTCCCTTCCTTGTGGATGATAAGGGGAAGATGTTGACCTTGTTATGCTAAATTTATCGTAGAATTTTATAAATTTGTTTGACCTAAAAAAAATTGCATTCTCAGTTACAATCCTCTATAGCATCCATACCTTGAAATGATATTGTTCAAAAGAAAAATATTCACCACTTTGCTGGTAGCATTCCTTGTGGGAATAACTTCTACCCATTTTGTAAAATAATCAGTAGCTACTAGGATCCATGAATAACTAGTACTTGACTTCAGAGAAATTTCACCTATAAAATCCATGCCCCATTGCTAGAAAGGTGATTGAATTTCAACTAGTTTTAGAGGAGTATTTCTAGAATATTTTAACTTACTTGCAAATCTCTAACAAGCATCACATTTTCAAACAAGCAATTGTGCATCTTTAAAAAGAGTAGGCCACCAAAATCTAGCTCTCATTACCTTATGAGAAGTGGTTTTAGCCATGTAGTGTCCTCCACATATTCTTGAATGCATTTCATTTAACATCTCCTTAGATTTATCTTGATCAATGCACTTCAGTAATACTCATT
Source organism: Cupressus sempervirens (assembly GCA_028749045.1). NCBI lineage: Eukaryota > Viridiplantae > Streptophyta > Pinopsida > Cupressales > Cupressaceae > Cupressus > Cupressus sempervirens. The sequence goes on along the minus strand of CM053787.1, from coordinate 20,962,954 downwards.
CAAAGTTCCTTCACCACATATTGTTTCTAACAATAATGTATCTTATTGCATGCAATTTTTTGCTTCTCTTTTCATTATTTCTTATAGAAAGGGAGCTTCCACGTCTTGTAAATAGTATATAACATTTTAATACCATTCAAACTGATCCATATCACATAACCCTAATCTAAAATCATTTTCTACCACATTTATCTGATTGGCATCTAGGTTTGATTGGGCCATGAGTTTTGGAAGTTCCTAACCTCTTACCAATTTGGTAATTAGGATATTAATGTTAAACTCCTAAATTCTATTGATCCATCTACATCTCCTACCAAACACTTCCTTCCTCCTAAGAAAATATGTCCTTAACAATTGCACTAGGTACAAATGCTATGATAGTGGCACCTACAAGATAACGCTTGAAATCTTTGACAACCTTTACTAAGGCATAAGCCTATTTTACATTATATCATATTTCAATTCAATAGGCTGAAGGGGCTTACTGAAAAATACAATAGGCTGCTCATACCCTTCTTCATTTTTTTATAATAGAACTGCTTCCATAGTATGAAAGAATGCAAAAGAAAATATATGCACTAGCTTTGTTTAATTAGGAGTCTTAAGGACTGGGGTATTTTTTATAGTAGTCTTGATGCCTTTAAAAGCTTCTAAAGGTTCAATATCCCAACTGATAAGAACTCCCTTTTTTAGCATTTTAGATATTGGTCTACTAATCTTAGCAAAATTAGTAACAAATCTTCTTAAAAATTTGACTTGCCCAAAAAATATTGTATTCCTTTTACATTCTTTGGCTTGGGAACTTTATCAATGGTAGTTACCCTTTCAAGGTCAATCTTTTCACCATCCTTTAACACTATGTGACCTACCATATATTACTCCAAACGTACATTTCTTTGGGTTTAGGGATACTCCATATTCTAAGGCTTTAATGAAAATTTTCTCCAAATGTTTATAGTATTCTTCAACCCTTTTAGAATATGCTGTGAGGTCATCTTGATATACTACCATAAACTTATTAATGTATTCATGAAATGCTACATCCATGGCCCTCTAAAAATTTTCTCCTACATTAATTAAACCAAATGACATTCTCACATAGACATAGGTGCCCCATGGAGTAGTAAAGGATATATTAAAATATTCCTTTTCATTTACAAGAACCTAGTAGTAACTTGAAAATCCATCCATCATAGACATCAATTCTAAACTAGTTACTTGTTATAGCATGGCCTCCATATTTGGTAAACCATAGGTGTCTTTTAAGGAAGCAATATTTAGGTTCCTAAAGTCCACACTCTAAAGTCCACACTCTTTTAAGGAAGCAATATTTCTTCACTCTTATTTTTGATAGGCACTAAGTTTGATACCCAAGTAGAGTTCCTAATTGGTTTAATCATTCCTCCACCCCCCAGCTTCATTAATTTTCTTGCATTTTAGGAGCCAAGGTGGGGTTTATTGGTCTCTTCTTTTGGGTTTAATATTTTATTTAAGGGATATAACATGATATAATAAGTCTTCTCTATAGGCTTTAACATCATCATAAGACCATGCAAAGACATGTATATACTTTCTTAGCAAATCAATCAGAGGCTTTCTAATTTCAACAGATAGGATTTGACCAATATAAACCTTCTTTGGGGCTTTAGAGGTACCAAAGTTTATCTCTTCTAGTTCTTTTGGATTGTTATCCCTAACCCCAAACTTCACCCTATCTTGGTTATCAAACATGCTTTCTAGAACTACCAATCCTTTGGGTACTTTGTTAGTTTTCAGCTGCAAAATTCCTTGACCAAAAATTGTCTCCTTACCATTTGTTGTTTCAATTAGAGCATTGCAATCTAGTTCTTGGCCATGATATTTATTTTCATTTGAAAAGAAGTTTAAAATATCCCTATCATCCTCAAAAGATTTCCAATGTTCTTTAATATTAAGGATTGAGGGCTAGTTCTGTACTTGAATTTATGAAATCCCAACAAATTATACTTCCTTGGGTTTAATAGCTACATTTTCCAATACATCAACCATCTTTTTATAACCCTCTCCATCCAAGAGATACCAAATGCATCAAATAACTCAATTTGGTCCCATACAACATTTCTATATTGCTTCAATCTCTTATTCTTGGATGCATAAGTTTCTCTTACTTGAGAAATTACTAATTCAAAGTCACCAATAACATGTAACTTTTTTATTCGATGATGGGCTGCAACTCTTAATCCTAATAAGAGTGCTTCATATTCTTCTATGTTATTAGTACATGAGAAGTTCAAGGTGAATGAATATCTAAAAGTGTTCTTTTTAGGAGACACAAAAACTACTCCTACTCCTGAAACTTCTTTAGAACTTTCCCCACTAAAATACATGGTCCACAAAATCTGTGAATCCATGCAACATTCAACCTCATGTGCAATTATAGCTAGAATTTTCTCAACTTCTTGGATAATCAGTTCTTCCCTAAATGCATTTACACCAGTATCTAGAAAGCAAGTGGAATCCTTATCAACATCATCCCAAAAACTATGGTTGACCCTTGGCTCCCTGTCTACCCTAACAACCTTATTACCTATATGAAAAGTAGCATAGGATAAATCACATTGTAGGCTACCTCCCATAGAAACACTCCATTTTCTGGATAGAAAAATTCCATAATGTGGAGCAATATCAACTACAAGGACTGACATTATTAATTTTATATTAGGGTATGTAGTTAATTTTAAGGGTAATGCATTGATATTACATATGACATGCACTTCCCTAGCATCAATACTCTACATCTATCTTATTTTGTGTCTACATATAAACCTACAAATTTCATAACTTTGAAAGGCATAATGGTATTAGAAGCTCCTAAGTCTATCTTGCAATTCTTAAGAGTTCTTCCTTTTATAATTAAAGTGAGAAAAAATGGGTCAATAACCTATAAATAAGCTATAGATGAGTCATTTAAAAATATTTGAGGAATTTGGGACATAATGCCACTATCTTCAACCACCACCAAGGTTTATTGTATGATATTTTGTTCAGCAGTATTGCTATCCCATCCAACCATGATAAGGCTTTGCTCTTATGTTTGATCTATCCTAAATAATTCAAGTAAAGACACTTTGACAGTTATTTGTGACATCATAGACATCATGTCAATTGGATTAGATGCAGTAGGTTTTACAAGAATACTTGGAGCTGAAGTCTTTTAAACAATAGGCACTGCTATTTTCTTAGCAACATTAGATCCTAATTTCTTCTCTTGCACACTTGCCTTATCTATCTCATTTGTCTAAATTGGACCTTCTTTTTGGGCTCTCACTTCTTGGTCTTAATGTCTTTAATCATTATTGTTCCTAAGTTATCTTTCTTATTGTAATCCTTCATCTTTTGAGTAATATCCTTTATAAAGATACCAGGAGGCCTACCAGTGTTATTGTTAACTATCTTGCTTCTCAAATTATAATTACTATGAATTTGAGAGACCATTTCTTTTGTAATTCTATCAATATCCTCTTTAGAAGGATTTCTTAGATTTATATGACCAACATAAGAGGATGTAGTACATACTTTATCTTCATCATAGTCTTTATTATTTGAATTTTTTTGCTGATGGTGTAATTGGTAAACAACTCTCTAATTAGCAATGTCATTTTCATATTCTTCTAGATTAGAATCTTCATAGTCATTAGACATATTAACCATATTATAGATTACATCATTATGATTCTTCTCTTCTTCTTCCTCCTCATTCTACACATTTTGATTTGTAGCAAATGTTTGGGCTACTGCACAATAGTCTGAGTGAGGTGATTGACATATGATACACCATGGTACATCATCATTCATACTAACATAATTTCTTTGCAGAGGGTTTGGGGTACCCTAATCTTTCACTTTTTGAGTTTGATTAGGAATAGGTTTACCATCTTTTCATTGAGTAGTGTACGGGTAGTTTTGTATTCTTGGTTTCCTATTGAAATGATTGTTACTCATCGAGGCTTTTTCACCAGCATTGGATTTGTGTGTATTGAAGGCTGGTGGGTTCATCTTTTTCAATAAATCTAACACTTGACCCATTGTGGCTTCCTCATGATTCTTACCTATAGTAGATTTATCATTTTCTTTCTTATTGTTCTTATGGTTGAACAATTTTGGGTCATCTCTCCTTCCTAGCTTACTAGATGCTTTCCTATTGTTCTCAATATTCCTAGCTATCTTGTAAGCATCCCTTAAAGTATTGGGATCTTTATCTCTCAAATGATAAGCTATTTTATTGTAATAGGCATTGAAATATATTGTAAGGCACACATCTTTATTTAATCTCATTACTTGAAATAGCTTATACATTCCCTTTTGAAACCTTACATTGAAATCAAAGGTAGATTCACTAGAGTTCTTTTTGATGTTGTTGAAATCATTCAACATGAATCCAACATTAGTGTTATCTCCATACCATTCTTTGAATAAATTTTCTAAATCACTCCTTGAACTAATGCTATCATTTGGTATTCTTCTAAACTAGTCCCTTGTATCTTCAGTTAATGAGTGCACAAACAACTTCATCACTACATCCTCATGTTCAACTTCAAAATCATTTAACATATCTATGAAAATTCTCAAATGTTCCTCACCAGTAACAACATTATTACCTGAAAACTTCAAAACTTTGTCTCTTAAGTCAAATGATATTGGATGTGCAAAATTAGGAATACTTAAGAATGAAATTTTTCTGTACTTCTCCATGTATATAGGTTTCTTCTAAAAACTTACAACATTTGAGATGTTTGTTGCATTTGTCTAGTTAAGGAAAATACTTTGAGATTATTGTGTTTAGACAATAGGGATTTGAGTACTAGTAGTAGATGATGAAGTAGGGGTAGATTGAGACATATTTTGATTAGAGATTATTGGTCCATAGGTAGGGATAGAGGTGGTGGCTTGAGTGGATAAATTAGGCCATGAGACTAAGGCATAATTGGACCTAATGAATTGAATCTTCCTCTAATTTCTACTACCTGGGCTTCATTTTCAACTTTCTCAAGATCTTTTTCAAGATCCTCCTTCTCCATTCTAGCATTTTCTAGATCTATATCTAACTTGGACATGGGAGGGTTTATAAACTTACTAGGTACAACTTGAGGTTCATTTATCTAGATTCCTACAACCTTACCTTTTCCTTTGTTTGTTGGTTTGACAATAGGCTCTACATGATCTAGTTGAATAAGTTTATAAGGTTGAACTTGAGATATAAAAGGCTCTTTCTTGTAGCTTATGAGATTCTCTTATTCTATCACCTTGGATCTTAAACTATCTATGTCTCCAAAAACATCATAATGAAGAAAAAAAGTCCTTTCTTCAAAATTTTTGTTCTACACTTTTAGGGAAACTATCCTTCTAAGAAAATTATCTCTTTTAATAAGAGCATTCAAGTTGGATTTCTCTCTCTTTCTCCAAACAAGCATGTTTGGCTTCTTCTTCTACAACCCATTTCTTTAGAACTCCTATCTCTGAGTATACTTCCTTTAGATCTGCAAAATTTTATTATGAATTAGTAGGTCATCAAGATCTATAAGGTTTGTCTCTACATATAGAGCTATTCTAGGAATAAAAGGATCTTCCATAATATTCTTATATCCTAGCCTATTATTCATTTCAGCTATCACATCTAGTCTATGCAATGTATCTCCCATTAAAGGTATATTCTTATCTTGATAGAACTTTCTTCTTGCAATTTGGTACTAAACATCCCTCCTAAAAGTCTTGTTGTTTCTAATTGAGAGCTTAATGAAGAATATTCTCTCCCTACCATAGGTTGGTATTGAGAGTTTACTGATACACTACCCCTTGGTTCCCAAATAGGTTTACATCTATTTTCTTCTTGTTTTGGTTCTTCCTACCACCTTGAGGTAAATTAGTATACAGTGGTACTTCTAGATTGGCTCTTGTATAAGCTTGTGTACTTTTTCTCTTGTCTACCATTTTTGGAAAATACTTGTTAGTAAGCACTAGTTTCAAAACTTTGACTGAGTCACCACCCTATCCTAGGGAACATATAACATGAAATAGCCTTTGACTCAAAGAAACATCATGAGATAATATGAAAGAAGTTTGACACATAAAGAAACCAATCACAAAGAACATAGGATTGAAACTCTTGCCTAATAGATAAGACACTTTTATAAGGCTAGTATACATCGGTATGCACTTGTGGTACTGGGGACTTTCTCCTTCTTTAAATTCTCAAGGTTTGTCACTAGAAAAGTCCACTATACTTAGTAAATTGAATCTTCATTCTAGTTTTTGCTGTCTAGGCTTCATTTCAACTTTCTCAAGCTCTTTTGCAAGATCCTCCTCCATTTTGGCCTTTTCTAGATCTATATCTAACTTGGACATGGGAGGGTTTATAGACTTACTTGGTACAGCTTGAGGTTCATTTATCTAATTCCTATAGCCTTATCTTTTCCTTTGTCTATTGGTTTGACAATATGCTCTACATGATCTAGTTTAATAGGTTTATAAGGTTGAACTTGAGATATAACAAGCTCTTGCCTCTAGCTTATGAGTTTCTCTTGTTCTAACACCCTAGATCTTAAACTATCTATGTCTCAAAAACATTAGCATGAAGATTTGAAGTCCTTTCTTCCAATTTTTTGTTTTTCTCTTTTAGGGCAACCATTCTTCTAAGAAAGTTATCTCTTTCAATAAGAGCATTCAAGGTGGCTTGCTCTCTCTCTTTGTCTAAATGAGCATTTTTGGCTTCTTCTTATACAACCCATTTCTTTAGAACTCCTATCTCTGAGTATACTTCCTTTGGATTTGTAGAAGTTGCTTCTAAATTAGTAGGGTCATCAAGATCTATAAGGTTTGTCTCTACATATGGAGTTGTTCTGGGATTAAAAGGATCTTCCATAATATTCTTATATCCTTTTATATGATTCATTTCAGCCATCACATCTGGTCTATGAAATGCATCACCCATTGAGGACATATTCTTATCCTGATAGGCTCTTTCTTCTTGCAATAGGGTACTAAAAATCCCTCCTAAAAGTCTTGTGGTTTCTGATTCAGAGCTTAATGAAGAAGATTCTCTCCATACCACAAGTTGGTATTGAGAGTTTACTGATACACTACCCCTTGGTTTTCAGGTAGGTTTTGTTGGATACAATTGCCTAATTGTGTGTTGTCTTTGATGTTACACAAATTTCATATCAGTTGTCAGTCAATTCTTATTGAGCTCACTTGGTCAACAAGACAATTTTCCTTGTCTACTAAGTATTCTTGAAGATTACTCTGCAAAGATAGTGTCTACCAAGCTTAGTTGGATGTCAAAGGAATTCAAGTAAGAAACAGTGTTAACTAAGTTCACATGGTTAGCAAAGGAAAGTTGGAAAGATTCAAAATTCACCCAGTTCACTTGGTTGCCAAAGGACATTTGCAAGTTCGTAGTGTTAACCAAGCTTCTATTCATTAACATAGGAAATAATCTTAGAACCAGTATTTACCGAGCAAGGTCGACCAATGAAGGATTTTGTTGTTTTGGAATAATAAGCTTAATTATTTTAAGTATTATTTCTAGCTGACTATGGTAATGATTATTGGTTATTGTAATTTGTAATTGAGCTGACTTAACAATCTAGATGATATAAATGAAAGGTCAAGTTGAGATTTTTAGTATGTGTGCAAGTTTGTTGATTAAATTGAGAAAGAAAGAGTGAGAGTGAACTGGAAGAATAAGTAGGTATCCTTGTGGAGTAGAAAAGTATTATTCAATCAAGAAAGATCAAGGATGAAGTAGAATAGAGATCTATAATCAGTAATTCAGTTGCATCATAATCAGGTCATTTAATTGTTACTCTCTAACCATTGTAGTAGTGATCTAAATCTCTTAATAGAGTTGGTTTAACAACCGGTTGTAAATCCTCTAGCAAGGTGATATTTCCATTAAATTTTTTTAAGACCTCTTGCAAGGCCACTCCTTATAGGGTGATTAAATCCTCTAACAAGGTCACACCTAATAGTGTGTTTTGTAACCTTTAACCGGGTTGGCTCTTCGTAGAGCTCACTTCAGAAGAGTGAAAACAATAACTAGTTACATTGGTGGTTTTTCTCATATTGGGTTTCCACGTTAAATCCTAGTGTCTCATATGTTCATGTTATTTCCTTTATGCATACAAATTAATCACTATGAATGTTTAAGATCAACTACAAGTAAATCACACTCTACATTTTTTGAGTTACAACATTTTCAATATGTTTATCGAATAACTATAGCAATCAAATTTATTAGTTTAAATTTTATTATTGACATCTAAGGGATCTGGGATTTATTTTAGCAGTAACTAATTCACCCCCCTCTCAGTTACTCCTTCTATATTTCCAATAGGATTTACTTCTATTTTCTTCTTGTTTTGGTTCTTCTTGCCACCTTGAGGTAAATTACTATACAATGGCACTTTTGGATTGGCTCTTGTTTAAGATCATATACTTTTTCTCTTGCCTACAATTTGTGCAAAATTAGTAAGCACTAGCTTCAAAACCTTGACCAATTTGCCACCCTATCCTAGAGAAAATAAAACATGAAATAGCATTTGACGTAGAGAAACATCACAAGATAATGTGAAAGAGGTTTGAACATAGAACATAAGACTACAACTCTTGCTTAATAGATAAGACATATTTATAAGGCCATTATATGTTGGTATGCACCTATTGTATTGGGGACTTTATCCTTTCTTAAATTCTTAAGGTTTGTAACTAGAAAAGTCCAATATAACCATGAGCAATTACTAAAAGAAACTAATAAATATGTATACTGATAGGACCAAGACTACAATACTTTTCACACATAAGCATGTGTTGAACAAATCCCTAGCAGAGTCACCATTTTGATGGTTTTTTTACACTAACAAGCAACAAAATACTTGATACCAAGATGGTGAAGATCAAACTAACCTAAGGATTAGCTATTTCTCATGATCAACTAGATGGTCTTTAGATTTGCACCAAGCTTCAAAAAAATTATAAAGATTTTCTACTCTTTTGGCTCTACAAAACTAAGGTGGGTGCACCTGAGGGACAGAAGGATTCAAATCTTGATATTATATCCACATTTTATTCATTCAATGAAATTCTATTACAATATTCATCCCCTACAATAAATTGGTTATAATTCTTCTCAGATTTACAAGTAATTTTGGGTAACAACAACTAACTTAAAAACAGAGATTAAATGCAAACAAGTATTGACTAGCTATGATACTATTCATACATTTAAAGTAAAATTAATTTTGATTTTAAGATCTTTCTTGATGCTTATCCATGACTTCTTCATATGCAAATTGAAATGATTGATCAATGCCTCATCAATTGGGATTTAGAGTCTATCCAACTATTTTGACCTAATTGATTGCATTCCAACCAATATTATCAACAATCTCCCCTAAAACTCATTCTTATGCATATCCTTCTTAGTAGCTGGAAATTCTATCATATCACTGAAGCATATACTTAACTCATTGAATTAAAAGCAATAGTGAATTGAAATACAACCTATCATAGTTGCATTAAATTGAACAAGCTTTTCCCATACAATTTCAAAAGAACCAGTTAATAAGAATGGAGACAAGATTCACATAAAAAATATATGGTGACAATTCATCTTTTTATTAATTCTCTATGGAAATTATGTAACATTGGAATAGAACTCAAAACAACTCAAGAATAGATAATCTAATCCTTCAAAGCTAATGTATCTTCAAATTTATAGACAAAATACATCATGTAATGCCCTGCCCAAATATCCTTGGAACAAGGATGAAATATAAGCCAAGAAAACTTTATGTTGAACAAGTATGAATGCACAAGGAATACAACATATGGGGATCACAAAGATCCCAATGAAGGACTAACTAAACATCCCAACCCAATGGATCTCCAAACACCACTACTGACCAAAATGACTAACAATGGAAGACGCAAAACTAAATTAAAATTAGAACATTCTAAATTCAAAATGTGACACCAAAGTATTGAAGAACACCTAAGAGGGTACCAAAAACACTTCCCAAAAAGTTTGGGTCTTACTGAAAAGTGCCCACTATCTGCCCAGGTAGGTTTTTACAAATACCAGTTGATACTTTAAATCAACACTAGGTGATACTTTAAATCAACACTAGGTGATACTTTTTAGTATCATGCAACATTACTCAAGAAGAAATGCAACAATTTCAAGGTTTGGGAAAAACTTCTCTCAAGGATGTGCAATACTTCACAAGTATTGTAGGACACTTCTTCAATGGCAGTGTGATACTAGAAAGTATCACATGACATTTCTTCCTAAGAGGTGTGATACTTTCCATATCACATGATAGAACTCTAATGGGCATGCAATACATTATTGTATCACCCCATGCTGAAACATGGTTTCCCAACAAAATAAGAGAAAGTTTAAAGACAAAAAAGGGGTAAAACATAGTTCAAAACCTCCACATCGGGGGGTACCGAATCCAAAATTTAAGGCATAAACACTCAAACAAAATATTGAAAGATGGAAACATCATCTAACCATCTAACAAGTAGTAAAAGGGAAAGTATAGAAGGTAACATCATAGTGTACTAAACAACATCAAAATAAGGAGAATAACCAAACTAAGTATGTAGTTCCTCCCAAACATAATAACATCATAAGACCATTGTGGGGCCTAACCATCCCTCACGCATAACATCCCAAGCTACTGACTAGATTGTGGGTACTATTAGATAAGGATGTCACTACTAAAACATGCTACAATAAAAGCATAAGGAAATCTAACATGCTAAAAGTAAAGTATAAGATAATCCTACGAGTACAAATAAAATCATCTATCATATGCTAATCAATGAAATAAGATGTATCAATAAATAACATTATCTAAACATGATATACATGTTGGAAATACAAATGGAAATGTATACTTCTGAGAGGGGGGTGAATTAGAAGTATTAATCTCTTACCAATAAAAATTTTAACTTTTAAAAAAATGCATGCATGAAATAACATATAAAGTAAATGAATCCACATAAACACTTGACACCACATATGATTACCCAAAAACCCTCCAATGAGAAGGTAAAACTGGGGTGGGGATGACACCCACAATTCTTCACTACTATAGCAATAAAGCTCACCTATTAAGGTTACATGATTTGACCATTCTCATGATCTTCTCTATGAAAGGCCTACCCTATTAAAGGCTTACAAAGGATTGTTAGATCCCACCTTGTTAAAAGATTTTAACACCCTATTAAAAGTGTACCTAGCTAAAGGACTTTAGAACATTCACTTGGAATGTCACCCTATTAAAGGATTTTACTATGACTATTAAATCAACCTTAATAAAAAGTATTTCATCCTACTGATACAGTTATTATAAAGTATAGTAGAGTGTTTGATCTGATACACTTACAATCTAGTATTGCTGATTTTAGATCTCAATTCAATCCATCTTGATCCTTTCTAATCTGATATGAATTGTTGTATCCTTAATCCTCTATTCTAATAACTGATTTTGTAATTCCGTCCTTCTTCTAAGTCACCTTGAATACATACTAATTAATTCACCCCTTTTTCACTTCCTTCAAATCTTCACTAGTATCACCTCCTCACATGCATTTTCTAATGCTTTCTCTCACACACTCTGAATAATGGGGATTCATCTCCATTTAAAAAGACTTTTTGTGACTTAGGGTTAGGTATGAATCTAAGATTGAGATTCATCCATTTTTCCCACTCAATTCCTTCCATTTTTTTTGATTGGTTGCATGTTGATCACATAGGGAATCCAAATAGATTCAATCTTATCTTCAAAGCTTTGAGATCTATCTATATGTCAGCTCAAAAAAGGTTTACATAGGTTTTTGTGCCATCACAAAAAACTAGGGAAATTCTATGGTACTTGACACTTGTTAATACTGATGCTCGACACATACTATAATTCTGTCTGGCTCAGAACTTGAACTTGCTCGACATCTACTATTCACTTAGCACTTGAACTGCTTAGTACTTGATTTACTTGGGACACGAGTGACTCAACACTCATTACAACTTGACATCTATACATATTATACTCGACATATGTTACTAGCTTGGCATGGACTTAGTAAATTTCTTAAGTGTGTTGACAGTCAATTGTCAAAACCAATCTAAGATCAACAATCTCCCCCTTTGATATGAGTTGGAAAAAACACTTAACTATACATGATCAATCTAATCTCCTTGTGTATAATATGCATCTAGTTTCGCATATAAATGTTTTTTCAAAATTTTTCAAAATTTTGTAATGAACCATATACCTCAAAATTTTGTGACTCCCCCTGAGTTTGTGTCTTTGCTATATCCAAAATCTCTCTGAGTAGATTTTCCTCTGTTGTTACTCTTTGTCTTCAATCATTCTAATACTCTTTATCTGATATGTTCTGATATACCCTATTTTTGCTTTTCTACTATTTACTCCCTCTTTTTGTTTGTTCTTCTCTCTATTTACTTTATCTCCCCTTTCACATGTCTCTCGCTTGCATATATCTCCCCATTTAATATTTCTCCCCCTTTTTGACACTTATGTCAAAGGGTCTATACACTGAGTGTGTATTTATCCAAGAAGTTCTTATTCACTTCCATTACAATCTTGAGAGAAACATCCCAGTTGTCTATTGCAACATCTAATGATTTGATTTGGATGGCTATCTCTACTACAAGGTGTACTAAGCCATCCAAAGTTGAAATATTAGGATCTTTCTTGAAAACTATTTCAGCATAGGCTAGTTCCTTCTTTAATATTTCCATGTGAGGGGTCAGGGAGGCTTCAATATGGACTAGCTTGGCTCTTGTATTAGCCTCTTCTACTGTTAATACAACTAGTTCCTTTTGTGTGTGAAGCATTGAATGAAAGTTCTTCTCATTTTGAGCTATGTTTTGTGGTAATTGCATACCAAATATTTTCAAATTTCTTTCCAGACTCAGAATCCTTTGGCTCATTTCTTGTGTGAAGAGTGTGGGGTCACACAATTTGGTGTATAGTGAGAATATATTCTCAAGTACCTTTTTCAATTTTTTTAATCTTTGTAGCCAATTTCAGTTATGATAGTGCTATTCCACTAGATATTTTCCCATTTACCTTTCCTTGAATTTTTTTTTCAGACCATTCCATGAGTTTTGCATTGGTTTCCTGGTCTTCATTTGTCACCTATTCATCATTTTGTGACAATTGTTCCAATATAGGCTTGGTTTCATCAGGTGTTTGCAAGCTGAATGCATCTAAAAAGATGTCTTTTATCTCATGTAGTGCTTTCCTTTTCTTATATTCCTTTTTGAGTATCTCTTGGTTCCTCTTTCTTTCTACTACCTCTTGCATCTCATTGATCTATTCAAGGTTCATGGTTAAATAGTCACATTTTGGTATAATTATTTCTTCATCTAGTGTTGGGTCTCCATAATGAAGTACCTTGCAACCTTTTTTGAGCTCGAGCTTGTGCAAAAATTTGAAATGGCATTGCATCAGTGCTCAGCTTATGAAGGACTTTGGTAGGAGTGCTAGCTGTTGGTAAATTGACCAATGTCTAAATGGATTCCTACTCCTTTTCCTTTGGAATGTCCTTATCTTCTTCTAATCTTCCTTGATTAATTACAATTATTTGTGGTGCACCTTGTCTTTGTACAGTAGGTATAGCTACCTCTGTCTATCCTGTTTGATCATTTGTGGTCTCCTCTATAGTCTTAGTATGTTGTTCAATCATAACAAATTTGACTATGGTATCAACCTTTGATGATGTATCTTCTGATGCTTGCTCTTGAGATTGACCATTAGTAGCTATAGGGATGGCAAAAGGTTGTTCTTGTGTATTCACCTTATCCTTGGTTAAGTCAACTACTACCTTCTATAACTCATCCACACTAACCAACACTAGATTATCACACAATTTAGTCTACAATGTGGATTGGTCAAGGATCTTCTTTAGACCCTTTGTAGTTAGTGGATTGATATTCTAAGCTAAGTTATCAAGAACATCTTTCACTTTTATTGTCTCTATAGGTGTGTTTGTGTCATGTGGAGGGCTTAATGGTGGTAATTGTGTGTCTTCACACTTTGATCTATTTGCTACTCCTCAGTTGTTGCCATTTCATCTCCCTTTTGTTGTATTCCCTCCATAGTATTATCTACTTTTTCTTTCTCCATTTCTCCTTCCTTGTCATTGTCCTCATCTTCTCTATTGTTCCTTCCCTCAAAGGGATTCTCCTCTCCTTCCTTGACAATAGTCAAGCCATCTATCAAATTCCACATTTGAGTTGATTTCTTTACAACATCTTCAATCTTGTTTTGAAGAATGTTGAATGCAATGTACTTGGGTACAAACTTTCTACCATGTTTCTTGTTTTCCTTTGTTATTTGCCATTTTGAAAATTCTAGCATCACTTGCAACAATGTAGACTCTCTTATGTCCTTCTGCATGTTTAGGTAGTAATGCCATTTATTCTCATCAATTGAATATAAATCTTTGGGCATTGTAGTGTCAAATTTAAGAGGGGTATTCTTGAATTTTGCCATCATGGCATACACTGATTCTTCAACCTTTTTTTGATATGCTCTACACATTATCCCTAAAATTATCACAAATTTTTCTAATATCAAACTTAGGGGCATGAATTACTACTCTAAACTAGCTTGTGTCTTCTGACTTGGTCCTTTCATTATCAGATTCTGGTTGTGCAACATATTTTCTCCTTAATTTATTTTATACTAGACCTTGTTTTTTAGTAGCCTTCTTCTTCTCTTTTATTTTCTCCTTAGCCTTTTGAGTGGTGGCCCTTATGGTTGCTCTTGTGGCTAGAGTAGTAGGCTTTTTATGGCTTGGTTTTGCAATTTTCTTACCATTTGGCTGAGCTACAGGTTGTGTCTTAGCCTTTCTCTTCTTTGGTTCTTGTTTTGTTGCTGCTTCCTTGGCTTGTTCCTCCCTAGCACCTTTTTCTTCTTCATCTTCACCCATACTTTGGGTTAGAGCAAGAGGTTCTTGGCCTTGATCTTGTTCTTCCTCCTCCTCATCATCATCATCATTTTCTTTAGCTCCCTCACCAAATTTAGCTTTCAACTTCTTTACCATTTTATCCTTCTTTAGAGTTGAGGCTTTTATCAATTCCATTTCAACTTTTGATTTGACAACATCATAATTACCAAAGATTTTTGCTAACTTGTCTACTACTTCTACAAGTAGTGTAGTGATGGCAGTTGATGCTTCATCTATATTGATTTCATAACCCAAAGGCCTTAACAATCTCACTCTGGGTATTATAGCTTGGATAAAGGTGTAATCAATATCTACCAAGAAATAAATGTCATTTTAGTACTTCTTCACTAGGGAAATAGAATTTCTCAGCCTCTATTTCATGGATTGCTTGAAATCCTCAAAATAACTAGTCATCACTGACTCAAAATTGTCTCCCATTTGTTCAATGTTCTCATTTATTTGTATAGCCATAGACCTATTGGTCTTCCGACCTATCTTTCCAAAAGATAGAAACTCATTTTGAACATAAAAGAATATGCATATTAATATGGAACCAAACTTGCATTGAGCACTTTTAGATGTCCTTATTGCTCCTAAGTTTTCCATAATTTTCTATAACTATAGCTCTGCTAGATCATAAGTATGATCTTTCTTATCGATCTTGTATCCTACATCAACTAAAATACAAAAAATACTATTCAATCAGATTGACTAATAGAATTTGTGAGATATGACCCTCATTGTAAATTCAAGAAGTGAATCCTTGATAGTATCAATTGTCATTCCTCTCTTTTTCCACTTTGCCACTGTATTTTTCTCAATTGCTTCTTTTGAGTCACCCCTTAGGGTTTTGGGCTGATCTAGGGTTGGATATCCTATAACCCTATGTATAATCCTCTTTGTCAGTTTGATAGGTCCTCCTTCTAGCCATAGGCATTTGTCATGGATTTTGCTCAAGACAACTCTTATCCATTCTTTTTTGAAGATAGTGGGGAAATCTAGGGAATGAGTTAGTCCCTTTCATTTTATGATTTTAAATTCTTCTTTTAATACTCTATTCTCACATAGTTTATCATATTCCTGATGAATTTTCATATCTCCTATTCCTCCAACCTTGCAATTATAACACTTCCTTACATCCTAAACCATTACAACCTTAGGTGGAATAACAAATAATGCTCTTGCTGGGTCATTCTAGTATGCAACCTCAAGAATAGCCCTAAAATTTGGTTACTTTACCTCATTACTAACCAATTGAACTTCAAATGGTTCCTTCTACTTATGATTCTTAGAGCTAGAGGGCATTTTTCAAACTAGGGTTTTCAACAAATATAAAACTACATAATTTGTGTAACTTAGCATGTGAAGAATACCTTTAGATCGATGAAATGATGCTTGATCATTGCTAGAATTTGTGCAAATGCTTTGTTCTTGCTTGAAAATCACTTCTTTGCTCTACTCGCTCTTGCTCTATGTTCATAATGATAAAAATTGAGCAAAAAAACTACCTTATACCCTTTCAAAATATTGCATTTAATGCATGGTGCATGTACAGCTATAAACTCAGCTTTTATGCAATTTCTATTTCATTTGGCATCCATTGGTTTTCCATCAATCAAAAACTATTAGAATTACCCTTACTCAACTCCAATAGGAATTTCCTTCACTTGGAAGATACTACTGATTTGACTTCAACTAACTCTGTCTAACAATTCAACACACACTAGAATTTACTCAATAATTGAAGAGAACTTTTCAAACTCGATAGTAAGATGAAAACTTAAAGTTTGACCTTGGTTTTTCTTTGTTGACTTGCATCATTATTCATGCTAGTTTACCCTTTTTAGCACTAACTTATCTTGGAATTGATGTATGATAAAGTATTTAAATATCAATCCCACATACTTCTTTTTGCTTAGTTTGATAAAGTGTGACCACTTGACCTTTCAGGTGAAGTGATCCCTTCATTTGATATGCTGCATCCATCTTTGTTCTTCCATGTTTTGTTCATCTCTCCTCTGATGTGCTCAACATCTACCTTGCCTTCTCCTTTGTTGAAATTTAACTTAGGTGCCTTTGTCCTTTTTGAGTAGTGCTTGCTGATATGACCAGTCTTCAAACAATTAAAGCATGTAGTTTGACTCAACCACCTATTGTAACTACCATTGAAATATGTTCTTATGCAATTCTCAAGGATGTGTCCATACTCTTGACAATAATGATAGTTATGTCTTGTATTGTAATACTAATTATAGGATTTTCATAGCTTCTTCCCTTTGCTGACTTGTTTGATGACCATGTAGACTTGGATCTCCATTCAAAAGTTTTGTGTCCAAACTTCTAACAATTGTAGTAGTGTCCTTCAAATTTTGGTGCATGCATGATTTTAGTTCTTAATTCATGTGTGTAATGAACTTGTTTGTTGAACTTGTAGCAATGGATCATGTTCTTAGGCTTAGTATTCTAACTAGCATTCTTGCTCTTGCAAACATTAGCTTTGTGTCCTATCTTTCCACAATGATGACAAGTAGGTTTAGAATTCTTACATTTATTATTTCTTTCCTTAGTAGCTTTGGATGACTCTCCTTCTTCAATGCTTGTGTAGCCTAATCTTGATGTGCCTTTGCTAGATCTAGGGGATTTTATTAGTTACTCAAAGTACTTGATGACTTCATTTGTCTTGTTGAAACTTTTAGCAAACTCCTTTTTTCTTTTCAAGTCATTTTGCAATTGCTCATTCTGCAACTTCAATGTAGTTATCTTAATGTCCTTGACATTCAACTCATGATGAGCATTCATCATTTGGCTTAGGGTGTCCAATTATATGTTTGAGATTTTGGATAGCTCTGGTGATTTTTGTTCCAATCTATTTGAAAAAATTCTTTTGTCTTCTTCAATCATGGTCTTGTTTTCTATAGCTTTCTTCTTTTGTTTAGTCACCTGACATAGTAGTATAGCTTGTGATTCTTGCTCCAACTTGAGATTTCTAATATCCTCATCTTGTGCTCTATTCTTGTCCATTAGATCTAAAATTGCTGCATCAAATTTATAGGAGTTACCATCTACAAATAACTTTTTGGTGTCAATCTCTTTGTATTGAGTTTCATTTTCTGTCATAGCAATCTCTTTCCTTCTCTTTAGCAAACTTCTCAAGGCATCTTTGGCTTCATTCAGTTGTTGTAGTAGGAGATGTATCTCAATCTCTTGATTTTAAATGGTGTTTCCAAACTTGTAAACTTTCATCTCAAGATCTTTTTTCCAAGATGTAAGACTTCTCCTGATGAGAGCTTAGCTTTGATACCAATTGTTGGAAATAAAAATGAAACTGTATACTTTTGAGATGGGTGGGTGTGGGGGGGGGGGGGGGGTGAATCAAAAGTACTAATCTCTTACATATAAAACTTTTAACTTTAAAAAAAATGCATGCATGAAATAACATATAAAGTAAATGCATCCACATAAACACTTGACACCACATATGATTACCCAAAAACCCTCTAATGAGATGGTAAAACTAGGGTGGAGATCCCACAATTCTTCACTACTACAAGAATAAAGTTCACCTATTAAGATTACGTGATTTGACCATTCTCATGATCTACCCTGTGAAAGGCCTGCCTTGTTAAAGGCTTACAAAGGATTGTTAGATCCCACCCTATTAAAAGTGTGCCTGGCTAAAGGACTTTAGAACATTCACTTGGAATGTTACTCTATTAAAGGATTTCATTATTACTATTAAATTAACCTTAATAAAAAGGATTTCATCCTACTAATATAGTTGTTAGAAAGTATAGTAGAATGTTTGATTTGATACACTTATAATCTGGTATTGCTGATTTTAGATCTCAATTTAGTCCATCTTGATTCTTTCTGATTTGATATGAATTTCTATATCCTTGATCCTTTTTTCTAATAGCTAATTCTATAATTCTTTCCTTCTTCTAAGTCACCTTGAATGTATACTGATTATTTCACCCCTTTCTCACTTCAAATCTTTGCTAATATCATCTCCTTACATGCACTCTAAATTATGGGGCTTCATCTACCTTTAAAAAAACTTCTGGTGACTTAGGGTTAGGTATGAATCTATGATTGAGATTCATCAATTTTTCCCACTCAATTCCTTCCATTTTTCTGATTGGTTGCATGTTGATCACATAGGGAATCTAAATAGATTCAATCTTATCTTCAAAGCTTTGGGATCTATCCATATGTTGGCTCAAAAATGGTTTACATAGTTGTTTGTGCCATCAAAAATAACTAGAAAAATTTTGTGTTACTCGAGACTTGTTAAGACTAATGCTCATCAACATACTATAATTCTATTTGGCTTAGCACTTAAACTTGCTGAACATTTACTATTCACTTGGCACTTGAACTACTCGGCACTTGATTTACTCAACACATTAGTGACACGGTACTCATTGCAACTCAAAATCTTTACATATTATACTCGGCATATGTTACTAGCTGACTATGAACTTAGTAAATTTCTTAAGTATGTTGACAATCAATTGTCAAAACCAATCTAAGATCAACAATACAAGCATCCCAATGAAAGCATAAATCACAAGAAAACATACTCCAAAACCTGAAGCACCAAGTGAAAATATCCAACAATGTTCACACTAGGAAAAAAGGACCATATCTATACACTGGTCCCTAGCAGTGGTATAGGTAGCTATGCCTCCCAACCACATGGAACCCGTAGGCCCACTCTAGTTGTGTTGATGGAGATAATGATCCAACCACAAACACACACAAAGAAAACATCCATGGCTAACATACATGCTAGATAGTATGATGACTCAAAAAAAGACATGAATAATGCATAAACTACAAATCCTATTTAGACACTCAATAGACTACTAAGTAGGGGCTGACATCATGGAGAGTTGCTTAGCATCGATAAGCCTATGTTTGAAATGTGCAAATTCAACTTCCTCAACAGAAAGGCTCTAGCATAGATTATCATCTTAAGTTTTATTACCACCCAATATGTTATTTAGTTATCCCTTATTTAAAACTTCCTTCGCCAACCCTTTCGGCATAATGATCACTAGAATGCAAGGTAGAAGCCCCCTCCATGTGTTACGCTATGCTACCCATGCTCATCCAATAATGAGTACCTAGTGTCATTGTTACAAATAATAGTCCACCAATATAACTGAGAGGGGGGGGGGGGGTGTGAATCAGTTATATATTAATCTTGAACAATTCTTAAATATTCAACTAAGCAAACAACAATCACAAAGAAATGCACATACAAAATTACACTAGATATGTTGACTAGGGAAACCCTTGATCGAAGGGGAAACCCTGGTGAGAATGATGCCCAAAAAATAATGTACTAATATGAATATTCCTTGTTAGAGGATGGACCTTTTTAGGAGTTTTTTACAATACTTACTGCAAAGAGTCCTTGTTAGGAGACTTTGAATCCCTGTTAGGAGTTGTAGAAGGCAGCTGAAGCCACTATCCAAATAGCTTTAGGATTAGATAAAAAAACCTAGTATCCAATTGATCTTGGTACTATTCCTTTCAGTATAATAGATGTGAGATAATCTTTCACTTCTTCCTCTACCTAGTATGTTAGAATTCTTCACCTTTAGATCATGTAATTAGATCTAGAACTCTGAACCCATCAACAATAACCCTTGAGGTCACACATTAGCAGATTACTCTGCTCCTCTACTTTGTAATTCACAAGTCTTCTCTACTTCTTGATTTCCAATGATGATGTTTAAAACTTAGAAAACATCTTTCCTTTATACCATTCTCAATATTAATTCCTTGAGTCAGCTTCATACTTTATTATAAGTTAATTAAATTAAATACACATTTAATTAATGCTATAAGCTCACAGTTATACACAATATTTTACATGTGTGACTTCCATACCTACACACTCATTGATAGCATCAGTGGTAATTGTACTACCTCTAGTTAACTTCACAACTTTTCATTCCAAATACAATGTGCTATATCGATCATACAATAGAAATCTTTTTCCCAATGCTCTCTTTTCTTGCAGTTCTATGTAAATCATCAATATCTTCTGTACACTGTCGATTCAGGTTTTACACACTTGCCCATAAGTCACATACATGCTCTAGTATATACTAGTAACTATGCATAAGAAAATATGTAATGTATTGTCCTTAATATAAGAATCACAATCTGCTACTTCGCCAATTTTTATTGACTTATTTCTATGTTGTCATCAATGACAAACACAGTTATACATCATATCAATGTTTTGCAATACTCCCCCATAGCATCAGCATACAAGCTAACATGTGTGTAGATTCTGAACCAAACCCCAATGATCATAACTTTTGAAAGTACCACAAAAGAATGGGACTTGCAAGTCACTAAACAAATGTATGCACACATGCTTGTGTATGGTGCACCACCATAACGAAGATCATAACATAAGGACTGGATGAGAGCACAAGCATAAAGTCACTCAACAAAAAATAGACTCAGGAGGACAGACATAACATGCATCCCAATGCAACATAAAAGTGCAATAAAAGGTTTGACTGACATTCAAATAGATAATCCAGGTCCACGCACCAACTCATGCCAAAAAACATAAGAAAATAGGGTAACACACAAAATGAGGTAGAAACCCTAAAAATTGGAAATTTCAAAATTAAAACCCATTTGGCCTTTGGGTACAAAAACCTCAAAAATCTTATAATATTTGAGTTTGGACATCGTATGCAAAAATGGCCAGCATAATAGTGTGAAACCCCAAATCCCCATCCCAAAAATAGGGAAAATGATCATACCCAACCAACCGAGTAGAACCAACAAATAGAAAAGGAGGGGAACACTAGTTCTTAGCCTCCAAACAAACTACTATAAGAAATAGAAACTAAAATGAAGCAGAAACAAGAAAACTAGAAAGCCCTACCTGACAACAAAAGGACATAAACTAAAATCAAGCTAATAAAATAAATAATCCATCAAATTGCCAAAAGTGATAGCAAAGCAAGGCCTCCTAGAGCTAGATCCAACGAGACTAATCTCATGAAAATTCCATGCTTACAGCTCCCAGAACAAACAAAAATCATATCCTTCAAAAGAGGATTTTAGAAAAGCTCTCCAAATTTATAAATTCCAAAATAAAAAAAGTGAGGAATTAAATTCCTCTTTCCAAACTTATTCAATTTTCAAGTGAATAGTCGATTAGGGGAAATAGCTAGTTGGACTAACTAGGCTCTGAATTGACCCAAATGAAAACAAGTTATTCCTCGTAACAAGAATTCACCTACGACAAAGCTGCGAGAAATTAAATTTAATAATAATTAAAGCTCAAAAACCCAAAATCGTAGAAACTCACTAAATAACTTTCGTGACAATGCAAACCTCTAAATGCACAGACATGCTTATTAGTCTAATCACATAATAAAAATGAGTTCATATTTAATAATCACCAAAAGGTTTAATTAAACAACTAAATAAGGATACATCGACCATACCAGAATGACATTGGTAAAATATGAATAGCTAAATCACTAACACCATATGCCACTGCCAGCGATATAATTTATACACACTAAAACACATGATCAAGTGCAATTGCATATAATATAATAGCTAAAGCAATAATGCATTAAATACCCAATTAATCCATTTACATCACTCACATTTTCATAAATCATAAAGAGGCAAGAATGAAGTAAACCACCATAGCATAAAATCCATCACATAAGATAATCAAAAAATATGTCCACATACCAAATAATTAGATATCTTCATGGATCTACTATCATCTCAAAATGGCATCAACATGAAAATAAGATAAAATGAACAACATAGCAGTAAAGCATCTATGATACTGGATCAAAGTATAACATTCAACCCTTAGGTCATCACAAGGTACACATAATAAGAGTATTAGGTATCTCTTGAAACAAAATAGAGAAGGTATAAAACATAAACATGAGAGTCACTACATCCTTCAACACTAGCATAGGCTTACTCTTGGAAGCTGGCAAAGAGGTAGGGGCACATCCCCTTAGTTGTGTAGCATCCTCCCAAATCACAGAGGTCTCATCACTCATATCCTATTAAACCCTTACTTGATCAATGTCTTGACCTCATAAGGTCAACCTTTGCTACTATAGGATATGAATGGGCTCCAAAGTAAGCTTCCTATCTACTACCTAGAAAGCATCCCAATCAAGAACATGGATCACATCCAGAATATACTGCCTCAAAAAAATAAACATGAAAGACATCATGGATGTGTGATAGGCTAGTTGGCAATGCTAGTCAATAAGCAGGAGGACCAATCCTCTCAAGGATGTCAAATGGTTTGAAAAAACATGGCACCAACTTAAAGGGTTTTCTATAATGGATGGGGCTCTTCCTTGGATGCACTTGCAAAAACACCCTATCACCAACAATAAAGTGATGATCCAACCTATGGGCATCTGCATACTTCTTCTTCCTGTCATAAGCTATAACGAAATGCTCCCTAAAGAAAAAAACCTACTATCCCACATCCTAAAGCATCTCTGGACCCAAAAGAACTTGGTCCTCTAAGTGATTCCAACTAAAAGGGTTACACCATGGTCTACCATACAAGACATGAAAAGGTGACATGCTAAGAGAACTATGATACCTATTATTGTATGCAAACTTAATAAGGTACAAATAATTGTCCCTCTTCACCTGCTTGTCCATAACATATGTGCAAAGAACATCCTCCAAAACCTAATTCACTCTCTTAGTTTGACCATCGATCTCTGGGTGATAAGCCTAACTAAAACTTAGCTGTGTGCCCAAAGCATGATAGAGAGACATCCACCATGTAGAAGTAAATTCTAGGTCTCTATCCAAAATAATCTATCAGGATATCTCATGCAAATGAATAATATCTTCCAAGAAAATATGCACTATAGAACAACTTATGTATAATGCTCTCATGGGTGAAAAATGTGCTACCTTGGACAACTTGTCCACTGTCACCATGATATAGTCATGTCTCCATGATGACACATGCAACCCTATGATAAAATCAATGGATATCATATCCCACTTCCACTTAGGAATGATATGTGGATGCAAAAGACCTGCTGGATGCTAATGCTCTACCTTTACTCTCTTGAACTCAAGACATCTAGCACCAAAATTAGCGACATCGCGTATAGCTATTTTAGATTAACATGCATCTTCTTAACACTAGAATATGCAAAATGTGGTCCATGATGCATTTCCAACAAAACCAAGGTATAAAGATTGCCTGAAACAGGTACATAGATATGCCCAAGTGTTGTAGTAGTCCATTGGACTCAAGAATATAACCTTGAAATCTCTCCTCATGGGTATGTCTAGACTCAATCTCTGCCCTCACCTCCTGATACCAAGTGTCACTAGGTGATGCCTCCAAGATATGGCCTCACAAATCCACTCCTAATGACATCACTGATACCTCATGTCACCTCATATTTAAGGTATCCACGATGATATTCTCCTTCCCTTTAATGTAATTAACATCAAAGTTATACTCATACAAGAACTCCATCTAAAAATGCTATCGT
Source organism: Cupressus sempervirens (assembly GCA_028749045.1). Classification (NCBI taxonomy): domain Eukaryota; kingdom Viridiplantae; phylum Streptophyta; class Pinopsida; order Cupressales; family Cupressaceae; genus Cupressus; species Cupressus sempervirens. Next base: position 20,938,373 of record CM053787.1, on the reverse strand, counting down.
GCATTTAGGTTTGGTTGAGAAAAGATATACTCTAAGCTCCTATGATCACTATGCAACTCAAACCTGTGTCCCAAAAGAAAATGCCTCCAATGGACAAGAGCATGCACTATGGCAATAAGATCCAAATCATGAGTGGGGTAGTTAAGCTCATGGTCCTTGAGTTTCCTAGACTCATATGCAATCACTTGACCATCCTAGATCAACACCACACCCATGCCTTCTAACAAAGCATATGTGCAAACCATTAAATCACCTATAGGATTAGGCACTACAAGGATTGGTGCACTACTCAAACACTCCTTAAGAGTATTAAATGCTACCTTGCACTAGTTTGACCAAAAAAATTTCTTCCCTTTCCACTAAAAAGAAGTGAAGGGATGAGCTACTCATGAGAAATCCTTCATGAAGTGATAGGAGTTGTAGACACCTAAAAATCCTTTAGAAAATAAAGTATTTTTATTTTTTGAAAAAGTCCTGATGACATCATCATTTATTAATTAATTAATTATTTAATTAATTAATTAATTTTTATGCCATTAAATCCCTTTATCTTAATTAAAAATATTTAATTAAGGAATCCCTCCCAAAAATGTTTAAATCTTATTTAAACATTATTTCCTTATTTATTAATTATTTAATTAATAAATTGACCAAAAATCCTAAAATAAATAAAAAATTTATTTTTTTCCCAAAAGTTGGCCAATTTCCTTATGACCAATAACCTCTTCCAAAATCTTCTAATCCTTCTTTAATTTTGATTAAAGGCTAATCCCATCATTTCCTACCCCTAATCCCAACTCAAAATATTTAATTAAAATTAAATATTAATCCTCATGTTTATTAAATAAGTTTTAATAAATATCTCCTCAACCCAAACCCTTGAAATAAATAAAACTTTATTTATTTCCTAAAAATCTAATTTATCCTCATCCTAAGAAGTTCTAGACTCTTCTAGAAAGTCTTCATCCTCATCTTAAGAAGTTCTAGACTCTTCTAGAAAGTCTTTATCCTCATCCTAGGAAATTCTAGACTATTCTAGAAAGTCTTTATCCTCATCCAAAGTCTAGACTCTTCTAGAAGATGTCTTTAAACCTAATCCTAATCCCCTCCTAACCTTGTCACATTCCCTAAACATGAGTTAAAACTTCCTAACCCAAGCCAAAGTTAACAAATATCTCCTCCTTCACCCACCCTCATTAAATGACATCCACTTGCCTATCCCTAAGCTAATCCTAAACCATCCTAATCCATCCTCTAATCATTTGCACAAGCCTAAGCAAGCTTAAAACTTTCCTAATCAAGTCCAAGTCGAATTTGCTCTCATCACCCTCAAAATATCTCAACCATAAAACTTTATGAAGTCCACTAGGTCATAAATGACTCTTACAAGCCCTTTTATTGCTCTTACAAGTCATTATGAGGGTCTTTATGAAGATTTTATCTCTTGAGCCTCCTTTGTTGACTCATCCTTGCCCTTTCCTCCATCCTCTCACCATGTGACATGTGTCACTCCTTGATTGGCTATAAGGAAGCACAATCCATGTGCTCTCCTCTCATGCAATCTGAGCCTTCCATAAGCTTTTTCCCATCCTTGCATCTTAGCCCTCAATCCCTCAAGCCTCTTGCCTATAAATTGGATCCTTCCCCTTTGCAAAATAACACAATCCATGAAGTAAAGTTATAATGCTATTTTGAGATCCAAATCCATACTAAAGCCATCTATCCACACCAAAAATCCACAATCATCCATTGAAGCCTTTGGAAGCATATTGAGCATACATCCTATCTTTTTAGACAAAGCTACTCAACAAGAGAGCTTCTCATTGAGAGAGCCCATTAATGGCTCATATTCTCAATTGAGAGCTCATCTTAGTCTATCTTGAAGTTTATGAATTTTTTTTAGTTTGTAGAAGCTTTATTTAAATTTGGTTTCTATTAGCATACTAACATTGCTCATATACAGGAGTAACCTACCAATCCCATGAAACTATGAACATTTGAGACATTAGTGGGTGCTAGCCAATTCATGATAGCATGAATCTTCTCTAGATCCACTACAATTTTATCACCAGTGATGATATATCCCAAATACTTCACCTTGGACTAGAAGAACCCACATTTACTCAAGTTGACATACAACTAATGGTCTCTCAAGCACTGCAATACCTAACATAAATGGACTTCATTTTCCTCCATAGGCTTTGAATAAATTAATATGCCATCTAGAAATACAATGACACACTAATCAAGGTAAGTGAAAAATACTCCATTCATCAAACTCATAAACACTGATGGTACATTGGTTAACCCAAAGGGTACAATTGTGAACTCATAATGCCCATATCATGTACAAAAAGTTGTTCGATGAATGCTAGCCTCGAAGATATGAAGTTGATGGTATCCTAACTTTAGATCAATATTCAAGAACACTTGTGCTTCCTTCATTTGATCAAACAAGTCATCTATCCTTGGAAAAGTATAATGGTTCTTCATTGTCACTTTATTCAATAGCCAGTGATTGATGCACAAACACAAAGATCAATCCATATTCTTCATGAAGATTATTGGTGCACCTCATGGAAATATACTACAATGAATATGGATCTTGGCTAATAATTCTTCCAACTACAATTTGAGCTCACTCAACCCCTAAGTAGTCATGTGGTAAGGAGCTTGTGAAATTGGCTCCACTCCTAGTACAAGATCAATTGAAAAATCAATGTCACATTATAATGGCATACCTAGAATATCCTTAGAAAACACATCTACATACTCACAAAGGAGTGGGTGATCATCAAATGTCACTGTACAACTCTTGGTTTCCTTGAGATCACTAACAAAAATAAGAAATAACTAATAGCCCTTCTACACACTCCACTGTACCTGATTAGCTGAGATAAATTGAAGTGAGACTAGTCTTGGAACTCCCAAAAGTTCCACCTACCCACCTGTGTCATCAACACACTACACCATATTACAATGACTAATTTATACTCACCTAATGGGTGGCTAACCAATCCATACCTAAAAAAATATCATACAATGCCAGAGGTAGAATGCATAGATCCATTGTGGTGGTGAAGGTTCCCAAATTTAAAGTATAACTCCTAACCAACGAGTTAATAGCCACCTTGGAACTCATGGCTAACTCAACATGCCACCTATCAAACTAACACACTACCACTAGCCCACATCATTGAACAAGAGATGGTGATATGAAAGAATCTAAAGCACCAAAGTCAAATGAAATTGAAGTTGAATTACAATTTAATGTACCTGTAGCCTCAACTATTGTACCTTGATGATCCGCTTGACAATTGTCAACTACCACAAAGACTCTATGTTTCCTACCATCATCTCCTATAGTAGGCTTGGATCTTGCTATGCCCTTACAAGGTCCTAAAGATGGTTTGATGGAACACTCACAAGATTTATGGCCAGGTTGGCTAGAAGAATAACAATTTCCTCCAAAGTTGGAACCTATTCCATGAAAACCTTGGGTAGCACTTGTTGGAAATATAAGAGAAGTAACTGAGAAGGGAGGGGTGAATTAGTTACTACTAAGATAAATCCCACATCCCTTAGATGTTAGTACAAAATACAATCTAAAACTGACTACTGCTAATGCTTGGTAAACACATAAAATGTTATAAATCAGTAATTACTGATTATGCTTAGTAAATGCTTAACATGCAAAATTTAGATGTTAACTATGATTACCCATTACTTTAACTTAGTTGCAAATACATAAAATAAAATAGCATGAACACATTTGACACCAAGATTTAACATGGAAACCCAATTTGGGAAAAACCATCAATCACAAGTAGTTACTATTTTCACTCTTCTAAAGTGAGCCTTGTTAGGAGCCAACCTATTAAAGGTTACAAAACACACTATTAGGTGTGACCCTGCTAAAGGATTTAATCACCCTATTAGGAGTGGCCTTGTTAGTGGTCTTTAGACAATTCAATAGAACTGCCACCTTGTTAGAGGATTTGCAAATAACTGTTAAGCTAACTCTGTTAAGAGATTTAGATCATTACTACAATGGTTAGAGAGTAACAATGAGATGACCTAATTTGAATGCAACTAATTTGATGATTACAAATCTCTATTCTAACTTGTACTTGATCCTTCTTGATCAAATATAGCTTTTCTTCTCCATAAGGATATTCTTCTTATCCTTCAAATTTTCTTCCTTTCTTCATCATTAAATCTTCAATACATTCATCACATCTTCATACTTACACAATTTGAAACCACAACTTGACCTTATACTTATATCTTTCATATTGCAAAGTTAGCTCAAATACTACTTAGAATAATTAATATTCATCACCTCAATCAACTAGAACCAATAGATAAATCATTTAAGCTCAATATGCCAAAACAAGAAAATCCTTTGTTAGCCAACCTAGCTTGGTAGAAACTAACTCAAAAATGATTTCCTATGTTAACCAATAGCTCGATTAACACTATAAACTCATGAAAATCCTTTTGCAACCAAGTGAGCTCAGGTAGCACTAGTTCCATCCAAAATTAATCGAGTGAGGTTAGTTAACACTCATTTTTTGTATACTTTCCTTTGACACTTGATTGAACTCAATAGACATTGCCTTTTGAACTAGGAAACCATAGGATTGCTCAGTAGACATAAAAAACTATCTTCACTGCCTAAGTGAGCTTGGCATATATTGACTGATAATGATATGACATTTGTATACATCAAAGAAAATACAAAATTAATCAATTGTATCAAAAAATCTCCCTCTTTGGTATCGATGGCAACACAACATGTCATAAGACAATAAAATTTTGGATTTATTCTTGAGAACTCCCTTTGTCAGTATGAGATCTTCTTTTAACTGGAATCTTCCTTTGTCTGCAACAACTTCTACCAAGTTCATTTACAAAACTTTCTCCCTCTTACAAAAAACTTCTCCTTCTTTGGAATGAAAAAAATTTCTATGAGATATGAGAGTAAACTTCTCCATCTTTGAAAACACATGCCAAAGACAACTACTTTGTTAATATCAATGTACCTTAAATACTAATTCATTTGCACTATGTCCTTGTAAATTCTACACCAATTGACTAATCTTCAACTTAGCTCTTATTGATGCATCACTAAGCTTTATTTAGTGAACTTCAGATAGGGTGAAGATCCCTAACTTACCTCTTATTTACAAAAACACATCCTTAGGTAATAGCTTGATGAATATTTTAGGAATCTATTCTTTTGTATTTATATATTCCAATCTAACTTCTTTATTCTACACCAACTCTCTTAAGAAATGATATTTCATAGCACTATGCTTTATTTTGGTATGCAACATTGGATTCTTTGATATATTGATTGCGCTGGTGTTATCACAATATATGACTATTGGATCCTTCTCTCTATCTTCATTCCTCCCAATAGTTGTTTGAACTTCTATTGCCACACATTTTTCCTTTGCTATGGATTGAGATGTACAATTTTTCTTCTTGCTTGTCTAAGACCCTAGTCTTTTACCAAGAAAGAATGCTCCACCACCAGTGCTTTTTCTGTCATCAATACTTCTTGCCCAATCAACATCAGTAAATACCTTCAAGTCTAAATTACTTCCAAGTTTATATAGCCATAGTCTTTAGTACCTTATAGATATCTCATGATTCTTTTGATTTCCATCATGTGATTTTCTTTGGGATTTGCTAAGAATCTTGCCACTATTCCAACTGCTAGAGCAATATCAAGCCTTGTATCTATTACATACTAGAATTTTCCAATCATTGATCTATATGTAGTCTGATCTACTTCTTTGGAATTATAATTTTTTGAGAGCTTATGTCTAGTAGACATAGGGGTTCCAACTAGTCTTGAATCTTCCATTCCAAACTTCTTGAGTATCTTCTTGATACAATTAGATTGAGTGATGTAGATACCATTTTTCTTCTACTATATCTACAACCCAACAAAGAATTTTATCTCACCAAACATGGACATCTCAAATTCTTTACTCATTTCTTTTGAAAATTCTTTGCACAAGTCATCATTTCCTATAAATAGAGCATCATCAACAAATATTTCTACCAACACAATCTTCTTGTCTGATCCTTCCTTGATATATAGATTACTATTATCAATTGTTCTTTGAAATCCAATCTATACCAAATAATTATGAAGTCTTTTATACTAAGCTCTGGGAGCTTGCTTGAGACCATATAATGCTTTGTATGACTTTCAAACCATGTCTCTTTTGCTAGGATCTACAAAACCTTTTGGTTGTTCAATGTAGACTTCCTCATCAAGAATTCCATTAAAGAATGTAGATTTAACATCCATTTGGTATACTTTAAATTCTCTATGTGCTATAGATGCTAGTAAAGTTTTAACACCTTCTAATCTTGCTATAGGAGCAAAAGTCTCACTACAATCAATTACTTCTTCTTGAGAATAACCTTTACATACTAGTGTTTCTTTGTTTCTTGAAAATTTTCCATCTTCATTCAACTTATTTTTGAATAACCACTTTGTGCTAATTACATTTTTATCTTTGGGTCTAGGAACAAGGGTTCAATTTTTGTTCTTTTCTATCTATTCTATCTCTTCATTCATTGCTTCAATCCAACTTTCATTATCCAGAGCATCTTTAACATTTCAAAGTTAAAATTTAGCAAGTAAACATGTACCTTTTAATTTTCTTCTTGTCATTATTCCATTAGATTTATCTCCAATGGTCTGATTAGGTGCATGCTACCTTCTGACATATCTTGCTAACATAGGCTCTTTGGGCTTAGAATGAGTTCCACTTTCTTCATTATGAACTTTAGTATCAAGCTTAGGTTCCATTATCTATGACTTGGGTCCATTAGATTTAGTTTGAACTAGCTCATTAGCCTCTGACTATGACTTAGGTTGCACTATTTGCAACTTGATAACCATTGGAGATTTTGAGGACTCAAGAGATGAAGCCTCATTTCTTTTAGATAGATTTGGAAGGGAAAACAAGTTTATTGTAAAAAAATCTTTTGTAATCCTCTAGCTCTTTATTGCTTTCTTCTTCACTCTTTTCTGCAAACTCATCAATTCTAACATGTACACTTTCTATTATTTTATGCGTAAAAAAATTCAAACATTTGTATGCTTTACTTATGTAGGAGTATCCTAGAAATATGCCTTCATTACCTTTAATATCAAATTTTCCTTTTCTAGACTCTTTCAAGATATAATATTTTCTACCAAATACTTTTAAGTAACTTATATTAGCTTTGGAGCCATACTATAGTTGATAAGGAGTTTTGTTTGAGTTTTTCTTCAATTGTACTCTATTCAAGGTATGAACTGTAGTGCTGATAGCTTCCTTCTAGTATTTGAGAGCAACATTCTTTTCAATCATCATGGTTCTTGCACAATCCATGATAGATCTATTTCTTCTTTCAACTATACCATTCTACTATGGTGTACTAGGGACTGATACTTTTCTTTTAATTCCTCTTTCAATGCAAAAATTATTGAATTCATTGGAGATGAATTCACTACCTCCGTTTGATCTTAAACATTTAAACCTCTTTCTAGTTTCTTTTTCTACTCTTTCCAGATACTACTTGAACTTTTGAAAGGCTTCTAATTTTTCTTTTAGATAAATTACAGTAATCATTCTAGAATATTCATCAACAAAAAGAATGAATTTTTTTTCTCTATTGTAACTCTCTATTCCAATAGGTCCACATAGGTCTATATGAATAATTTCTAAGACTTCTTCTGACTGATAGTTTTTTCTTTTGAAACTAGTCTTTCCCATCTTACCAATTTGACAATTCTTGCATAAACCCATATTAAGCTTCTTCAAACTAGGAATACCTCTTACTCTTCTATGTTTTCTTATCTTAACCAAATTATTAAAGTTTACATGACATAGCATTTTATGCCACAACTAGCTTTCTTCTGCTTGAGCAATAAAACATGAACAATCACTAAGATCAAGACAAATTAGATTACCTTTTGTTTGCTTGCCAGATCCAACTAGATTTCCTTTTTCATCCAATAGTTTGGCCTGCCCATTCATGAGTTGTACCTTGAATATGTTATTCAACTATGCCACACTCAGTAGATTATGCTTTAGTCCTTCAACCCAATAAGCATTGTTACATACAAGTTCTTTAGTCAATGAAATACATCCTTTTCCTTTTATGTTACAAGGTTCATTATTTCCAAATCTCACACCACCTCCATGATAATATTCCAAGTGCTCAAATTTTGTTTTGTCTCTAGTCATATGATGTGAATAGCCACTATCAATAATCCATATATCAGTTTTGCTAGCATGAGAGATAAGTTCCATCTTATCTCTTTCATCATTAGATTCATCTCTCACAACAATATATACCATTTCATCTTTACTGTTATTAGAATCTTTAGCTATAAAACAAGATTTCTTACCTTTATCCTTGTAGTTCTTGTAGTTCTTGGAATCCTTCTTGCCTTTGTACTTAATGCTTTTCTTTTCATCTTTAATTTCCTTCTTTGGACACCTTGCAACAATGTGACCAACTTCTTCATAGGAAAAGTAGATCAGAGGAACTTTACCTTTGTATTTTCCTCCACCTTTGGAATACTTCCTTGGAAGTAAGGTTTCAACAACTTCAAGATCACTGTTTGAACTTTCTTCTAATTTTTCTTCCTCACTTCCTAATTGACTAGACTTTAATTTCTTACCCTTTTTTTGAGTGAGAATTTAGCTTTAAAAGTAGATTCAATGGCCTTTGAACTATGAACATAGTTATCAAATTTGTCTAACTCAAAAGGTGTCAATATTCCAACTAAAGCATCCAAAGATATTTTATTATTTGGATCACATCACATTTCTTGAATAGAAAATACTATAATTGCATAAATAGGAAGAAGAGTTCTAAGTACCTTGCTTACAACTATTTTTTCTTCTATGTCTCCTTTAGACGATTTGATTGCACTTATGCTTGCTTTGATCCTTTCCACATATTTTGCAATGTTCTCATCTTCTCTCATTTTCATTTGATTAAAATGACCTCTAAGACCTTCAGCCTTAGCCCTTCTTACATTGTCATCTCCTCCATATATGTCTTTTAGTTTGATCCACATCTTATGAGCTATGTTTTAGTGTTTGACTTCATCAAATTTAGCATAACTAAGAGTAGATGCAATATTAATCATCATGATATTATGATTCTTTTTTTTAGAAATATCTTCAATAGATAATGTTCCAGTGGAGTCTTGTATTGAGTATCAAGATATTTGCATCCTAAATCACTGATCTTAGGGATCTCTCTTCTGTAAGACATCTTGAACTTTAGCTTAGGTTCTTGAAACCTTCTTTGTAAGCACCAAAGGCTCTGATACCAATTGTTGGAAATATAAGAGGATTAACTGAGAGGGGAGGGGTGAATCAATTACTACTAAAATAAATCCTAGATTAGTACAAAATACAATTTAAAAATGGACTACTACTAATGCTTGGTAAAAACATAAAATTTTGTAACTCAACAATTACTGATTATGCTCGATAAATGCTTAATATGCAAACTTTAGATGTTAACTTTGATTACCCATTACTTTAAATTAGTTGCAAACACATAAAAGAAAATAGCATGAACACATTTGACACCAAGATTTAACATGGAAACCCAATTTGGGAAAAATCACCAATTGCAACTAGTTACTATTTTCACTCTTCTAAAGTGAGCTCTATTGGGATTCAAAATTGAAGCTCCAATTTTGAGTACCATTTAAAATTTAAGCCCTTTAAGCCCTTTTTGATGCATGTGTACTTGGCTATCCATTTGAGGCCCATGAGGTGTTTAATGTTTCTAGCACCATACATTCAGTACATCTATACATTCCATGATGATAAATTTCCATTTCAAGCCATCCCATGAAGTCTTGTTTTGAGCAATTGTCAAACTTGCATTTTTGCTTAATTGTTAAACAGTGGTAGGAGGCTATGTTTGTATTTGAATATCTTGCACCCAATAATGTTTCATGACTTGCCACTTTGAAAGTGTCTAGTGTCAATACTAGAGAACCTATTTTTTACATTTTGAGTCATTTCAAATCTATTTGACTAGGTATTGAATCCCTTAAAGGTTGTCATTTATTGTTGTCATGTTGATGCGAATTATTTTGAATTCTAGGAAGCCCTATTTGACTTGTTATAACTTTGACCCAATTGACTAAAATGATGAAATTCATTTTGTGTTGCATTGTGGAGGTTAGAGACTTGCTATGTTTTAGTTTTGAGCTTATGAAAAATTCATTTTATTAGTTTTCAAATGTGATTCCAAACACGACTTGTAACTTTTTACTGGTGTCAAGAAGTGTAGATTTGTCAAAACACTTGTTCATGATGTTGTATCTTTGAATCCATTATAGGTGAGATTGAATGGATTATACCACTGTGTTCTCCTCTAAAAATACTTTAATTGATGAATCTATTTGCAAACTTTTCCAAGTCCATTTCATTTGCAAAAATCACTTTTTTGTCAGTGTTTCCATTCTGCAAATTTTGAGTAGCTCACTTTGACTACTCACAATTTGTGTCCTATTATTTTTCATGAGCCCAAATCATAGATTCAAACTCTCTTCATGACAGTAAACAAACACCCCATTTTTTATTCTCTGAAGTGTCAATTTTCCCTATTTTCAAAGCCAAATCCATATGCAATTTTTTGCTCTCACATGTTTTCTTGTAGATAGTTCTAAGATGCAACTTCAACGGTCAATATATTTTGATTGAGAATTCATCATGAGACAAGATTTGGTGGGGTAAAAGTGTGAAAAATAGAGAATTAGTGTTTTTGATTTCAGAGCCTGGTCAATTGTTTGGGTCAATTTTCAAAGGCAGTTAAATGACCACCTAACACTATGTCAAAAAATTGTAGAATGATGTCAAATGACTTTTTAAAATTGTTTCCAATGGTTGAATTTGTTTCAAATTAATATCAGATGATGAATGGATCAATTTAAATAATTAGGTGTTTGAAAATAAATTTTTCTTTTAGCTAGACCTACTTTGGGGCCCAACTAAATTCATCAGGTTTATGACATTTGTGAGGATTAAGGATGTTTTAAAACAAATGATTATAATGAAATCAACTTTATAAGGTCTTGATGAATGCATATTGTCATGTAGAGTCAAATGGATATGTGGGGGATATGATGAAGATGTTGAATACTAAATATCTCCGAGTCTTTCCTCGTCTAAAGGTGATGAATATGAAGATAACGACATCCAAGTGTTCAAGGATTGGTATAAGAATGTTTATAGGGGTTCATTAAAGATACAAAAGTAGTTAGATTTAGTATATGATGCTACCAAAGGGTGATGCTTTCAAGAGTTTCTTACACTATTTTAAGGAGCATTAAGAGTGCAATCAAATGTCTTCTATTTCAACATGCATTGAGTTTGTTTAAATAGAAGTGACAAAAGCCTATGGGTTTGTCTAGAGGGCTCATTGTTGCATTTTTGCACAAAAGTTGCATTATGCAACATTGACAACTTTGACAACTTTTAGCAAACGTTGTCAAATGTCTTCAAACTCTACCAAACTCTAATAATAGTATCTACCTAGAAATTTAGGAAGGTTTTTATCATAAAATAACCTTTATTCAACCTTATAAACTACTTTATCCAATTTCTACCTAGAAATTTCCCATAAAATGACTAAGATAGACAATTAGGTTTATAACATACCTAATATTTAATTGCTTACAACCTGAACATTATTTCTAGCATTGAATTCTAGATCCAACTACTACCTTAACCCTTTGAATTTGATCCCATAGATGTGCTTGCAATGGATGGAATTAAGGGTGCTCCTGCACCACTATTTTTCAACACATTGGAGGTCAAAATTTTGACACTTAAACATTGAAAGTCAACATCACTAGAATTGCATCAAATGTTTGATGCACTCCACAGCTATTGATGTATTGATGGAAAGATTTGTCAAAAATCATCCCCATCTATGTCACATGCCGATGCTAGAAAACTAATTCAAAATGTCAAACTATCAACACCAACCAAAGATGATTTGATAGGTATGTTATACCATCGACAACAAACCTGTCAAATTATCGACACTAACTAGAGATGGTAGTTCGATTCACAATAGGTGTGTGATAATCATGCCCAAGGCCTTACTTAGGAATACCTTATTCAATCTAAGGATTAATTCTCCCACCATGAGGTGCATTTAATTTGTCAATCCACGGATGTATACTTGAAATGGTCAACACAATATGTAAACTAGATTCCTTGAAGAGTCACTATGCTTATGCTGTAGGAAAATAAAAAGCATATAAAGAACCTACACTAGTGCTACAATAAAGTAACACACTTAAATCCTTAGTAAAATGAATGCTAGAAATACAACTCTATGCTATTGAAACATTCACAAAGTATGATACTACAGGAAGGAATTATAACTTCAATCTGAAATACTAGAAGAAAATCTACACTACTTCTAATCTAATCGACCTCCCAAGTGGGCCCCCTTGGTTAGCTTCTACTAATCTACTAACACACAATGTAAACCAAGAATTACTTCATTATAATTCAAAGACTCCTTACATAGGAACACAACATAAAACTGTAGATAACCCACTATAAAAGTCAACAATGTTTTTCCATAAACTTTTCAACCTTTAAAACTATTGATCCAATCCCTATAAATAGATGATCGACACTCATTATAAAATAGAATAGAAAAGAAACTGACTAAAGATCCACTAGAGAATAAGAGGGAAATATAGTAGCTCGCAAAATGAGTAATAAAGTTTGGGTGACCAATTCAACACAATACTAAATATAGAGGGAATATAGAAACACTTCATCCCTACATTCTTGGAATAATAAATCCTCCTTTGTAGTAGCCATGTCTTCTGGTGCCATAATGATTCCTCCACCACAGCTGGGCCTTGATGCTCCTTCTTGAATGTTGTCAAGCACTCTCTAGCTTCTTCCTTTCCTAGCAAGTTAGTTTGCAATACAAAAATATTTATGCATACATGAATAATAAATTTTAATCCAAATATTAGAACACACATTCCAATGGTTATATGAAATACTGCATTATATGTATAATTTTGGCAAAATATGACATAACTATCTACCCATGGTTTAACGGTTCTATATAGACTTCATCTTCAGTTCAAAAATTTATAAGTTCAAAAATGTCCTAGTAGTATTAAAAATAAAGTATTAAAATTAATATAAAATAGAGGTAATAATTGGTCTCATCATTTGCCCCTTGGTAAGTTTAATACTTCTCCTCAAGTATTGCATCTTCTAGTCATTGATTGAAAGTCTCCAACCTCAGTCCTACCGCACCTATTACTCCTGAAAGTGTAGTAGAATCCTCTTGTTCTTTCCCAGACTTCTCACCTATGATATATGGGCCAAAGGAGCATTGGTGGCTGCATTGTTTATGGACACCAAAGTTTTAGTCTAATTTTCCTTCCCAATTGCATGTATTTTGGTGCACGGAGAAGGGCTACCTCTAGGTTGATGGAGCTATATGGTTCTAACCTTTTGACTCCCTTAGGTAGTCTACTCCATCTGCTTTTGACACTAGTCATGGCTCTTTGAAATAAAAATTAAGGCATACCATCATACTCTGCATACACTTTTTTTCTGGTCTCAAAGATTTATTTTCTTATTTCCTTGTTAACATCCCCATATGTTAGCCTAAACTAATCTGTAAGGATTTTTGCTGGTGTATAACTTTCTACTCTTAATGGTAGGGGTGCTATTGTCTCCTAATCTTTGTAATTGTTCAGTTGTATAGCATAGTTGGCCTCATTATATATCCAAGACATTAAGGCCCTAAGGTGTATATCCCTTATATAAAGTAGAGGGTTCCATTGAGTTTCTATAGGGATAATTAAGTTATGCACATATAATTCATAGAGTAAATTTTATTGCCATGATGGAAGGGTCTAGTACAAACCATAGAATTCCTGAGCTAACCTAAATTCTGTATCTATATCTCTAAGGGTCATTATCAACTAGAATAAGAGGAATTGTCCTTTCAAATAGATGGATTTTAGGTGTCGGTCTACAAGTAATTATTTGGTCAGCCAGCTTAAGGGAATGATATATCTTTTGCTTCTATTTTGCCAATTGCTCTTTTAATTCTACAATTTTTTCACCTTGTTCTATTTTTGATAAGAAAAACAAGTTTTGAATGGAGCCTAAAACCCTTTACGAATCAAGAAATTTTCAATAAAGCCCTAACCAAACAAAACATCAAACCTAAGGTGAAATAGGTCACTGTACAAGACACAATGACTAGGGTGGCATCACAAATAACACAATACTCTTTAGCCACACAAAAAAGTTTTGAGTAGGCACCTGAAACCCCAAATAGGTTTTAAAGGGAACCTAAAACCCTAAATGAAACAACCATTGAAGGTGAAATGAGTCACCAAACAAAAGGTGACCTATGTGGCAACACAAATAAAACAAAACACTACAACCACAAAATAGGTTTTGACCAGGATCTTGAAAGCCCTTGATGAGAAACACTACAAAGAACTAAAGGCAAAAAGATAGTATAGAGACAATAGGCCAAAAGATAGGGATCAAAATTTTCCTTTAGAACCCTTCTTATTAGACCATAGTGACATATTAAAAGTGGGATTGGATGGCTTGACCTTTTTTTCCTTTTATTGTAGTCCATCCATCCTCCACCAAACTAGTAGCTTTTTGCCACTTAAAATTAGCTCCTTCATAGCTAGTTCCAAAAACCCTTGAAGCTAGGGAGAAGGCCACAAAAGAGGAAGTGATAGTAGAAACATCACCCATAAAAGTAACCATAGGAGGAACCACCTTGAAAACACCAAAAACTAGAGCAATAGAATCAAATGGACCAACAACCACCACTACTAACTCTAGATCCACAAACAAGATAGGAGTGGATGGAAAAATAGAGGCACCAGTAGAGTCCATGCCAGAAACTAGGACAAAAAAATCTAGAGATGCATGAGATACCATCATAGAAGGAGCCAAAGGAGGGGCTAGACTAAAGAAGATAGCAACAAAATCCACACGAAAAGTTGGGATAGTAGAATCAAGAGATGGACCAACTACCACTATAGAAGGGGCCAGAAGAGGATTCTTCCCTGGAGAAGATAGTTTTTGAGAAATAGTAGTAGAATCCACCACTAAAGTTTCTTTTAGAGAGTCATTATTCCCATAGAAGGGACCTTTTGGAACATGTAGTGGTCTTCCAAGAACCCCTTCCACCAAGAAGGGGATATTTTCGGTCTAGATTAACTGGAAGAGCACCTAGCAACTAGGTGACCAGTCAAGTGGCAATTCTTGCAATAGAAGAGGATGCCCTCATAGTCTAGAAGAATATTATAAGAACCAAGAGGAGAGTCCAAAAAAATCATTTCTAGGAGTCCCTTAGAAATGTTGATCTTGACTAGCACACGAACATATGTCATCTGAAACACTTTGGAAGCAGCCCTATCAGACATCACAAAGTCTTTAAGGGTATTCACCACCTCCCTTAGGACAAATCATCACTAAAGATGAAGGGGGATATTCAAAAGCCTTACCCATAGAGGGAACTTATTAAAAGTTTTTGTCAATAGGTTGAAATCCTTGTGCCAAATTTTAGACATCAAGGGAAACTTCTCATCCTAAGAAAACTTGTTGCTAAAAATAACATTTCTTTCTTCAACAGTATCAAATTTCACAACAAAAAACCCCTTTCCAAAGGGTAAATATTTATAGTCTTTGAGATGAAGGGCTCCCAAATATGGGAAATCCATGCATGCAAATCTGAAAGAGAAGGCTAGAAACCCTTAAAGTGAAAGATAGAAATAGTGTCCTCAAATTCTACCATATTGATAGAGATCTTATCAACTATGGTAGAATTTAAAACAAGCCTTTTTTGGGTTACATATCGCAATTGACATAGTGTCACAGAGCCTTGAACACACAGTATCACCTTGTTCTATTATTAACTACTTCATTTTTTTTTCTCTTCTTCCCATAGGGTTGTTGTTAACACATGTTTATTATATAATTGAAAGAGAAGCATTTGTAAGGTAATTGGGCCACTTCCCTTATCCTAGTTATTTTTCTTCCTCTGTTCCCTCCATGACCATTCCAAAAAGCTTGTGAACCATGTTTCCTTTTGGGAAACTAGGGTAGTGTTTAAACAAGCTAGCTAGTGAATTATTGTGTTTTCTTCTTTTTCATAGCTTGGGTTATCCTATTGGCTTGCTTGGGAATCATTTTGGAATTCATTCATCTTAGCCTTACATTTCTCATCAGGATTTTGAGAAATGTTTGGATATTTAGGTTGAATGGAGGAATCATCTAGGATAACTTGTACTAGAGGTTCTTCATCAGATTATTTAGGTGAAGTGGACTGGGTTTCTATAGGAACTTTGGGAATTTGTCCTCTCATTCTAGGGCTTCTCCTTACATGGATTTCTTCAATCACCATAGCCCTTTTCTTGTTAAGCCTATTCAATGTCTCTACTGTAGGAGTAGCTACTATAGGAACCAACTTTATTTTCTTCCATTTTGAGACTATAAGGTTTCATTTTTTTGCTGCAAGAAAGGAAGTTTCTTCTTGTAACTTCTATTTTCTTTTTTCTTGGGAAAACGTAGGTACATTTCTCATTTGAGGGGGAAAAGGTACATTTTCTTTCACATTTTTGATTTCCATGCCTTGGGTACCTTGCTCAATAGACGTGTCAATGGGGACTGCATCATCTTGGCTGGACTACACATTAGGGGCAATCTGAGGCTGTAGGGTTTTGTGCTAAACAAATTCTGCCCATGACATAGGAGAGAGATCCCTAAATTTAATTAGGGCATGGTGAGTAACAAAATTTTCATTTCCTTTTTGGGTTTCCTTAGCACTAATGCATAACATATTGAACAAGAAATTAGGGATATTTACTAGAAAATTATGCCTTTCATAATAGAGTAACTTAAAATTATGTGGGTGAAAATTATAACATCTTCTTTCATAGGTAAAATGCATGGCCAACTCATTGTACGATGGAGGAATAAACATTCTTTTGCATCCTTATTTTGTAGTCTCCAATAGAGGGTCACCTGGTAGGGAAAACTAGGACCTAACTAATCTGGCATCATTTGCATTGGGGTAGTGTTCCCCTCCTGTTGACAACCTAGTTACTTCCACTATTCATTCCTCAATGGAAATGATTATTAATCCCCATACTATTGCTTCACCTTCCTCAAATGTATTTGTAAATTTAGTAGCTGCTTCCTCATCAAACTTAGTTAATTTCAAGAAATATACTAGCCAACCACATGCATTGAATCTTCTTACTACTTCTACATCAGAAAGTAAAACACTATGTTCTACTAGATCACATCGCTGCAACTGATCTCTCATTTGTGCTTACTAATCTCAACTTTTTCTCTATTTTCAAAAATTACCTTCTTCCCTATTGTGAATTTCAGACTTCTTCTTTATAAAACCACAAATGCTTTTCACATTATTTTCTGTGAATTTCTGTCATGAACAATAATGATGTAGTTTTAACATAATGAATCATAGATATGTGAGAATTAATTATAAATTTAATTTGAGTCACATCTAATTTAATTTAGGTCACATCTTAGTCTAACAACGAAGGATTATTCAGGAATAAAGGTACAACACTTGACACTGGCATTCTATGGAAACTAGATTTTAGTCAAACAAAGAGAGACTATAGATTTGAGGATCTTTAATGAATAAATAGAAATCTCCTTGGGAATTAGTAACCGTCCCTGCCCCCTATGAAACATGGACAAGTGTCCACACTTTTCATACTTGGTAGGAGGTATAGAACTAGCATAATACTGTAATAATATATTTAATGTAGTTGTAGATATAACCAAGTAAATCTATGCACTAAAAATGAATAAAATTTGAAAAGCTTATACCTGTCAATTTGATTATTACACATGCTAGATGAAGGTGGCAAGAGTGGAAGAATGATAGCAATAACATACATCAACAAACTCATCATATTATTGAAAGCATAGAAAAATGATGATGTGGAAGGCTGGTGGCTGGTAGAGAAAGAAATGAAGTGAGTTGAAAAAGAAGAATTTAGAAAGTGAATGGAGAATTAAACTTTATATAAACATAAAGTTTTTATTATGGGCATTCTCAAAGGAATTCTTATTGAAGAGCTACAGGAGGAAGGTTGGCACCCTCTACTATAGGAAGTGTTACCTATTGTTCATTTGAAACTGGATGTTGAAATTGCTATAGGAAGTCTTCTTTCATTTGGGGTTGGTGATACAACTTTAGCCAATGTCTATTTAGTAATAACTTCAAATGTACTAGATCAATTGTGGTTAAAAAAACTACTCCATTTGAAAATACATGGATTATTTCATAGGGACCCATCCATCATGTCTATAGCTTGCCTGGTATGTCTTTGAATCTGGAATCATAAAGTAATGTCCAATCTCCAATTTGAAATTGCTTACTCTTAATGTGGGAGTCATGCCATTGTTTCCTTTCCTTTTGTATGATTTTTGTGTATTCCAAAGTAGACTTTCTCATTTCATGCATAGAATTAAGATGCAGTAAGTGCTTTGTGTGTGATATAGGAAGATTAATGTTTAACTCCAGTGTTGATCTTAAAGTTTTGTGTTCAAATTCAATGGGTAGCATTGCTGATTTTTCATATAATAGTTTGAATGGTGTGAACCCTATGCTGGTCTTCTATGTTGTTTGATATGCCCATACAACTTCTAGTAGTTTTTTGCTCCAATCTGTATAGAGTAAATGAACTATCTTTGTTAAGATGACTTCTATCTCCTAATTTGTAATTTCTACTTGTCCATTAGTTTAAGGATGATAGGGGTTTGATTTCCAATGTTTGATATTATATTCCTTCATGATTTTTGTGATTATATTGGAAGTGAATTGGGCACCTTGGTTAGTAACAAGTTCTCTAGGTACACCATATCTAGTAAATATTTCTTCATACAAAAATATGACAACTTTTTGGTCACTGGCATGTTTCATGGCTTTGACTTCAACCCATTTTGTCAAGTAGTTAGTGTATAGAATGATGTATGGTTTCCCATTGGATGGAGTATCTATTAGACCAATAAAGTCCATGCCCCATTTGTCAAATGATGTTAACACCATCTATGGATTGAGAGGCATTTCATCTAATCTTGTTGGTTGGCCCATCCTCTGACATTTATCACACTTTTGTATATAATTGGTAACATCTTTATGAAGTGTAGGCCAATAGTAACCAGTTGTTAAAATCTTCAACATTTTTCTTATTGCTGCAAAGTCCCTTCCACTTGGTTCATTATGATATGCATGTAGAATGTCATATGTCTAATCTTCTCACACACATATTTGTATAACTTGATCAGGTCTAGTGTAAAATAGTGTGTTATCAATCCAAGAGAAATGAAAGCTTTTCCCTACAAGCAACCTCTTATCCTTGTAAGAGAAATGTGTAGGCATTTTGTTAGATGTAATGTAATTAGCTATGTCTACATACCATGGGGTTTGGACAGTAATATGAAATAAATGCTCATCTTGAAATGTATCATCTATCAAAATAGTATCTTCATCATGGTGGATTCTAGATGGATAATCAACCATCAATTCTAAGGTTTGTCAATGATTGTGATATCAAATTCTTACAAAAGAAGTAGCCATCTTGCTAACCTTCATGTAATGCTAGGTTTGTTCATGAGATACTTAATTGCTTCATGGTTAGCATAAAAAATATGGGATAACTAGTTACATAATGCTAGATTTTTTTTAGAGCATAAACTATTGCTAATAGTTCTTTTTCAATGACTATATAGTTTAACACTGGTCCATGAAGGCTCTTACTAGTATAGTAGATTTCATTTTCAAAGTGTTGATATTTTTTCCCTAGGACTACACCTATGGCATAGTTAGAAGAATATGTATGTATTTGAAAAGGAAAAGTCCAATCAAGACCTCTAAGAGTAGGTGCAGGTGTCAACAGTGACTTGAGCTACTAGAAGGAGTCATCACATTCCTTTGTCCAGGAAAATTTAGCCTCTTTGGTAAGAACAGTATATAAAGGACTAGTTATCTGACTAATTTTTTTGATAAACCTCCTATAATAGCCAACATGTCCTTGGAAAGATTTGGCTTCTTTTTGCTTTGTGGGAATAGGGAGTGTGAGAATTACCTCTATTTTTGCAAGGTCTACCTAGATTCTAGCTTCAAAGATAAAATGTCCCAAGACCACACCTTCCTACATCATCAAAAATCATTTCTTACTATTGAGAGATAGGTTGTGTTCTTCACATTGGATTAGTACTTTATCCAAGTTCCTCAGGGCTTCCCCAAATGTGACACCAAATGTAGTAAAGTTGTCCATGTATATCTCCATGTAATCATATGATATGTTAGCAAAGATACTAATTAGAACTCTCTAAAAAGTAGCAGGTGTATTGCATAAGCCAAATGGTAATAAAAAATAGGCATAAGTACCCCATAGACATGTAAATGTGGTCTTCTCTTGATCTTCTACAAAAATACTTATCTAATTGTAACCATTGTATCCATCCAAATATGAGAAGTATTTCTTTCTATCCAAAGTATCCAAAACTTGGTCAATAAATGGAAAAGGAAAATGGTCCTTCTTTATGGCATTATTTAACTCTCTCTAATCTACACATATCTACCACTTAGCTCCTTTCTTAGGTACAATAACTAATGGTGACACTCATTTTCTATCAAATATTGGATAGATGAATCCAAAATTCAACAACTTTTGCAACTCACCCTTAACTATCTCATTCAATGATGAATTTATTCTCCTCTGAGGCTGACAGAGTGACAAGATTCCATCATTGATATAGATCATTGAAAAAGTATTAAAATTAATACAAAATAGAGGCAGTAAATGGCCTTATTAGATCATTCTATGAGTTTTTCATACCATCAATGGAAAACCACATTAAAATTTCAATCACAACTTGAGTTTTCAAAAAATAAATAAATAAATTCTAATTGTATATAAGGATAACAATAGGCTAACAAAAATGATCATAAAAAGCTCAAAATGATTGATTTGGTTGGAATCAACACAATAAAATAACTTGGATTTTTACATGCAAGGACTAAGAGAAGATAACTTGATGATTTTATGGATTCTTCTTACAATATTGCAAAAATTGTCAATTATAATGAAGATGAAGTCCTATCATTACATCTTTAACTATGTTTTTCAACATAAAAATATCTTAGTTAGAAGAGTAGAGAAGATTGTGCTTTGACAAATAACCTCTTAAAGAATAGAGTACATAAGTTTCTAAAGTCCTCAACAAAGTCCATGAGAATAAAGAAGTTTCTATAGCCTTGGAGACCTTGTGTGGCCAAGAATATCACATGTTAGGATTGTATATGCAGAGAGTGTGGATTAATTCTTCTTGCCAATGTATATATTTTCAACCCCAATCTTAAAGATCCTTGGAAGATCAGAATATTATAGAATAAATAGGATCACATTCATTAATCTAGCTCACTGCTCAACATTTTGCACATGTTTTCTACTTTCTAGTCTAAAGATTTTTGTAGTCCTAGTTGAGGAACATGGTCATTGCCTAGATCTCTATAGCCCACAATTGGTCTTATCCTTTATGCCACCTATGGGTTTTGACTAGTGACATTGACATGGACTGGGCTATCCAAAAATTATATGCATTTTTTAGAAAATCCTATATCCCTAGTCTGTCACACAATCTTTGACTATGTCAAGTAACAACTTTGAACTAGGAATAGTTGTTATTGTTGCAAGTTCTGGTATAGATTTCAAGGAATCCCTAGCTGTAATTGAACTTTAATTGAGGTTCTAATTTTACTTTTATTTGTACATGTAATACTTGCTTTTAGAAGATGTTGGTTTGGAGAAGCTACTACCAAGTTTGAAAATATTTGACATCGGTTGTGATTGCAAGAGATGCTTTTGGGACTGATATGTATACAACACTACTGGTGTTTATTTTGTTAAAATTGTTTCATACTTGTTACTTAGATAGTGCATTTCTTGCCATGAGGCTAAAAATGGATGTCTTTAATAATTTAAATTTATTATGTTGACAACATTGTTGGTCTTGATTTCAAATCATGATTTATCTATTTTGGGCTTAAGGACTAGTACACCATCCTAGAACACTCATCTTTTAACATTCATTAAAAGTAGCACATAAACACATAACATTCAATAACATGTGAAATAAGGTATTTAAATGTGTGTCAACCAATTGTGATTTAAGTTTGGATCACCTACCTAATAAATACATGGTTAAGTGCTACCTAACTATATCCAATGCTACCTAACTATGTCCAAGGCATCTACACATTGGAGGCATACTCTGCAAACCAGGCTACCTACATACCCATATACATGAGATCAAGACCCTTGAGCTACTCACTTTAACGAATATGTAGTTCTAGTTTTTTATTGTTTTGATGTAGTTGTATTTCTATAACCACTGACAATCTTTACTCACCTAATACAACTCTTTGCCATCATACACCCACTCAGGAAAATTAGGTAGTTTTCTATAATTACAATCCTGTAATACCCTAGTGTAACCTTTGTATTTGAGTTTATAGTTAATGTAAGGTTAACCTAAATACACTACTACATTTAACCTTATTTTTCTACCAAAAATTTTGACCATTAACTAAATAAGTTTAGGTTGGTCGGAATGTTAAAGGAAAAAAAAATATTTTTTACATGTAAGCCCTGTGTTGGTCGAAATTTTGACCAACATGAGGCTTATACATTAAAAAAAAAGAAAGAAAGATTTCTCA
This sequence comes from Cupressus sempervirens, assembly GCA_028749045.1. Classification (NCBI taxonomy): domain Eukaryota; kingdom Viridiplantae; phylum Streptophyta; class Pinopsida; order Cupressales; family Cupressaceae; genus Cupressus; species Cupressus sempervirens. The sequence goes on along the minus strand of CM053787.1, from coordinate 20,915,531 downwards.
CTTTGTCTTTTGCGCACATGGGTTTTTTGTGTTTTCACAAGGGTTTTGAAGAGAATGTGACTAGATACTATTAGTGTACGATACTAGACTTATCAAATTTGGGAAAACAATACAAATTTTGTTGTGTTTTGTAGAGTTTCCTTTGTTTGTGTGCATTGTACTGCCAGATGTTGTTTCATGTTATGATAAGTCTATGAACTTATGCATGTGAGATGATCTCTTTGCTTCTAAAATTACACAAACTTTAGGGAAATCCCAAACACACTAGTAGAAGCAGATCCTATAGACATAAAGGTAAAAGCTGTTAGATTGTGGTGACTGATCAGGAAAGTACTGTACATACTTCATAAATAGTGGGGTTTGGGGCATCGGCCCGAAAATTTTTTTTTTTGGAAGTAGCCGACATCGACATGGTAGCCGACATATTATGGCCGACATATGGCCGACATGATATAACCCTAAAGCGGTTTAATACTTGTATAAAAAGGGCTTAGGGTTGGGTATTTTTATATATGGTGATACGAAATTGGTTCTTGCGGCGGTATTGAGCTGTAAGGGATTACGGATTGTAATCAGGTTGTAATCACTGGATTGTAATAAGATCGGACTTGCTGTTTGGTGGACGTAGCCCAGGGATTGGGTGAACCACATTAAATCTTGGTGCCTTGTGTTCATTTCTGTGTGTTCTATTATTTTCTGTTATTGGTTATATTTGCATGTAGTTTTTATTTCTGTCCGTGGTTTATCCTAACAAAAGCAACCAACTCAACTTTAGCTTAGCTTAGGGTTTTCTTCAACATATAAGAAAAATAGGAAATTTTAAGTACAAAGTGATAACAGTTTGTTGAATTTGAGATATTTAGCCTTTGTTTGAGTTGAATTTGGTAGAAATCCTACTATATCCTGAAAACATATCAACCTTCTTTGATTTATTATTAAATTCCACTCTATCATAATTATGTGATTTAAACCAAAGCATTCTTTTTAAATTTTTTTTGTAAAGAATCTCAAATAGCTATTTCAAAGGACTCCAAACTCTCTGAAAGAATTGAGGTTTATAATATGTAGTTATTCGAGCTCCTTAAGTGAAGTACATTATTTAAATGCTTTTGTACCTATTTTTGTATATGTGTTTTTGTTGATAAATAGTATAGGAATACAACTAAAAACATCTAAAAATGTTTCAAATTATACAACCTTTTTCTGATTACATTCCATTCTAGTCTATTAATGGCTCCTATAATTGTACGATAATTTTCTAATAAAAAACCTTTTTCTTTCTAACCCTCTCTTCTTTGATCTTATTAAATCATAAACTTGCAGAGATAAGGTTCAACTATTTTTTAAAATTAGTGTGCTTTCTAATCTCTTTTTTTTCTAAAATTTAAAATTTAAATGTACTCTATTTTACTTTTAATTTTATTGAACTTTTATGCTCTTTCCAGGTGATGTAGACTAGAAATGGTTCAATTTGCCCAAATATTTTCTTGAATTCTCCTATTTCTTTGCTATATTTGTAGGAACAATGTATTGCCTTAAAAATGTTTTAGCAAATCTTTGAAATTGTGAGATTGTCTTTTACTAACATTTGGTACAATTTTCTTAGAGATACGAAAAAGTAAAATCAATGGGTTTTCTATATTTTTCACATGGTTTTTGCAGAGTTGGAGGTCGTCAATATATAATTTCAGCTACAATAGGGTAGCTACAACCACTAGATTTAATGGAAGAGAATGCTAATCAAGTACTCACCAAGGCAAAATCAAAGACTGTAGGTTATTTCTTTTTCCTTTTTTCTTTGTTTCCCCATTTTAGGGTTTATTTTATGTAGAGGGTTTTGGATTTGTAAAATTGTTTTAACCATTCATAAGTTTTTCAGGTGTGGTAGAGCTTGTAGAGTTGGATGGGCCATTTGTGAAGCTCCATCTAAAGGGCCACTTTTGGTACAAAAGATCCATAGTGTGTGAGGCCTCGCCCCAACCCTTCGTAGCATAGTGATACTTTATTATTTTGGTACTCATGACTTGATATGTTGAGACACTATCAGATATATTGAACATATTATGTTATGTCATTTCATGTTGTGTGATGTTTTACTTTCAGATATTTGATTTTGTCATTTAATGCTTTATGAATATGTATACTAAAGTAAGTGAATGTAGAATTAACACTTTGATTATGCAATTTTAATGATTGAGAATATGAGTAGAACAAGATAAACAATTGAATTATTTGAAAGATGAACGTTTTAATTTATGAGATTTCCCTGATATGATATATACATATGTGCATGTGATTTTCTTGAGCTACTGATGGGTGCAATGAGTGTGCAGGATATTTTAGTTGAGAAACCTAACGGAGAAACAAAATTGAACCCTATGTGCCATTTGTGGAAACCCCATCGTTCATATTTTATTTGTATCGTGAGATGTATGAATGTATCATTCTATAATCAGTAAATGTTAATGTGTTGTAATGGTGTTTTTTTAGTGTCGCTTGACACTTGTGGATTGTTTATGCATTCCAACATAATAGTTAGGGTTAACTGACTAACCTAGAGATCTAAGTTGGACTAGGTTAGTGACCTTTTGCTGATCAATTTATTATCAAGATTAATTATCCCTAATCCAAATTAGTGCTTAATCTACATTTTGAAGGTTGTTAGATAGTCCTAATTTATCCTAGCATTTGTTAGGTCCCTAATTAATCCCTTAGGCCTAAACTCATGAAATCTAAATGCCTGAAGGGTATGAGTATGGGTATGGGTTGGGGGCATTTTTCATCCCCCCTAGACCCTTTTGTTGACTTTTATGGTCACTCAAAAACCCCATTTTTGATTTATTGCAAAAATTGATAGTTTCCATCATGAGTTGGATGACTTTAACTCCACCTTAAGGTTAGCCTTATGTCTAGTTGTGTTAGAAGCCTCTAGAACTTTTGGGCAAGCGGGGAAGTTATTGCTTTTAGAGGTGGTTAAGTTTAGGATGTTATTTAGAGGCAACTTTGAGAGGGTTTTAGGTGTTCACCCAACCTCTAGTTTTAGAGGGATTTTCGGAATTGAAGGAGAAGGAGAGGAAAGCAAGCTCATCTCAAAATTGTTCATTTGCATAACCTAATTTCTTCAAGGTAGGAATACTTTACCTCATTTTGGTTTCTTGTTGTGCTTCATGTTTTAGTTTCATTGTTTATGTATGTATGTGTGTGTGTTGAGTATGTTGGAAGGGATTGAAAACATGGTTTCTTAAATGTCTTTCCTTTGTGTTTTGTTTTGAATTTCAAAGTTTTTTTTATAGGTGTTTTGGCATTACTCACCCTTAGATAGGGAAGAAGTGGCCATTTTTGGGGGAAGGTTTTCAGTTAGACTCCAATAGTGTAGAGTCTCTTCTTAGGAAAAGAAGAGGGATAGAGGGTAGGGTGTTATGGCCCCCTACCTATTAGCACAAACCACGCATGAGTTTTGACATGTAAGAATGGAAGTTCTTGAGTTATAGCCTCGATAGGGCATCTGTTTTGGTGTTGTGTCTGACATCTCCTGTTGGAAAAATCCACCTTCTCCCTAGTTTGGTTCAATGTTGGATCTGTTGTGAAAACCCGGTATGGGAATGAATGTCTGATTTTATCATTATGTAATGATTGGTTGTCTCCTGGTCAGTTTTCATTCTCTCCACGATCACCATGATGTATTGCAAAATTAAAAATGGATTCCTTATTAAGGGCCAAGACGGAAATTCAACTTGTTATTGAATTCAGTTATGTTGAGGAGATTTCTCCTCAGGATTGAAATCTTGTGTAAAATCTATTTAAATTTATTGTTGAAATGGAAATGATGTCGAGTTTTCTACCTGGTTCTTTCCTAGCAGAGCCTTTGAATCAGGTGGTTAATAAAATAATGATTTGCATAATATTCTTGCTTATGAGATTTTTGTATTTTTAGTTATATGTATGTGTATCAAAAAAGAGATGAAATGATGATGTTCAATTAGGAAAATTTCAAGTTCAAATATGTTAAGGCAACAAAATTATGTTATGTTTGGAACTTGATTCATGTTTATGCTTAATAGGAGATAAAATTTCTCTTGCATTATTGTGAAAAAACAAACTATTAAACTTTAAGTTATAAACTCATTTAGAAAAATATACCCCTTGTTATAAAAACACATTGCTTAAAAAAAGATCTATACTTAGAAAATAATTTGCAAAAAAAATCTACACTTAAACAAAAAAATAACACGTAGAAAAAAAAAAACCTCCTAGAGAAAAAAAGCCCTTTGGAGTTTGTATGGAAAAAATTAATTCAACCCTTTTTGCAACAGAGAATCTTTAAGATTCTCCTAATTATCCTTTTAAAAATTCTTTAAATAAACTAAAATTTGAATAAATAAATAATTTTTTTTTGCACAAATATAAGTATACAAATATCCTATCCTATCTAAAAAAAGAAAACAACTAAACTTAATGCATTTATTCCTCACCATACTTGGCACAGACCAGATTGACCAAAAATAAAGCCTTTGAAAGGATGACATCACCCCTATAACACCATAAATTTTGGTAGCCCACGTAGACCATGTGATGTAGTAGGAGAGGCAAGTTGTAGAGGGCTATAGACCAATGCAAATGTTTTGTAAAAAAAAAAATGTTTTCAAACTTTTTCTTGCAATTACCTTTTCACATCTTGTCATGCACGTGATTTCAAAGGAGGTGGACAGTGTTAAGTTTTGTGTTTAAATTTAAATTAAAAAAGCATGGGAATTACCTTGTTTCCTTTCCCCATGTGATTTTGATGCAACTTTTTTTTTGGGAAGTGCATAACCATGTGGGTAGTAAGGTGGGAAGGGGAAGTATTTTAGGCATTTTGGAAGTAGTTATAGTTAGAAAAGGGGTGGGTAGTTTAGTATATTTTGGTAATAAAGTATGAAGTTAGTATGTTAGTTTTAGATGCTAATTTTATTTTGTTAGCAATTTAATTATTAAGTTTTAAGATTTAGGTTAGTTTTAAAGAAAGTTAATATGTTTAGTAATATAGTTGTTTATTTGTATGTCATTAAAATATTAGTTTATTAGTATTAGTTAGTAATTAATTAAGATTTAGATAGTATTTAAGTATGTAGTTAATTTAGATGTTAGTTTTAGTATGTTTTATTTATATAAAGTTTTTTAAAATTTAAGATAGTTTAAATTATTAAATAGTATTAGTTAAAAGTGTTTAGATTGTAGATTAATTTAGAAAATTAGTTTTAATTTAGTAGTAATTTAATTAATATATACAAAGTTTAGTAAACTTAGTGTTAGCTATTATCGTGTTTTATTAAGTTAGTATTAATAGAGTAGTTGTTAGTAATTGTTAAATTTAGATTTTAATTAAATAAAGTTTTTAGCTAGTTAGTTTGTTTATGTCTAAAAACAAGTTTATTAGTATATGTTAGACTAATAAATAATGTAAATTTGTTTTGCTTTATGATTTAGTCAAATTTAAGTTTAATTTATATTGTTATTTTATTAGGAATATTTTATTTCTAATTTTTTTTTATAGATTTAAATAAAATTGTGATTTGAATAAAGTTAAATAAAGTATATTTGTGTATGTTAGATGTGACATTTATTTTAAATAGTTCTATGATTTTAATATTTCAAAATAATTAGACCCATTATTCATTTAAATTGTTACTCAAATAATTTTAAATATATTATTGTAAAATTAATGTGATATCAAAACAAATGTCAATATCGATTTAATAATGAGAGTTTAAATTTTAACAATATATTCCTACTCATGATTATACACTTAAGATAAAATGTAGTGAACCTATACTTTCACTTGTGAAACAAACATATTAAAACTTAGTGGATTTAACTTTTAAAAAAAATAATTACATGTGTTTTTGACCTTGCTTTTTGGGCATGACATAGTGTTAGCGAGGCTTGGCACTTACCTACATAAGAGAATACTTGTAAGTGACTTAATATGTATTCTTGAATAGAAACATGTGAATTAGAAAAGAATACTAGTAGAAATGTTTGCATTCTCCTTTTTCCAAATCCACTAGAGCCTCATTAAATTGGTTTGTAAATAATGGGGAAAATTTATAGTTTGTGAAGAACAGAGAGAGGAAGAGAGGGGTCACAAAGTAGTATTTTTAATAAAGATTATAAGCTACAAAGAAGAGAATATAGAGAATACATGTAAGTGACTTAATATAGAGAGCTATAGGGAGAGAGCAAGAGATGGGTCACAAAGTAGTATTTTTAATAAAGATTGACTATTTATTGATATAGAGGTTTTAGTTTTAGTTGTGCTTAGACTATAGTTTTGATGGGGGTGTGGTGTGGCTTGCCCCTCCCACTTTTTGGTTTATTATAAAATGGGAGTTCCTACTATTCCTAAGGAAAATATTAATGTTTTTTTTAATAGTAATAATTACCCTTAGATTACTGTAAGATGAAAAAATCCTACTAATTATGGAATTTAACTTTAAACCAAGTTTGAAAATTATAAGAACTGAAACTATTTTTAGAAACTATATGCATGAAATATAACTTACGGTATAAGAAAGTGAAAATATTGGTGTCTTTTATGCTTAAGATTGATTTCATTTATATAATGACAAAGAGGATGAATGTGAACTATGTAAGGAGTTATAGAGAGAGGTTAAGACAATTTGATATTGTTGGTAAGTTGGATGAGTTATCATTGACATCAACATGTCTATTATGTAGTTTGGATGGCATTTATGCATTCTTTCTAATTATGCAAGATGATTAGAAGAATAGAAAAGTAAGTTTAGTAAAGATGGGGAATCACACACCTCATAGGATGATGTAGAGGTTGTATGTATGGTTAATGTCAAGTTTTTAGTTGCTGACATGATGATTGATCAAGATATAATGTTACAAATGAGGATTGGTTATTTTACTATTTGCAACTGTGATTGAGTTGCACATGTACTTAAGATGATATCTTTGGTTGTAAAATTGGAAAATTTTTAATGACATATCATTGCACCTATCATTCAAAAGGTTAATGATTCTAAGGATCAGAAAGTCATTTATAAGTGTTTGAGTTGGGGGTAATAATGCTCTTGAGGTTTAGCACAAATTGTTGATAGATCCAATGTATATGATGGATTTGATTTTTTGTTTAAGCTTCATGATGCCTTATATGGATGATCTAGGATTATGTGCCTGATAAGTTGGAAAAGTACATTGATCAAGGTGACCAAGTATAATGGATTCAAAGATGGCTTAAAGTTCTTATCCAACATGTCAAGAAAATTTGATCAAATCGTTTATGAGATATTGATAAAATATTTTAGGGATATTTTAACAACCTTGAGGTATTTGTGATGTATCTAAGTTATGTGTGGAAAGTGTGAATAATCCTAATGGTTTTTTTTTTTGTTGGGGTTTGAATATTTGAGGATTAGATTTCATCAATCTAGTTCTTGATAGGAATGATGAATAAAGGTTTGATTTGACTGGTGGCATGTGTATGCTAATATGTGGAATATTGCATAAAGAAGAGGTTGCTAGTGAAGTGTTGTTAAATATCTATTGAGGGATAGATTTATTATCTAAAATGTGATAAAGAGAATTGTAGTAAATGATCTCACTACACTAAAATAGAATTGAACAAGGTATAGGAACATGCTATAATAAAGTTCATGAATTCTAGAATGGTGTTTAAAGAGTGATTATAAGTCAGATTGACCTTTGTAAGAAGAGAATACCTATAAGTGAATTAGTATGTATTCTTGAATAGAAACACGTGAATTAGAAAATAATACTAGTAGAAATGTTTACATTCTCCTTTTTCCAAATCCACTAGAGCCTCATTAAATTGGTTTATAATAAATGTGGAAAATTTATAGTTTGTGATGAAGTGAGGGTGCTAGATCTGAATAACCATATAAATATACTCAATCAACATGATGGACCCTTCTATACTATCCAACATTAGGCAAATTCAATTCAATTCAAAGACCCCTAATCCACACAACTCTTCATCAAACTATTCAAAAAGCCTAGTAGGTTGTTTAGTAGATTGGTAGCAGAACAAAAAACTAAATAACTCAGACTTCTTCCAAGATACCTAACAAAGTAATGGTATTTATGAATACTCTTTTCAATGTTCTAGAACATATCAATGAATTTCATACAATTACTTTGGACCAACAAACTTGTTCAGCATTGATGCCCTATTTTTAATGCATAAAAATGACCCAATTTACAAAGGAATTACCTCCAAATGATCTCCTATCAACCCCAACTCCTGGATAATGTCTTCTTATGTCCTCAAATGCTTAATTCCTAAAGGAACTAGACTCCAAAATTTTGAAACGTAGAAATTCCCAAATTGTGCCCTCAAACCCTTGTAATCTAGGGCTTCCTCAATCTTCTGATTCTCCACACTTTTGAGCCAAATTGATGATTGAATCACCTTTCATTCTCCATACTCAAATGTTTCAAAGCATAAAATGTATGCCTCAAGTGGATAGATTATCCACTGCTACACCTTGGTGTTCAACTTTAAGAACTTCATAAAAAATCTATCAAACAAGAATGAGATTAAAAGCTCCACACCCTAGCAATAGACTTGGGAGGATATTCTCCCTTCAACTTTGGGTCAACACACTACTTTAATTTACTTTAGTCAACCTTGGAGTTTCCTATAATGGAAAAATCATAGAATATATTATATATCATTATCCCCAACAACATAAAAGTGAAATAAAACTGTACATAATGGAACCACTATCTATACTCAACAAGCCATTAGCATGAAAAATTAAGTATGTTAATGATTTACTATAGTAGGGAAGAGAAACTTTAGAATACATTATCTATAGAATCATTGCAATGTATCACCATTGATAGTGTTTTGTAATTTTTCAAAATGAAAGAAGAAAAGGTGAAATATATCTTCTCCACAATATGAATACTTGCTTAAGAAAAGTTCTGATTATTATTTTTCCCATCCAAGAGGAGACTTGGAACCAAAATATAACACTAACCCAAGTAATAAGGCTTTGTTGTCCCCCAATAATTGTATGGTCCACTGGTTTTCTTCTTGTCAAAAGCTCAAGTAGCACCACCCCAAAACTATATACATCACTCTTTTGAGTTAACTGACCAGTCATAGCATAACTGAAAGGAGAATGAAAATATAATTGTCACAACCACAACCTTGAATACTCAAAATTTTCCCTATCATTTTTTTAATAGGAAGCACCCAACATAGCATTCAATTATGATCCAAATGAAAAATAGATGCAATGCTTATTTCCATCTTAAGTAATCCTTAGAGAGAAGTAGCATTAGCAACTGTGGGAGCCTGTTAAGTACATTGCATGGCACACTTACTTCTAAAACCCTTTAGTATCTATCTATGACTATTTGGAGCAACATAGAAGTCAATATGGTAGTTGTATTCTACAGTGAGATTCATATAAACATTAGAGGCCTAAACAATTACAAAAATATATCTAGATATATTATATTATGTTAAACTATGAAAAACTCAAGTTTTAATGCTTGTTAAAAAACTCAATCACTAGTGGTAAGGATAATTTTCAAAAATTCATAGGAAGTTCAGAAATCCTAGTGAATCTTGTCAATATCAAAGTTTTACATTACAGTACTTGGTCATAATGTAGAATTATGTTTCCAATTCCAGGTTTAATATGATGGAATACAAAAAATTGCAAATTCCTGAAGCAAAGAAATATTGTTTGTGAAAATTTGAACCACTTTATTTTCAATGGAATATATTTGTACATAAAAATAACATTACAACAATTGGTAAATATTATTACTAAAACTCCCCAAATAGCCTAATTTTTTTTTTTTTTTTTTTTTTTCATTTTGAGCAACCACATTAATTTCCCCCAATTATAATGTTTGCCAAATTATGAGAAAACATCTGAGGAATTTTGTTATAGAGTATAATCTAGTTTACAATTCTTGAAATAATGAGTATAGCCACCCCAACTTAAGAAATGCAATCATAGATGTAGGTGTAGCAAGTTGAGGGATTAGAAAGTGAAGGACAAGCAAAGAAAAATAGTACTAAAAATAAAACATTTAGATTGATCCAAATACAAGATTGAGAAAAGCTGATTTGATTTAACTGGTGCACAACCATCAAGGTATTCATCAATGGTATATCCAAGAGACACCTCCCTTAAGATGTTCCTTTGATCTTGTAAATTATGCATGGAATGGACTAACATCATCAAGTAGGATGAAATGTCAAGGAACAAAACACTTGCTACTACTATAATAATAAAATAGACATAAGACAACACTAAGAAACATGAGATATTCACAAATATTAATATTTACTTAAACCTTGTAGAAAATTTATAAAGAAAAGAAAAGGAAAACAAAGACTCCATAATATTATTAACTCAATAGAAAATAATCCTACTAGTCCTTAGATATCTTGAAGCAAGGTTGCATGGGTATGCATACCTACACCCTTATGATGTGTACCCATATACCCAAGTACTAGGTACTCTGTGGAGAGCATCATAGCTTAGGACTTTGATTAAGAATTTTGATTTATGTTTTGGTTTTTTGTCTGCATATCAAATTTTTGTTTATCAGGCTTAATTCAATACATAATCAGTTCAAAACTTTTATACAATACTGATTAATAGTAAACTTTATCACTGTTCAAGTCAGAAGTTTATCATTTGTAATATGTCATTGTCATATGACTTATGATATTCTTCATATTTAAAGTTTTCCTTCTCTGTTATACATCTAAGCATTATTTTATATTATATTATTATTACAAACATATTGCAATCTAAAATTGAAAATAAAACATTAGGTCTGCAAACTTTATCACTGTTTTTGTTTTGAAAAGCCATTACTAGGTCTCATATTTTCTAATTTTCTACAAATATTAAATTATATTAAAAAAATTGATATGCATAAGTACCCCTGTCACCTATTTTAAAACATAGCCATACCTGTACCAGTACCCCATCCTCATGCAACCTTGTCTTGAACAGGTGCATAATAGAAACAACTGTTTAGATTTCACACTAAGTCAAAAAAATGAGTAGCTTGATTTTATATATTGAGATTGAAAAACTAGTCCTTCCAAAAACATAAACTATTAAAGGTATAGGATCATTACAAATGTAATAATGCTTCCCATTCTTTTTGTGTGTTCCAACTGCAAATTTTGAATGTATATAAATATAAGTAGAGGAGATCAAGTAAATCATTATCAGGACCTATGATGGACTAGATAGGTCAGCATATGCCTGCACTCCTCTTGGGATGGATAAATAATTCTAAGGTGCTACATATTGATTGCTACAAAGTGAAAAGAAACACTCCAATTAGATTCTTAAATACACAAAGTGAAAAGGAACACTCCATTAGTTTCTTATATAAAGAAATTATGAGCATCCATTTGAATAACTGAAAAACTTCCATTATTGTGATATTGTTTTCAGGGTTCAACTATGTTGTCCTTCAAATCAAAATTTGAAAATTCAAAAACCCATGTTTTATGAGCAGTAGTCTCAAAAAGCTATTTGTCATGAAAATGAATGGATTATCGAGAGACAAGTTCTTGAAATGAAAAAAAATGAATGGATTCTTGAAATGGAAAGAATGAAGGGACTCTTGAAATGGAAAGAATGAATAGATTCTTAAGATATGTGTTCTTAAAATGAGATGGGTTCTTGAAATAGGAACCTATTTCAAGAACCCATCTTTCAAAAATCTATTTATTTTTATGAGGTAAATTGGTAAAACCATAGACAATGAAATGTCTAATTACAGTTAGTCTGCATTCCTTCGGATAATGATAACTATCTCTTACTCCAGTCTCAAACTATACAAAATTCTTAATAAATTGATGAAAATATGATGCCCTTGTTGAATGATTTTCAAAAGGTAATGTCCATCTTCTTGGAGCACACATAGATCACATCTAATTCATATTTCCTTTTATATTTTACTGAAGAGCATATATTTCTCAAGAAAAACATTACTATACATTAATATGTTTCAATCTTTTAGTCATCTTCATTAGTTGATGCATTAATCACATTAGTCATTGCTATCAGGATTAGTCAAGGCATGCTATTGATAGCACCTAAGTAACTTTCACCTTGTGACATCTCTTTGAGGCATTTTGCAAATAATTAAGATACTTTGTCTATAACTCCACATTTTGCAAACATCTAGGCCCTCTAGAAATTATAGGATCATTTTAGTTTTATTTGAAGACATTAATCAACAATTTTCATACGTGTAGATATAAACATTAAATACAACATGTCCAATTTATTTGTAGATATATTTTCTTGTGAAGAAAGACCACACCTAACAATATGAACCCAGAACAAAATAATGAGACAATGGCTACATTGTGGTCTCAATTCTAAAGAAAACTTGATAAATACTATTGTCCATGAAAAAAGTGTAATGGCTTAAAGAACCAAAGAATTATAATCACAATAGCCCAAAGTCATTATAGGCAACATAGTCACATTGAAGGGGGCCACAATTTTCATCCATTACTAAATGTGGATTTCCTACTGGAGGAACATTGAGGTGTGAATATCCAAGCTAAGGATAACACTCCCATGGAAAAAGATGATAATGTGCCAGAGGACATGATTGAAGAAGATGGTATTGGAGCAAGTGATGAAGAAGCTCACAATGATGGTACTAGTGAATTTGATAATGATGATGAAGATGGTCTTAAAATACATTTACTTGAGAAGGCACATGAGCTCTTATACAAAGGCTCCCAAAAAACTCTACTCTCGACTGTAGTGTTGTTGGTGAACTTAAAGGTTATGAATGGCATATCCAATGTAGCAATGTCATGTATGCTAAGGTATGCCATTTTTTTCATCTTCAATGTTAGCATACAATTACAATTCATTATATTAACAATGCATATTTGTTGTTGTAGGTTGATAGGTGAGTTTTTGTTACCACCATCAAATATTTTGCCTTGTTCGTACTAAAAATTATCTACCATTATGAATCAGAGTGGAATGAAGTATCAGACAATACATGTATGTTCCAATGATCACATTCTATATCATAAACAACATGGATTTGCAACAGAATGCCCTAATTGTCATATTAGTAGATATCGGTCAAATCAAATAACAAAAAAGGTGCCTCACAAGGTTCTTTGGTACATTCCCATTATTCCACATCTTCAAAGATTATTTAGGTGTACTAGCTTGGCACAATTTATGGATTACCATGAACACAATAGAAGTCAAGATGACATTATTTGAACACCTACCAATGGTTCTACATTTAAAGAGATAGAAGAAACATGATCACACTTTAAAGAAGAACCTAGTAATTTGAAGTTTTCATTGGCAGCAAACGGTGTCAATCCATATGAAGATATGAGATTTGTTTACTTAGTGTGGCCTATTTTTGTTATTAACAATAACATTCCTCCTTGGATGTCCATAAAGAGGGAGCACATAATGTTGTCAATGATTGTGCTAGGTATTTTTTTATTTTATAGTTATCTAAATTAATTTATAAACAATGCATGAAAATGGTCATAATAATTATGTAATGTTATTGTTCATTCAATTACTAGGTAAGTACCAAGTTAAAGACATGAACATGTATATTGAGCCCCTAATTTATGAGTTGTTGAAGTTATGAAATGAGATCACTATGTACGACATCTCTAAACCAATAAGACACTGACAATTTCAATTCCATGCAATGCTTGTATGGACAATACATGATGCCCCAGGCTAACTCATTTTTGTGGTATTTTATATTGTTAAAATCACATATTTTTAGTCTGCTAAGTAGGTCTTTAGACAAAGAAAAAATTTTCATGTCTAGTTTATGGTCCGAAGATGAAATCTTGTCATTCGAGAAGTTTGGAAAGCAGGTGTTCGATGAGTTTAGGCATTTTCTCCACAATAATCATAGGTATCAAATTAATAATATCATAGGTATCAAATTGTCAAAAAACATATTTTCAATGGGAAAGAAGAGACATCATCAAGGCCATGAAGAATGACTCCTCATCTATGGAAGTTGAAATATGTTTGACTAAATCATCGAGGTAATGTCCAATTTTTCATCCAAAGTTTAAAATTTGTATGTTGTTAGTCTTATATTTACTAATGCTATAATTGATGCTCATGAAGGTCATCAAGGCATCAATGATCAACTTCCTAGAGGAAAGAAAAGTTATCCTACTCAATTTAGTAGGTTACTATACTATAAGGATCTCCCAATCGTGCATTTGTTTGATGCTATGCATATTAGAAAGAATGTAATAGAGACACTATGAAAAATGTTAGATGGAAGGTGTGATAGAGAACAAATTGCCAAAATTTGTACTGACATTCATGAATCCAATCATGCACTAAAAGATTTCATTGAATCAAATAGTAATGGAGACCACATAAATACAAGTGCCCTTCCTTGGTTATTAATGGAGCAACAAAGTGATGAATTAAAAAAAAGCATGAAAAAAGCAAAATTTCCAATAGAATTTGCTGCAAATATAAGTAGTCTGCTATCAAAGAAAGGTGATTTTGGGGCAGGGTTGAAAACATATGATTGGCATACCTTCGTCGCATAAGTCATGTTATCTATTTATAGTATATTTGTAAAATCAAATGTACTACCTATTACACTATTTAATAATATATTGAAATAATTTTTTTAAATAATTGCAGTACATCCTATCTCTATCACTTCCACACTAGTTTGACAACAGCATTAAACAAGTTATATATGATCTTGAAAAATACATGAGGTTAGAATTGTTTTTTCTTAGATTTGTAGCTTTTTATTTGAAATATATTATATAATTTTATTTAAAATCTTGTTTATGTGTTTTTTCATGTTGAATCTCTTTTAGGTGGTTATCATCTAAAGAAATTGATAAAAAAGATATAAAATATTGAAAGAGAAAAATTCCACAACTTATGTGTGAAATGAAAAAATGTTTACCTCCAACCTTTTTCAATGCTTAAGAACACTACTTCATACATGAAGTTGAGGAGATTGAATTGTGTCGACCTATACAAACTAGGTCAATGTGGATGGTTGCGAGGCACTTGAAATTTATGAAGGACTTGGTTCAACAAAGAACACATCTTGAGGGTTCTATGGGAGAGGGATATATGGTATACTAGACCATGGTGTACATTAGTGAATATCTTCCAAAGTTTGCAAAAAAAATTCATGTAGATTGCATTTGGGATCCTAAATCTAGTGACAAATTTGAAGGGGAGTACCTGACAGAGAAAGGTAGATTGAGCAGAGTGAGAGGTAATTATAAGTTTTTTATTTGTAGTTTAATAATTCTTATCCATCATCAATATATATATATATATATATAATTTGTTTATAACTAGTGTAATTGTCTTCTTTATAGTTGGTTGTGAGTGGGATGCACTACATTTGTATATTGCAAACAATCTTGATTGGATGACAATATGGATTGAACAGTCTCAAGAAAATGGTCGCTCATTAACATGGGATTGTGTTGCATTGTTGGTTAAAGAAGCTCATTGTAATGGAGATACCAATGTTATGCCAATGGTACTTGATCTATTATATGGCTTAAGAGTTACACAGGTATGCATAAGATTACTAATCATGAGACATAAGTTTAATATCAACTCCCTAATTGATGCGAATAATCTTGACATATTTGAATAATTGCAGATCAAACACCACAAAGCTATGTACTACCATGGCTATTAATTTCACAAAAAAGAGTTAGATGAAACAGAGAAAATTTGTGATTCTAGGATAAGTGTTGTCTTTATAGTCACCAATATTTCATTTAGAACTTACATACATCTTCAACAATCTGAAAATCGATACCTTGGAATTTTGGATGATATACTTGAGTGTGACTTTAATTCATTCAAAATAGTTCTATTTTTTGTCAAATGGTATAAGCTACAACTAAATCAAAATGATCCTAATAGGACTGTTATTGAACATGATAGTGGATTTACTATGATTAATACAAGGTCATTTGAGCCAGTCGGAGATGAGCCCTATGTTCTTCCAAGCCAATGCCAACAAGTGTTTTACTTTGGTGTTCCACACAAACTAGGTTGGTCATTTTTTGTTAGACATGACCCATGAGGAATGTCAGTAAAGTATAATGTGATGGAAGAAGAAGATATTGAAGAAGCACTGTAAGATGAAGTAAATAATTATTAGGAATAGCAGTTACCCAGTGATGAAGAAGTAGAAGATGGTGATGATTTTGCTCATGCTAATGATAATAGTGATAATGATGATGATAATTTTGATGAAAATCATGATCATGGTGATGAAGATGGTGATGATCATGGTGATGATGCTCATGATGATGATGGTGATGAAGATGATGATGATGGCAATGAAGATGGTGGTGGTGATGATGATGATCAAAGTGACAAGTATGATGATGGTGATGATGATGATGATGATGATGATGATGACATGGATGAAGATCATTATGATCAATGAAATGTCTAGGTAGGATCAATTTCAACTATGATGGGTTTATGTATGACCAAATTTTTCTTTCCAAACCATATGTGCAAATATAAACATTAAATAGAACATGTCAAATATTTTTAAAGATATACACATTAGTTACACCAAATTTTTGGCTAAATTAAAACAATTGATTTACATATAAAATTTAATTTATTATTAATATTTTTTTGGGTAAGTCTATTACTTTAATTTCACTATTGATTTCTAAGACTTACTAATCTTTTTCACAAGGTGATATGGATGCACCATCTTAGACACCTTCAATAGAGGTAACCATTAATTATTGTAATTTTTAATGTTAATATAGAAACAAATGCCATATTATTATGTTCTTTTCTTTATGGCTTTGGATTTATTTTGATGAAATTTTATTGATATTTGATGTGACAAATGATAGGAAAAAGCTAGAATGACAGCTAATCAAATGCGATCTGAAATACAGGCATCATTTCTTCATGACATCACCCTTAGTGCTGACCCTATGTTCATGGACCAACAAATCAAAAAAATATACACTAATGAAATTGTTAGCATTATCATCGAGGGTGACACAAGCAAGGATAAAGAGGCACTAAGAAAATAATTGGATCGTAGGGTCCAATCTTTGAAGGTAAGCAGTAATTCGACTAAAGCAATAATAGAAGTTCAATAGATGTTAATATTTTATAGTATCTTATGAATCATGATCTCTAATTTTATGTGTTCTTGTATAGAAATATGTGATAGTTGTGACATCACATGGTGAACATGGTGAGGGTTGTAGCGTACAACCTTTGTGTAAGTAACTCTTTCTTGATTTGTTTTCATCAACATTATAACACTTACCTTTTTTTTGTGGATACTTCTAGCTAGTATCCTGTTTGATCTTTATCCATTGTAAATATCTTTGCTAACAATATTGTATTCTTCAACTCATGATGAAGTGTGGAGCCTCCTTCAGTCGGTGGTCTAGTATTGCCTTGTGCATTGTCGACAACAAGGTCCATGCAAACATCCTCATCTATGCCTACTATAACTGGTAAAACCTTGTTTTGCTATATTTTGTAATGTGCTAATCATACATTTTTTTTGTTGGGTGGATTTTGTACTCATGTACCTACCATACATACTAGAGTTTATCTAAATATTGGTACAATAGCTCTTGGTAGCTTGATGAATTATTTTTGGTATTTTTTCAAGTCATCTCTAATATATTATATAGGTTCTTTTTGGCCAGTTTGATTTTTTTGTTCAATCATCAATTGTAGTTTAGCTAGCAACAATTTTTTAATAAAACTAGTTACTGTGAATTTATTTTATGTTTACCATTTATTTAGGGTAGGCCATTTTTGCAGCTCTAATTTCTTAAGAAAGGCTCTATTAAGTGATTCATCTTCATTCTTGAAGTTGATTGTCAACTTGTTTATTTTTTGGATCTTGGTTTTTGCTTATTTGTTTCCTAGGAGAGATTGTAATTTTGATAAAAGTGTCTATGATGCCTACAATGTTTATATTGATACATCTCTATAGCTTTTCATGTACAAGTTTGGGTGAAGTTTGCATTTTCATCAATCCTAAATCATGCCAAATAGTGTGGTGGGTTTCAGATATTTGTAACTCTTATTGGGAAAGAAGCCACCATGTGTCCCTATGCTCATTTATGCTTCATCCAAATTGTCATTATTCAGATACAAGATGACTAGAAAAACTCTTGTAATAATTTAGGCGTATATGTTGGCTTATAAGCTTTGGAAACTGTGAAATGCATATGTTTGGGAAGAGATGTATTCTAGTATATTTTTTTTGAGCTTTTTATTTAGGTCCTATATGATAGATCTACACTCTAGTTTGAACTAAAACAATTCATATGGAAACAATTTTAATATTGTGATTGGTGGTAGTACTTTTGTATGTTTTTATGTACACATTTACCAATGAAGAAAGTGTGATTGGTGGTGTCTCTCTATCTTTCATTTCATTTGGTGTGTGCTTTAATTGTCATGATGTTTCATTTACATGTAATAAACTTCATATTTTGATCCTTTTGCATCAATGTTTGTGTATGTGTTTTCATGGAAGGATTAAAAGTATTTCTAGGATAACATAGTTAGGTAGTCTTAACCAAAAGGTTCTTTAATTTTACCAGAATGAACTAATGCATCTTAGAACTACATTATATCACCTTTGGGATACATTTTTGCAGTTCTCTCCATAGATAAATATGTGATCCCAATAGAGAGTAGACAAACATTACCACTCAAATGGACTCCCAATGACTTCTCCTCTGGAACACATTATCTTCACTCATTCAACCTTCCTATCAAGAACTTGGATTGCATCAAACAATCCATTCAAAGCTCCTTCTAAACTATATTTTATTGATCATCAGGTCTAACTGGGTATACAAACTCACCTAAGGCTCCTTGGTAAAAATAGAAACTTGTTCAACACACCACCAAAATGAATATTTACATAGGTTATGTTTGTGTTTGAAAAGGCTGGATGGTTTTCAATTATCCCATTGAGAAACTAACATATCTAGGGGCAGCTAACTCCCATTTTCAACATACCATTTCTAACAATAGGCCAACTATAAGGCATGACCCTTCTTCTACTTTAGGCTCTGCTAAACCTAGGTGGGTAGACCTCAGATTCAAATGATACTATACCAGTGCAAAAAAACATATCCTTGAATCTATTAAGTAGATTTTACCCTTATTTCTCCTAAAGAGTTATGAAATGACATGGACCTATAGTAGCTAGGTGCAGATCTATGGATCTCATAAGCTAAGTGAGGGTTCAACTTTTATGCCCACTTCAAACATAAACAATTGAATTTATTTGAATAAAATATTTGTGTAAATGCCATTCATATAAGCTTGCATCTGATCTAATGATCAATGCCTTATCCATTGAAACATAGAGTCATTACCAACAGGATGACCTAACTTTCTTTCATTACAATCAAGTTTATCAACTAAAATTCCCTAAACCCATTCTTATGCAATATCCCCTTCATACACCCAGAAACCCTATTAGAACTATGAAGCATTTACTTAACTACTTGAGTCAAAAGCAACAAAGATCTGATACACACTTCATCCAAAATGTCTTAAACCAAATGAACATTATCCATTCAATTACAAAGTTAATGACACATGAAGAATTAGGAGACATAATTAGAAGATTCAGATAATTCCTATAAATCCCCTTTTGTATTTATTCTTGGAAAGATTAAATATAGTAACTGGTAACACAAAATGAAACTCAAGATAATTCATACAATCTAGCATCAATATCTAGTACTTGAGAATAACAATTCATAACATAAAATGAAAATCTGCATAGGGTGGATGTGTGGCCTTCACTACTAGAGCTCAGCTCAAAGTTAGGAAGTAATACCATCTACAATCCTAGTTTCAAACAGTAGAACTAGAACCCTGCTGGTATTACCCAGAGCAAACTGCCAACCCCCACAAATGAGAAGAAGAAAGAAAGATATAGGAAAGAAGCAATTTCCCAGATTGAATCAGAACATGACACTTTTCCACTTGGAAAACCTTCTCAGTAGGTTAAAACCATCTTTCTTATCTTTTCCCTCAAATGCTAAATCAAATCTTTCATCAATTATGGCTTCAAAAGCATCAAATATCTAAAATGTATGATTGAACAAATAACTGATTTGATTCTGATTTTTACTCATGGTAAAATGAAAAATCAGTTAAAAAATTGACTTCTAAAAGCCAAGGAAACACTCTAAAACTGATTTTCTTCACACCCAGACTTTACCAAGTCTTCAAAACTGCCTTGAAACAAACTTTGATACTTCATGATGATTTCAGCCTGTTTTGCCACCAATGCCTTGGATTTTACAAATTGACCTGTAGCTCAAATTGATGAGCACCTATGCATAATCTAACCTCAGAAATAGAAAATTTGGATTCTCTTGGTTTCGGTGGTATATTGGAACATCTATTTTGGATTAAAAATGCTCTAGATATGGCCTTTTGAAGTTTTGAGTCTGACTCCATGGTTCTCACACATTTTACAAAAAATTAAACTTTTATAAAGTTCAAACTATAATAAAGTTCAGACATGATTAAAAAAACCTACATGTTCAGAAAACAATAAAATATTAAAATTTATGTTTTCTCAAGTTTTCCACCATTCTCCTTTCAAGTCAAACTTAGTTTGACCATCTGCCACATGTCACACTAAGATTAGCTCTTTTTTCTGGAGGGACCCACAGTCAAGCTCTGCCCATCTATCAACATGGGTACCACCTCACCACATGCCATGTCATTATCACTACCTCGCTATACTAACTTCATTACAACTCTGCCATAGCGAGTTAATGACAATAGTTGGATTCACCACGTGGCGCAATCTGGTGATCTCTAAAAATTCCCTACTACATCATTGCTTGGTTATTCTATCCCCACTACCTAGCTGCCACTTGGCACTCACTAGTTTGCTGATGGATTAGCAATGGGCCCACATTGCTTACTAACTCCCTGCCAAACTTTGAAATTTTTTGGCTAGTTGCTATGTCACTAGCCAAAATTTCTTGGATTTTTTGGCTAGTGACATAGCGACTAGCCAGATTTTGAGACTTTCCCAGCAGTTTCAACTCCTACTGATATCATTCTATTAACGTGCACATTTGTTCAAAATTTGTTTGTCTTTGGCCAACCACGGGCCCACCTCAACATGGGCTTGGCTTTTTAAAAGACTCTTGTCATTTAACATCTCACAATATGCATGGGCTTATATTTAAAAACCTCAAAAAGATTCCTCTTGTCACATGTGGGATTAAGCAACCCCTTACTAACATAGGCTTCCTTATGTATGTCGGGTTCTCCTCATGTGAAGCCTTTTTTGGTGCATGGGTACTTCATTTCCATGGCTACGACTTTCATGTAACAAGCGCTGTCTGCGCATGGGCTCTCCATATCTGTGTAGGGGTTTCTTTGTTCCTTCCAAGGTGTGGAACTTTGTTTTGGGTGGGTGTCTTCCATGGATGGCTCCTGCTATGGTGGCTGGCAGGACTTTTCCGCCCCCTTTCTAAACTATGGACAACTCAGTATTTGTTGCCTTCCACTAGACCTATTCGAATCTTCCCTTCATTTGTGGGCTGGAGTTTTCTCATTAATATGGATAGTTTTCTCTTTTAAAATGCGTGGAGTCCTACTTTACTTGTGACTTCTATTTTGAATGAATCTATGATGCTCTTCATAATGGTGTAGATCTCCTCCACTATTCCTACTACCTCCAACTTGTTTGACATGAGTCATCTTTCCATGTTTCAAATAACTTTTAAATTGGCTACTTTCTTTTCTTTATGATCTGCTTCTTGTTGTTCATGTGACATCTTCATTCTATCCTAGGGGCTTCTATGGTGGATTTGATTGCTTGGACATGGAATTCATTTAGGTCTACATTTTTACGTGAGTTGCCCCTGCTCATCATGATCTTCTTCTCTGAATGGTGGGAGCTCTGTTTTATGCTTACCTATGGATTCTTCTTGAAAATCCAATTACAAAAGACAACCGCTCTTTCTCATGTGTTGTCAATGCCTTAATACGTGGGTCTTGGTCTGATGGTGTCCTCAAATTTTGATGCCTTCCTCTACTATCAGCATGGATTTTTATCTGATTTTCTTTTCCTTGCACTAAGACTAGAAGGCATTTTCTAACACGTGTATCCTCTTGCAATTTCCTCTGAGGAATTGACTGCTATAAATTAGGTTCAAGCTTTTCAAATTGTAAGTCTTTGGTTGACATTTCTTGCTAAGAAGAATCAGAAGCCTTGGACTTGGTAGGCTCTAATATAGAAAGATTTTTTTGTTCTGCCCTTTCAATGGCTAGCTACTACTTCTCCACAATGAGCTCCCCTTTGCTCTGTAACTGGCCAGTGGCTTCTTCTTTATCTCTTGGAAGCTTGGGTTGTTCTTTGTTTACAACCTGTGCATTTGCATGCTCTGACTACATTTTTTTTAATTAGTTCCTGCAATTTTTTCTTTATATACTATGCAAGGTCCCTTTGATTTTGTGGTTCTGCCTCTTCTAATATGCATGTCTCTTATGAATGAATGGATTCCTTGTGTGGCATTTCCTTTTTGATAAAAACATGGAGGTGTCTTTTGTTTTGACAACCAACCCTATTCTTTAACACTGAGGGTCTCTTTACATGCACATGCAATGAACATTACATGTGGCTCTTTCTAGTGCCATAGGAGCTCCTTTTAATAATAGAAACAATCTAATATTTCAAACAATGGCTTCTCTATTTATTTACGATGTAACTCACCATCTGCATGTTCAGCTTGGTAGTCTACTCCATCACCCAATACCCCACCATTTTGTTGAAATTGAATCATTGTTGCCATGACTTTGATTGTGCTTTGCGTAGAATCTTTAGTCTTGATTGGGGCTAAATCATTCTAACTTTAAAAATTGTCATCATTTTAAAAAATTTCCCTTATCATAAAACCTCAGTGTTAGTGTCAATCTGATGTAATTTAGTCAGACCGCAAAGTAGGTCCGGCTAAATTTTTTTTTCATTTCCTAGCAACTTATTCTTGGAGTCAATCCACTGAGATCTTTAAACTATCTAGCATCAAATTGGATCACCCATTGATCATTTAAAATTCATTTAATCACTTTCTACCAATTGTCAAATTGGTTTCAGGAGGTCCATTGACTACCTTTAAAAATTGACTCGAACAACTGACTAGGCTCTGAAACCCGACCCACTGATTCTTTGCACCACATACTTTCACCCTTTCAGATCTCGTCTCATGAAAAATTCAGGGCCAAAAGATGTTGACCATTAAAGTTTCCCCTTCAAAATTACCTGCACAAAAACATGTCAGAAAGCAATAAATTGGGTTCAAAATTGGCCTTGAAAACTAGGCAAATGGATACTTGGAAGAATGAAACTCGGGGCATCAGTTCTTTGTGATGAGGACATTATGGATTTGCAATTTAGGCTCATGAAAAATAACTGGATGCAAATGGCTGATGGAATATTCAAATAAGAAGAATGCTTCTGAGAGAGGGGGGTGGGGGGGGGGAGTGAATCAAAATTACTGTATTTAAACCATTAAAATTTTTTCTTAATTGAAAGTAGATTGCATGCATATAAACATATCAAACAATTATGAAAAACACATAAGCATCACCACATAACACTTGAGATTTTGGTAACCCAGAAACCCTCCAAGAATAAGAAGGTAAAAATGGGGTGGGGATGATACCCACAAAATCACTGTAGTAATAATGTTTAACCACTTCTGATGGTTTTCCCTGTTAAAGGCTTCACACTGTATCAATAGTGACCTAATTAAAGGATTTCAAACACTTTACATGAAGTGTTACCCTGTTAAAGGATTTAATCACCTATTTAAAGGATCTTCAAAATAGCTACTAAGCTAACCTATCACCATAGGGTTTTCTTTCTAATACAATTGCTGGAGAGTATTAGGTATAATAAACCTGATAGCTTACAATCCTTCGATTGCTGAATACAAGCACTTGATCTTCTTTCTTTAATCTTGATCCTTTGTGATCTGGTACTCTTTACTCTAAAAAATATAGTTTTCCTTACATGCCCTCATCCATCCACACACATACAATGAGATTTAGTCTTCCTTATAAAGACACTCGAAGACTTAGGGTTAGGTATAGATCTTGATCCATATTGAATCTCTGTTTCCCACTCATTTGTTGCACATTTACTATTGGTTGCATGCTTTCTCCATTTTTCTTATTGGCTGCATGTAGATTGCATAGGAAAAAAAAAAGATTCGATCTTATCTTTTAATCCTTTGAGATTCATCATATGTCGGCCATGAAAATGGTTTACATCTGCATTTGTAAAGTTAAAAACTCATATGTACATTTTGTGTTGCTCGACACATGTAACAAATTAGCTTACTCAGCTCTTGTTGTATTTCTGTATTGCTCGACATCGTCTATGACTCAGCACTCAAATACCACTCGGCACTTGTTGTTGGCATTATGATACATTTTTGTCATTAGTTACAACACCTATTGGATTCTGAATGCTTACCGAGCTCTCACCGGGCATTCCTTTGTAAGCCAAGCTTTACCTAGTTCTTAGTGTTTACTGAGTGATCGAGGTGAACAAAGAAGTCAGTGTTTACCGAGTGATCGAGGTGAACAAAGCAGCCAGTGTTTACCGAGTGTTCAAGGTAAAGAAAGGAATCAGTTTTGACAGAGTGAAGATGTACTTAGTATTGACCAAGAACTTCATGATAACCAAGCTCTTGAGGTTATCAAGGAAATTAATTTTACTGAGCTCAGACGATTATCAAGGAAACTAACTATCACCGAGCTACAGTTCAGATAGAAGTGTTCACCGAGTGACATCTCTTCTACCAAGTCTCCAGTGGTTACCGAGTTCAGAACTACTCGAAGTGTTTAGTATGGACCATGCCTTCACTTCTACCGAGTGCATGACGATGCTGAGTAACGCAATGGACACCGAGTATCAGAAGGACACTGAGTCAGTTCAGTGAACCCGAGTTTTTACCTTGGGCCAACTTTGTATAGAGATTTGCACTTGTTGTTTTGGCCGACCTTGCATGTATTATTTATTTGGATGGTATATATATGCAATGTATTGTATCATTCAAATGTAATGGTAATGGTAATGAATGAAAATGTGAAAGTGTGAAAGAAATACATGCGTGTGAAAGTATGTGTGCTGAGTTGTGAAGGTATTCAACAAGGTCAAGTTTTGGAGCAGAAAAGTTTTATCTATCACATCAAGGTGAATCAGAGCATAGTGGATCTTATCAGCAATCAATTGTAATCAGATCCACTATTTCATTCTAATAGGTGAATTAGTTTTTGTAAATCCTTTAACAAGGTAGACTTAACAGCCTTTTGTAAATCTCCTAACAGAGTGCATACTTTATTGTATGTTTGTAAATCCTCTAACAAGGTGGATCTAGCAATCCTTTGTGCTCCTAATAGGGCAGATCACCAGAAGTGGTCATTGTAAGCCTTAACCGACCAACTTCATACTGCAGTAACGAAGCTTTGTGGGTTTCATCCCCACCCCAGTTTTACTTTCTATTTGGAAGGTTTCTGGGTCACCAAATCTGTGTGTTCAAGTGTTGCAAATGATTTTGTTTCTTGCTTACAGTAGGTTACTTGGATGAATGGTGAATATATCAGTATGCAGTTTTATTGTTTGAAATTTTAAAAGTTACTGATTCACCCCTCCCCTCTCAGTAACTTGTCATATCTTGAATATTTCCAACAATTGGTATCAGAGCAATAAGGTTCTCAAGATAAAAGTTTCACAGCTTGAGCAAAGATCAAGGACAATGGAGATATTTAGACTTGACAAAACTATTGAGAATGAAAAGCTAGATCTGAAAATGGCCATGACTCAACTCAATGAAGCAAAAGAGCATCTTTCACAATCCTTGAAAAGAAGAAAAGAACTTGCAAGGCAAATGAATGACCATCAATATGTTGAAGAAAAGATTGAAGATCTCTCACCATCAAGTAGTTCAGATGAAGCTGACAAAGCAATCAAAGAACTTTTAGAAAAGAATGGATCTCTGCAGGAAGAATTAAGAAAGCTCAAAAGGGAACAAGAAATCCAGTCCATCAGGCTATGTGAAATCTTGGAGCAAAGGAACAAGGTAGCTGAAGACTTAGAGGTAAGGAATAATAAATCCTCTCAGCTTGAAAATCTTGTAACTCAATTATCTAATGCAAATGAAGAAATTATGAATCTAAGATCTAAGAATGAGAATTTGAGAAATGACTTAATTACTGAAAGGCAAATCAATGCACGCTTACAAAGTGATCTAATCTCTAAAAAACAAGTCAATGAGAGAATGGTAAAATCTCAAAAGGACATGGATCAATTGAATTTGCAAAATGAAGAAAACGTTCATAAAAAAAATGGTAAAGTAGGCCTTGGATACAAGGAAGAAGGTGAATCCTCCAAACAGGGTACTCAAAAGAATCAAAGACCTACTTGCAACCATTGTGGTAAGTTAGGTCATACATCTAATAGATGTTGGAGCAATGGAAAAGGCAAATTTAATGGAAAGTTCTACAATTGCAATCAGCATGGACACAAAGCCAATGAATGCAAAGAGAAACCAAAATTTGAAGGTAAATGTCACAAATGCCAAAAGCAAGGTCATAAGGCATCACAATGAAAATCCAAATCATTTAATCTAGCTGAACAACTTGTCAAAACAATATTTGGTTGGAACTACAACACTTGGTGCAGATGTCATTATTGTGGAGAATATGGTCATACTGGCATAAACTGTGCAAGGCATCACCTAAGAAAAAGGGATACCACTGTAAGATGTTATACATGTACAGAACTTGGTCATATATCTAAAAACTGCATGAACATAAAGAAAGTCGAGGATGAAAAGAAAATCAAAGTAGACAATATTCAGAAGTAAATGAAGCAACAATGGATTCCTAAGTCTACCGAGCTAGATAATTCAAGTGATGGAATGGTCACTCAAGAAGTGAGTGACTCTACCATTTCCAATTAAGACTCATCAGGATAAGACCAGGACTGTATCTACAAAGCAATATCCTAAGTAGTCCTAGAATGAAAATATGATCAAATCAGTATTTCAGATACATCAGGATCATGGTCGGTACATGACCTTACCGAGCTCAGTCGGGTGCAATAAGGCTTCTTTCACCAAGTTGCACTTACCGAGCATGGTTGGTTCTTCTCTTACCGAGTCAAGGTCGGTTTAACCTATTTTCTTTTGGTCACCGAGTTTCGAAGTTTAAGCCGAGCTAGTGGATGACAATCTGTCGATCGCAGCTACCTCCGTACTGAACATTAATGGCAAATTTTTCATCAAAAGGCCAGAATTGAACTGGAAATCAAAATTCCACAGGCCATCAGCAAAGGTAAGAGGAAAGTGGCCAAACTGAAAACTGCAATAGGTCCTCTTATGCTCACCGAGGGAAAAGGTGAAGATAAAGAAAGTGAAGAAGAAGAAGAAGGAGAAGAAGAATTAGAAGAAGAGCAACCGGCAAAGAAGAAAGGCAAGGTAATCATTACCAAGCCCAAGAAGCAGCCTACTGCAGTATTTACTCAGAGGACAAGAAAAGGTATTCAGGAACCTGTATTGGTCAAGCCTGCACCTACATTCGAGCAAAGGCTCAAATCATTGGAAGAAGGAGCTGGCATCACAAATTTCAAGGCATTGAAATTTGAGACAAGGACTGATGCAGAGAAAATGCAGATTGAGGAACTGGTACTTAACAAAATGGGAAAATGGAAATACTCCCCAGACCAGATTGCTCCTCATATCTCTAAAGAACTACTGGAGAGAGTACAGTCAAGATGGGAGTTAGCCACCAAGACGGTAAAAGATACATATGAGCAATCCCTGAAGAATCTTCGACCTAGTCTCACTGGAGTAGAGGTAAAATCTGAATTGAAAACCTATGAAGGTAAAATGATGATCAGATTCCACACTTGTTTGATTTTGATCAAAGATATAGAGCATGTTGTAAATGATGCTACAAACATGTGGAAAAACATCTATCATCTACATAAGCCCAGTGTAGACCCAGTAGAAATAAAGGATGATGACAGCAGCAGCAGCAGTGATGAATCAGATAGTGCTCCATCCATCACAGTTACACCAGGAGAGTTGCATGCAATGATGGAAGAGAAAGAGGAAGAAGACAAAGAGGAAGAAGCTGAAGAGGAAGATAAGGAGGATGATCCGGTAAAAATTGCAGCAGCAGTTATTGCATCCCTTCCTCACTCCCCAACTAAACATGTGACATCATCAAGGTTGGAGTCAGCTTCAGCAGGTTCATCTACACCAGATTTACCATCTACACCTGCCATATCTCAGCTCCAGGTATCATCAATGGAAGTGACTACCACTTCATCTACCGAGCTGCACCCCTCTTCATCTACCGAGTTGGCCTCCTCGACTCCATCATCATCAGTTGGTATTGCTGTGAGTTCTCCAATTTTGACTACTCCAATTTGTTCTACAATTTTGTCGCCATCTACTTCAGGCACAGTGAGCTTAGATACTATATTACCGAGTGTATCACCATTTTTGGCTAGTACTCAAATTTTTGACCCTGTACATACTCCTATTGGCACTCAACCCTCAAGCATCCTAGTTTTTACTGCTAGTCCTTCTGTCTCTACTGTTGTGTCTATTCCAAAGGTCAAACCAGTCATCTCAGAAGTCAAACAAAAGCAACCATTAAGACTTATGATCATTGGAAAGGAAATTCCTGAAGACATTAACTTGGACACAGAGATAGTAATTCTAAAGATTGACTTTGATAATGCTACCATTGAAGAAATGAGGTATGCTAGTCAACTTATTGAGAAAAAGGCTACTCAGATGCAGTTAAGATCGGAAAGGGATAAGGAATACAGGATAATTGAGGATGCCCAGAACATAATTACTGAGGCTATAGGTGTTGATGTTGATACTTCTCAACACATTTTGATTCAATTGGAAGAGGCAGTTAATAAATTCAATGAAGATGCCTCCGGACAAGAAAAGCTGATTGAGCGTGCAACAAAGAAATTTGATAATAAGGTGTTGGGACACATTGCCCAGAACATTGCAATAAATCAGGTTGCATTAACCTCAGTTTTGGCATATATGGAAAATTCTTTTAATAATGTAACATCTCTTTTTGCTAAGCTTTGTGATCTTACCGAGTACACTAAGGGAATAAGAGAGAAACTAAATAAAATTGATGAGGATCTGAAGGTGAGCACACAGAACTTGAAGCTTGACCCCAGTTCAAGCTCATCTCATCACCTCAGGATCAAATTTTTGTCAGAGAAGCAGGCAGAGCTGTTGAGAGAAGAGGCAAGGATCCGATCTACATTGATAGATATCCAAAACATGATCCTTCCCATCATGGATTCAATGCAAAAGTACATTGCACATTCAAAGACATTAATCCATGATAATAACTTCTCCATTGCAGACCATGTGATTGAACTTTCGGCTGAAGTTCAAGTAGCTCTTTCAACCTACAAAATTTTGCAAGAGAATTGGGATAAGACTCTCCAGCTTATTCTTCAGGTACATTCAGAGTTCATCTCTCATTTTGGTGTTTCTATATAAGTATATATATTCTTTTATTCTTTGGCATTATTGTCAAAAAGGGGGAGATTATTGTTGGATATGTATACTATGGGTGAATAAGTGTTTTCGGAAAAATTGTACAAAGGAAGAGATATACAGCTCATGTAAATACTATATGTACATTCTATGGGGGAGTTGTATATAACGAAGCTATGTATATTCAGAATCAGTCATCAGCATGTTAGATAAATTTTGTCTCATAAGTTTTTTTGTCACTAATGCCAAAGGGGGAGATTGTTGGCATTATGATACATTTTTGTCATTAGTTACAACACTTATTGGATTCTGAATGCTTACCGAGTGATCGAGGTGAACAAAGAAGTCAGTGTTTACCGAGTGATCGAGGTGAACAAAGTAGCCAGTGTTTACCGAGTGTTCGAGGTAAAGAAAGGAATCAGGTGTTGCCTCTTTCTTCTGTTTGATGCTTCCTGCACCTCATTAATTTGATCAATGTTTATTGTTTTTGAGTCATAACTTGGCATGACTATCTCCTCATCTAGTTCAAGGTCTCCATAGTGAAGTACCCTTGCAACTTTTGTAGAGCTTGATCCTGGTGCTAATATTTGTAATGGCTTTTGTGAAGGAGTCCCCGAGGTAGGAAAATTTATAATTGTTTGTATTGCCTCCTACTCTTTAGGGGTTTCTTCTATTTTCTCCTCCTAGTGTTTACCTTGATCAATTATTGTAATTGTAGGAAGTGCACCTTGAGTTTGTGCTATAGGATCAAATGTAATAGTCTATCCTATTTGTTCTATTTCTTTGTCTGCTACTGCACTTAGCTTCTGAACTATGGTGTCAATTATGCCTATTGAAACAACTGTTGGAATTTGAAGTTGACCATTAGTAGTTGTAGAGATGATGGGAGGTGTGTCTTGTGGATTCACCTTATCTCTAATTATGTTTTCTACTAGTTTTTGTAATTCATCCATACTGACCAATACTGGATCTGCACATAATCTTCCTTGTTGCATAGATTGGTCAAGGATTCTTTTGAGATCCTCTGCAGTTAATGGATTGATGTTTTGAGAAGAAGTGTCAAGAACATCCTGTATAGTTATAGTTTTTGCAGGTGTGATGGGTATATGAGGAGGGCTAGAAGGTGGAAATTATGTGTCTTGCACACTCTGATCTTGTTGCTGCTCTTCCTCAGCTATTTCCATTTCATTTTTCTTTTGTGTCTCCTCCTCTATTTCTTTCTTTTCTTCTTCCTTCTTCTCTTCTTCTTGTTTCTTTTCTTCTTCTTGTTTCTTTTCTTCTTCCTTCTTTTCTTCTCTACCTTCCTCTACTCCTGTCTTCTATTCTCTCCTTTTTCTTCTCTCTTTTGGTGGAGCAGTAGCTTCTTCCTTGCATTCTTCTTCAAGAAAATCTTCAATATTTTTGTACAAGTTCTTCCATGATTTTTTTGTTCTTTGTACAATATCTTCCATTTTGTTTTGGAGAATGAAGAGTGCCCTGTATTTAGGTGTAAACTTGGCATTATGCCTTTTGACTACTTTCTCTATTTGCTCCTTAGTCAAATTAGGTAGTATGCTTGCTAGGGTTGTTTCTCTCATCTCCTTCTCCATTCTTAAAAAGAAATGCCATCTGTCTTCTACAATTTTAGATGGTTCATCTGGCAATTTTCCATCTAGTTCAAGAGGAGTGTACTTGAACTGTGCCATCATTTCATAAACTAATTCTTCTATTCTATTTTGTTCTTCTTTAGTGAATTTATTGAAATCAACTTTATTTATGTTGCTTAAATATCCATTTCCAATCTTTTTACATAATGTATCAATTGAAAAATGGCTTACCTTTTCAGATTGATCTTCTTCATTAGTATCAGGTTGAGCTACATATTTTCTTCTTTTCCTTGGCTCTTCCTATATCTTCTTGATTGGTTTCTTCTTTGTAGCTTTCTCTTTAGCTTTTTGAGTAGAGGCCCTGATTACAGCTCTGGTTGTTGGCTTTTGGGGTGATGGCGTGGTAGTTTTCTTTGGTTTGGGTTGAGCTAGAGGCTTATCTTTTATGTTTCTCTTCTTTGGCTCAGCTTGGATTGGTGCTTCCTTGGCTTCTTCTTCCTTAGCACCTTCCTCCTTGTCTTCATCTAGACCTTGAGTTAATTCCATTGGTCCTTGCTCTTGTTCATCCTCTTCATCATCATTGTCATCATCATCTTCTTTAGCTTTAGCCTCTACCCCTTCACCAAATTTCTTCTTAATTTTCTTTGTCAATTTATCTTTCTTTTTCAATGTGGAGGAAGTTTTTAATTCCATATTTATCTTTGACCTTACCACATCATAAGTGCCAAAGTGTGGGGCACTTTTATTTGTCTCTTCTACCAATAATGTAGTTATTGCTGTAGATGCTTCATCTATGTTAATCTCATAACCAAATGGCCTTAGCCATCTCACTCTCAGAATTGCTGCTTGGATATAGGTGAAGTCAATATCAACTAAGAAGCATATATCATTAATATGTTTTTCTACTATGGAAATTGGTATTCTCACCCTTTGCTTCATGGATTTCTTGAAATCCTCCAAATAGCTTGTCATTAGGGTACCAAAATTGTCTCCCATTTGTTCTATATATTCACTTATTTGGGATATGATAGTCCTATCACTTCTCCATGTAACTTTTCCAAAAGAAGGAAATTCGTTCTGTACATAAAAGAATATACAAACCAAAATTGCTCCAAATTTGCATTGGGCACCCTTTGACCTTATTATGCTATTAAGTTTTCATTTATTTGCTGTATTTGTAGTTCAGCAAGATCATAAGTATGATCCTTTTTCACCAATTTTTAACCTACATCTACTGTTATACATTGCACACTGTTGAGTCTACTAGATTGATATAATTTGTGGGCAATAACTCTAACAACAAACTCAACTAGAGGATCCTGAATGGTATGAATAGTCATTTCTCTTTTGTTCCATTGAGCACCTATGTTCTTTTCTATAACCTTCTTGGATTCACTTCTCAAGGTCTTGTGCCAATCTAGGGTAGGATATCCAGTTACCCTATGAATTATTCTTTTTGTGATCTTGACAGGGACATCTTCTAAGCACAAAATACCATCATGAATTCTGCTCAATACAAGTCTGATCCACTCTATCTTGAACACGGTGGGAAAACTAAAAACTTGTGTTAAACCCTTCCTTTCAACAATTTTGTATTCATCCTTTAATACTCCATCGACATACAACTTTACAAAGGCTTCTCTTATTTCAATATCTCCTAGGGCTCCTATCTTGCAATTGTAGCATCTTCTTACTGTAGACACCTAGAAACCTTTAGAAAATAAAGTATTTTTATTTTCTGAAAAAATCCTGATGACATCATCATTTATTAATTAATTTATTTTTATGCCATTAAATCCCTTTATCTTAATTAAAAATATTTAATTAAGGAATCCCTCCCAAAAATGTTTAAATCTTATTTAAACATTATTTCCTTATTTATTAATTATTTAATTAATAAATTGACCAAAAAACCCAAAATAAATAAAAAATTTATTTTTTGCCCAAAACTTGGCCAATTTCCTTAAGACCACTAACCTCTTCCAAAATCTTCTAATCCTTCTTTAATTTTGATTAAAGGCTAATCCCATCATTTCCTACCCCTAATCCTAACTCAAAATATT
Organism: Cupressus sempervirens; assembly: GCA_028749045.1. Taxonomy (NCBI): domain Eukaryota; kingdom Viridiplantae; phylum Streptophyta; class Pinopsida; order Cupressales; family Cupressaceae; genus Cupressus; species Cupressus sempervirens. The sequence continues at coordinate 20,882,217 of CM053787.1, read as the reverse complement.
TAATTAAGATTAAATATTAATCCTCATGTTTATTAAAAAAGTTTTAATAAATATCTCCTCAACCAAAACCCTTGAAATAAATAAAACTTTATTTATTTCCTAAAAATCTAATTTATCCTCATTCTAAGAAGTTCTAGACTCTTCTAGAAAGTCTTCATCCTTATCCTAGGAAGTTCTAGACTATTCTAGAAAGTCTTTATCCTCATCCAAAGTCTAGACTCTTATAGAAGATGTCTTTAAACCTAATCCTAATCCCCTCCTAACCTTGTCACATTCCCTAAAAATGGGTTAAGAATTACTAACCCAAGCCAAAGTCAACAAATATCTCCTCTTTCACCCACCCTCATTAAATGCCATCCACTTGCCTATCCCTAAGCTAATCCTAAACCATCCTAATCCATCCTCTAATCATTTTCACAATCCCAAGCAAGTTTAAAACCTTCCTAATCAATCCCAAGTCAAAATTCCTCTCATCTCCCTCAAAATATCCCAACCATAAAACTTTATGAAGCCCACTAGGCCATAAATGACTCTTCCAAAGCCCTTTTATTGCTCTTACAAGCCATTATGAGGGTCTTTATGAAGATTTTATCCCTTGAGCCTCCTTTGTTGACTCATCCTTCCCCTTTCCTCCATCCTCTCACCCTATGACATGTGTCACTCCCTGATTGGCTGTAAGGAAGCACAATCCATGTGCTCTCCTCTCATGCAATCTGAGCCCTCTAGGAGTTTTTTCCCATCCTTGCATCTTAGCCCTCAATCCCTCAAGCCTCTTGCCTATAAATTAGATCCTTCCCCTTTGCAAAATAACACAATCCATGAAGTAAAGTCATAATGCCATTTTAAGAAGCCATTTTACATCAAAACCATACACTCACACCCAAATTCCAACTCCATTTGAAGCCCTTTTTAAAGCATAAGCTTGAGCATACATCCTATCTATTTAGACAAAGCCACTAAACAAGAGAGCTTCTCATTGAGAGAGTCCATTAATGGCTCATATTCTCAATTGAGAGTTCATCTTAGTCTATCTTGAAGTTTATGAATTTTGTTTAGTTTGTAGAAGCTTTATTTAAATTTGGTTTCTATTAGCATACTAACATTGCTCATATACACTTACGTCCTGAACCATAACAATGTTTGGGGGTATGCAAGAAAGGGCTCCGGCTGGGTCATTTTTGTATGCAACTTTAGGAATAGGGAAAAAATTGGGCTACCTAACCTCATTTGATACTAGTTGTACTTCAAACGTGTCTTTTTCTTGGGTTTTCTAGAACTCAAAGCCATTTATGCAAACTAGGGTTTCCTTTCGAGAGAAATATGAAACTGCGTAGCTCGGCAAAAATGAAAATACCTCAAGATCAATGGAAACACATTGTAGGAGGTTGCAATCTGCTTGGAATGCTGAATTCTCTGCTATGAAGTTTCTCTACACTCTTTATCTTCTTTTCTCTTTGATCGCGATGAGGAAAAATGATTGAAATTGCGATAATATACCCTATTTCCATTGCATTAAATGCTCAACTGCAAACTCAGCTTATGAAATATTTTAACATCACTTGGCTTGCACTGCATTTCTATTTTACTCAGCTTCCATAGGAGTTACTCAACTCGGCATCAATCATCAACTCGGTCACTATTAGGAACTCGACATCCACTAAAGTTTTACTCAACATTCAAAAAAAGATCAACATCATCATTTAAAATTTTGTCTTGGCATCTTGTTTCATGTAGATTTATACTTTGCATTGCTTCTTCATGGACTCATCTTGAGATTAATTGGATGAGAAATGATCACTTGGCCTTATGGGTGAAGTGACCCTTTCATTCGATGTAATTGATTCATTCTTTTTCTGCCCTATCTTCTTCATGTCTGTTCTAATGTGTTCCACATCAATCTTTTCTTTGCCCTTGTTTGATTCAATTTTTGGTGCTTTTAACCTTGTAGGACAGTTTCTGTTGATATGACCAATTTTTAGGCAATTGAAACATGTGGTTTGGCTTAGCCACCTGCTATAATTCCCTCTGAAATGTGTTCTTATGCAATTATGGGGTATATGTCCATATTCTTGACAATAATGATAGCTATACCTGGTGTTGTAATCCCAATGGTACTAACTTTCATTCCCTTTAGTTTTTGTTGGTTGATTTGATGTCCACATAGGCTTTGATCTGCACTCAAATGCTCTATGTACATACTTCTTACAATTATGACAATGTCCATCAAATCTTTATGTCCTTGTAACTCTGGATCTGCAATCTTGTGTCATATGTCCTTGCATTTTGCACTTTTGACAGTAACTCTTGTTTTTGGGTGTGTTTGGCCGATTGATTCTTCTACTCCTACAAACATTAGCATTATGCCCCTTTTTATTACAGTAATGACAAGTAGGTTTAAAATCCTTACTTTTATTACTTTTTTGCTCAACACTCTTTGATGATTCTCAAATTTTAGTGCTGTTGTATCCAAGTCCTGATGTATCATGGGCTAATCTTGGAAATTTCATCAATTGTTCAAAGTACTTGATGGCTTCACTTGATTTGTTGAGATTCTCTGCTACCTCTCTTTCTCTGTTCAATTCATTCTATAGTTGTTCATTTTGCATCTTCAAAGTAGAGATCTCAATATCTTTCATATTGAGTTCATGATGAAGATTCATCATTTGGGAAAGTGTATCCATTTGCATGTTTGAGATCCTTGATACTTTAGTATATTTTTCTTCAAGTCTATTTGCAAGATTTCTTTTGTCATCTTCCATCATGACTCTATCCTCAACTATTCTCTTCTTTTTTTTAGTGATTTCATGTAACATTATGGCCCGAGATTCATGTTCCATCTTGAGAGATCTTATCTCATCTGTTTGAACTTTGTTTTTCTCCATCAGTTCTTCTTTTGCTGTATCAAACTCTTCAGTGTCTCCATTGGCAAATAGTTTTGTGGTATCTATCTCCTTGTAGTTTTTATCATTTTTAGCTATGGCTATATCCTTTCTTTTTTTCAAGGATTTTCTCAATTCCTCCCTTGTTTCCTCTACTTTGTGTAGAGCCAGTTGCACATCAATCACTTGATTGTCAACAATCTTCCCAAGTTTGAAGACTTCCATCTTTAGATCTTTTCCTCCAAGCTGTTAGGCTTCCTTCTTGTGAGAACTTGTAGCTCTGATACCAATTGTTGGAATATTCAAATAGGAAGAATTCTTCTGAGAGAGGGGGGTGGGGGTGGTGAATCAGAAGTACTATATTTAAACCATTAAAACTTTTTCTTAACTGAAAGTAGATTGCATGCATATAAACATATCAAACAATTATGAAAAACACATAAGCATCACCACATAACACTTGAGATTTTGGTAACCTAGAAACCCTCTAGAAATAAGAAGGTAAAACTTGGGTGGGGATGATACCCACAAAATCACTATAGTAATAATGTTTAACCACTTCTGATGGTCTGCCTTGTTAAAGGCCTACCCTGTTAAAGGGTTTACATTGTATAAATAGTGACCTAATTAAAGGATTTCAAATACTTTACATGAAGTGTTACCCTGTTAAAGGATTTAATCACCTATTTAAAGGATCTTCAAAATAGCTACTAAGCTAACCTATCACCATAGGGTTTTCTTTCTAATACAATTTATAGAGAGTATTAGGTATAATAAACCTGATAGCTTACAATCCTTCGATTGCTAAATACAGGCACTTGATCTACTTTCTTTGATCTTGATCCTTTGTGATCTGATACTCTTTACGCTAAAAAATATAGTTTTCCTTACATGCCCTCATCCATCCACACACATACAATGAGATTTAGTCTTCCTTATAAAGACACTCAAAGACTTAGGGTTAGGTATGGATCTATGATCGATATTGAATCTCTATTTCTCGCTCATTCCTTGCACATTTACTATTGGTTGCATGCCTTCTCCATTTTTCTTATTGGCTGCATGTAGATTGCATAGGAAAAACAAAAGATTCGATCTTATCTTTTAATCCTTTAAGATTCATCATATGTCGATCGTGAAAATGGTTTACATTTGCATTTGTAAAGTTACAAACTCATATGTGCATTCTATGTTGCTCAACACTTACTAATTTCAGATGCTCGGCACATGTAACAAACTGGCTTACTCGGCTCCTATTGTATTTTTGTATTGCTCGGCATTGTCTATGACTTGGCACTCAAATACCACTCAAAAATTGTATTATGCTCGGCACCTAAAGTCATTCAGCACTTGATCTTCACTCGACACCTGATCTTCACTCGGCACTTGAAGATCACTCAGCATTTGAAGGCTTTCTTGACTCGGCTCATGTTGTGGCTCAGCATACATGGTGTACTCAGCTCCAATGTAGAAAGTGTTTAAGTGTGTTGGCACTCAAGTTTCAAAAACTATTTTGAGGTTAACAATGGCAGGCAATCAAAGTGGGCTACTTGGATTTTGCAAATTGGAAGCACTGTCAGAAAACATTTTTTGCAAATGGAATAGACTTAGAAAAGTGTGCAGATGGATTTGTCAAGACTTGCAAACTGACACACTTGGAGTATTTCTGGAGGGAAATATAGTAGTACAATGAATTTGACCTTACCTATCACAAATTCCAAATTATAACATCATGAACAAGGGTTCCAAACAATCTATACTTGCTGACACCAGTAGAAAGTTACAAATTGCGTTTGGAATCACATTTGAAAACTAACCAAATGGATTTGTCAAGACTTAAAATTTAAAACATAAGAAGTCTTTGACGTCTAAAATGAAATGCAAAAGGAATTTAAGCATTTGAATCAACTGGTCAAAAGTTATAACTCGTCAAATACGGCTTCCCAGAAATGTGTGCAATTTGCAAATGTGTGAGAACAATAAACTACCAACTTTGAGGGATTCAAAACCTAGTCAAACGGATTTGAAATGACTCAAAATCTAAAACATAGGCTCTCTAGTATGGACACTAGCTACTCTCAAAGTTGCATGTCATGAAACATTTCTAGGTGCAAGATATTCAATGGCAAACACAACCTCCTACCGCTATTTGACACTCAGGTGAAAATACAGATTTGAAACTAGCTCAAAACAATAGTTCACAAAATGGCTCAGTATGTCAATTTATCATCAAGGGACAAGTGGATGGGCTGAATGGGAGGTGTCAGAAGCATTAAATACCTTACAAGGCTCAAGAGTACGATCAGATACATATGCATTTATGGGCATTTATAGGGCTAAAATTCTCAACGGTGCTCAAAATTAGGGCTACACTTTTGAGTGCCAACAGGTTACAAGGTCCATTACTCGATTCCAAAAGTTCATCATGATTCCACCATTGGATTTTAACTTATGGTTGCTTCTTGGTTGATTTCCTTATTCAAGCTAGCAAACTAGCAACTTCAAAATGGTTTTCAAATTAGCAATAAAACTTATTATACAAACTTCTATTATCTACACAAGAAACTAATTTAAAAATTCTACAAAAATATATGAACATATTAACCCATTCAATCTATCAAAGGTGTAGATGGTGGGTTGAATCCAAAATTATCATAGTTTTCTCTTGTTTTTTATTCACTCCAATACACCAGTCCATAAAATGCATATGTCAACCCTTGGTACTGACAAGGATTGACCTTTTATAGCTTCCCTCCACACATGTGGATAGTTGGTATGGATAGTTGTGGATGGTTTCATAATTGTTTGGATTATAGTCAAGAAGGTTTGTTCCTTACCACTCAAATGAACTCCCAATGACTTCTCCTCTGGAGAACATTATCTTTAGTCATTCATCCTTCCTATCAAGAACTTGGATTGCATCAAACAATCTATTCAAAGATCCTTCTAAACTTTATTTTATTGATCATCAAGACTAACCGAGTATACAAACTCACCTAAGGCTCCTTGGTAAAAATAAAAAATTGTTCAACACACCACCAAAATGAATATTTACATAGGTTACAAGGTCCATTACTTGATTCCAAAAGTTCATCACAGTTCCACCATTGGATTTCAACTTATGGTTGATTCTTGGTTGATTTCCTTATTCAGACCAATAAACTGACAACTTCAAAATAGTTTTCAAATTAGTAATAAAACCTATCATACAAACTGCTATTATCTACACAAGAAACTAATTTTAAAAATCTACAAAAATATATGAACATATTATCCCATTCAATCCATCAAAGGTGTAGATGGTGGGTTGAATCCAAAAGTGTCATAGTTTGCTCTTGGTTGTTATTCACTCCAATACACCAGTCCATACTAGTAGGAGCAGCTATTAAATTACTATAAAGAAATTAAAAGCTAGGGGAAAAAATGTCAATGTAGGTAAAATGTTGGTTACAATGTATTTTTTCACATGCTGTTTTAGTTACAAAACCATGCATTTTATCTTTTAAGATGTCATTTTAGCTACAAAACTATGTCATTCAATTCCAATTTATGGTTCATTGGATGTCAATGAAGTAAAATATTTTAAATCTTCAAACTTGTCATGAGGAATGGTAGTAAAAGAATAGTATGGTCTATAAATGTTTTCCCTAATTCATTAGTGGATGTAACTAGTGATAAAAATTATGCCATATAGATCTTACTGCAGTCCTATTTTGTACACTAATAGATAGACCTTCAATTGATAGATCAACAAAGAGCAGTACTTCTAAAACTAATCCATTTCCTAGAGTAGTCTATGTGATTAGTACTGGTTCATATGTAGGGACGTTGTTGCTGAACAAGAAAATAATGTTTTTGTTACAAGAACAAAAGCTTCTAGGTGCTTTAAAATTGTTATTATATAAAGTGTAAATTTAGTTCACTTTTACATTACTCATTTTGGACTGACAATCCCTTTATGTTCTTGTAGGTAATAATGTTTTCTTTGATCATCTTTTTGATATGACATTGAGACTATTTGGACCCACCATATGTAAAAGGTACATAGTTTCATATCATTGCTACATAATTTTCCTTTTCTTCCATTTATTGTACGATATTAAAGTTATTGATCTAACAATATTTTTTTTAAAAGGTGGAATTTACAAGCTATGGAATTAAAAAATTAGCTAATTACATCTTTTGAGGAGAAATTTGGAAAAAATATTTTTAACAATGGCCTACTTCTCAAAATAGCATCAAAGCATATAAAGAATTTGAGGGATCAATATAGAAGGTGTCTTAAGGAGAACCCAAAGTATGACTATTCTCCTATGATTCCACCGATGGAGTGAGATGAAATAATAGAAGATACAAAGGAGAAAAGGCTATGTGAAAATAGAGTAAATGAAGCAGAACAGGGCAATAAAAGGTATGTCATGATAGTATTAAGTACATTGTAATCATGCACTAATTAGTGATATTTGTAAATATATAATCTAAGATGTTTTAAATTGTTCATAGATCTTAGGACACATTCGTAGCTACAAAAGTGAGACTACAAAAGGTTGGCCAACACAAACTTGGTTCTGGTGGCTATATGAATCTCCAGTCTTGACTTGTAAGTAGGAGCAATGAAATTTCATATTAATTTTTTTATATAATGTTGAAAACAATTTTTAAAATAAAATCATACATGGAAAACTGATGATATTAAGAAAAAAATACAGGGCACAAAATTCAATGTGGAGCTCATAGATGAAGATAGGAAAATTGCCTTGAAGGAATGCTATAAAGTTGTGGTTGCATGCCTACACAAAGAATTTGAAAGCCTTTCCCAAGAACCCAGTGCACCAAATGATATCTCATAGGTAAATTGGTCAAATGAAAAGTAAATGAAATTAAATAGTTGAGAAGATTCTTTCTCGGTGTTAGTTTTGAACATAAATTGACTGCATAATAATGTACATAACATTTTACTGTGGCCTTCATATTCTATCATAGAACCAGCTCGTGACAAAGGCCATGATGTGTATTATAGTGGTGGAGGTATTAATTTCCTATTAGAAATTAATTATGAAATTATGAATACAATTTAATATCTTTTGTTGCAATTTGATGTGTATCCTTTTTTTGAATATTTCAGAGCATGTTGAACATCATGGTGAAGGAGTGGAGCATGTTCCAAGTATTCAACATGTTGACATGGCAGCGGATCAAAATATTAATGTACATGATGTGGCATTGTAAGGTAAGAAAAATGCATGTTATGTTGTACTAGTACTTAGTTACAAACTTGTAATAGTTAAAAAAAGAAAAAAGAGTATGCCAATTTATCACGTTTACTTGTTCTTGCAATAGAGCTCCCGTTAGTGCAATAGCCTCTTGCTCCTCCAAAGAGAAGGAGCCATCATAATTTGAGATTAAGCATGCTAGAAGAGGAGGAGAATGAGGAAGATTTGGATGCTCCTATGAGCATTTTTCTTAAGAGAGCTAAGAAAAACAAAAAGAAGAAATGATGTTTTAAAAATGCTCTTTGATAAACCTTGTTGGATAATGAAAGAACTTTGTTTTAAGTAATTATCTATGAATGATGCGTATTAATATTGATTTTTATTTTATGTTAATGAATGTTGTTATGTGTTAATGAAGCCTTGATTAGTATTGTGTATTAATGAATTTTATATCATATTAATGAATGTTATGTGATTGTATCGATTGAATGTTATAGTTCATAAATGGATGAATGAATGAATGAAGTATGTAATTAGATGATAATGGGTAATTTAAATTGATGTTAGGGGGAGGGGGGTGAGGCCAGATGAGCTTCCACCTTCACATGGTTGGCCTTATTAAGTAGAGAATATTATAGTATTCTTTAAACCAAGTGAAGCTTAAACTAACATACCAAGGAATTGCAAAACTGCAAAGGCCTTGTGCCAAGTCTTTGTTTTAGTGCTGTATGGATTTCTCCTTACCTTGTCTTCTATATTTTTATGAATTCAATCTTGGAAAATGGTACACTAATGTTAAGGATCCTGAGCTGATACAACATCTACTCATACAAGCTAAGGATCAGTTTCCACTTACTAGAAAGGCCTTTCAACTTGCATTCAGGAAAAGCAGTTTATTTGTCTCTTCCTTTGCACAAGTTACCTTAACTATTTACTAATTTGTTTATAACCAATACATGAAATTTTCCTCATAGAAATTTCTTGAATGTTTTTCATATTCAAATTTTATCTATTGCATTGTAATATTCCAATTTTCTTCTTGCATTTTGTTCCCAGTGAATCTGAAGAATACTTGGCCAGAGAGAACTCATATGCATATGTACATGTTTATAATTTCAGAATCACTTTATAGTATAAGTTGTGGTAATTGCTCATGATATTGTTGTTTTAAACCTTGCCTTTTAGGAAGGACTTATAGTTCCACGTTTTGGTTATTTCCTTTTATTTTTGATATTAGAATAGTTTAATCACTGGATACAATTAGTTCAACTAGATATATTCAGTAGAAAAGTATCAAAATTCTAGAAGTTACTTTAGGAAATTGATATAATAAAGGAATACATCTTATTATATATCAAAAACTTATCCCATGGAAATAAATGAGAAGTATATATAGCATGAGGAGTTAAGAGTAGCAGTATAATCATCAAAGCACATCAAAACTTGATAGTATCAAACTTGATAAAGAAGTAACTAACATCCTTCATGAGGGCCCCGACCATTATTACTTTCCAGAGACTCCAAGAAGTTTGTAGCAAATAGTTCATCATTCTAGCCTACTAGGACATATTCCTTTTGTGCATTATCATCAGGGCCCATGAAATCTTCATGTTCATTCTTGTTAGGGGTAGAGTTCTAGGTGTCATTGGAAATATTCAGATCTTTCATCATCTTATCTAGTTGATTTAGTTCTATAGGATCCACCATATCTTTGTATTGATTTAGATAGTGGATAGCTTTGACATATTTCTTGTGAATGAGAAGAATTCCATCTTAAACTAGCATCATAAACTAAGCCATAGAAATCTCCAAAAATATATGAGATTACTTGTAAGCCCAATAAGTCTTCTAGAGTACTTGGCTAGGGAGAACTCATATGCACGTGTACATGCTTATAATCTTAGAAAGGCTTTATAGCATAAGCTATAGCAACTACTTGTGATTTTTTTTTTTTAAAACCTTACCTTTTAGGAAGAACTTGTAGTTCCATGCTTTGTTGACTGCCTTTTATTTTTGTACTATATACCATATATTAAATATCCACTCTAGTTATATTGTCTTAATAATTTGTTTTTCTCTTAGATGAAGGATTGGTAGCTTCACTGATATTTCTTTCTAGTTATGTCAGCTATGCAATCTAAAATATGAAATAGTGAGCAAGAAGAGTGGATTGAATAACATTGAAAAGGTGATAAAGCAACAAGACCTTCAATATATGATTCTAAAAGAGAATATTTCAAGAGTTACAATTCAAAGATTGCAAGAATGATAATGCAGCAAATCAAGATAGAAGGTAAATATGAAGTTTTCATTTGTACCTATTATTTTGGAGGGAATCCTGAAGTTGCAAGTTCGGAGTTATTTTAATAGCTTGATCATAAAGAACTCTAGAATGAAAGAGATGAAGTTTAAGTTTATAACACAAATTATTGTTCAAAGAAGATCCTTGGTCTTAGTGGGCCATCACATTCTTAAAAAATTAAAATGAAAAGTTGAAACTTTAAAGATATTAAAAATAAATTCAATAAATAAACATATTTAAAAAGAGGACTTTTAAACTGCTAAGCTATGTGCTGCACTTGTGTGGAGAGGGATTTCAATGAGCTAGGTTTTTCCATCATTTTGAGCTAGAGAATTTATAGGAAAAATGTATTTGTGATTATATAGTAGAGAAAGAATCCTATGGGAAGGAGAGTAAGACAAATGTATTGTTGTTTGTCAAATACAAAACAAAAAATAAAAAGATTTTTTCGGTGCATTTGAGCAAGCAAGATTGAGGGCAAATGTTTCCTGCCTCTTATGCCTTCATTGTCAGATTTAGATATCTTGTTCCTTAACAATATTGATACTAATATCATGTTATTTCTCCCCTAATTTTTATGTAGAGAATTTTGGTGAATATTCAAGATACAAAAATAGGCATTGTATTAGAGAAAAGGTTTGATGTAGAAAAATAAAAAAGGGGATGCACTCGCTTAAAACTTCTGTTCCTACAATTTTTTGGAAGCTTTTATTATTGGATTTAACTTATGTTTGTCATTAGTGAAAACACTTATTCATAATTTTGTATGATTACTGAGTTCATCACTCAGTCTCTATTGTTTACCATGCATTCAATGTTTTCCAAGTGAGTTCAGTAGCAGCTCAAATTGAACAGCTAGTGGTTACCAAGCTATGTAGTGTCTACTGAGTCATTATTTTTTGTAACATGAAGCTAGTGTTAATCGAGTGATGGGATGAGTAGTTTTTATCGAGTGTAAGCAAGTTAAACATAGAAATTAGTTTCTATTGAGTTACACTATATCTACTGAGTCTCCAATGTTCACCAAGTTTGAAGCTATGTTGAGTGACTAGTATGGACTAAGCCTCTACTTATACCAAATGTATGGCAATGCCAAGTAATGATGTGGATGCTGAGTATTAGAAGGTCACCAAGTTAGCTATTCAAAACTTGAGTTTCCACATTTAGGTCGACTTAGTAATATTTGTGTTAACTTGTTTTTTGGCCAACCTTTTAAATATGAGAATTGGGATGGTATATATGTAATGTATTGAATCATTCCCAAGCATGGATGAGTAATGTTTTGAAAAAGAGAGAATGTGAATTAGTAGCAAAGTAGAGTATTCAGCAAGGTCTATAAGGAGTAGTCAAGTTACATCTATCACAAGAGGTGATCAGTATTTTAAGGATCTAATCAGAAATCAAGTTGTAAGTCAGATCTACTATTTCATCCCAACAAGTGAATTAGATTCAAATCATTTAATAGGGTAGACTTAACAATCTTTTCTTTAAATCTCTTAATAGGGTGTATACTTCATTGTATGTTTGTAAAACCTCTAACAAGGTGGACCTAGCCGTCCTAATTGCTTCTAATAGGGTAGATCATTAGAAGTGATCATTGTAAGCCTTAACAGACCAACTTTATACTACAATATTGAAGTTTTGTGGGTATCATCCCCACCCTAGTTTTACTTTCTATTTGGAAGGTTTTTGGGTCACCAAAATTGTGTTCATGTGTCATGAATGTTTATCTTTCAATTTCTCATGCTTGTAGTAGATTAGATCAATTAATGATGAATGAATTATGTTGATTAAGTGATGGATTTGTTAAAAGTTTTAAGGTTACTGATTCACCCCTCCCCTCTTAGTAACCTAGCTAGTCTTGATTATTTCCAACAATTGGTATTAGAGCTTTGTGGTTCTTAGGATAAAGTTTGACAACTTCAGCAAAGATCAAGGACAATGGAGATATTTAGACTTGACAAAGCTATTGACAATGAGAAGCTAGATTTGGAGATGGCCATAGCTCAACTCAAGGAAGCCAAAGAGCATCTTTCCCAATCCCTAAAAAAGAAGGAAGGAACTTGCAAAATAGATGAATGACCACTAGTATGTTGAAGAAAAGATTGAAGACTTTTTCCCTTCAAGCAATTCAGATGAAGCAAATGAGGCAATCAAAGAACTCCTAGAAAAGAATGGCTCTCTGTAAGAAGAGGTAAGAAAATTGAAAAGAGAATAAGAAATTTAGTCAATAAGATTGTATGAAATATTGAAACAATGGAATAAGGAAAGTGAAGACTTGGAGGCAAGGAATAATGAAACTCAAAATCAATCCTTTCAGCAAGAAAATCTTATCAATCAGCTCCCCAATGCAAATGAGAAAATCACGAGTCTAAGATCTAAAAATGAAAGGTTAAGAAATGACTTAAGCACTAAAAGAAAAATCAATGAAAGATTGAAAGTTGATCTAAATTCTAAAAGGAAACTCAATGAAATAATAACAAAATCCCAAGCAGACATGGATCAACTGAATCAACAAAGTGAGTAGACTCTTTATAGGCAAAAGGGTAAAGTAGGACTTGGATACAAAAAAGATGGTGAATCCTCCAAACAAGGTGCTCAAAGGAATCAAAGATCTACTTGCAATCACTTTGGTAAGATAGGTCATGAATCAAAAAATGTTGGAGAAATGGAAAGGAAAAATTAAATGGAAAATTCTACAATTGTAGTCAGCATGGTCATAAAGCTAATGAATGCAAGGAGAAACCAAAGTTTGAAGGTAAATGTCACAAATGCAAGAAACAAGGTCACAAGGCATCTAAATGCAGATCCAAACCATTCAATCTAGCTGAAAAATTTGTAAAGGCAATACTTGGTTGGGACTATAATACTTGGTGTAGATTTCATTACCATGGAGAATATAGACACATTAGCATAAACTGTACAAGGCATCACTTAAGAAAGAAGGATACTACAATAAGATGTTACACATGCACTGAACTTGGTTATATAGCAAAGAATTGCATGAATATAGGTAAAGTTGAAGATGAAAAGAAAGCTAAAGCTGATAACATCAAGAAGCAGATGAGACAGCAATGGATTCCCAAATCTACTAAGAAAACTAGTTCAAATGATGGTCATGTCACTCAAGAAGGGGGTGACTCCACCATTTCCAATTAAGTTCTTAAGAAAGAACTAAAACTATATCTTCAAGCCACATCTTAAGCAATTCCAATGAATGAAAGAAAAAGATCCAAATTAGTATTGTAGATACATAGGGATCATAGAAAGTTTAGCATTAGTATTCATTGAGTGAGGCAAGATCATACCAAAAAAAGTCGAGAGAAACAAGTTTTGTTTGGTCACTGAGTTAAAAGGTTCTACCAAGTTATCTAGATAGATAGTGGATGATAGCCTATCAAGCACTATGCCATTATGGCTCTCTTTGTACTGAGTATTAATGGAGAATTTTTCATCAAAAGGGTAGAATTTTGACTACATTGTTCATCATAAATTTAGTCTATCCAGAGCAGAGCAATTTTTAGAGCATCCACGTGATCTTGAGCCTAATTTGTAGCAAAATTTTCAAAGAATATTTTATCAGTCTACCAAGAAAAAATGGCATCCACTAGCATCAACAGCAAGGTGAAGAGAGCTTTTGAGATGCTAGTGTGAGGCATCGAATGGAAGGCTCCAAACTTCAAGCTAGTGCTAACAATTGCATAATCACTTGACCCTAATGGTGCTTAGTCTCAAATTTTGCCTAAGGTACTTCTCATAAATGATATTTGTACTCATTTCAAATGTGTTGTTCAAGAAATTGGAACCCTATAAATGGATAGTGCCTAGTAGAATTGTGTCTGGATAGAACCCTCAAACCTGAGCATGAACACTTAGAGGAGAAAGGCTTGACCCACATTCCACACCTCCCAAGGAACTTCCAAATAAAATGGATTAGGTATATTTTGAGCTGAATGAAAAATGGTCAGTTGTGGTCAGAGTAGCCCATCTTGATAATAAAGAAGATTATTAATAGAATTACTGGTCTCCCCATGCTTAACAAGGCTAAAGTTACCAAAACCCTAGGTCAGGATGAGCTACAAAAGAAAACCCTAGCTAAATGGGATGGTAGAGGATTGAAGATCAATAATGTATCTAATGTAGAACTTAGGTTTTGCATTCATATCATTGTGCACAAGATATATAGCTCCAATCGATTGAATAATGTGCCATGTGAGGCTGTGGACTTAGCTTACAATGTTGTCAAGAAAAATTTAGAATTTGATTTGGCAGATTTGATGTTAAAATAGTTGAACAAGAACATGGAAAGTATTAGGACATCAAAGAATAATCCGTGTAAATTTGGTTCTTTGTTAACTTGTTTGTTCTTCTATGTAGAAAAGGTTTTCCCATCCAAAGGATCAATGGTATGGAGAAAGGATACTTTAGTTTTGTACCAAATCAATGAGTTTATTGCAAAATGGGTGAGAATTTTGACAGTATAATGGATAACTATTTTGAAGTGTTCAAGGAAAAGATGAATATAAGGTTTTGGATTCCACCAAAACTAGTTGAAGACTATAAGGATGATGTTTGTTTCATCGCTGACTATGACAGAATATATATTTAGGTAGTTAGGCCTAGAATTGTATGGGTAAAACCTCTTCCTTATGAGGTTAATATTGATGAAACCAAAGAAATAATTGAAGCCCTAGTGAATGTACTTGTATATCCAAAGTTACCTATGTTTGGAACTTATGAAGAAGCAAAGGCTAGAATAGAGCTTGAGATCAAGCTATATTAGGTAGTGAACAAAGGTAAGAGGAAGATAGCAAAGCTGAAAACTATAAGTGCCCCTCTCATGCTTATCGAGGGAAAAGGAGAAGATGAAGAAGAATCTGAGAATGAAGAGTAGGAATCTAAAAAGGAGTAAGAGCCTTTGAAAAAGAAAGGTAGGGTGATTATCACCAAGCCACCCAAGACCTCAAGAACTATGTTTACAAGAAGATCCAAGAAGAAAGGATGTAGTGAAATTGTATTTAATAAGCCTCCTCCCACTTTTCAAGAAAGACTCAACCAATTAAGACTAGGTGCTGGAATCAATAACTTTAAAGCACTCAAATATGAAACTAGGACTCTAGTAGAACAAAAAGAGGTAGAAGATTTGATCATGGACAAGTTAGGAAGATGGAAATTCTCTCCTAATTAGTTTGCTTCACAAATCCCTATAGTTTTGTTAGACAAAGTCAAAGTTAGAAGGGAATCAACTATGCAAACTACAAAGGATATTTTTGAGCAATGTTTGAGACAATTGCTACCAAATCTTACCAATGTAGAAGTTAAGGAAGCAATGAAGAAAAATGAAGAGAAGATGATGATGAGATTTCATACTTGTTTGATTTTGGTCAAATAAATTGAACATGTAGTTAAAGATGCTACAAATTTGTGGAAAATTGTTTATCATTTGCACAAGCCTAGTGAGAATCTATAGAAATAAATGATGTTGAACTATTGATGCTAAGGATTATCAGGCAATGATGAATTATGACGAAGAAGAGAAGGATGAAGAAGCTAAAGAGGAAGATAAGGAAGGATAAGAAGAAGAGAATGATCTAGTAAGGATAGCTGCACAAGTTATAACCTCCCTTCCTCACTCTCCACTAAAGACTACTACATCATTTGGCATGGAGACAACTTTGGCAAGTGTGGTTGCAACTACAATAGATAAATCATCTTCTCAATCACTATTTGCAACCTCTTAGCTCCAGGTATTAGTAATAGAAGTGTCTACCACTTCATCCATCAAGCTACAACCCTTCTCTTCTTTAGCTCTTGAGTCAGGGACATTAGCATTGAGTACAACATCAAGTTCTACAATTTTGTCTACTTCAATTTTGCATGCTCCTGTAAGTACTTCATTTGTAAATACTTCTACCAATGGTCTTTTTGTATGTACTATAGTCAGTGTTCCATCTGTTATTACTTCAAATTTGGGTAGCACTTTAGTTTTGGATTCTGTTAGCATTCCTATTATTATTCCTTCAGTAGGCCCTATACAATTTTTCACAACAAGCACTACTATATCTACCAATGTTTCTATTTCTAAGTCCAAGGCAGATGCAATATTAGAAGTAGAACCAAGGACACCCCTTAAACTTCTAATTACTAGAAAAGAAATTGATGAAGATATAGACTTGGACAAAGAGATTACAATTCCCAAGTTGGATCTTGATAACTCTACTATGGAACAAATGAGACTGGTCAACCAACTTTTGGAACAAAAGGCTAGACAAAAGTAGCTCAGAGAGGAAAGGGACAAAGGATTCAAAATCATAGAGAGTGAAAAGAATATTTTGACAGAGGCTATAGGTGTTGATGTCGATTCATCTCAACATATTTTTCTACAATTAGATGAAGTAGTAAATAAGTACAATGAGGAATCTACTGGATAGGAAAAGTTGATTGAGAAAGCTGAGAAAAAGTTTGATTATAAGGTGCTTGAGCACATTGCTATTCATCAGGTAGGGCTTTCCCCAATTTTGGCTAATCTTGAAATTTTTTTTACAAATGTAACATCTCTTTTTGTCAAACTTTGTGATGTGTGCACTAAGGAAATAAAGGAAAAACTAAATAAAATTGATGAGGATCTAAAGGCCATCACCCAAAAGTTGTAGCTTGACCCTAGCTCAAGCTTAGCACATCACATAAAGGTCAGATTTTTATCAGACATGCAGGCTGAATTATTGAGAGAGGAAGCAAGGATCATGTCTACATTAATAAACATCCAAAACATGATCCTACAATCATGGACACAATGCAAAAGCATATTACATATTCAAATACATTGATCCATGATAAAAAAATTTCAATTACAGATTGTATGATTGAACTTTCAGCAGAAATTCAAGTGGGACTTCACACCTACAAAATTTTGCAAGAGAACTAGGATAAGAGATTAGATCTTATTCTCATGGTACATTATGAGTTTCTCTCACATTTTGGTGTCTCTATATAAATAATTGGTATGAATCTTTGGCATTATTGTCAAAAAGGGGGAGAGAAAGAGATATTTTTGGAGAGACATATGTGAAATACATAATAATAAAGATACACTTGTATATTTAGTATGGTACTATGCCTTATATAATATGTACATTGTATGGGGGAGATATGTGCAAATGTATATATAGTAGAATTACAAAGACAAAGTTTGAAAAATCAAATCAGCATGTCACTGTACATAAGTTTTGGCTACTAAGTGTTTTTGTGACTAATGCAAAAAGGGGAGATTGTTGGTATTAAGTTATGTTTCTCATTAGTGAAAACACTTATTCATAATTTTGTATGATTATCAAGTTCATCACTCAGTCTCCAATGTTTACCAAGCATTCAATGTTTGCCAAGTGAGTTCAATAGTGTAGTAGTTCAAACTGAGCAGCTAGTGGTTAGTGAGCTTCATAGTGTCTATTGAGTCATCAATTTCTATAACATGAATCCAATGTTAACTGAGTGATGGGATGAGTAGATCTTACCAAGTGCAAGCAATGTAATCATAGAAATCAATTTCTACCAAGTTACACTATATCTACCAAGTCTCCAATGTTCACCGAGTTCAAAGCTACATTGAGTGACTAGTATGGACTGAGCCTCTACTTCTACCAAATGCATGAAAATGTTGAGTGATGCAATGGACATCGAGTATTAGAAGGTCACCAAGTTAGTTATTCAGAACCCAAGTTTCCACATTTGGGCCTACTCAGTAATGTTTGTGTTAATTTTTGTTTTGGCTGACCTTGTAAATATGAGAATTGGGATGGTATATATTTAATGTATTGTATCATTCCCAAGCATGGATGAGTAATGTTTTGAGAAGAGTGAATGTGAATCAGTAGCAAAGTAGAGTATTCAACAGGGTCTATAAGGAGCAATCAAGTTACATCTATCACAAGAGGTGATCAACATTTCAAGGATCTAATTAGCAATCAAGTTGTAAGTCAGATCTACTATTTCATCCTAATAGGTGAATTATATTCAAATCCTTTAATAGGGTATACTTAATGGTCTTTTCTTTAAATCTCTTAACATAGTGCATACTTCATTGTATGTTTGTAAAACCTCTAACAAGGTGGACCTAGTAGTCCTAATTGCTTCTAACATGGCAGATCATCAAAAGTGATCATTGTAAGCATTAATAGGCCAAGTTTATACTACAGTATTGAAGTTTTGTGGGTACCATCCCCACCCAAGTTTTACTTTCTATTTGGAAGGTTTCTAGGTCACCAAAATTTGTTCATGTGTCATGAATATTTATCTTTCAGTTTCTCATGCTTGTAATAGATTAGATCAATTAATGATGAATGGATTATGTTGATTAAGTGTTGGATCTGTTAAAATTTTTAAGGTTACTAATTCACCCCTCCCCTCTTAGTAACCTAGCTAGTCTTTATTATTTCCAATACTAGCTTGTCCTTGTTTTCTCTACCCTCCCAAATTTGTTCTCATAGCTACTAGATTCAAGGTTTTGGTGTGCAAATATAAGCTAGGATCAACTTGGAATTTTTTGATGATTTATCAGTATTCCCACTTCAAACATTGTGTTGACTGATATGATATTTATATGTATTGTAATGCTTCATTTTTTATTGAAACTTGTCCACATTCATTCTTTTCCTCTAATCAGGTCACAATTACTATGGAGCAAGCAAATTGTGCAATGGGAAACCATTTGCTCTTTTTTTTGGCATGTTTTCTATACTGTAAGCAATTATTTACATGACAGACTGAATATTTTTCCTCTTGTACTTTGACAGAAAAAATATTATGTGTATCTCAATGTTGAAGATCCTAATGCTGATGACTACACTAAGCTACAAGTAGATGATTCACAATTAAGTGATTGGTTAAATCAAGATGTAATTGAAATCATTCACGACCGCTTTGTTACTGGTGACTGGTCAAAGGTTTCTCATTGAGGTGAAGCAATGGATGAGAGTGATGAAGATGATGACTTTGCCTATGGAGATTTTGAAGATATGGAGATGTGAGAGAAATATGGAGATGAAGCTAATGATAGCCTAGAAGATAGTACAAATTTGAAGTTTGTAGATCAACAAAAAAGATTGACAAAGCTTGCACTTTGTGCCAAATTTGATTCTCAATATCCTTTTGGTTATTTTTTTTCCTAGTCATACAATGCCTACTTTTAAAGATATTTAGTTTCCATCGTTCATAACTTTGTGAAAAAATGTTCTTGGACAACACTGTGTATGAGATCCATCCTTAGGATATGATGTAGGATTACAAGTCTAGAGTTTCCCTTGCATGGGTGACTGCATTACAAGAGTTGGGAAAGTCTATTTCTAAAAAATTAATGGTAATTAGGTACATAGCCACTTGGGCACAATAAATATGAGTGGAAAGATCTAAATGACCATCTACTTTAAGGTTGGGAATTGGGATAGATAAATGGAATGCTTGGATTAGTAGTTAATAAATTTAAACAAAAAAAGATTATCAATTTAGCATGAACTTAAAAGTTTAGGTGGTTAATTTAATACATAGACAATAATTTCTCACACACTTCACACATTATGTATAACTAGCCTTCAAGAATGCCCTAATCCAAGAGGATCATTCGAATTCAATTTTCTATGTTTCTTAGTAATTTCAGTTGTTTCTCTTAGCCTTAATTACTTTATTTTCTTGTATTCTTTATTGCTTTGGAAATTTCTCAAATTTTAACTCTTCTATTTCAAAATTAATAGGAACTCTTTGCTTTACTGCTTTGTAGAATAATGCAAAAGGTTCCATCACTATCTAATCTGCCCTTAACGTTTCTAATGTGTATAACGAGTTACACAATCGGTGAATGTTCCTTAATGGTTGCATAAAAGAAAATTAACACCTGTTGTTGTGCTATTTATTGATCCTTGGTTCTATTTTTTTATATTGAAGGTCATATGCTCTTGTTGTTATTCTTTCATGTTATCAATTTCTTTAGTCTAAAGACTTTCTCTTCACTCAAACACCTTTTCTATAGTCTAAAAAGTTCTTATTATAAGGGGACTTTAGTATTCTTATTCCTATTTCCCTTGGTAAGTGTCTTAGATATAGTTTGACCTATATGCTGCATTTATGTTTTAAACTAGCATTTCTTTGTCTAATCAAGTATACTCTAGAATACTAGGATGATAGTAGTCTTTTGTTCTTTCAACATAGATTTAAACTTGCAATAGCGATGGAAGGTTTTGAAAAAAAAACTCAATTTCCTTTTCAATAAAACAATATCCAATTAATGATTCATTCAAATACTTGGCATGCATTTATTTTTTGGTAGTGACCTTAAAAATTTTGTTAAAAATTTCTTTTTTGATTTTCTAGCTTATGCAATTCATGGAGTTCCTTCATGCTATTTTGTTGTATTTAGTTCAATCATTATTGAAGTATGATTTTTTAATTTGTATTTATCCTTGACTACTAAATCACATACAATGGATCTAAGTCTTTAGACAAAGAAGAGGAGGATGCGAAGAAAACTAGATATCATACAAGTCAAGTTAGATAGAGTGATTTCTTGGATAAGGTGAATGGCTTCTAATCAGTTTAGGGTTGTAATATGACTACCTATAGATGACCAGATATTTTTGTGGAAATAATTTGGTTGCAACATTATCTATCTATCATACAAATGGGGAGTTCAGCATGGTGATAGCATTACAAAATCTTGAGTACTTTAATTTACAAAGTGTCTCCCTTTTTTCAAATTAAGGAAGAGATTAAGCTTCACAAGTAGAGGAATTTAGCTGAGCTTAATGAGATTGATGAGGTTACATGTGTTGAAATGGAAGGATTTCAAACTAGTTCATAGTTGAGGTTGGAGGTGCATGCTATGCCTTTTGAGATGGTCAAGTATTTTAACCCATGACATCCAGTCCTATTTGGAGGGATTGGTAGAGGTGAAGAAAGTGTGGGATACATGTAGGTTTGTTATCTATCATCTATCACTGGAACCAATCTTTCTAAGAATGATATGTTGCTTAGACTTGAGGATTTCCTTATGCATGTCTAGGTTCGATTGAAGAAGCATAGATGGCACAGGAAGGTATTGAAGAATCAAGACCCCATTGTAGTTTCTATTGGTTGGAGGTGCTATCAAAAATTTCCTATTTACTCACTTGAGGATAGAAATGGGTGCCACAGAATGCTTAAATACACACTAGAACACATGCATCACCTTGCAACATTTTGGGGCCCTCTTGCACCTCCCAATACTGGGATGGTTTCTTTCAAAAATTTGTTGAACAATTAGATTTTTCAGTGTTCATAGTATCTTATAGTTTTATTTGGCACATCTTAGTTTCTTTCAAAGTATCAGGCTCATCTGACTAAGTTGAGTATTAACACAGGTATCCTTTTGGATCACTAGTACTGGTGTTGTATTAGAGTTTAACCATTCAATTCAGATTGTTAAGAAGCACAAACTTGTGGGGCACCCCTACAAAATCTACAAAAAATTAGCCTTTATCAATGACATGTCCACATTAGCTCTAGAAGTGGCTAGGTTTGAGGGTACTTCTATCAAAATAGTTAGTGGAATCTACAGTCAAGTGAAGAAGGTATTATAAAAATAATTATAAATACAATAGAGTTCTCCTATAACATAAACATTTTTTTTTTTTTGACATGACATGAATATGATCTCATGTTGCTTGTATGTTGTAAAGACTGGACAAGGGAAGGAAGGTAGTGTGAGGTGTACTTTCGAGGATAAAATCCTTATGAGTGATATAGTTTTCTTATGAGCTTAGACTAGAGTTGATATTCCATGTTTCTTTAACCCTGTTGCAACATCTCTTTAGTCTTGTGATTATGTTTGGAAAGGCATGAAAACTTGATTATGTCTGGAAAGGAATAAAAACTTGATTATGTTTGGAAAGGCATGAAATCTTCTCTTGGAGTATGATCTGAAACAAGATTTGAGTATTATACAATTGGGACTTACTTCACAGAAATTGATAGGTATGTTTCAGACAATACAAGTGTTGACAAAAAATATGGACTGAGATATGATAATTGAAAATTCTATGCATCCAAAACATTTTTTGATAGTCATAAGAATAGAAGGGTCTTGTGGGGATGATTCAATGAGTCAGATAGTGTTCAAGATGATATTGCAAAGGGGTGGTCTAGTGTTCAGGTAAGGTTCGACCCAAATTTTCATTTCTATATATTTATGTAGTCTTATTACCTAGAAACTAATTGTATTGAATGTGTTTTGATGACTTTTAGTATTTTAGCTATTCATTTTTTTTCCACTGGAATATACTATGTACATGTAAATTTGTTTAGTTGTTATTTGGTTGTTTCTCTATTTTTTTTTGTGTTGGTTCATTTTTATTGAAAACTGATGAGAGATTGTAGTAATACAAAAATGAATACTATTCCTCATATTATATTATTTTCACATTAATATCTTGTGAAGATTATATTTTTTTGGACTATACAAGGTTTTCATAAGTGACCCAATATCTGATTGTTTTGCAAGAAGAAGTGATAGTGATTCAGAAGAATTTATGAAGATGAAAGTGACAAGGACATGAATCAAATGACACCCATGGTATGATGATGGATTGGAAGGTTTCCATTTGGGAAGGTATTATTATTATTATTTTATTCTAGCTTATAGCTCATGTAAGACCTTCTTGATGAAAGGTTGAGACTACTAGCAAGAAGAGGACTTTGTTGGAGTCATCTACAAAACTTAAACTTATTGCTGATAAAAAGGCAAAGAAAATAGTAACTAGTAAAGCACAAAATTTAGGTCAGTGCTTAAGTACTTTCTCATTAACAATGTGCTAATATTTTGAAAACTAATTTGTTATTGAAACTTGTCTTAAATTATGAAATTGGTAACATGACTAGAGGGAAGTTTTGGTTATTTGAAAGCATATGGCTTGCACTCAATTAATAATAAATCTAAGTGAAGATGAAGTTATTTTAGACTAAATTCTAGTTGATATGGGTGATCAACCTTATTTTTGTGTACTTGGTTACCTTCTAGATCACTATTCTCTAGCAAATTTCATTTTCATGGAGCATTTAAGGAATTTGTTAGATTTCTTCAATGTTATTGACCGAGTAAGTAGTTACAATTCTAATTGAATTATATTAGAGGTTTTAGCATTTGTAAACAATCTTATGTATTCCATTTGGATGATGGCTTTTCCTTTGTGCTTGGTTAAAACACAGGGAATACACTAGTGGCTTTTCTATCTACAATTGATATGAAATAGAAAAACAATGAGGATTTGTGTGTTTATTGTTGTTCCTATTATGTTTAGTTTTTATGATGAAAAATAATTTCAAACAAGGAGGGACTCATAGTGGATACATTTACATCTTTTTCTGCCTTAGTCACCAAATAATTCTTTTTAACATATATGCACTTGAAGTATAAATATTTTCAACCAAGAAAGAGAAATATGGAAGCAAATAATAGAGCTTTACCACTATCACATTGCTAAGCAATTAAGATTCATGAAGGCATCTACTTAGCTTGCTTCTATTCATAGATTTGTCTCCAAAGATTCAAGGGAATGGGATGCCATATATATTTTGGTCTAAACTCGTTGCAACACAAGACAAATGGCAACCTATCTAATGGTTTTACTTTGGCTTGATTAAATCATTTTGCTAAGCTTACTAAACTAAACTAAGGATATTCAAATGAAATCAAAATCTTTGCTGTTGTGATGTGTTTGAATGGAATGTATTACATTTATAGTTTTCTTCTAGTGCTTGAGATTGACTCCACTAGTACATACATTTGGTAAATAGTTATTTTTTGCATTCGTATGCTAATCAATTGAAAGTGTAGAAGCTATTGTGAACTTGAGCTTAGTCTTTATTGTAGTCATATCCTTCTAGGCTAGAAGAAGTAGCCAACAATTTATTTCCTCCTAGGGCTATACATGTAACAGTTAAAGAGGATGCAATGCTACCCCTAATTACTGGACATTAAAGAATTGTCCAGTCCATAGCCCTTAAATAAACAATGTTGACCAAGTTGAGATTAGAAACATTATTCAACACACTTTCACTTATTTTTTTTGCTTCAGCTTCTACATCAACACTCACATAGGGGATAGGAGCCCACAAAAAAGATGAAGATTGTCGGTTTGTGGTGCAAGTTAATCAGTAAGGAGGAGTGCTTAAACCATTTTGTGCGATCAAAAAATATGAAATGCCTCACACCCTTGCAAGTATTTCAATATTCTTAGCTTCTTTGAGGCATTCTATAAAATAGTTCACATGCCTTACCTATGATTTGACATTTTGCATGCATCTTGCACTCTCTCATCTGACTGATGATGGATTATAGGGAGTGATCTAAAATGATGATGCTAAAAAACACACACAATCAAATCCAAAATGAACTTGCATTAGAAATAGATTGTGGAAATCTGATATTGTTAATTTTACACGCATGTTTACTAGGACAATCACAACTTCTATATATATATATATATATGTTTAAGTTGTGATTTTCTTGGTAGACATGCATGCAAAATAATAGATTTTGGAAATCTGATATTGTTAATTTTGCATGCATGTCTACCAGGACACTCACAACTTAAATAGATATATATGTTTAAGTTGTGAGTGTTCTTGTAGACATGCATGCAAAATTAACAATATCAAATTTCCACAATCTATTTCTAATGCAAGTTTGTTTTGGATTTGATTGTGTGTTTTTTTTAGCATCATCATTTCAGATCATTCTCTATAA
This sequence comes from Cupressus sempervirens, assembly GCA_028749045.1. Taxonomy (NCBI): domain Eukaryota; kingdom Viridiplantae; phylum Streptophyta; class Pinopsida; order Cupressales; family Cupressaceae; genus Cupressus; species Cupressus sempervirens. Next base: position 20,857,056 of record CM053787.1, on the reverse strand, counting down.
TCCATCATTAGTCGGATGAGAGAGTGCAGGATGCATGCAAAATGTCAAATCATAGGCAAGGAATGTGAACTATTTTATAGAATGCCTCAAAATTTTTTTACCAAGTATTGGTCAAAATTTTGACCAATGCCTAACAATTTCCTACCAAGCATTGGTTAAAATTTCAACCAATGCCTGGAAGTTTTTGACAATGCAATGGTCAAAATTTCAACCAATGCCTAGATGTTTTTGACCAATTCTTGGTCAAACTTTCAACCAATTCCTAGAAGTTTTTGACCAACCATTGGTGGAAATGTCGACCAATTCATGGTAGTTTCCTTCCAAAAATTGGTCAAAATTTTGACCAATTCTTGGTAAAAATTTAACCAAGGCTTTGGATAGTCTTTGACTAATGGATTGGTGAAAATTTTGACCAATATTGGTCAAAAAATGGGGTCAAATGTACTAGTGATATGTCCTAACTCTCTCCTTATATAGTTATGTTTAAAAGCTTGTGACAATAATCAATGGGTCTAAATAGATGAGTCAAGTTAATGCTAGCTAGGAACAACTAATTATTCATTTAGTTATACCTAATCTAATGACAGTTCTATAGGAATTTGTCATCAACCCACCTAATTAGAAACTACACCAATTGAGTTAAGGAATTACTACCCTGAACATTCAAGAAACATTTAATAACATGTGAAATAAGGTATTTAAGCATGCCTCAACAATTTATGATTTAATTTTGGATCAACTACTTGATTAGTTTGGAATTTTCTTCTCACCAAAAATCATAAAATGTATGAACAACTATGCCAAAAAGGACGTGAAAAGATGATTATCATAAAAAGATGATTATCGTAAAAACATGGTTATCGTGGAAAATCATTTTTTTAAAGCATAGTCATTCTTACAAATTTTTGGCTCAATCTCCAATTAGTCATTATGTGTTTTGAAAAATTATTCTTGGACTGTGATTCAGGAAAAAGAGAAATATCAAACTTGAAAAAGATTTACATAAATGCAATTAATTTTAAAACTTCAATTTTATAAAGTTACAAAGAGAACAATAGAATTATAAGAAACTATTGTGTTTTTTACTATTTTAAGATTATAGTTACAAGTGATAAAGTTATATACCTTTGATTCAGAAAGTGCAAATAATGGAAATGAAGTATTGACGAAGGTGCAAGCTCAACTACCCCCACCATGTGAATGATATTGCTAAGTAGATAATAGTTACATACATACATAATATACATACATAATATACATACATACATGGTTAAGTGATACCTAACTATGTCCAAGGCTACCTAACTATGTCCAAGGTGTCTACACACTAGAGGCATATTCAACCTACTAGGCTGCTTGCATACCTATATACATAGGATCAAGACCCTTGAACTATTCACTATAATGAATATTTAGTTCTGATATCTAATTTTTTTGATGTAGTTGTATTTCTATAATCATTGGTGAACTTTAATCACTTAATACAACTCTTTGCCATCATACACTTACTCAAGCAAATCAGACAAAATTTTATAATTACAATCTTGTAATACCATAGCAAACACAAGGGTATGACAATGAATCTAGATCTCCACTGATCTCCACAATCTACAGGATCTCTCTCTATATATACATACATACATACATATATACATACACATATTTATACATACATACATATACATACATACATATATATATATACATACATATGTACATAAATATATACATACATACATATACATAAATATATATATACACATACATACATGCATACATATGCATATGCAATTTTACCACCTTGGAAGGCATTGGAAGGAATTTGATTAGAAATATGGAAAATTTGCAAAAATTGATAAAAAGTTGTCATGCAACAAATACTATTGCTGAACAACTTTTTTTGCAAATTTGGAAGGTCAACAGTTAGAGTTTTGTTCTAATTAAAAAAGTAGGAATTAATATGTAATGTCAAGAGAATGAATGAATATGTAAGGTTTTGTTTTGATCAAACAAGTAGGAATGAATATCTTTGATAGTGTGATTAACAAAATCATGACCTTTATGCCTTGAGTCCACAATACATATCTCATGTAGACCACTATCAACTTGAGTACAAACATAGGAAGACTCAACCATGTTATTGAGTTCATGTGAAATGGATGCTACCTCATTATAAAAACTATTTTAACAAAAAATAGAATAAATGCCATACCTTGGTTACATGTCTTCAACATCTATAATGGGCTAGGCCATGATTGTAATTTAACCCATTTTGTGATCACTGTGAAGTCTCAATGGTGTACTATGTGCCTCCTCTTGATCCAAGGTTTCTTTTCTTCTTTAGGGGTACCACATGATGATTGATTTTTACATTGATTTTGATGAGTTGTAGTTCAAAATTTATGAATAATTATCATAAATTAAATATTTATTTAATGCAACAATGTTTGTTTCCAAATACATAATCAAGGCAATAATATTTAGGAAGTAAAATATTCAACATATAGATTTAAAATGAATATTTTCCCTCTATTTTGAATAAGATTTCACTTTGTGTAAAGGACATGACTTCTTCTATATAATTCTTCAGACTTAAATAAGACAAAGATTATGATAAATGTATCAGGTAATGGACATGAAGCTAAAGTGATGAAAACACTAAATGACATTACATGCAACTATTTGGGAGTGGCAATTAAAAAAAAACACATATGTATGACATAAATTCATAGTTTGAATAACCTCTCAATCATCATCCAATACATGGATATCCATGCTAGTGTTGAAAATTATTAGAAGAGTAAACATTTATAGTCAAGACTATGATAATTATATTCAATAATATTGTCGATGCTCTAAGATAGTGATATAAAGATAAAGACAAGATTTTGAATGAACAATTCATATATAATATAAGAAAATGGAATAATGTTGCCACATAATGTTAGGAAGACAATTAAAAAATTAATAAAAAACTTTATAATCCAAAAGAAAAAGTCATAATAGGGGCATAGAAATTATTGTGATTTCAGTGATACATCTAAAGGATGTTTGAATATTCACAGAATAGAATAGTGACATACTAGTTCGCTAAGAAATGAGACATTATTATTTACATTTAGAATAAATGTCACAAATAAGGTTGTTTTTGTTAGAAATGTTTTAGAATAATTGGGGTGGGGGGTGTGGGTGAATTAGTTATTCAAGGTCCAAATGTCCTATTCAAACTTTTCAATAATTATAGTGAGACCATTTCAACCATTCATTCATCCAAGCTTTAAATTATCTAATCAACAAGTTATTGTAAATCAACATGAAATCATAACACATAAGAAATTAGCACATGACACAATGATTTATGTGGAAACCCAATTTGGGAAAAACTACCAGTAACATGCCACTCAATTCTCACTCTTCTAAACTAATGCCCTATGAAAGTCCTACCCTGTTAAAGGCTTACAACACACTATTAAATGTGACCTTGTTAGAGGATTTAACCACCTTGTTGGAAGTAGGCATGGTTAGAGGACTTTAGAACATTCACTTGGAATGCCACCCTGTTAAAGGATTTACAAATGGCTATTAAATAAACCTAAGTCTATAGGATTTTAAAATCTAATAAAATTGCTATAGAGTATTAGAAAAATATTGACCTAACTACAATATACAACTTATCTTGCAAATTTCAAATCACTTCTTAGCTCATACCCTTGCCTAGCCTTCAAAATTTGCAATTCTGATAGCCTACCTTCCTTTTAAGCTTAGTCTCCTTGAGTCTCCTTGCTCAATGTACTAGTGCAATCATCTCTTCATGACCACTTGTAGAAGCAGAGCCTCTATGCTCTTCCTTCTCCTAGATGTCATTACCTTAGCACCCTTCCAACCACTTCATAGATTTGGCTCTTTAGCAGCAATAGTATCAATTTTCTTTTTCTTTTTGGTCTATGAATCCTTAAATAGAAGTCTTGGAGTTCCTTTTCCCAATTGATTCTTCCATTCTTAAATTTCAATCCATATGTATTAAGTAGGATTCATTGCATCTAACCTATATTTTGTTTCCTCTAGAAACTTCTTGAATAATCCTTTAGAATTCACCCAAAAATGGTTTACATAGATTTCTGTGCCACCAGTTCATCATCCTTATCTTCCAACTTCACAAAATTCAATGTAACCACTTTTTTGGCTCAAATTTGGTGAAACTTCATCATTTGAAATAATACAACAGCTTGGCACTATTGAAATACTGGTGCTCAACACATACTATATTAGTCAGCACCCACTATGTTTTTCCTGATGCTCAACACCTAAAGATCACTTGGCACTAACTAAGAATTTTTTGATGCTTGGCACTTGATCTTCACTTGGAACACCATAGAATTTCCTATTACTTAGCTCTAACTTAGAATTTTCTCGATTTCAACTAACTTGCTTGGCATCCACTAAAGATTTTAGTTTAAGCTTTGCAATCAAACTTGTTACAACTTCTTCCTCCAAAATTTCTAAGTGTGACCTTCCTTTATATCTTTGAGTATGCTATTAGTACATCATTTAGCCATTGTCTTAACTGATCTTTGCACCTCATTCCAACATCATAACTCAACCTTTCCGTTACGTGTTTTTGTTACATCTTGTTGATCAAATCCTCTTCATCAATCAACTAAGTGATAGTACTTGGATCTTATAAGAAAATGTCATTCCTACAGGTAGCAAGTTTGATATCAATGACAAAAAACATTGAAAACATTCTCTTCCTTCTTTCCAACAATCTCCCTCTTTGATCTTCAACAATGAGCTTTTCAATTAGATTTCCAACAATCTCCCTCTTTGGCATTAATGGCAAACCAAACTGATCAACCATCAGACTACACTATTCAACCATAGGCTAAATAGGTTAGAATAGTAAATCAAGTGCCAAAAAGTAAATTGTATCTTCACATCTCCTTCTACTATTCTAATTGCTTCATTTTTGCTTCTCCCTCTCTGCTGTTGTATCATCCTTTGTCTTTCTCCCTCTATATTGCTCATCTTCTATTGTTCTTCTGATCAACCTCTAATTATTTCTATCAACTTCTCCCTCTATCATCTAATTCTTTATCTTCAAAAATTGTTGATAAGTTTCAAACATCTTCTCCCTCTTTGACAATAATGTCAAATACATATAAGCATCTTAGTATGCAAGTGTAGCTTTTACATGTTCATTCAATTTCCCCCTCTATCACCTTGCTTGTGACTGATTTGGAATTTTAGTACTTCAATTGCTTTAGGCATGAATCCAAAAGTAAACATCCTCTGCATCAATGTGTGAGGTGTTCAGCAATCAACTCATTTGATGCAGGGCATACTTTCTTGTGCTTCAAGTAGTCTTAGCTTGGGGTATCACCCCTAACTTACCTCTAAGGCATTCAAAATCATCTTTAGGTAGTGCCTTTGCAAAGATGTTAGCAATTTGTTCCTTTGAGCTAACATATTCCATCTTCACCTATTTGTCTTCCACCAACTCTCTTACATAGTCACACCTGATTGCAATATGCTTGGTTTTGGCATGCATTACAAGATTATTTGATATGTTAATAGCACTTGTATGATAACAATAAAGTATCATAGGATTAGTTACCTCTTCCTTCATACCTTCCAACAAATGTTTGATCCATACAATATTGGTGTAATTTATAGTAGCTTCCACATATTCAGCTTCAGCAGTAGACTATGAGGTGCAACTTTTCTTATTGATAGTCCATGTAATCAACCTTTTTCCTAACAAAAGTGCTCCTCCACTAGTGTTTTTTCTATCATCAATGTTACATCCCCAATCTGCATCAGTATAGGCTCTTAGTTCAATTTTTTCACTCCTCTTGTAGTACAAACCAAAGTCATCAGCTCCTTCAAGTATCTTAGTATTCTCTTTACTGCCATTAAGTGATTTTCTCTTGGATTTGTAGAAAATTTGGCTACTATTCCAACAACTAATGTAATTTCTAGTCTACTATGTACAACATATTGCAGATTTCCAATCATTGACCTATACAATGTTTGATTTACCTCAGTAGACTCATCATTCTTGGATAGCTTATGACCTATTTCCATTGGTGTGCTAACTAGTTTTGAGTCTTCTAACCCAAATTTTTTGAGTACCTCTTTGATGTATTTGGATTGGGTCACAAATATTCCATGCTTAAATTGATGTACTTGTAATCCAACAAAGAACATGATTTCTCCAAAAAAAATCTTTGCAAAGTACATCTTTTCCTCCAAATATTATATCATCAACAAAGATTTCTAAAATCAAAATATCTTTATCTTTTTCAGCTTTGATGTACAAGTTGCTATTGTCATCTGTTCTCTCAAATCCTATCTTTACAAGATATTTGTGCAATCTCTGATACCATCCTCTAGGTGCATGCTTCAATCCATAAAGTGCTTTGTTTAGTTTGTAGACCATGTCCTTTTTCTTCTCATCAACAAATCCCTCTGGTTGTTCTATGTAGACTTCCTCTTCCAATATACCATTCAGAAAAGTAGACTTCACATCCATTTGGTAGGCTTTGGAACCTTTGTATGCAACATATGCAAGTAATGTTCTTACTCCTTCTATTCTTGCAAAAGCAGAAAATGTTTCCCCATAGTCAAGTCCTTCTTCTTGTGCATAGCCTTTGCAACTAATTTGGCTTTGTTTCTTGTTATCTCTCCATTCTCATCAAGTTTGTTTCTAAACACCCATTTGGTACCAATCACATTCTTATCAGCTGGTCTAGGAACTAGAGACCATGTAACTACAAAATTCAATGTAACTACTTTGTTGGCTCAAATTTGGAAAAACTTCATCTTTGTAAATAATGCAGCAACTTGGCACTATTGAAATACTAGTGCTCCACACATACTACATTACTCGGCACCCATTGTGTTTTTCTTGATGCTTGGCACCTAAAGATCATTCGACACCAACTAAGAATTTTTTGATGCTCGGTGCTTGATCTTCACTTGACACACTAGAATTTCCTATTACTCAGCTCCAGCTAAGAATTTTCTTGGCTTCAACTAACTTGCTCAACATCCACTAAAGATTTTAGTTTAAGCTTTACAATCAACCTTGTTACAACTTCTTCCTCCAAATTTTATAAGTGTGACCTTCCTCTATATCTTTGAGTATGCTATCAATACATCATTTAGCCATTGTCTTAACTAATCTTTGCACTTGATTTCAACATCATAACTCAAACTTTTCCTTAGGTGTTCTTGTTACATCTTGTTAATCAAATCCTCTTCATAAATCAACTAAGTGATAGTACTTGGATCTTATAAGAAAATTTCATTCATACAAGTAGTAGGTTTGAAATCAATGACAAAACAATGATTGAAAATAGTCTCTTCATTCTTTCCAACAATCTCCCTCTTTGATCTTCAACAACGAGCGTTTCAATCAGATTTTCAAAAATTTTGTAATCTCAAGAAACTATTTTTTAGAATGATATGTTCTCTTCATCATTAGACACCCAATTTCCAAGAAGCAGGTTCCATATTTCGTATGTCATCTCATATCATAAATAACTGTAGCCTTTGTCTCTCTAGATTTTGTGCCTAAATAGGCCAAATTTCAACACAATATTTTTATAGTTTGTAACTTCCCATTTCAAGGAGTTTTAACACTATATTGTTTCTTCGATTTAAAGATCTTTATGCTTTATAAAGGTCTCTTACATATGTGCATTGCATACAAGTAAGGTACTAGATTGGTTTAATGGCTAATGCATGTTGGTATTCTCTTTTTTTGTAGTCATCCAAGTGAATTTTTATTAATAATGTCCTATGTACTTGCAAAAGTTATTTATCTTGAAGGCTTAGTGTATCATGTGCTTAGAGATATTATAAATGTATTTTTTTTTTTTGTTCCTATAATGGTTCATATCACTTTCTTTGTAGAAAAACCATTGTTTGGAAAGGTTAACTACCCGTTCAAGTTATAAAGAATGTGGTTGGGTCATCCAAATATTGAAAAATGCATACATGAATGGTGAAGCACTAAATTTGAAAGCACAACAATGTTTAAAGTGGAAAAGAAACATGAACATATAAAAGAAAGGATAAAAAATGGGAATAAGGAAGTCTTTGGAGACATATTCTAAATAAAAGTGGAAACCCAAAATGATTTTAAAATTATATAGGATAAAATTTAAGAAGAGGGCTACATTGAACATCTAATAAATTCTAAGAATGACATTCTAGTCAAGTACCACTATATAACATCTAAAGAGTAAATATTCTAAAGGAAAAGATCAATAGATTTACGGTTGAAGGGAAAAGATAGAAATACTGAATATTTTCATATCATATCTCTTAAGAATAAGGTAACAAATAGAATAAATAACATTCAACATGATAGAGAAAAGTTAAATAAGGATCAAGATATCAAGGAAGAAATGGTGGGGTATTTCTCTAATCTGCTATCAATTGACAATAATTTAAACTCTCTTGATCAAAATGAACTTATCACTTCTATTCCTTCTAGAATTGATGGTATTTTGAATATACCTTTTAGTTCTATCCTATCCTACAAAGTAATTAAGGAAGCAACCTTCTCATTGAAGAGAGAAGTCCCCTAGGTTGGGTGATTTCCCTATGCTCTTTTTCCACAATTTTTGGCATATTGTTTCTAAGAAAGTCTTCAATTTTGTCAATGAATTCTTTGGCACTCAATCTCTACTAGAGGAAATTAATTTTAAATTTGTTTCCCTTATTTATAGTAAACCAAGAGCTAATTTTGTGGATGGATTTAACACATTTATCCTTTGCAACTTATTTTAGAATATTATTTCTAAAGTTCTAACTTTGAGGTTGTTAGCTCTTCTCCCTAAAATTATCTTTGTTCAACAAATAGGTTTTGTAATAAGAATAAAAAATTGGGATTCAATCATTACCATCCATGAGAACATCCACTCATGAGAAGTCCCAAAAATACAAGTTTTTTTAATGAAATTGGATCTATCAAAATCTTATGATAGTTTTGATTTGGGATTTTTGTGCAAATTTTTAAGGGTTTTTGGTTTCAATTAGAAATTCATTAAATTATTTTTTTCTACTTCCTCTACTATTGTGTTGGTGAATGAAATGTATTCTAATTTCTTCAAAGCTTCATGTAGTGTCAAAAAAGGTGACACCATTTCTCCTATGCCTTTTTATATCATGGTGGAACCTTTTGGCAGATGTATTGGAAGATTTTTTTAGGATGGAAAGATTTAGGGTCTCCAACATTTTTCTAAATTTTCTCCTTATTCTTGCAAGAAATTTTTTGATGACACTATCATGATGCAAATGGATTTTGTCAAAGAGGGAAAAATATTAAGATTTTTCTTTCTTCCTATACTTAATTATATGGGCCAACTTATCAATTGGACCAAAAGTTCCATTTTCTTTATCAATAATCTAGAAGAGAGACAAAAAAGAATATCTAAAATCATTTATTGTAAGATTGATTTTTTTTTTTCCTTTTTCCTATCTTGGTCTTCTATTAGGGATCAAGCCTTTTAATTCTTTTTGGAATTATATTATTTACAACATTAATAGCAAGTTGACTAGTTAGAAAGGAGCCCTTTTAAGTCAAGCTAGGAAAATCCAACTTTTGAAGTTTCTATTTTTGCTAAGTATGCTAATATAATTGAAAAATCTAGGGGAAGTTTCTTTGGATGGACGCAAAGGAGAAGGTTCATTTTTTTAGAGTCTTAGGGAAATGCCTTCAAACCAATTAAGAAGGGATGTAGTAGCATCAACACTATCAGAATGATTGACAAATTTATTCTCTCTAGAAAAATTTAGATAATATTTGAAGGAGAAAAATAATGGAACTCTCTAATTATGAAGAAACATGTATTTACAACTCTTAACCTTGAGGATTACATCTATTTAGATGTTTAGATTAATGGTTACTAGATTTGGAATAGTATCCATAAAGATAAGAACATGTTAAGCAAGGAAAAAGATGGAATCCGTGTAATGGAAGGAGGATCAAGTTTAGGGATGATAGTTGGATTATGATAATCCTATTTTTGAAGATCTTATCTTCTTCCAACATGTCAAAAAATGCAAGAATTTACTAGCGATTGAAGTTAGAAACTACTAGAGAAGCAATGAATGAATTGTACTTAAGGATGTGAATTTTGCTTTTCCTTCTATTAACTAAAATCCAAATTCCTATTTTACTAGACTAAATCTTAATGAAAATATGTTCTATAATCACAATTTTGGTGGAAGATTCTTTGTTTCCTCTATTTTAACTATGAATTTTAAAGACTTTGAGAGTCCATTTTGGTCTAAAGCTTAGACTTACTCTATAATTCCTAAAATAAATATCTTTTACTAGTTGTTCTTTCAAATAAAGTATTGACTACTAAAAAATTATGTAAGAAAGGCTTTACTCTTCCTAATTGATCACAGACAATATATATGATTTCATCAATTTTTTAATCAAATATGTTTGGACTACTATTCTTTAGCCTAGATGGCCCTATGTGGGAAAATATTATTTGTTTTTTCCTTAATGAAATCCATGAATCCTTTTGATGAGTTTTTCATGTCTACTTATTTCTTAGGATGCTCTATTCAATAGCCTTGGAAGAAAATTTTAATCCACATTAGGGGTACAATATTGTCTCCTTCCATTTGTTGATCAATTTTCAAGTTTTAAGGTAAGTGTACATTTCAAGCCTCAAGGTCAATTTTCTTAAGGAAATTTATACCTAACAAATTTCATGGTCTCCTTTAAATTTCACTATCTAACCAATCTTTCCAACCACAAGATTATTAGATTTTGTCATTCATGTAAATATCATGCAAGTTTATAACCAATCCCTAGAGTCTGGTGAACCATCATTAGTTTTATTATTAATCTCAAAACCTTAATTGTTAATCTCAAAACCTTAATCGCTCACTATAGGGATTTTAATGTATTCTAATAATATTTACATAGCATAGATATTCGATCTCATTCAATGGTATCTCTATCAGCTAGTCTGTAGAGACTATTGCTATGTGAATGAATCAAGTTCCTCTAATGACCAGTCTATGGAGAAAGGGTATCTCATTCAAGGGTATCTCTAATAGCCAATTTATAAAGAAACCAAAGATGTGGAGAAATAATATACCTTGCAAATTATCTTCTGAAAACCATTAACTTCAACGATGTTGTAAAAATCTTTGTGATGCCTCCCTCTCGTGTGCACTTTGTTGTGTGAATAAATGAAGTCTCACTTTTTTATATCCCCAAAAATGTTGAGATTTTGATGCTAAACTTAACTATCATTGAAATTCTGACATTATTGGGAACATATTTTAAAAAAATGAATTTGACAAGCCAAATTGGCCTATCGTCAAAAATCTTGGTTGAAAATGACCCCCAAATGTACTAGTGAGTAGGTGATTGTGAGATTTGAGAAACGTATGAGAAATTATGCGATGAAAGAGTTTTGAAGGAGGAATTAAAAATTATTGAAAGGAAAGGGTTAACTTGTTCCCTAGAGTTTCCACATAATATTAAGATCTAAAGGATCAAAATTGTGTTGAGCATGATCCATGACATGAAGTTTTGGCTACACAACGGAGTAGTTAAAATAACCAAGAAGATGATTCATAAGGTTATTGCTTATCCTACACCATACCATAAGAAGACCATGCAAAGCATGAGTTAAGAAGAATTTGAAGCCAATACAAGAGCCAAGTGGAATGGAAAAGGGGTGTCCATCACAAACATTCCTAATCCATTGACTAAACTTTTTGTGAGAGTTATTGGTCACAAATTCTATCAATCAACCAAATTGATCGTATGGTAGTGGATCAAGCATGGAAGAAATTCATGAAAGATCACAAATATGATCTTGCCAAGTTGTAGAGACTACAATTAGTAGTAAAATTGATATCCATTAGGAAGGTAAAGAACTCAATGTGTAGGTTTGGATAACTTGTTATGTGTATTTTATTATATATTTAGAAGTATTTTCTTTGTATTCGGAATATTATTTGGGAACAAGAAAAAATAGTGATATGTAAAATTAATGAATTCATAACTCAAATATTTGAAAATACCATGGATACATACATTGATGAATTCAGAGAAAGAATAAAGATAAGGATGAGAATTTCAGAAGAGTTAGTAATGAGACTATATTGCTCAGTTAATAATAACATTTGTGTAAACATCTATGATAATATATAATTAAATAATTGATTCCAAAAAAATTCCTCTTTGGATTTATGGTAACACAATATGTCAATATAAATTAATGAAAGTATGAGCAATCATAATATCCCTAGTTTGATTCTAATTCATCATCCATACTAGCTCCCTCTAAGATTCTACTTGGATTTGTCTCTATCATTTTCCTATCATCTTCTCCCTCTTATCTATAGACCCCATTATTAAGAATTTCCCTTAATCTCATCATTTTTACATTTTGACACTAAAATCTCCCTCTTTGACATCAATTACTAAAGGATACATACATCTAAAATTACAAGGTACCTTATGTACTGATTTATATACAATATACTTTGTATTATGCTACATCAACTTGATTGATCTTCAATAGAGCTTGGTTGATGCCTCACTCACTTTTTCTTTAGTGAGCATCAAAGAGGGGAATAACCCCTAGTTTACCTTTGAGATACATGAATGCATCCTTAGGTGAAACTTTGGTGAATATATCTACTGTCTACTTTGTGGCATTCACATATTCGAATCTCACCTCTTTGTCTTGAACCAATTCCTTTAGGAAATTATATTTGATTGTAATGTTTTTTGTCTTTGAGTGCATCATTGAATTTTTGGATATATTTATTGCACTTGTTTTATCACAATAGATAACCAATGGTTCCTTGATTTCTCCCTTCATTCCTGACATCAACTGATTGATCCACATTATGCTAGAAAAATTTTCTACTACAATAACATACTTTTCTTCTATTATGGATTGAGAAATATAATTATGCGTCTTACTTGTCCAAGACACTAGCCTCTTTCCCAAAAAAAAGGCTCTTCCACTAGTACTTTTTCTATCATCATTAATTCTTCCTACCCAATTTGCATTAGTAAAGGCTCTTAACTCAAATATTTCCTCCTTTCTTGTACCATAACCCATAATCTTTAGTTCTTTTAGTTATCAAAAAATTATTTTAACTGCCATCATGTGATTTTGTTTAGGATTAGTAGAAAATCTTGCAACTATGCCAACTACCAATGCAATATTAGGTCTTGTGTGAATTGCATAATGAAGTTTCCTATTTTCCCAATCATTGATCTATAAGTAGTTTGGTTACCTCTTTTGAATCATCATTCTTTGAGAGCTTATGTCTAGTAGACATAGGTGTTCTAACTAGTTTGTGTTGGAGTTGATGAAATCCAACTCTGAAGATGCCCAAGATCACCTGCATGCAAAAATCTATCAAAGGGAAGCCAAGGAAGGAAGAGCACGGAGCAAGAAAAAAACCCTAAATAGACATGAGAGATAAGAAGATATTTCAACATAAGAAAATATGTATTTACAATATACTAGAAGTGATGATTAAAATACAATGAGGGAGCCTGAATATAAAGAGCTCTAGGAATCTCCTAGAACAAGCTAGAAGATGCTAGGAGATAAGTGTGACAACTAAGCATACATCCACATGAGGTGGAAAGTCCTCAAACAAGGTGAAAGGATAAATATGACTTACGAGAGAACAAACTCTCGTATTGTCAACAACTTATAACAAACTCCTAGATTACAACTAATAAATGAAATGCATTTACCTAAGTAAGCTTAAGTAAATAGAATAAATAATAAATAATAAATTATTTACTCTAACACCCCCCCATAAGTGCAACTTAGGGAAATGCCTTACGCTCACAAAACTAAGATGAAATGCAAAATGTATAATGGGTCTTGACAATGAGGCCATGTTAGGTACCCATGAACAATGTAATATGCAACCTCTAAAAATGGGGAAAGAGAGAAAACCACAGGGGAAAAACCCTCCCCCAAAAAGAGGTAAGAACCTAGTGAAGAACTGAAGAAGCCTCCAACTAGGAAAATGTCCCCTAAAATAGGAATAAGGAGTGATCATGAAGAGCATCAATGAAGCCACAAAATCTACCATAAAAAAGAGAACTGCTAATCTAAAGAACCTCCATGGAAGAAGAATGCATGAATCGAGCATGTCTATATGGTAGATGATCCATCTCACTAAAATGCATAAGTAGCTAGCTACTGCAATGGCCTTGTCTATAGGATCAACTACTAAATACATAGTTCACACTATCAAACCATCAAACCACGGATGCATTGGAACAACAACATAACCCCCCCTTAATGCAGACGGGGTGAGATGACAAGCAATTGAGAAGGTGGGTCAAAAATCTCCTACAAACAAACTAAGAACAACGAGAGAGGAAGAGGTACAAAAACCTATAAAGACACAGTCACACTGATGCTACATGGGGCTAATGTCATGGAAGGGACACTCACTTGACAAAGGGAGAATGCGTAAAACAAAAAACAACCATCCCCCCATGGTGCTTTATGAAAAGAGTGTATGTACAACTAACTCAAAAATAATGTTCATAACCCTTGAAATGCAAGAGTGGTACTTTATCTTAGTGTGTATACAAAAGTTCTTACAAATGATGTCTACAATGATCAAAACAAGGAAAAAGTTGACAAAAAAGATAGTACAATCTAAAACAAGAGAAACCATGCCAAGAAAATGATCCTCAGACCTAAAACACCCAAGATATCCACCATAGAGAAAAAATATGATAGAAAGAGCATGGGCCAAAATCTAAGAAAAATGACTATATTTTTGAAAAGATGACAGAACCAACTTTCCAAAAATATAATGTTTTCAAAAAACTGACATGGGATGCAAAAGATATGCAAGCTGGAGTAAAAAATAGAACTTTAGACTTTAACTGAAAAATGGGCAACACAAATGCACCAAAACCCAAAAATACCTACACCAATGTCTCCGTCTCGAAACCAGCTTTCTGGCAATTCTTTTAGATCAGAAAAATACCTCCATATGCTCAAGTTATGGCGAAAAATAAAGGTAGGTCAAAAATTGACCCTAGAAATATGCAAGCAAGGTATGTTGATGCAGTGCTAATGTCATGCTAACATCAACATTTCATTGGCTTAAATTTAATGGCCCAAAAGATGTCATAGCAAAAAAAGATGCCACATGGCAGGTCCACATGGTAGCCATGTGGCAATGATGATGTGGCAGGGGTGATGTGGCAGGTCCATGTGGCAATGTGCCACATGGCACCTAGGCCACGTGTCACCCTTGTGGGCTGCCAACTATGCTACTGACTACACAACTTCTACATAGGCTTAGGCATAGCAAAGGAGGTGAAACCTAGGCACAATGGTAGGATATGGTGGTGCACTAGTTAAAAATGCCAGCGGAGTGGAGATTTGAGGAACACCACCGGTGGAGAACGTAGAGACACTGTCGAGCAAACTGAGGCGGTGGCCAAGAGGAGAGAGGGAGGCACTCCCAAACTAGGGTAGAGTGTGGATGTGTGTGAGTGGCCCTATGGTGGAGTGGCCCAAAAGTTTTTTTTTTTTTAAAGTGTGAAATTATCCGTACAGTCCATACGACAGGGCCTGTAAGCAAAAAAATTTGCCTCCCGGAGCTCTGTCTCCAAAATTGACAAGTTTTATATGAATCTTGATTGAAAATGGCCTTCTGGATCCAATGGAAGCATCCATTTGGGCCCAATGTGCTCCAAAAATGTGCTATTCCACCAATTTTAAGAAAAATGCATAAACAAACTAGGGTTTGTGACTTAAAATCATGGCTTCAAAAATTCTTCAACCAAGTAACAACAGAAAGGATCTGATACCATGTTGGAGTTGATGAAATCCAACTCTAAAGACACCCAAGATCACCTACATACAAAAACTTGTCAAAGGGAAGCCAAGGAAGGAAGAGTGTGGAGCAAGGAAAAAACCCTAAATGGACATGAGAGACAAGAAGATATTGCAACACAAGAAAATATGTATTTACAATATGCTAGAAGTGATGATAAAATACAATGAGGGAGCCTGAATATAAAGAGCTCCAAGAATCTACTAGAACAAGCTAGAAGATGCTAGGAGATAAGTGTGACAACAAAGCATACATCCACATGAGGTGGAAAGTCCTCGAATAAAGTGAGAGGATAAGTATGATTTAGGAGAGAATAAAATCTTGTATTGTCAACAACTTATAACAAACTCCTAAATCACAACTAATAAATGAAATGTATTTACCTAAGTAAGCTTAAGTAAATAGAATAAATAATAAATAATAAATGATTTACTCTAACAGTTTGGAATCATCCATTCCAAATACTTTCAATGTTTCCTTGATATATTTTGATTGAGTGATAAATATTTCATCCTTCATCTGATTAAGTTGAAGATCCACAAAAAAAATGATTTCTCCAAACATAGACATTTCAAATTCTTTCCTCATTTTTTTAGAGAATGATTTACATAAGTTATCATGACCTATAAATAAGATATCATCTACAAATATTTTTTCAAGCAATATCTTGTCTTGATGTTCTTCCTTGATATACAAATTTCTATTATCATTTTTCTTTTGAAAACCAATTTTTACTAGATATCCATGAAGTCTTTCATATCATGCTCATGGAGCTTTTTTTCATCCATATAAGGCTTTATGAACTTTACATATGTTTGGATTAATGAAACCTTCAGACTGATCAATGTAGACTTCTTCCTCCAAAACTCCATTCAAGAAAGCTAATTTGACATCCAACTGATATATTTTGAATCCCTTTTGTGCTACATATGATAGAAGTGTTCTTACTCCTTCAAGTCTTGCAAAAGGGGCAAATGTTTCCCCATAATAAATACCTTCTTTAGCACAAACTTTGCAAACAATTATTTCCTTTTTTTATTGTCACTTCATCTTTCTCATTCATTTTGTTTCTAAATATCCATTTTGTACCACACTTTTATCCTTAGGTCTGGGAACAAAAGACCAAATTTTATTATTTTCTATTTTCTCAATCTCTTCATTCATTTCTTCTATCCAATTTTCATCTTCTAAAGCATCTTTTATAGATCTAGGTTCAACTTCACTAAGTAAACATGTACCTTTTAGTTTGTTCCTTGTTAATATGCCTTCTATCTCTCCTCCAATTATTTGATTAGGTGCATGATTCCTTCTGACATATTTGGAAATCTTTAGATCTTTCTTTCTTTGCACATAACTTGGTTTACATGGTAATTCAAGAATTTCATCCTTTTTCTTGGGTTCCTCTGCCTATAGCTAAAGTAGTACTAACTATGACTTGGGTTGAACTAACTATAACTCAGGTGCCTTTAACTATGATTTAGGCTAAACTGCTAGTGAATTGTTAGATGTACTTGGTTGGTATTACCTTCAACCTTCTGAGGTAAGGTTTTAGGTTCTTCATAGTATATGAATCTTTTATAATCTTCAAGATATTTTTTCTCTATTCTTCACTTCTTTTTACAAATTCATCAATTTTCACATGTGCACTTTCTATGACTTCATGAGTAGAAATATTTAGACATTTGTATGCCTTGCTTTTGTTGGAGTACCCTAGGAATATTCCTTCATCACTTTTTTCATCACACTTTGATTTTCTTACATCTTTTACGATATAAAATTTTCTTTGAAATACTCTAAGATAAAAAAACATTAGGATTATATCCATACCATAATTGATAAGGTGTTTGGTTTGCACTTTTCTTCAATTGAACTCGGTGTGAACTATTGTGCTGATTGCTTCTCTTTGGTACTTTGGTGTATTATTCTTCTATGCTAATAATGTTCTTTCACATTCCATGATGGATCTATTCCTTCTCTCTGCTATTCCATTCTAGAGTTCTAGGTGCTAATACTTGTCTTTTGATTCCTATTTCATTGCAGAACTCATTGAATTCATTGGATATAAATTCTCCTCCTCTATCTAATCTCAGACGTTTCAAATTTTTCCCTATTTCTTTCTCAACTCCAGCCAAATACCATTAAAACTTTTGAAAACCATCATAATTATCTTTTAAAAATATTATAGTCATTATTCTAGAGTAATCATCAACAAATAAAACCAAATACATATCTCCACAATAGCTTTCCACACAAATTGGCCCACAAAGATACATGTGAACTAGTTATAAAACTTATTTAGAGCTAGAGGACTTACTTTTGAAACTTATTTTACTCATTTTGCCAATTTTACATTGTTTTGACATTCTCATCTTAGGTTTCTTTAGATAAGGTATGCCTCTTACTTTGTTATTATTGCTTATATTTATCAAGTTATCAAAGTTAACATGACATGTTCTTTTATTCCATAGCCAAATTTCTTCAACTTGAGCTAATATACAAGAGATTTCATTTAGATCTAGGTAAAATAAATTACCTTTTATCTAATTGCTAGTGTAGAACAAGAATTAGTATGCAAAGAACATTGACAAATAAAGTAAACATTCACAAACCAAAAACTAAATTCACATATATGCTTAGACAAAGAAAGAGAACAAGAAGTGCAAACCTCACAAGAGAAAACACTCCATGCTTTCTTGATTATGTAGATGTGTCCTTTTGCTGTGGATGTATGCTCAAGATGCTCAAAAGCTGCTTCAATGGAGATGGGTAATGGAAAATTGGTAGCTTTGTGAGCTCTCAATTTGGCATTATAAGGGTATGGTTGATGGCTTTGGTTCTCAAAATAGCATGGTAACTTTAGCTCAAATATTGTTGATGAAATGGCTTGGGATGGGATTCAATTTATAGGCCAAGGGGTAGAGGGATGGAGGGCTTAGATGCAAGGATGGATGAAGGCTTAAGGAGGGCTAGGATGCACTCAAAGGAGAGCACATGGATTGTGCTTGTTTAGCACCAATGGGAAGGTGACACTTGTCACAAGGAGGATGAGTGTGAGAGGGTAGGGTAAAGGTTTGGTTAAGGGCATGATGAGTGGGGTTGAGTATGTAAGAGGGATGTAAGAGGAATGAGTGTGGAAGAGGGAAGAGTGTGGAAGATGGGTGTAAGAGTCATGAGTGGACTTGTAAGAGTCTTTTATGTTTTGTAAGAGCACTCATGACTTAGTGGTTGGGTTTTTTGAGGGGAGACTTTGGTTTGGATTAGGAAAGTCTTAAACTTGTTTAAGGAATGTGACAACATTAGGGGGTGGATTAGGCTTGGGTTTAGGATTATATTAGAGATGTGCAAGTGGATGACATTAATGAGGGTGGGTGAGTTAGTGGCTAAGCTTGGTTAGTATGGGTGGATGGGGTGGATTAGGCTAAATGGAGGATTAGAGATAGGTTAGGGGTTTTTGAATTTGAGGATTTCATTTATCAAATAGATTTATTTAATAAATGGGGATTTTTGGAATTAGATAGGAGAAAAGGATTTAATTGATAAATAATAGATTATTTGATTTATCAATTAGGACTATAGATGATTAATTAAATTAATCAACTAGGGATGGAAAAGGATTAATTAAATAATAATTTAATTAATGATGCCTTTAGAGATGGCTAAATTACATTACCAAAGCAGTGTAATCAAATTTAGGTGTCTACAGCTAGTTCTAAATAATTTTCATTTTCCATCTAGAAGTTTGGCTTTCCCATTCATGAATTGAACTTTGTATCCTATATTGTTTAGCTAAGCTACACTAAGTAGATTATGTCTCAATCCTTCAAGACAATAGGCATTCTCACATTTGATTCCATTAGCTAATGCAATGATTCTTTTTCCTTTTACATAAAATGGTTCATTGTTCCCAAATCTAACACTTCCACCATCATAGTGTTCTAAATGTTCAAATTTTGTTTTATCACTAGTCATGTGATGAGAACAACTACTACCTATGATCCATGTATGAATTTTTCTAACATGAGAAATAAGTGTCATCTTTTCATTTTCCTCATCATTAGATTCATCTTTAACAACAATATAAACTACTTCATCTTTATCATCATCACTATCATAATCTTTTGCAATGTAACATGATTTCTTACCTTTGCCTTTGAATTCCTCATATTTTTTGAAGTATTTCTTGCATTTTAATTTGTCAAATTTATTTTCATCTTTATATTCTTTGTTTGGACACCTTGCAACAATGTCATCAACTTCTTCACATGAGAAACAAATCAATAGAATCTTTCCTCTAAATTTTCCTTTTCTCTTTGCTTTGTTTTGTGCTAGGAGAGTTTCAATAACTTCAATATCCTCATCTAAATCTTCTTCATCTTCAATATCAACTTGTTTTCCTTTGGCTTTCCTCCTTTTCTACCAAGGGTTAGTTTAGTTTTGAAAGTAGATTCAATATTGTTAGAAGAAGGAGGATAATTACCAAAGTTATCCAACTTAGAAGTAGTCAATCTTCCCACAAGATTATCTAGGGTTAGATCATCTATTAGATTGCATCTCATCTCTTAAATAGCTAAAACTCTAATTGCAAAAATAGGAAGAAGAGTTCTTAGTAATTTTTTGATTATTGTTTTATCATTAATTGTACCTCCTAAAGCTCTGATTGCATTAACACTTTCTTTAACCCTTTCACTATACTAGGTGATGTTCTCACTATCTTTCATTTTTTTTGGTGTAATTAAATATTCACTATTTACACTTAAGCTTACTTAAGATAATGCATTTCATAAAGTTTGTGATTGAGACACTTAGGAGTTTGCATCTCAATTAAACACCTGGTGTAGGAGAATTCCACTCTAGGCATCATAGTTGTTATCTCATTCCACCTTTAGTGCATTTATCACATTATCATCCTCATCATTGCACATACTTAATTGCATAATGGAGGATGATCCACCTTTGGTGGACTTGTGATTCCACCTTGTGTGGGTGATAGCTTATCTTCTCCTTATCATTGTGTCTTATCATCTCTCCTATATAAGGAGGCCTATTATATAAATTTAAAATTAATCCATTGAATGCCAATCAAGTCCATTATCAATAATAGTATTCTTAAATCTTCATGAAATTGTCTTGCGAATCCCTTGTGGAAGTTATCTTGGTCTTTCATTTGAACTTAGGGGTGTTGTAGAGTCACCTAAAACACTAACATGGTATCAGAGCTCTCATGGGTGAAGACCTCTTCTCAAGAAGTGTAACCTTGGTTTGAATTATTATTTGTGCAATGTTGGTAATTTGAACATCACAATTTGGAGGAGATTTTTGGAGTCCTATTTTGTGACCTTCTATTGAAGGTGAAAATTGGAGCTTGCTATTGCAAATTAGAGGTTGGCATCATATAGAGGAGATCCAAAAACCCATAAATTGAATTTTGTTTCATCCAAATTGGAAATTTGAGGCCAAATCTAGAGCCATTTGATTTTTGAAGGTGTAACAGTGGTGATTTTGAAAAAATAATTTTAGAGGTGATTTTCAAACATCTATATCTCCCACATATAGACTCCTTTTTCCAAGTAATGTTTTTTGTTTTGGGGTAAAATTTTACAATATATATAGTGGTGTAGGTGATTTTTTGATCTCTATCTCTAAATTTTTCTAAAATTGCAAATCTTGTTGTTGTAAATTTCAAGGCTTTGTTTGGTCACATTTGGCAATATTTTCAAGTACAATTTTTTTTTGAAGTGCATGATTTTTCCTCTACTTTCCAGATATGTAATTAGATTTTAGTGATTTGGAGTGGAAATATCACTTTCAGAAATAGGTCTTTTTTGGCTATATTTACACTTGGTGAATACTTGGATTTCAATTTTCTTAATTGAATCAGCAATTTGAAGGAGTTATTAGTTTATTTCAGTAATTCTTTGATTCATTATGGATTTTTCAAAACTTTCATTATTCACTCCATATAACTATTATGAATGGAAAGAAGCAATTTCTAACCAGTTGATGAGTATTGGATTGTTAGAATGATTCTTGGATAAGATCTAGAACTAGCTACAGGTGTTGTACAAAGAACGAAATGGTTTGATAGAAGGGATAAAACACTTGTCTCTCTTAGATCTACCATCTCCAATGATTTCCTATATCATATTTCATCCTGCACACATCCTCATGATGCCAAGACAACATTGGAAGGAATATTTGGTAAACATGATATAATAAGAAATTCAAATTGGAGAATGAGCTTATAGGTCTAAGTCCATGTGATTTTGACAATATTCAAGATTTTTTCTCTAATCTCAATTCCATTATATTGGATCTTTCTAATTGTGGTATTACTAAGTATGATGAGTAATTGATATTATCTATTCTTTCCAAACTAGGTCCTAAATATTCAATCTTTGTTTCCACATTCTATTATACTATGGATGCTCTTGGTAGTGCATACAAAATGCCTTCTCTTGATGAATTTGTAGCTCAACCCACAAGGGAACAAGCAAAGTTAGCACACATGGGTCAATTGAAGCCTTCAAAGCATCAAGCATTGGTTGCAAATGACTCCTCTCCAAAGGCTCTGAAAGGAAAGGAAAACAAACAACAAAATGATCTTAAGCAACATGACAAAGGTGATGACTCTCCTTCACAACATAATATTAAATCCAAGTCCTCTTCAAGAGAGGAAACATCTAGAAGAAAGAGAGATAAATGTGCTTATTGCAAAAACTTAGGACATGATTAGCATAAATGTTTCCATGAGAAGATTGATGAGTTTACTCACATTCTTCAAAAGAATGATATCCATTTGTCCTCATCAATGTCTTCTCCTTCTTCTCAATATTAAGTAGCTACTACATCTATATCATCATCTAGAGGAAAAGAACAAGCACTGATTTCTTCCACACATCCTAAGCAAGGTAAATGGATTCTTGATTCAGGTGCATCACATTATATGGCATCTTCTATGGATATTTTTTCTTCTATTGAACATTGTAATTCTTCACCTATTGATGAGTAATAACACATAAATCAAGGTTTGTGGGAAAGGTTATATTCCTATGGGACAAGGTACTTTTAATGATGTTCTCTATGTACCATCCTTGACCACTAATCTCCTTTCGATTTACCAAATTACTCATGGGGCTTAAGGTAAAATTGTTGAGCTCACTCCTGATTAGGTCTATATTAGGGACATGGAGACTAGAGATGTCATAGCTATGGGAGTTGCTGGTCATAAATCACACTTGTATTATTTTTCATATTTTGTTGATAATGATGATGATATTTATGATGTACCTAACCCTTTGTCAAGGGACAATAATTCATGTGAGGAGAACATTGGACACTTGAATCATTTTGTTCTTTAGACAAGTGTTGAACTTCCTACTTCTTTGGACATGAGTTCTATGGTTCAACATGATGGTCTTGAGGCTTTAGATCTTATAGTGTGGGATGAATTCCTAGATGCTCTTTTAGATGAGTCACATAATGTAGATTTGGTTAATACATTTGACAAGGTTTCTCATCGAGATACTTCTTCACCTTCTTCAGAGATTGGATTTCCCAACTCTTCATGTTCTCTTGATTTTTCACATCTCATAGGTCAGCTTGATGGTGTGATAGAATCTTTGAGCTTGGAGACACCTATTCAATCTTCAGAGATGCATACATGGAGACCTTCTTCCTCCTTCCTCACTTTTTACTTGGACTGGCTTCTTAATCATTTGATGTATCTATCTCTTCCTAAGGGGAGACACTATTCTTGTAGGCATTGGATTATATTTTTCTTATAGGTACTCTTTATCTACATTGGAGCTTCTTCATTATGGGGGGGGATATCATGGCTCCTTATTTCCTTCCTATGGGGTGATCATTCTTTATATATATGTGATGTATGAAATTTTTTGGGTTCTTAAGTACTCCTTCCATCCATGCATCTTGTTTTCATCTCTATTTTTGGAGAGGGGTTTCTCCCATGAGGTTTTCTCTCTTCCTCCACTTTATGAGAGATTGCATTTCATGTATTTCTTTTCATATTGTACATGGGTACCTAAAATGGCTTTGTAGCCAGGACCCATCTTGCATTGTGAGTTTATTTTCATTTCAATAAGTTTCAATTAAGGGGGTGGTGTTGGTGTAATCAAATATTGACTAATTACATTTAAGATTACTTAGGATAATGCATTTCATAGAGTTCGTGATTGAGACACTTAGGAGTTTGCATCTCAATTAAACACATGGTGTAGGAGAATTCCACTCTAGGCATCATAGTTGTTATCTCATTCCACCTTTAGTGCATTTATCACATTATCATCCTCATCATTGCACATACTTCATTGCATAATGGAGGATGATCCACCTTTTGTGAACTTGTGATTCCACCTTGTGTGGGTGATAGCTTATCTTCTCCTTATCATTGTCTCTTATCACCTCTCCTATATAAGGAGGCCTATTATGTACATTTAGAATCAATCCATTGGATGTTAATCAAGTCCCTTATCAATAATAGCATTCTTGCATCTTCATGCAATTGACTTGCCAATCTCTTGTGAAAGTTATCTTGGTCTTTCATTTGATCTTGTGAATTTTGTAGAGTCACCTAAAAATTTAACAATTTTCAATCATTCAAAATCTCCTCTTAAGCTTTGTGCCTTAGCTCTTTGCACATTTTTCACCTCCAAGGACTTTCTTCAATTTTTCGCACATGTCAAATGCAATAGGCCAATCCTTCACTTCATCAAATTCATAATAGTTCAAAGAGGATGAAATATCAATAATCATAATATTGTGAACCTTTGCTTCTTTTATTTTCTCCATAGAAATAGGCTTTTCTAGTACCACATATTTGTTCTCTAGGTAGAATACACCATCACCATTGATGCTTGATCTATGAAGATTCATCAACTTCTGCCATGCTGAAAATTTTTCTTTGTTAAGATTTAGAAATCTCCCTTCTTTAATACATCCTAATCTTTTTCTTAGGTCCTTTAAACCTTTTTCCTTTAAACACCAAGTGCTTTGATACCAATTGTTAGAAATGTAATATGAGTAACTGAGAGGGGAGGGGTGAATTAGTTACTGCTAAAACAAATCCTTGTCCCTTACATGTCAATAAAAAATCCACTTATCATGCAATATATAATAGCTTGGTTAATAAAGAAATATTAAGATGTATTAATTAGTTTAATCCTTTAGTAACTTATTTGCAAAAATATAAAGAATATGTCAAGATCTCTACTATGTATTGACCTCTAGATCCTTCTTGATTAGATGTTTCTTTTCAATTTAACTTCCAAACTTTCTTTCTCTTCCCTTCCTTCGCTCACATATCCATGTCTTTCATATTCAACTTGATATACATCTTGTCCTCACAACTTAACCTTTGTTATATATCATAAGCTAGGAAAATTCAGCTTGAAAACCATTTCAAAAGATCAATAAACATCCAAGTAGTCGATCTCAAATAATAAAACATTTTATAATTTCAATCTATTTTCACTTGGTCAATAGTGAAATTGAACACTTGGTTGACACTATGAGTTTTTCATGGTATACCTAATCAAATAATTTATACTATTAATTTCTAATCATTGTAGTATAAAATATCATAAAATGAGTGCACTTAAAAATTCTATAAAATCCTATATGGTAACATTAATTAGTGGTATTTGTAAGTCTTTTAGAGATAGCCACTCTTTAGAAAAAACCAAAGGAGTGATAAGGTCTAGATGATGTTTTGGTGTAAATATTATAACAAGATCACATTAACAATGTGTATGTAACCTGTAACAAGGTTCACCTAGAAGAGCATTTAGAAGAGTGAAAATTTTGGGTTGCCAGTCCTTGGTGGTTTTTCTCTTTATAGGGTTTCCATGTTAAAAATATTGGTGTCATAAGTTTGAATTTTGTTATCTTGCAAGTTAATTTTCATGTTATTTTCTTTTTACTGCAACTCAATGACAACTAAGTTAATGGTTAGTACTTACTAAGTAAGTTATTAATTTGATGTAAAGTGATTACTTATGATGTTTATGAAGTTTTTTTGGTAATAAAATTGTTTGAAGGTGTTGGGACTCAAAATTGAAGTCCTGATTTTGAGTACCATTGAAAAAATCAAGCCCTATTAGCACCTTTTAATGCATAAGTAGCTGAATGTACTTTTGAGGCCTAATAGGTGTTTAATATTCCTAACACCTTAAATTTAGCATGTCTATGTGTTTCAGGATGATAAATTTCCATTCTGAGTCATTTCGTGAAGTTTTGTTTTGAGCATTGTCCAAATTTGCATTTTTGCATGTGTTAAATAGTGATAGGAGGCCTAGTTTGCATTTGAATATCTTACACCCAATAATGTTTCATGACTCACCACTTTGAGAGTGATTAGTATCAATACTAGAGAAATTATTTTTAGATTTCAAATCATTTTGATATTTCTTGACTAGGTTTTTAATCCCTTAAAGTTGGTCATTTATTATTGTCATGCTGATGCAACTTGTTATAACTTCTGGAAGGCCCTGTTTGAATTGTTATAACTTTGACCCGATTGATAGAAATGAGAAAATTCCTTTTGTTTTGCATTCTAGAGGTCAAAAAATTTATATGTTTCAATTTGATCCTATGAAGAATCCATTTGGTCAATTTTCAAATGCAATTCCAAATGCAATTTATAACTTTTTATTGGTGTCAAGAAAATGCAGATTGGTCAGTACCCCTATTCATGATGTCATAACTCTAAATCCATGATAGATGAAATTAAATGGACTGTATAATTTTTTCTCCTTTGAAAATAATTTAAGTGCGCCAATTTTCAAATATTAATCTATTTGCACACTTTCCTAGGTCCATTCCATTTGCAAAAAACCATTTTTCTGCCATTGTTTCCAATCTACAAATTTGACTAGACAACTTTGACGGCTTGCCATTTTCATCTTGTTATTACTCATAAGCCCTAATCATAGATTTATGTTTTCCTCATGATAGTGAACCAACAGCCCAATTTTCATCTCCCCAACTACCAATTTGCCCATTTTTCAAAGCCAAATCTGAATGTGTTTTATAGATTTTTGACATGTTTTCTTGCAGATGTTTATTAGAAGGCAACTTTGACAATCAATATCTTTTGACTAAGAATTTTTCATGAGATGAGATTTGATAGGGTAAGAAAATTTTTACTAGAGAATTTTTATGTTTGATCTTAGAGCATGGTTAGGTGTTTTGGTCAATTTTTAAAGCCAGTCAAAGGACCACTTGGCAAGACATTTGCAGTTGGCAAGAAAGAGATGAAACAAGATTTAAAGTTTTATTTAATGGTTGAATTTGTTTCAAATCAGTACAAGATGTATATCATGACACTCTAAGATGTTAGTTGTTTGAGTTTGAATTTTTTTTTAGCCAAACCCACTTGGGGGACCCAACCTATTTCAATGGATTGATTAGGCATTGGTTTTAAAAGGGATGTGTAGTGATTTTACTGATTACTATGTCTTGATATGTACATCTGTGTTGAAGATTGAATGACATCTAAGGAATGAACATATAAAATGTTTTCTCATCAAGTTGGTATTAGGCCTATCTCCTTTTATGTAATGAAATGGTTGAGCATGACTTTCCAAATGGGGAAGGATGTGTCATTAGATAAAAATGAAAAAAAGGTGTTAGGGACATGATATCATAAAGATAAGTATATTTTTAAGTGGAGATATCTTCAATCAATCATATTTTTGGATTGTGAATGATAAAAAAACATAAAATCTAAGATATGCAATTAAAACTTGGTCAAGTGATACAAAGGGAATTTCAATATCTTTCTAGATCAGAAGGAATGTGGGTGTGTTCATTCCCTTTTCGATTAACCCTTTGGAGTTGGGATGTTTTTCTTCATGTCCCACAATATTCAATCTACATACATAAATCAAAAATTATATTATGATGATAGTAAAACCAAAAAAGATGAGGGAAGTAGCTATTAATTACACCTTGTCATATAATGTGGGAAAGAAGCCTATTGAGAGATGGTGCCAGGAGAAATAAAGGATAGCAAATGCAAGCTGCAACAAGACTATGAACTGAAAGAAGTCCAATCCACAACTTGGAAACAACTAGGTAGGGAAAATATGAATGCAACATCTTGTTTCTTAATACCCAACTGATGTAATCCATTACCCACCTAATGCACTCTATCTTTGAGTTTCCCAAAATAGAGATTTCCACCAAAATCAACATTAACTAGTGCTAATTTGTGAGAATACCATGAAAAAAAAGGCATGGAACAATTCAATGAAGGGAAGAAGAGGCCTACTATTTTTTGAGAAGGGGACACAATTAATGAAGTGACCAATGATAGAGGAGACCATGGGATTGAGAGAAGAAGGTGGCATCAAGGAGAAGTTGATGGGAAATGGAGTATTAGAGTAGAACTAGAGGATCTTTTCTTTGGCACATGGTCTTAAGGAACAAGCAAAAGATTAGATCCAAATGTGAAGATGGATATGCCCCCAAACAATGAAATAACTACCTAAGCATGTAGGGAAGACTATGTTCTATCCAAATCTTCCATATTTATTTTCAAAATCTACAATTGTTATACCACTCTACATGCAAAATACTATACAAGTTTTGTGTAGAATGTAGAGGAGGAGGCTCCAAGTTTTGAAATAGAAGCCAATAAAAAAACCACACAATGATCTATTTTCAACCATCATTTGGATGAAGTTTTATTTCTTCTTTTTCATAAAACAAGTGGAAGCTTTAATACCACATTAGTGAGGATAGGGTCTTTCTTGGTGTTTTTATATCCCAAGGTGCAATAACATATTGTCTTAAAGTCATGCATTTTTTAAAGACAAGCCTATGTGCGTGGAGGAACCCACCTCAGTGATCTCAAGTAGAATTTTGAACATGTGTGTAGTGACTAGATGTAGTTGTGGAATTTTGACCAATCGTGTAATGATAGGTGGCAGTGACATGGAGCCAGCTAGATCCAATAGACCAACTCAAAACCAACACATTATAGCCCTAAATGAATCCTATAGTGACAAGTGGTGAAGGACACATGGTAGTATGGCACATTACGACATTACAAAGATGCACAACATTTAAGCAATATGGTAAAGCACCTAGTCACTAGGTGGTAATGAGACCCAACTAGAGGTGATGTGGCACTCCAGTTGGTAGAGAGAAGCTCCAACTTGGCACAAGAAATGGGATTCTATCATGGCACAGGGGACACATGTCATGAAGGTGCATTCTCACATGCATAGTCAACAACCTACTGACTATAATGTAGGGAAGCACCTAGCTAACATGTGTCTGTGGGCCCCAGTCAATAATGACATGGTAGTCCAATGGTGGTCTAGTTAGCATGGTGAGGTGGTAGTGATAGAGTGGTCTAAGATTGAATAATGTGTTGGCATTATGATACATTTTTGTCATTAGTTACAACACTTATTGGATTCTGAATGCTTACCGAGCTCACACTGGAAACCAAGCTTTACCTAGTACTCAGTGTTTACCGAGTAATCAAGGTGAACAAAGAAGTTAGTGTTTACCGAGTAATCAAGGTGAACAAAGAAGTTAGTGTTTACCGAGTGATCAAGGTGAACAAAGAAGTCAGTGTTTACCGAGTGATCAAGGTGAACAAAGCAATCAGTGTTTATCGAGCATTCAAGATAAAGAAAGGAATCAGTTTTGACCGAGTAAAGATGTACTAAGATGTAACCGAGAACTTCATGATAACCGAGCTCCTGAGGTTATCAAGAAAATTAATTTTTACCAAGCTCAGACGGATATCAAGGAAACTAACTATCACCGAGTCACAAGGTTCTATCAAGTATTTCCTTTGATCACCGAGCAACAGTTCAGAAAGAAGTATTCACCGAGTG
Organism: Cupressus sempervirens; assembly: GCA_028749045.1. Lineage (NCBI taxonomy): Eukaryota > Viridiplantae > Streptophyta > Pinopsida > Cupressales > Cupressaceae > Cupressus > Cupressus sempervirens. Next base: position 20,827,294 of record CM053787.1, on the reverse strand, counting down.
ACATCTCTTCTACCGAGTGCATGATGATGCCGAGTAACGCAGTGGACGCCGAGTATCAGAAGGACACCGAGTTAGTTCAGTGAACCCGAGTTTTTACCTTGGGCCGACTTTGTATAGAGATTTGCACTTGTTTTAGCTGAACTTGCATGTATTGTTTAGCCAACCTTGCATGTATTATTTATATGGATAGTATATATATGCAATGTATTGTATCATTAAAAAAAATAGGAATAGAAAATGGTAATGAGTGAAAATATGAAAGTGTGAATATGTGAAAGTGCGAAAGAAATACATGCATGCGAAAGTATGTGGGCTGAATTGTGAAGATATTCAGCAGGTCTAGTTTTGAAGCAGAAAAGTTTTATCTATCACATCAAGGTGAATCAGAGCATAGAGGATCTTATCAGCAATCAGTTGTAATCAGATCCACTGCTTCATTCTAACAGGTGAATCAGTTTTTGCAAATCCTTTAATAGGGTAGACTTAACAGTCTTTTGTAAATCTCCTAACAGAGTGCATACTTTATTGTATGTTTGGAAATCCTCTAACAAGGTGGATCTAGCAATACTTTGTGCTCCTAACAGGGCAGATCACCAGAAGTGGTCATTGTAAGCCTTAACCGGCCAACTTCATACTGCAGTAATGAAGCTTGTGGGTTTCATCCCCACCCCAGTTTTACTTTCTATTTGGAAGGTTTCTGGGTCACCAAATCTGTGTGTTCAAATGTTGCAAATGATTTTGTTTCATGCTTACAATAGGTTACTTGGATGAATGATGAATATATCAGTATACAGTTTTATTGTTTGAAATTTTAGAAGTTACTGATTCACCCCTCCCCTCTCAGTAACTTGTCATATCTTGAATATTTCCAACAATTGGTATCAGAGCTATAAGGTTCTCAAGATAAAAGCTTCACAGCTTGAGCAAAGATCAAGGACAATGGAGATATTCAAACTTGACAAAACTATTGAGAATGAAAAGCTAGATCTGAAAATGGCCATGGCTCAACTCAATGAAGCAAAAGAGCATCTTTTACAATCCTTGAAAAGAAGAAAAGAACTTGCAAAGCAAATGAATGACCATCAGTATGTTGAAGAAAAGATTGAAGATCTCTCACCATCAAATAGTTCAGATGAAGCTGACAAAGCAATCAAAGAACTCTTAGAAAAGAATGGATCTCTGCAGGAAGAAGTAAGAAAGCTCAAAAGGGAACAAGGAATCCAGTCCATCAGGCTATGCAAAATCTTGGAGCAAAGGAACAAGGTAGCTGAAGACTTAGAGGTAAGGAATAATCAATCCTCTCAGCTTGAAAATCTTGTAACTCAGTTATCTAATGCAAATGAAGAAATTATGAATCTAAGATCTGAGAATGAGATTTTGAGAAATGACTTAATTACTGAAAGACAAATCAATGCAAGCTTACAAAGTGATCTAATCTCTGAAAAACAAGTCAATGAGAGAATGGTAAAATCTCAAAAAGACATGGATCAATTGAATCTGCAAAATGAAGAAAACTTTCATAAACAAAATGGTAAAGCAGGCCTTGGATACAAGGAAGAAGGTGAATCCTCCAAACAGGGTACTCAAAAGAATCAAAAACCTACTTGCAGCCACTGTGGTAAGTTAGGTCATACATCTAACAGATGTTGGAGCAATGGAAAAGGCAAATTTAATGGAAAATGCTACAATTGCAATCAGCATGGACACAAAGCCAATGAATGCAAAAGGAAACCAAAATTTGAAGGTAAATGTCACAAATGCCAAAAGCAAGGTCATAAGGCATCACAATGTAAATTCAAATCTTTTAATCCAGCTGAACAACTTGTCAAAGCAATATTTGATTGGGACTACAACACTTGGTGCAGATGTCATTATTGTGGAGAATATGGTCATACTGGCATAAACTGTGCAAGGCATCACCTAAGAAAAAGGGATACCACTGTAAGATGTTATACATGTACAGAACTTGGTCATATATCCAAAAACTACATGAACATAAAGAAAGTCGAGGATGAGAAGAAAATCAAAGTAGACAATATTCGGAAGCAAATGAAGCGGCAATGGATTTCTAAGTCTACCGAGCCAGATAATTCAAGTAATGGAATGGTCACTCAAGAAGTGAGTGAATCTCCCATTTCCAATTAAGACTCATCAGGATAAGACCAGGACTGTATCTACAAGCAATATCCTAAGCAGTCCTAGAATGAAAATATGATCAAATCAGTATTTCAGATACATCAGGATCATGGTCGGTACATGACCTTACCGAGCTCAGTCGGGTGCAATAAGGCTTCTTTCACCAAGTTGCACTTACCGAGCATGGTTGGTTCTTCTCTTACCGAGTTAAGGGCAAATTAACCTATTTTCTTTTGGTCATCGAGTTGCAAAGTTTAAACCGAGCTAGTGGATGACAGCCTGTCAATCGCAGCTATCTCCGTGCTGAACATTAATGACGAATTTATCATCAAAAGGGAAAATTTCAACCTCATTTTTTCACCGCGAATTCGAGATTTTCAAAAGAGGGCTTTCAAGCGAATTCAAGTGAGTTGAAGAAATTTTCCAGCGAAGTATTCTTACGAAATCTTCTTACTCACCGAGTAGCAATGGCTTCCGCAAGCACTAGCAGCAGCAAGGTGAAGAAAGGATCAAAAATGCTTGTAAAGGGAACAGAATGGAAGGCACCGACGTTTAAGCTTGTTCCTGCCATCGCTGAATCACTCGACCCGCATGGAGCTCAATCACAGATTCCTCCAAAGGTACTTCTAATCAATGATATTTGTACTCATTTCAAGTGTACAGTGCAAGAAATAGGGACACTAGATATGGATAGCACCCTAGCCGAGTTATGCATAGATGGAACCCTAAAACCTGAATTCAAACATTTGGAAACCAAAGGCTTAACCCATATCCCGCATCTGCCAAGAAGTTTCCAAGTGAAATGGGTGAGGTATATCTTGAGCTGAGTACATAATGGTTAGTTGTGGTTGGAACAACCAGTTTTGATAACCAAGAAGATGATTCACAAAATCACGGGTCTCCCAATGCTCAGCAAAGCCAAAAACACCAAAACCCTAGGACGGGATGAGTTACAGAAGAAAACCCAAGCCGAATGGGATGGCAGAGGTTTAAAACTCAACAATGTTTCAGATATAGAACTGAAATTTGGTATTTATGTTATTGCATACAAACTGTATAGTTCCAGCAGGCTGAATAGTGTACCTTGCGAAGCTGTAGATTTGGCATATAAAATTGTGAAGAAAAATATGGAGTTTGACCTAGCAGATGTATTATTAAAACAATTCAATAAAAACATGGAAAGCATAAGGACTGCAAAGACAAACCCTTGTAAATTTGGTTCTTTGCTAGTTTGTTTATTCTTCTATGTACAAAAATTCTTTCCATCCAAAGGTACAGTTGTATGGAGGAAAGATACTCCAATTTTGTATCAAATAAATGAATTCATAGTAGATATGGGTATGAATTTTGACAAAGTAATGGACAATTATTTTGAAGATTTCAAGGAAAGGATGAACAACAGATTCAAAATACTCCAAAACTTGTTGAAGAGTATAAGGATGATGTCTGTTTCATGGTTGACTATGACAAGGTATACATACAGGCAGTTAGACCTCGAGTTGCATGGGTGAAACCTCTTCCATATGAGGTAAATATTGATGAAACCAGGGATATCATTGAAGCACTGGTAAATGAGCTAGTAGACCCAAGGCAACAAATTTTTGGTACTTATGATGAAGCAAAGGCCAGAATTGAACTAGAAATCAAAATTCCACAGGCCATCAGCAAAGGTAAAAGGAAAATGGCCAAACTAAAAACTGAAATGAGTTCTCTTATGGTCACCGAGGGAAAAGGTGAAGATAAAGAAAGTGAAGAAGAAAAAGGAGAAAAAGAATCAGAAAAAGAGCAACTGGCAAAGAAGAAAGGCAAGGTAATCATTACCAAGCCCAAGAAGTAGCCTACTGCAGTATTCACTCGAAGAATGAGAAAAGGTATTCAGGAACCTGTATTGGTCAAACCTGCACCTACATTCGAGCAAAGGCTCAAAACATTGGAAGAAGGAGCTGGCATTGCAAATTTCAAGGCATTGAGATTTGAGACAAGGACTGATGCAGAGAAAATGCAAATTGAGGAACTGGTACTTAACAAAATGGGAAAATGGAAATACTCCCCGGACCAGATTGCTCCTCATATCCCTAAAGAACTACTGGAGAGAGTACAACCAAGATGGGAGTTAGCCACCAAGACGGTAAAAGATATATATGAGCAATCCCTGAAGAATCTTCGGCCTAGTCTCACTGGAGCTGAGGTAAAATCTGAATTGAAAACCTATGAAGGTAAAATGATGATCAGATTCCACACTTGTTTGATTTTGATCAAAGATATAGAGCATGTTGTAAATGATGCTACAAACATGTGGAAAAACATCTATCATCTACATAAGCCCAGTGTAGACCCAGTAGAAATAAAGGATGATGACAGCAGCAGTAGCAGTGATGAATCAGATAGCACTCCATCCATCATAGTTACACCAGGAGAGTTGCATGCAATGATGGAAGAAAAGGAGGAAGAAGACAAAGAGGAAGAAGCTGAAGAGGAAGATAAGGAGGATGATACGGTAAAAATTGCAGTAGTAGTTATTGCATCCCTTCCTCACTCCCCAGACAAACCTATGACATCATCAAGGTTGGAGTCAGCTTCAGTAGGTTCATCTACACCAGTTTTACCATCTACATCTGCCATATCTCAGCTCCAGGTATCATCAGTGGAAGTGACTACCACTTCATCTACCGAGCTGCATCCCTCTTCGTCTACCGAGCTGCACCCCTTTTCATCTACCGAGTTAGCCTCCTCGCCTCCATCATCATCAGTTGGCATTGCTGTAAGTTCTCAAATTTTGACAACTCAAATTTGTTCTACAATTTTGTTGCCATCTACTTCAGGCACAGTGAGCTCAGATACTATATTACCGAGTGTATCACCATTTTTGGCCAGCACTCAAATTTTTGACCCTGTACATACTTCTATTGGCACTCAAACCTCAAACATCCCAATTTTTACTGCTAGTCCTTCTATCTCTAGTGTTGTGTCTATTCCAAAGGTCAAACCAGTCATCCCAGAAGTCAAAAAAAAGCAACCATTAAGACTTATGATCACTGGAAAGGAAATTCCTGAAGATATTGACTTGGACACAGAGATAATAATTCCAAAGATTGACTTTGATAATGCTACCATTGAAGAAATGAGGTATGCTAGTCAACTTATTCAGAAAAAGGCTACTCAGATGCAGTTAAGATCAGAAAGGGATAAGGAATATAGGATAATTGAGGAAGCCCGGAACATAATTACTGAGGCTATAGGTGTTGATGTTGATACTTCTCAACACATTTTGATTCAACTAGAAGAGGCAGTTAATAAATTCAATGAAGATGCCTCCGGACAAGAAAAGCTAATTGAGCGTGCAGAAAAGAAATTTGATAATAAGGTATTAGGGCACATTGCCCAGAACATTGCAATAAATTAGGTTGCATTAACCTCAGTTTTGGCAGATATGGAAAATTCTTTTAATAATGTAACATCTCTTTTTGCTAAACTTTGTGATGTTACCGAATACACTAAAGGAATAAGAGAAAAACTAAATAAAATTGATGAAGATCTGAAGGTGAGCACACAGAACTTGAAGCTTGACCCTAGTTCAAACTCATCTCATCACCTCAAAATCAAATTTTTGTCAGAGAAGTAGGCAGAGCTGTTGAGGGAAGAGGCAAGGATCCGATCTACATTGATAGATATCCAAAACATGATCCTTCCCATCATGGATTCAATGCAGAAGCATATTGCACATTCAAAGACATTAATCCATGATAATAACTTCTCCATTGCAGATCATGTGATTGAACTTTCGGCTCAAATTCAAATAGCTCTTTCTACTTGCAAAATTTTGCAAGAGAATTGGGATAAGACTCTCCAGCTTATTCTCCAGGTACATTCAGAGTTCATCCCTCATTTTGGTGTTTCCATATAAGTATATATATTCTTTATTCTTTGGCATTATTGTCAAAAAGGGGGAGATTATTGTTGGATATGTATACTATTTGGATCTGTATACTATGGGTAAATAAGTGTTTTCAAAATTTTTACAAAGAAAGAGATATACAGCTCATGTAAATAATGTATGTACATTCTATGGGCGAGTTGTACATAAAAGCTATTCTATGGGGGAGTTGTATATAACGAAGCTATGTATATTCAGAATTAGTCATCAGCATGTCAGATAAATTTTGTCTCATAAGTGTTTTTGTCACTAATGCCAAAGGGGGAGATTGTTGGCATTATGATACATTTTTGTCATTAGTTACAACACTTATTGGATTCTGAATGCTTACCGAGCTCGCACCGGAAACCAAGCTTTACCTAGTACTCAGTGTTTACCGAGTAATCAAGGTGAACAAAGAAGTCAGTGTTTACCGAGTAATCAAGGTGAACAAAGAAGTTAGTGTTTACCGAGTGATCAAGGTGAACAAAGAAGTCAGTGTTTACCGAGTGATCAAGGTGAACAAAGCAATCAGTGTTTACCGAGCATTCAAGATAAAGAAAGGAATCAGTTTTGACCGAGTAAAGATGTACTAAGATGTAACCGAGAACTTCATGATAATTGAGCTCCTGAGGTTATCAAGAAAATTAATTTTTATTGAGCTCAGACGGATATCAAGGAAACTAACTATCACCGAGTCACAAGGTTCTATCAAGTATTTCCTTTGATCACCGAGCAACAGTTCAGAAAGAAGTATTCACTGAGTGACATCTCTTCTATCGAGTCTCCAGTGGTTACCGAGTTTAGAACTATTCGAAGTGTTTAGTATGAACCGTGCCTTCACTTCTACCGAGTGCATGACGATGCCGAGTAACGCAATGGACGCTGAGTATCAGAAGGACACCGAGTCAGTTCAGTGAACCCGAGTTTTTACCTTGGGCCAACTTTGTATAGAGATTTGCACTTGTTGTTTTAGCCGACCTTGCATGTATTGTTTAGCCGACCTTGCATGTATTATTTATATGGATAGTATATATATGCAATGTATTGTATCATTAAAAAAAATAGGAATAGAAAATGGTAATGAGTGAAAATATGAAAGTGTGAATATGTGAAAGTGCGAAAGAAATACATGCATGCGAAAGTATGTGGGCTGAATTGTGAAGATATTCAGCAGGTCCAGTTTTGAAGCAGAAAATTTTTATCTATTACATCAAGGTGAATCAGAGCATAGTGGATCTTATCAGAAATCAGTTGTAATCAGATCCACTGCTTCATTCTAACAGGTGAATCAGTTTTTGCAAATCCTTTAACAGGGTAGACTTAACAGTCTTTTGTAAATCTCCTAACAGAGTGCATACTTTATTGTATGTTTGGAAATCCTCTAACAAGGTGGATCTAGCAATCCTTTGTGCTCCTAACAGGGCAGATCACCAGAAGTGGTCATTGTAAGCCTTAACCGGCCAACTTCATACTACAGTAACGAAGCTTGTGGGTTTCATCCCCACCCCAGTTTTACTTTCTATTTGGAAGGTTTCTGGGTCACCAAATCTGTGTGTTCAAATGTTGCAAATGATTTTGTTTCATGCTTACAATAGGTTACTTGGATGAATGATGAATATATCAGTATACAGTTTTATTGTTTGAAATTTTAGAAGTTACTGATTCACCCCTCCCCTCTCAGTAACTTGTCATATCTTGAATATTTCCAACATAATGAGTTGACACATGGTAATGATGTGTCAGCCAGTCAAAGGGTGCCATGTGGCATCAAGTGGATGGTGATGTGGTGGGTATTAACCAATGACATGCTACCATGTGGTGGATGTGATCAAATTGAGTTGACCCAAAATGCATGAGTAGAGTAAAAAATAGAAATGATTTAAATATATTCTCTTTAATGGTTTTCCAATGATTTACGTACAAATATTTTTAAATTATTGAAAGGGTATACTTTAGAAAATTTTAAATCTTTTAAAATTAAATTGTAGACTAGAGTCCTTTAATAGGGGGTATATTTTCCAAAATGGTATTCGAAGCATTTATGATAGGAAAATATAACAATATAATATATTGATAGAATCAACAGAAGATGAACTTTTTGTTTCTAGAGTTTGTTTTTGCATAGGAAGCTATTTATTTAGGTTATATGAGGTTTTTCCCAAATTCCCAGTTTGTAACCAAATTTAGGTATTGAAGTTCATATCTAATTTTTGGTAAAATAATGAAAAAAATATGCATAAGAGGAAGCAAAAATGTAGTTAGGGTCTAGTTTGGTCACCTTCAAGTTAGTTAAATCTAAATTTTATTAGCATTTCATGATGCATTTTAGATGTTTGAGAAACATAAGGGTTTTCATCATACATATGAGATATTTTCAAGTTGGTTAAAAAATAATGATGAAAACTAAATTAGATCTCAGGGGTAGAAAGAGGAGAGATGTTTTACAATAGCAAAGAATGAAGATTCAAGTGGACACATCTCATCTTTAGATCAGATCAAGGATTCCTTTCTTCCTCTATATCTTTCTCTTTCTCATACATTGTACATGTTGGTTCCAGTTTTGGAGATAAATTACTCACTTTTGTGATACCATGTGTGTTCCAATCTTGAGTGTTCTTATATTTGTGAAACCAGGGTTCCAGTTTTGATGTGTTCTCATCACTATGACACCACATTCTTCAACATATTTTCGCTTGTATGAACAATAGTAATAAAGGTAATATAGCTAGTTATGATACATTAAGAATTTTTGTGTTTTAATTTCATGCATCTGAATGTATAGTTTTAAAGAAATGAATACAAATGAGCAGAATCTCTTTCTTTTCATTCTGATTCTTGTCTCCTATCTCTGTAATGTGCGATCTTATGTGGTTTAAGGAAAAAGAATTGAGACCCATTTTCATCCCCTTAAAGTTTGTATGTCTGATATATTTTTCTCTTGGAACAAAGGGCCAAGTAAATGCTTGATGTCTTTTATAGGGTTGCTGGTTGTTTGAGAAGGATATTTCATAAGAATGAGGTCTTTATGAACATCAATGTCTGATTCACAAAGTGATAGGATAAATATGATATCTTGGTGTATGAAATATGTCACTTATATCATAGATGTATGTGTTTAAATTATGGAATTTCCTAGTAGATAAGGCACTAATAAGCTATAGGATCAACTTATTCATACTATTGCATATTTGGGGTTTTGCTGCAATCAACATCATTAATCAATTTTTTTCCCTTTCATGTTGAAGAACTAAAAATGATGCCCTCACTTCGCTTAGCAATTTCTTTGGCCATGTTATTACCTATTCCATGTCTAAGGTCTATGCATAAGTGTTAGAAGATTTAGGGTTTTTATCTACTTTGTCAAGATTCAAGTGTATGTTTAGCATTGGTACCATATAAGTGAATATGAGGTACACCTGCCTAAGTTTTGTAGAGCCTAAAGTAGAAGAAGGGTCTAGATTTATAGTTGGCTCAATGTTTGAAAGGATATGTTAAGGATGGGAATTAACTGACCCTAGATGTATCTTGTTCTCATCAGGGTAATTTGAAACAATGTTGTTTCAAAACACCAACAAAATTGTGACTCTACTAAGAAGTCTATGAAAAAGTTCATTGTTAAAAGTACTAGAATATTTGGTATAAATAGCATTTTTAGAATCTATATGATAGAAAAACCTTTATAATTTGAAAAATATTTAATGCAAAAGGGTTGTAAGGTGTTTTCCATTTCTTTGCTGAAGATTCATGTCTCCCAGTTATGCCTTATTCTTGACGGTAGTAGTTTTGAAAGAATTGAAATGATTGTTACTTTCAAGGTCATTTAAAATTTTGTAAAGTTGTTACTAGAGTTCAAAGTTAATGTTAAGTTCTTTCACTTTGTCAAGAGTGTGAAACTCCCAAGTGGTTGTATAAAGTTTTCAAATACCTATTGTAAATTCTAGACTAAGTTGTTATGATCTACAAGTTTGGTAAATCTTTTCTCACTAAGTGAGTGGTGACTCAAAGTTATATCTCTATACCAGTACATTATGAATAGGAAGGTATTTTGAAGGAAGAAATATTCATAAAGTAGATTTGAAGAAGTGATCTCAAGTTATTGACAAATGGTGAAAGAATTATGTGAGATGTGGTGCAAAGGTTACTAAATCTAGATGAGATTTGAATTTGTTGTTATTTGAAGCATTGAAGTAGTTTGTAGGCATCAACATTAAAAGTTATTTTCCACTTTGATGAGATTTATTTTCCATGAAAGTAAGTTCTATAAAAGTATCTCCATCAAGTGGTACTTCCACCACTAAATAGGAGATTATTTTGATACATATCAACATACTTTGTGAAGGATAGATTTAGCAAATATTTTTATATTTTGAAGTATGTTCAGAGTTTGAATTGGTAGAAAAGTTTTAAGATCTTTGGTAATTAATAAATTCTGAAAGTGATTATGGTGAGTGAGGTTTAAGTTTGTTAGAAATGGAAAATTTCTTTTCACCTAGTATGCAATTCATGGATAAAGATTGTAGATCTATTTCTACCAAAAGATACATGCCATTAGTTTTTGATGGCATTCATGGATTCCAAAATCCTATGCCATATGATCTTAGAAAGTATTTTCCTAAGTTCAGAGGGAACCATGAAAATTCAGCCAGTCATCATGTTCAGATGTTCAGTGATTTGATTGATATTTTTGGAATTGCTCATGAAGATGTGCTTATGAAGTTGTTTGTTCAAACTTTGGAAGGTGATGCTAGGGATTGGTTTTCCTTTCTTTCAACATGTTCCATTTCATCTTGGGATGCATCACATTTAGCCTTCATGAAGCAATTTGGGGAAAGAGTAAGCATCTTTGATAATTTTGAGAAGTTCTTAAAAATCTAAATTAGGAATGGTGAATTAGTTCCTGAATTTAATATCAGATTTGCAAGAGTTCTAAATGAGATTCTTGAAAGTTGTAAACCAGATGATCAATTGTGTTTAGTGGTTTATCTTGACACATTTTATAAAAAGATGAGTTATCTATTAAGAGATAAAGAACCTAAGACTTTTTATTAGGCATTCATGACAACAATAGAGATTACAAATAATGTAAAATATGGCTTGACTAGGAGTCATTTCTCTAGAAATTTTTTCTAGCATGATGAGGTTCAAAGTAAGAATGAATGTCATGTAGAGTGTTCAAATTCAAAACAACAAGTATGTACCCTTGCTTTTGTAAACACTTTTGTTGAAGATTCAAAATTAAAGACATGTGTAGATGAAGACTCTTTGTTGCAAAGAGGAATTGATTCTTTTCTTGCTGAAAATAGTGCATGTGTTCATAATATCATAGCAACAAATAATAGAGTTAGTTCACATGATCAATTAGCTATGAAAGATATAGATTTAGTTGCTTCCTCTCTTATTGATGATTTTCTTTATGCTGAAAACATAACTAATCATGAAGTTGAAAGGTATTCATCTCAATATGAGGATGAAGAAGCTGCAAGTGATCCTTCAAGTGATGAAGGTAAAGTTGCTGATCTAACATATTATTAAGAAGCATCGTGTGAAGACAATGATGAGAGTGGTTACTCAAGTCAAGAAGAGGATACTGATGGCACATGTTTATCTTCATATGAATTTGATAAAAAATGGGAAGAAGAAAGCAATGATTGAAGTGAATACTCTTATGCTAGTAAAGACATGAGTTCTATTTCTAAATCTAAAAATGAAGTTCCATTTTAGAATTATACAAATCAGCTTGAGGTTGAAAGTTGTGAAGAAGAGTTGTCTATACAATATCAGGATAAAGAGATCATTTATAAGGATGGATTGTTTATTTGCATAGATGAATGTCTAAAAGATGCATATAGTAGTAATCAAAAATATTGAAATGATTTTGAGATTCATGCATCAACACCTATGGGTAAGATGAAAGATGATTGGTTTGCAAGACACTTGAATAATCTTAATAAAGACAATGAAAGTAACATTGATTTATATTGTACATGCTTCATTGATGGAGTGCATGATGTGTCTTCATGTGATGATTCTAAATTTTATTCTTCATATGCTAAAAGTGTCCATGACAATGATGTTAGAAATAATTTCAAAGTTTTCACAAATCCACTGTATGGTGAGGATTTTGATGTTGATCAACACATCACTTGTTATAATGTCTACAAAGGAACTTTTCATGGAGTTATCAACCCACTTTTTCAAGAGCACATGGAATATTCATATTTAGTTGAGGAAGAGTTTAATAATGATACATTGTCTTATTGCTATAGGAGGTTAGATTGTTCTTCTTTTAGATATGACAGTGATTGTGATGATGGGATTACATCTCATGATGTTGATAACAAGGTGTTTGATAAAGTTGTTATTAAAGATCAACATGGACCTCATACTAACTTTTATGATGAATACTCTAACATGATGGCTAATCCATTTGATGATTTCAAGAAACCATTAGAGGACCCTAGATTACTTTTAGAATCTGACATTGTTGAAATTTGTAAATATAAGTTTGATTTCTCATTCAAGTACCATTTGGTTATACATAAGGATGCACAATTTCAAGGTTTGTGTGATCTTTTTCCCCAAATTGAGTATGAATATTTTGGATTAAAGACTAGTAGCATGCATGATTCACTAAATGAAAGGGAGTTTCAATTTGAGTATGATATTTTAGAGCATGCCAATTAGTACTTTCATAATGACCAAGTTATAGAGAGTGATCACAATTTTTATATGCATTATGAAAGTGAAGGTGTAAATTCAATCTTTCCAAGTGAGTTGGTTCATAATGCTAATCTAATTGGTGAAACTAATAGAAGGAATATTTCCAGCTTACCTCATGAAATTTAAGATGAAAATAAGATTTATGACAAAAGTAAATGTCTTTGTTGAAGTTCGGTGGCCCAGGGCCATCGTTTGTACAATTTAGGAGTAGTTGTTTTTGCTTTCAATAAATCTGTTTGAGAGAAGTTTTTTCTGTCAAGTGTGTGGTCTAATTATTCTAGAGATTTGAATCCTTGCCATACCTATGAGGCACATGCATCCCTAGCTAGAGCCACTGTTGGGACTCAAAATTGAACCTTGATTTTTAGTACCATTGAAAAAATCAAGCCCTATACACACTTTTTAATGCATGCATATCAGACTGTATTTTTGAGGCCTAACAGGTGTTTAATATTTATAAAACCTTACATTCAGTACATAAATGTGTTCCTTGATGATAAATTGCAATTTTGAGTCATTCCATGAAGTTTCGTTTTGAGCATTGTCCAAATCTGCATTTTTGCATTAGTGTCAAACAATGACATAAGAACTAGTTTGCATTTAAATATCTCACACCTAGTAATTTCTCATGAATTACCACTTTGGGAATAATTAGTATCCATACCAAAGAACTTAAGTTTTATATTTTGAATTATTTTGATATGTTTTTTCTAGGTTTTGAATCCCTCAAAGTTGGTCATTTATTGTTGTCATGCTGATGCAAATTGTTATGAATTCTAGAAAGCCTTGTTTGACTTTCTATAATTTTGACCCCATAGACCAAAATGAGAAAATTAATTTTATCTTGTAGTATAGAGGTGAAATAATTATTATTTTTCAATTTTGAGACTATGATGAATCCATTTGGTTAGGTTTCAAACACGATTCCAAATGCAATTTGTAACTTTTTATTGGTGTCAAGAAAGTGCAAATTGGTCAGTACCCTTGTTCATGATATCAAAACTCCAAATCCATGATAAGTGAGATTAGATGATTTTACTATTATGTTCTCCTCTAAAAATAATTTAAGCATGTCAATTTTCAAATATTGATGAATTTGTTTGCACACTTCCTAGGTCCATTCCATTTGTAAAAACAATTTTCTACCATTGTTTCCAATCTGCAAATTTGAGTAGCCAAATTTGACTGCTCACCATTTTTGTCCTATTATTCCTCATGAGATCTAATAAAAAAATTATATTTTCCTCATGACAGTGAACCAATGCCCTAGTTTTTGTCTCCCCAAGTGTAATTTTGCTCAATTTTCAAAGCCATATTTGAATGTGTTTTATGGATTTCTAACATGTTTTCTTGTAGGCAATTCTAAGAAGGCAACTTTGACAGTCAATATCTTTTGAGAAAGAATTTTTCATGAGATAAGATTTGATAGGGGAAGAGTATGTGGAATAGAGAATTAGTACGTTTGATCTTAGAGCTCAGTTAGGTGTTTTGGTCAGTTTTTAAAGCTAGTCAAAGGACCACTTGGCAAGACATTTGCAGTCAACAAGAAAGAAATGAAACAAGCTTTAAAGTTTTATTCAATGGTTGAATTTGTTTCAAATTATTGCAAGATGTTCAACAAGCCACTCTAAGATGTTAGGTGTTTGAGTTCAATTTTTTTTAGCTGGACCCACTTTGGGGGCCTAACCTATTTCAACATATCGACTAGGCATTGGTTTTAAAAGGTATGTGTAGTGATTTTTACTAATTACTATGTCTTGATATGCACATCTGTGTTGAAGAATGAATGGCATCTAAGGAATGAACATATAAAATGTTTCCTCATCAAGTTGGTACTAGGCCTATCTCATTTTATGTAATGAAATGGTTGAGGACAACTTTCCAAATTGGGAAGGATGCGTCATCAGATAAAAATGAAGAAAAGCATTAGGGACATGATATCATAAAGACAAGTATATTTTTAAGGAAGGGGAGATGTTTTCAATCAATCATATTTTTTGATTGTGAATGATAAAAAAATAAAAATTTGAGATATGCAATTGAAATATGGTCAAGTGTTACAAAGGAAAATTCAATATCTTTATAGATCAAAAGGAATCTGGGTGTATTCATTCCCTTTCCCATTAACCCTTTGAAACTTGCATGTTTTTCTTCATGTCCCACAATATTTAGTCTACATACATAAATCAAAAATTATATTGTGATGATAATAGAAATGAAGGAGAAAAGGGAAGTAGCTATCAATTATACCTTGTCATATAATGTGGAGGAGAAGCTTGTTGATAAACAGTGCCAGGAGAAATAAAAGATGATGAACACAAGTTGTAGCAAGCCTATGAACTAAAAGAAGTAAATCTAAGGCTTGGAAAAAATTGGGAAGGGAAAATATGAATGCAACATCTTGTTTCTTAATACCCAACTGATGTAATCCACCCCCCACCTAATGTACTTTGTCTTTGAATTTCCCAAAATAGAGCTTTCCACTAGAATCGACATCAACTAGTGATAATTTGTGAGAATACCATGAAAAACAAAATGCATGGAGTGGCCTAATGAAGGGAATAAGATGCTTGCAACTTTTGGAAAAGGGGACATGATTAAGGAAGTGACCAATGATAGAGGATACCATGGCATTGAGAGAAGAAGGCAACACCAAGGAGAATTTGATGGTAAAAGGAGTATGTAGGCAATAGATTGGAACCCAACATGAAGAGGGATAAGCCCCTAAACAATGAAATAACTACCTAAGCATGTTGGGAAGACTAAATTCTATCCAAATCTTCCATATTTCTTTGCAAAATCTACAATTGTTATAAGACTCTGCCTAGGGGGGTCATCTAATTATGTGAAATCCCAATTTTCTTTCAACCTACATTTAAAGCGAGACTTAAAACAAAAATAGAGATACTGCCATGCAAAGCACTATATGGGTTTTGTGTAGAATGTAGAGGAGGAGGCTCCAAGTTTTGAAATAGAAGCCAATAAAAAAAACATAGTGACCTATTTTCAACCATCATGTGGATGAAGTTTTATTTCTTCTTTTTCATAAAATAGGTGGAAGTTTTAATCCCACATTGTTGAGGATAGGGTCTCGCTTGGTGTTTTTATATCCCAAGGAACAATAACATATTGTCCTAAATACATGCATTTTTTAAACGTAGGCCTATGTGCATGGAGGGTCCCACCTCAAAGATCTTATGCAAAATTTTGAACATGTGTGTAGTGACTAGATGCTATTGGGGAATTCTGACCAACTGTGTGATGACAAGTGGTAGTGACATAGAGCTAGCTAGATCTTACAAACCAACTCAAAACCAATATGTGGAATCCCTAAATGAGTCCTATAGTGACAAGTGGTGAAGCACTCTCCAACTTAATGTGGAAACTGAGGTGCCATGTGTCACAGTGAACACATGGCAGCATGGTGCATTCCCACATTGCAAAGATGCTTGGAGTTTAAGCAATGTGGTAAAGTGTGTGGCCATCCAATTGGCAGAGAGATGCTCTAGCTTGATATGAGAAATGGAATACTGACATGGCATAGGGGACACATGTCACAAAGGTGCATTCTTGCATGCATAGTCAACAACCTATGACTATAATATGGGGAAGCACCTAGCTAACACATTTTTGCAAGCCCTAGTTAGTGATGATGTGGTAGTCTAGTGATGGTCTAGTCAACATGGTGAGGTGGTAGTGATGGAGTGGTCTAAGAGTGAATAAGGAGCTGACACATGGCAATGACATGTTAGCTAGTCAAAGGGTGTCACGTGATGCAAGGTAGATGGTGATGTGGCAAATTCCAACCAATGGCATGCTACCATGTGGTGGATGTGGTCAAACTAAGTTGACCCAAAATGCATGAGTAGAGTAAAAAATTAGAAATGACTTAAAAATATTTTTTAATGATTCTCCAATAATTTACGTACAAAGAATTTTAAATTCAAAAAAGGGTATACTCTAAAGTTTTGACTTAAGAAATTTTTAAATCTTTAGAAATTAAAGTGCAGACCAAAGTCCTTTAGTAGGGGTATAATTTTTCAAAATGGTATTCTGGACATTTTTGTTAGGCAAATATAGTGATATTATATATCGCTAGAACTAGGAGAAGATGAACTTTCTATCCCTAGAGTTTTTTTTTGCACAGAAAGCCATTTATTTAGGTTATACAAGGTTTTTTCTTAGATTCCCAATTTGCAATCACTTTCAGATATTGAAGTTCAAATCTAATTTTTGGTAAAATAGTGAATGGAAAAGGTAGTAAAAATGTAGATAGGGTTGAGTTTGGTCACCTTCAAGTTAGTTAAATATATTTTTTATTAGTATTTCATGATGCATTTCAAATATTTGAGAAAGAGAAAGGTTTTTATCATACATATGAGATATTTTCAAGCTGGTTGCAGAATAATGATGAAAACTAAATTAGATCTTAGAGGTAGAAAGAGGAGAGATATTTTATAAAAACAAAGAATGGAGATTCAAGTGGACACATGTTGTCTTTAGATTAGATCCAAGATTTCATTCTTCCTCTATATCTTTCTCTTTCTCATCCATTATAGTGGTTGGTTTTAGTTTTGGAGAAAAATTACTAATTTCTGTGATACCATGTGTGTTCCAATCTTGAGTATTCTCAGATTTGTGAAACTATGGTTCTAGTTTTGATGTGTTCTCATCAATATGACAACACATTCTTCTACATATTTTATCTTATATGAATAGTAGTAATAAAGGTAATATATCTAGTTCTAATATGTTAGGCATTTCTATGTTTTGATTTCATGCATCTGAATGTATACTTTCAAAGAAATGAATGCAAATGAGCAGAATATCTTTAGTTTCATTCTAATTCTTCACTCCTATCTCAGTAATCTATGATCTTATGTGGTTTAAGGACAAAGAAGTGAGACCCATTTTCATCTCCTTAAACATTGTATTTCTGATGTATTTTGCTATTGGAACAAAGGGCCAAGTAAATGCTTGATGTCTTTGATAGGGTTGCTAGTTGTTTGAGAATGATATTTCATAAGAATGAGGTCTTTATGAACACTGATGTCTAATTCACAAAGTGATAGGATAGATCTGATATCTTGGTGTATGAAATATGTCACAGATATCATAGATGTATGTGTTTAATTTGTGGAATTTCCCAATAGATAAGGCACTGATAAGCTACATGATCAACTTGTTCATACTGCTACAGATTTGGGGTTTTGCTACAATCAACATCATTAATCTAATGCTTTTCCATTTCATGTTGAATAACTAAAAAAGATTCCCTCACTTAGCTCAGTAATTTCTTTGGCCATGTTATTAGCTATTCCATGTCTAAGATCTGTGCATAAGTGTTAGAAGATTTAGGGTTTTTATTTGATTTGTCAAGATTCAAGTGTATTTTTTAGCACTGGTACCATATAAGTGAATCTAAGGTACACTTGCCTAGGTTTTGTAGAGCCTAAAGTAGAAGAAGGGTCTAGCCTTATAGTTGGCTTGATGTCTAAAATGATATTTTAAGGATGGGAAGTAGCTACCCCTAGATGTATCTCATTCTCATTAGGGTAATTTTAAGTCATGTTGTTTCAAAATACCAACATAAGGGACTATAAGATAACTAGACATAACTAATTCACACCCGCTCCTATTAGTGTTTGCTAAAACTTATATAGCTTCTTAATCCTTTTTTATTTTTCCTTAATCAAATTACTATCCCCATTTTTTGGTTGTCTTTCTATTTCTTAAATTTATTTTCCTTCATTTTCTACTTCTACATTTTCTAATATTTGATTGATATCTTCTATACTAATTTTATTATCTATCACCCCAAGTTGTTTTCTCTTTTTTGGGCTTTTGTATCTTATTCTTTATATTCTTACCTTTTTTTAGACAAGTCTATGATTATATATGTTGGATCTTTTCCATTTTTTGTGAGGAGCTAGCTCTAAAATTTTCTCTTGTTTCTTTCTCTGATATGGTTTGGGACTACACTTTCTATCAAATCTTTCCTTTATTAATGTATCCTTGGTGTTACCTATAGCCATTTCCATGTTCTCTATTAATTCTTCATGTAAGTTGAAACATTGTCTTCCTTTTCATTATTTTTTATCTCTAGTTTTGTTAGTATGGGTGATCTCCTATTGTATCCTCATTTGAGTTTCTAGAAAATTGCACCTCATTAATAATTATGTGATAGTTTTTTAGTTTATCTTTTATAGTACTTTTAACATGTTTTCTATTAGTTTTCATTTCAATTCCAACTTTTCCAGACTGTAATTTAATCCTGGGCATGAACTCTATCTAAATGTCTATTTTTGGGTGAGTAATTTCTTCCTAAATATCTTTTGTATCTTCATTCATTTCTAATACCTGAATTATTCTATTATTTGAAATAAATGCTTAAACTAAATTTTTATTTTTTAAAACTAATCTCTGATCTATCATAGGATCTAATTGTTAGGAAGTTGCACTTGCCATCTTGTTGTTTTTCTCTTTTCTATTTTCTAATGCCTTTGGATGACTAGAATCCTAATGGTGGGCCTTATGAGCTTTCTCCCAAAAGATTATTTGATCACTAATTTAATTTTGAGCTAACATAAGGTCACCTTCAACTTCAATCTTAAAACATCACCTTATTAGGGGATTTATAATATAACTATTAAGTTAACTCTATTAAGAGATTTATTTACTACTACAATGGTTAGAAGGTAACAACATTTTGACCTAGTTTATGAAGCAACTATCTTTGTAGATTTAGAACTTTGTTCTGGCTTGACTTTTGGATCCTTACTGATAAGATAATCTTTGCATTTTATCTTCCTCATTTTCCTATTCTACCTTTTCCTTCGCTCACATATCCATCTTATTTCATATTCCACATATACATAATATCCTCACTACTTGAACTTTCATATACATCATAAGATTTAATAATTGAGCTTGAATAACCTTTCAAATCAATAAACATCCAAATAGTCATCCTTAGTCACTTAATAATTAAAAATTGTATTTTTTTGACACTTGGTTAATACTAGAAGTCCTTCAATGCCCAACCACTTAGTTAATGCTACAAGTAAGATATCCTTTATTAACTGACTACTCGATTAACACTGAAACTTCTTCATTACTCAACTCCTTGGAAAATATTGAATTAATGCTTGGTTAATATTGCAACTTCTTCATTGTTTGGTTAATACTAACATTTTTGTAACATCAATGGAAACATATGGCTGAAGAATTAATTTTAACAAACTCCCTCATTGGAATTGATGGAAACACAATATGTCAACATTTAATTATAAAAGTATAAGAAATTAGATAATATCCTTAGTTTCATTCTAATTCTCATCCGTACCAACTCCCTCTAAGATTTTGCGTAGATTTGTCTTTGCTACTTCCACAAGAATTCTCCCTCTTACATTTTTCATCACTATGTTATGTAATTTTTGTCATTTTCTCTTTCTTTTCTATAGATTCCATCATTTGAATACTTTCCTTCTGAGATACAAAAATCTCCCTCTTTCTCTTTGACACTAAAATATCCCTCACTCTTCCTTGTTGACACTAAACTCTCCTTCATTGGCATTAAATGCCAATGGATACAAAATTTAAAGTTACTATGTACCTTTTGCACCAATTCATATGAAATTTTCTCTAAATTTCACTCTTGAAATTTGATAGTCTACATCAACTTGATAGATCTTCAATGGAACTTGGTTGTGTTGGCAATATGACCAATCAATCAAATAAGGTGAGATATGTGGTTCTTATTTATGGAAACATTTGTTTTGTAGTGTAGTCATGATTATTTTTGAAGGAAAAGTGTCTAAGTATTAGACAATATTGCAACAACATGACAAGATTTGTTGATAGCAAAATATTCCCTTGGAATATTCTCTTGTGCAATTATCCCTAGATGCATGACATCATCCTAATGATGCATACCAGTGCACATGTTTGTATGATCAACCAAGTTCAAGTTTTGAAGGAAATACTAATGCAGTTACGTCACAAAGTAGAATAAATCATGTCAAAAAATTGACTTGTATGACTTACAGAATTGTTTTGATTACAAAATCTTGTTGAGCCAACTCTAAGGATGATATATGAGCTGACTAAGGAAGAATTTATTAATATGTTTGATATAAATAAAGAAATCCAATTGTGAAGTTAAAGTGTGAATGCAATATTATGATATGTGATGCGAAGTAATGTTATGTGAGATATGGCACAAATTGATATGTGCATAGTCACTCTTTGTATAAAGGACTGACAATTAGAAGATTTGCAAAGTACAACAAGTGATCTAGTATTGTATGTATACCTATTCTCTTGAAGAGCTTATTGTATAGTTTCATGTTAGGGAAATGGTCTCTTCTTGCACACATTTGTATATGATCTACCAAATCCTAATAGGGTCAATATCCTTAAAAAAATTCTTTTATATAGTGAATCATCTAGTGGGTTTCATCTCCACTGAGATTTTCCCTTGGCTGGGGTTTCCCTAGTTAAGAAAATATTGTGTTATGAGCTCTCTCTATGTATGGTTGTTTTAACTATTCAGAATTGTTGGTTTATTTTCTTGTGCATGTGGTAAAGTAATTAATAATATTTAGTTGTGGATAAAAAGATTGAAAATATTGATTCACCCCCCTCTTAGTATTATCTATTTCTAACAGGTTGATGCATCACTATCTTTTTCTTTAGTGAGAATCAGATAAGGAAATAACCCGTAGTTTACCTCTTAGACACATAAATGAATCCTTAGGTAAAACCTTAGTAAATATATATGTAATTTTCTCCTTAGTGTTTAGATGTTCACATGTTCCAATCTCACCTCTTTATCTTGAACCAATTAACTTAAGAAATAATATTTGATTGCAATGTGTTTTGTCTTTGTGCGCATCACAAGATTTTTGGATATACTAATTACACTTGTGTTATCATAGTAGATAACCACTAGTTCCTTGATTTCCTCCTTCATTCCTAACATAAATTTCTTGATCCATATTATGTTAGAACAATTGATTTCTATAGAAACATACTTTGCAATTACTAAAGATTGAGAAATACAATTCTACTTCTTTCTTTTCCAAGATACTAACCTCTTTTTAATAAAAAATGCTCCTCCACTAGTTCTTTTTCTATCATCAATGCTTTCTTCTCAATTTACATAAGTAAAGGCTCTTAACTCAAGATTTCCTCCTTTCTTATACCATAAATCATATTCTTTAGTTCCTTTTAGGTACCTCAAAATTCTTTTACTGCCATCATGTGATTTTTGTTAGGATTAGTATAAAACCCTACAACTATGCCAACTACCAATGCAATATCAAGTTTGGTGTGTACCACATAGTAAAGTAGTTTGATTTACCTCTTTTGAATCATTATTCTTTGAAAGTTTATGTCTAGTAGACATAGGTGTTCCAATTGGTTTGGAATCTTCCATTCCAAATACTTTCAATGTTTCTCTAATGTATTTTGATTGAGTGATGAATATTCCATCCTTCATTTGATGAACTTGTACACAAAAAATAATTTTATCTCTCCAAATATAGACATTTCCAATTATTTACTCATTTCTTTAGAAAATGATTTGTATAACATCTCATGTCCTCCAAATATAATATCATCCAAAAACAATTTTGGAAGTAATATTTTGTCTCATAGTCCTTCTTAATATACAAATTACTATTATCACTTGTCTTTTCAAAACCAATTCTTACCATATATCCATGCAACCTTTTATACCATGATCTAGGAGCTTGATTTAGTCCATATAGAGATTTATGAAGTTTACATACCATGTCTCTTTTTCTTGGATTAATGAAACCTTTAGGTTGTTCAATGTAGACTTCTTCTTCCAAGATTCTATTTAAGAAAGATAATTTTACATCCATCTGATATACTTTGAACCCCTTTTGTGAAGAATATGCTATTCTGACTCCTCCAAGTCTTGCAATAGGAGAAAATGTCTCTCCATAGTCAATATCTTCTTCATGTGCATAACCTTTGCATATTATCCTTTCCTTGTTCCTTGTTACTTCTCCTTTTTCATATAACTTATTCCTAAGTATCCATTTTGTGCCAATCACATTCTTATCCTTAGGTCTAGGTACAAGAGACTAGGTTTTATTCTTTTCTATTTTCTCAGTTTCTTCATTCATTGCCTCTATCCAACCTTCATTTTCTAAAGCATCTTCTATAGATCTAAGTTCAATTTTATTAAGAAAACATGTAACTTTTAATTTTTTCCTTGTCAGTATTCTTTTTGTGTCTCTTCCAATTATTTATTTAGGTGCATGATATCTTTTGATATATTTTGCAAGTCTTGGATCTTTATTTCTTGATTCTAAACTTGGTTCACTTGGATCTCCATTATCTTCCTTTTACTCAGGCTCTTCTAGTTGATTTGGCTATAACTTAAGTTTCTCTAATTGTGACTTGGGTGTCTCTATCTGAACTTGGGTGCCTTTATCTCTAATTTGGGTGCCTTTTTCTATGACTCAAGTTGTATTGCTAATGAATTTCTAGGTTCACTTTTCTATTGTTTGTCTTCAATTGATTGTGGAAATATCTTAGGTTCCTTCACATAGTATTTTTTTTTTAATGTAGTCTTCAAGATCTTTGCTGCTATATTTTTCACTTCTTTCTAAAAACTCATCAATGTTCACATGTGCACTTTCTATGACTTTGTGAGTAGCAAGATTTGAACATTTTTATGCCTTACTTTTATTTTAGTAAACTAGGAATATACCTTCATCACTTTTTGCATAAGTTTTCATTTTCTTACATCTTTCAAGATATAGAATTTGCTTCCAAATACTGTGAAATAAAAAAAGAAAAAAGGATTGTACCCATACCATAGTTCATAAGGTGTTTTGTTTGTAAATTTCTTCAATTAAGTGTATGAACTACTTTGTTGATTGCTTATTTCTAGTATTTTGGTACACCATTCTTCTTAGTCATTAGTATTCTTTCACATTCCATGATGGATATGTGTTTTCTTTCCATTATACCATTTTTCTCTAGAGTTCTAGGTGTTGATACCTATCTTTTGATTTCTCCTTCATTGTAGAATTCATTGAATTCATTTGTTATGAATTCACCTCCTCTATATGATCTTAGGCATTTCAAATTCTTCCCTATTTCTTTCTCAACTCTAGCTAAATACCATTTGAACTTTTGAAAAACATCATATTTATCTTTTAAGAACATTAGAGTCATCATCCTAGAACAATCATCACTAAATAGAATGAAATAAATATCTCCACATCATCTTTCTATACCTATTGGTCCACGAAGATCTATATGAAATAGTTTGAAAAATTCTAAATATTAGGACTTCTAAAACTTCTTTTACTCATCTTTCCAATTTGACATTGTTTGCATATGTTCATCTTAGGTTTCTTCAAAAATGGTATTCCTCTTACTCTTTTGTTCTTTCTTATAGTAACCAAGTTGTCAAATTTAACATGACACATCCTTTTATGCCATAGCTAAGTTTCCTCTATTTGAGCTAGTAAACATGTACTTTCAATGAGATCTAGGTAAAACAAATTACCTTTTGTCTAGTTGCAATCCCAACCAAGTTTCCTTTCCACCCAATAGTTTAGCTCTGTCATTCATTTTTTTTTACCTTATATCCTATATTTTTATGTTTGTTAGAAATAGATAATACTATTAGGAATAAGGTGTCTCAACCTTGGATAATTCTTATTCTTATTATTTGTTTTGTAAATTTATTTTTTAAAAATAATGTAATTAAATATGAGTGCACATGTCTAGTTGGCATGTTGATGTGTCACTCCATTTTCATTTCTTATCATCTTGAGTTATGATGGATTCCTATGATGCGTAAGAGCTATCTTTGGAATATTTAATTGTGTGTAAGGAAATCATGACTGAAATGGTTATGATGGATTCCTAGGACACGTAAGAACTATTTTTGGAAGATTTAATTGTGTGTAAGGAAATCATGACTGAAATAGTTATGATAGATTCCTATGATGCGTAAGAGCTATCTTTGGAAGATGCCCAAAGCACATTATATAAGCACTTTGAGGGTTATAGATAGTGGTGAATGTGAGTGAGTAGTGTTATTGTTGATTACTACTAGATAGGTCTTCCATATGCTGAAAGAGCTTGCATTGCAAGTGTGTTGTAATCTTTGAGTTGAAGATAATACATTGTGTAGGTTTTTGGAGGGGTGGGGTTGTTTTATTGAAAGGTTTTTCCCCACAACATATCTTTTGATTTATGTGTTATTATTTCTCTATCTATTTTATATATTCATGGTTGACTGTAATCTTGTTGTTTACATGATATAGTGTATGAAATTATAAGGATTTAAATAGAATTTGTACAATAATTTCCTTAAGAGATTAGTGTAGGAAGCTATTCCCACACTTGAGTTTCCTTACAAATGGTATTAGAGCCTGATCAAATTTTGATCCTAGTTATTGGGTAGGGTTTTTTGAGCTAATCTCAAGTTGTGTGGGAGTTTGTGTGGAGCATTTTGAATCTTATTTTTAGATTGAGATTGCTAGTTCATCATATAGAAAAATGAAGGTGGAGAAATTTAATGATAGTAATTTTGAGTTGTGGAAACTCAAGATGGAAGACTTGTTCAAGATCATGATCTATGGGAGGTGAATTCACTTGATGTGAGACCCACAATAATATCTCAAGCAGATTGGGATCTCAAGGATCAAAAAATTAAAGGTCTTATTAGACTCTATCTAGCTGATTCAATTCTCCTAAGTGTTCTTGATGAGAAGACTAAAAATAGTTTGTGGATATGGCTTAGGTCTATGTATTAGGCCAAATCTCTAGTGAACAAGTTGTTCCTAAGGAAGAAGTTGTATTCTCTAAGAATGGAGGAATGGGGATCTATTATAGATCATCTAAATGCTTTTAATTTACTAATTGCATAGTTGACATCATCTAGTGTCAAGATAGAGGAGGAGGATCAATGTATGACCTTGTTATGTTCCTTGTCAAATTCATGGGACCATCTTGTGATGGATCTTGGAAGTACTTTTGTCACTTTCAAAATGGATGATGTGGTGTCTTCGCTATTATTTGAGGAGATGAGGAGAAAGTCATTAGATTTGGCTAAGGAAGCTCTTGCTATTCATGGTAGATCCAACAATAGAGGAAAGAAAAATGACAACAAGTCTAGAAAGGGTAGATCCAAATCCTGTGGAAAATCAAAGACTTCTGAAAATTCCAAGGTGAAATGCTGTCACTGTGATAAGACTGGGCACTTCTATAAAGACTGTAAAGACCCAAAGAAGAAGAAGAAGGCCTCAGATTTAGGATCAGAAAAATCTCAATAAGATGGTGATGCTTTCATTGCAGCCTTGGTAGTGCATGCATCTAATGATGTGTGGTTGATAGAATCGGGTGCTACTTTCCACATGACCTCTCATTGAAGTTGGTTCTCAAAGCATGAAGCTTTCAATGGTGGAAAGGTGTACTTGGGTGATGATTCTCACCTAAAGATAGTTAAATGAGGATGGGTCAGTATTAGATTCCCTAATGGATGAGTAAAGGGGATCAACAGGGTAATGCACATCCCTAGTTTGGCACAAAAACTATTATCTCTAAGTATGTTGAATGATGTAGGTGTGCAAGTTGTTTTTTCTAAAGATGGATGTAAGATGATGAGAGGAGCTATGGCACTCGCTAAGGGTACTAGGAGAGGTACTCTATTTCAACTTGATGCATGAATTTCTTAGTGCAATAGCTCTTCTATTTCAAAGAAGAGAGTAACTATCACTTCATCCCTACCATCTAAACAAGAAGTAAAGAAGACTATGGTTATTCATTCTGATGGTAGTGCAACATGTGTACCTAAGGGTACAAACACATTGAAAGGAAAGCTTCTTGCAAAAAAGACATCATTATGGCATATGGGATTTTTCCAAATTGGTTAGAAGGGTCTCAAAACCTTGAAGAACAAGCACCTCATTGAGGGGTTAAATGATTGTGATCTTGAGTTTGAATTCTATTAACATTGTCTCTATAGTAAACAAAATTGTGTTCAATTTTACTCTAGTTCTCACAAATCTTCTGGTGTTTTTGATCTTATTTATTCTGATGTATTTGGTCCTATAAAAGATCCTTCAATATCCAAGTCTATATTTTTTTTATATCTTTCAAAGATGATTATAGTAGAAGGACATAGATTTATTTCCTGAAAAAGTAAAATGCAAGTCTCTAGTTGATTCAAGGAATTTAAAGCCCTTGTAGAGAATTAGACTAGTAAGAAGATTAAGTGTGTGAGAATTGACAATGGTGGTGAGTTTTTCTTAGTAGAGTTTGAATAGTTCTATAAAGAACAAGGTATCAAGAGGCATATGAAAACTCCTTATATCCCATAGAAAAATGGAGTTTCAGAAAGGATGAATAGGACATTGATGGAGAAGGCTAGGAGTATGCTTAGTAGAGCTGGTCTTGAATAACAATTTTGGGTTGAAGCTATAGCCACTACTTGCTATCTGGTTAATAAATCTCAAGTAAAAGAAAAGATCTGTGTCACCATTTATGATACCAAAACTCATTTTTGTCAAATCTCATTTCTATATCAAAACTCAATTTTTTTCTAAAACTAAAAATACCCTTTTATAGATCTCAGATTCAATATCATCATTATATAATTTTTTGAGTTTTTTGATTAGTTATAATATGTTATAATCTCAAAATATTATAAGTCAATATTTCAATATTTTAGAAGATGCTCCCTCAAAAAAGGAAAAAAATAGTAAATCATATCAAAAAAATTTAAAAATATTCATCTCTAGAGGAGAGAATCCTCTTCACAAATATGTATTTTTTTCAAGAAGGTATGGATTTGATAGGGAAGTTTTGACAGGAGGGAAAAAATTGTTGGATTCCAATAAAGTCAAACTTGAGTACTTATAATAAAGAAAATATACATCAAAAATAATTATTTCTTTTTTCGTTCCCTAGCTATACATATAATCTATATGATATTTTTAAATTAGAACAAAAAAGATGATTTGATGGGAACTACATCCTATATTTTTTACAGTTAAAAAAGGGACTTCAAAATAAAATAAAATGAATAAATTCTTACTCAAAAAAATTATAAAAATTATAGGCATAAAATTCATCCAATTCTACACATTTCATCAATTTACATCATCTTCATATTCTAAACACAAATACCATTTTTTTTGTCATTAACATTGAACTATAACATTTTGATATCCCATTTCTATATAAAAGGTGACACAACTTTGTGCTATTACCCTCTCCTACATCAGCTCTTGTTGGTAAGACACCCATGTAGGTGTGGTCTGGTAAGAAGCTTGTAATTAGACATTTTATTTTTGGTTGTGAAGCTTTTACACATGTTCCAAAGGAGAAAAGATCTAAGTTAGAAAATAAAGCTATCAAATCTATTTTCATTGGATATAGTGTTGGTATGAAAAAATACAAGCTTTGGGACCCTATGACTAGTAAGGTGTTGTATAGAAAAATTGTTATTTTTAGAGAGCTAACATCTTCTCCTATTATGCTACAACTAGATGAAAAAGATAAGAAAGAAGATATTGTCCAATTGCCTCTAACCCCTGAGAAGAATGAACTGAAAGACCATGTTGGGTCTAGTGATGAGGAGAGCTATAGTAGCTCTAATAGTTTAGAAGAATAGGAAGAACAACCTCAACCTCAGCTCTTGAGGAGACTCACAAGAGTAAGAAAGTAGCAAAAAAGGTTTGGTTATTCTATGTTAGATTCTAGTTGTGCTTTTTATTTGATTATTAACATTGATGATCCTAGATTTGTGAAAGAGGCTTTGGATATGGAAGATGCAGGTTATTGGATTGAGGCCATGAATAATGAGATGGCTTCATTGGATAAAAATAAAACTTGGTACCTTGTACCTTTGCCTAAAGTATGAAAACCTATTGGTAGCAAATGGGTGTTCAAGAAGAAATTATGTGCAGATGGTAGTGTTGAAAGTTACAAAGCTAGATTGGTTGCAAATGAATATTCATAGGTAGAGGGAATAGATTATGGTGAAAAATTCTCTCTTGTTGCAAATTTGACATCTATTAGATTTCTATTATCTCTTGCTACATCATATGATTTAGAGATAGAATAGATGGATGTGAAGACAACTTTCCTTCATGGTGATTTGGAGGAAGAGATTATATGTCACAACCTGAGCACTACATTGTTAAATGTAAATAATCTTTGGTTTGTAGATTAAAGAAGTCTTTGTATGGTGTTGAGTTGTTATACATGATGCTAAATGCCACAAATTCTTTCAAACTCTTCTCTTGAAAGGTCAATCTTGTGAATCAAATCCAAGGTTTTGAGTGATCTTGTGACCTCTATAATCTAATCAGTTGAAGATAAATGTTTTTGTTCATGAGGAGGCCTATACTAGTTCATTTTATTTTAGATAGGATGTAGAATTTGTTTTCTGGTTCAAAATAAAACACACATATAATTATATTTTTGTATTTTTTATGTTTTCCAATGAATGTAATCTAATAATGCAACTAATATGAATTAATAATTTAAGAAGGGGTTAGTAAAGAAAATAACAAGAACTTTATAGAAAATAATGTGAAAGTAAAATCCTAATGGACATAAGCTATGAAAACAACATTTCTATGAGTTAAGCTTTCAAAGAAATTGGTAGGTAACTAATGAAAACAGGAGCAACACTTCTTTGATTCCACTGATGCAATCATCAATGGGAAACTTAATAATCATATGATATTTTACTCTTCATCAAATGAAAAGGCCATAGAAAGTGCGCTCATGCAAGATAAAGAGTTATGCAGGTACAATTTGGTGATTTTTTCTCAAGCTAGATATGTCAGTGAAATTCATAAAATTGTAGTAAACACCAGAATTAAAAGATCACACAACCAAAAATAACACAATAAACTTTTGGCTCAATCACAATTCCATGAACATACATTCACAAGAATATGACATGTTCAGGGAAGAATCACTACACTCCAAATGCGAGCACCAAAAGCATATATTATTACAAAATAATGACAACCTAGAATACATATTACAATCAAGTATTTATAAGAAATCATCTCCTCAATTTGTATTGAGAGTGAGAGATATCTTCATGCAATAATATGCTTTTAACTTAATAAAAAAAACTAATTATATACAAACTAACAATCTAACTGGTGCTTAGTAGGACTCCATCCATTTTATATTTATTAATTGGATGTATGAGCCTTTTCATGTCATAAACAAAGAACTTAAGAGAAAATAAGAAGAAGAGAGCCTTCAGTTGATGTGGAAGTTTTTAGAAGTGTCAAAAATAGAAGCTGATCCTCCATTGGGTATCTATTGGACTTAAACTACTGTCAAAATGTATTTTTGATGCATGGAAAGCTCTATTTTAGCACTAGCAATTAACTATTGCTGCACCTCCAGAAAAGTGCATCTTAGAAGAAGTTCACCAGTGTACCTACACACCTTTGATTTCTTCCAAAATTCTTCCAAAACCTTATTTCTAAAAAGTGTTGTAGTTCACCAACTCACCAGCTCACCTTTGACTTCTCCAAAATTCTTCCAACACTTTATTGCCAAAAAGTGCAGTAGCTCACCAGCTCATCTTTGACTTCTCCAAAATTCTTCCAACACTTTGTTGCCAAAAAGTGCAGCAGCTCACCAACTCACCAGCTCACCAGCTCACCTCTAACTTCTCCAAAATTCTACCAAAACTTTGTTGCCAAAAAGCACAATAGCTCACTAGCTCACCTCTTACTTCTCCAAAATTTTTCCAACATTTTTTGCCAAAAAGTGTAGTACCTTAGTAGATCACCAACTTGCTAGCTTACCTCTGACTTCTCCAAAATTCTTCCAACACTTTGTTGCCAAAATGCTCAGCAACTCACTAGCTCACCAGCTCACCTTTGACTTCTCCAAAATTCTTCCAACACTTTGTTTCCAAAAAGCATAATAGCTCACCAGCTCAAAGGTCCAAAAATGTAAAATCTTATTGAGTGTCAAAATTGAAATTTTGGCTTTTGGGTTTATCCGTTGGGATCTGAACAAAAGCTAGGAGACTAGATAAGACCTCAAAATGACTCAAACCCTGGACTAGGGCCAAAAAATTCCCAAAATGAAGTAGGGGGTCCCAATTCCTACTAGGGAATGGGGCATGCATTGTGGAACCACAAAAAATAGCCCCAAAAAAGGAAGAAATGACAAAGGCATTTCTTCATTAGCAAACACTCTTTCAACATATGTCAAACACCAATTGAATTCTAGATATTTTGAGCATATTCTGAATGACTTCATAGTCAAAACTTCAAAGTCTAAAACCTCCAAGCTTAGTGTGTGATTTGTATATTCATTTCCCTCAACATCTTAGGATGTGGTCTATCAAAATTTTTAGACAACTCAAAAACAATCTTCCATCCCTCTTGGTTCATCCATCAGGTATCTCCATGAAGGTTGTTTGTCGATTCTTTGTCTGACAAAATGAGAGAATTAGTCGAGGGCTCTTAGTGGGCTGTCACTTTTCCTTTGAATTTTATAGCGAATCTTTGAGTAATTTATCCATGTAATTTATAATGTCACTATTTGATTCTTTGATGAAGTATTGTTTTGGTACTAGATAGCTCATTTTGAATGTGCATATATTTTCCTTTTTAGATCTCTTAGAATCCTTCGGTCTTAACACCATTCTTTCTTTCTTTTGTATCTTGACCATGCTTAGACTATGCAATCAAGATGTTGGTGTTGTTTCTTGGATTCAATCTTTTGTGAACATCCCTTGCTTCCTCTTTTAGAACTTTTTAGAAACTCTCATGCCAAATAATGATCTTAGCAATCCTTCAAGTAGACCCCTTTGTTTGAACCAATTGGGGTTTGGACCATCCCTTTTTTCTTTCAACCTTGGTTTGACAACACCTGAGATGATTGATCGTTAAATTTGTAAGGTATTGAGAATTTGTTAGTCTAGAATTCTTAACTCAAGACTAAAAGCCCCCTATTACTACAAGTAACATTTGTTCCTCAGTTGGCATAAGACACACAATCATCCAAATGTTTTGACAAAGAAATAACTCTTCCTAAAATTGGAAGCAAAAGAGTAGTTAGTAAGATATGTCAAGATAAAATCTTGAGTGCACCTTACCCCTGGACTAATAGAACTTTGAAAATAAACATGTGACTAAAAGGAAATTCACAATTGAAAAAAAATACACTTGCAATTTAAATAAAAACACTTGAAGAAATAAAATCTAACTTTTTTTTTTGGGTTCTTTTAGGCTTCAAAATAATGTTTAAAAAATTTCCCATTGATTGGTAGCATAAATAATTCCCCTTGTTAGGAACTGAGCCTAAAAGTATTTTTTGTTAGAATTTTTACAATCTAATAAGGACCAATCCACAAGTGTTGAAACTTAGTGTGGGTTCCTAGCTTTTCTTTCATCTTATCCCAAAGTAGAACAAGGTCAAAATTTTTGAAGGATTTTATCATGGCCCTCTTATCGAACCATCTCTTGATGATAGCTTGATGTTTAGCCATGTTCTCTAATGTAGTTGTCCATTTCTCAATCATCTCTAAAAGATTCATGAACTTGATCTATACTTTGTCAACATCTTCAACATACCCACTCATGAATTTCAACACAGGAATCCTAAGGTTGAGTGGAAATACTAGCTCTTGTTCGTAGACAAGCAAGTATGGAGAAGTCCCCAAAGAATTCTTGACCCTTACACAACCTATCCATAGAGCATATTTGAGTTGAATATGCCAACCTTTAGGATTCTCCTTCAATAACCATCTTATTATTGTGATCAAGTTCTTGTTCATAGATTTAGCTACCTCATTTCCTTGTAGATAATAATTTGAAGAGAACTTGATAATAACTTAATTTTAAAATGCCCATTGAGTCAAGAATATTGATGAAAAAGATGATCCATTAGCACACACTAAAGTGAATGGCATCTCAAATCTAGTAACAATGTGTTCCTCCAAAAATTCCATTACCACTTTAGTGGTTCAATTTTTGAAAGTTTTTGCTTTTGCCCATCTCGTACAATAATTGGTGGCTATGAGAATAAAAGTGTGTCTAGTTGATGATGCTGGATTTACTAGACTAATGAAATCCAACCTTGACTTTGTGAAGAGGCATAGATCATACACTGGCTATAATGGCATTGCCAAGTGTCTTTCCTTGTTAGTGCTAGTTTGGCAGATATGACAAGAACGTATGTGCTCAAAAGTATCTTTGAATATTGTGGGCCAAAAATAAATCGATCTTAAAATCATATGAGTAGTGGCTTCTATTGAACCATGCCCTGTACCATATTTATCATGAAACTACTCTAGAACTTCCTTTACTGCCTCACATCCTAAGCACTTTAGGTAGATTCCTTTGTAATTTCTTTTGTATAACTTTCTGTCATGTAGCATGCAGGACTTGCATTTTATTTTGAGTCCCCTACATGGTGAACTATTCATCCAACTGGGGCACTAGTTTTACAAAAAGTAGTAAACAATATATTGATACTAGACATCTATTACTATGCCTTGGCCACTATCAACTTGAGATATTATCATTTTCTTCTGGTTGTTCTCATTCATTTCACTACCAAACTTGAATTCATTTTCATCCTCAACCTGGTTATCAACTATCATTTTTGATAATCCTCAACCTTTGACCAACCTCATGGGATGAATTTATAAATCAAATTCTTGAAGTATTACGATGCATTTTCCTTGTCTTCCATTGAGTTCATTTTGCATCAATAATGTCTTTACTACTAGATCAGGTACAATTGCATACACCTTACTTCTTAGTATGTAATGGCATAACTTCTTTACTACCTTGATCAAAGTGAAAGACTATTTATCGAGGTTGAAATAATTCAATTCATAATTTCTTAGGGGAGAACTCATAAAAGCAATAGGTCTTTCAACTTCCTTTTCCTTCTTTTGCATTAGGATTCTAGTGCATGAATGCTCTAATGCAAAAGAATATATCTTGAAAGGTAGCTCATAGTTAGGACTTACTAATAATGGGGCTGTGGAAATGGCCACTTTGATATACTCAAATAATTTTTAATTTCTAGAACCCATTCTATCTTAGCTCCCTTTTTGAGTAAATCATTAAGGGGATGAACTATTTTTGCAAATTTACTTATGAATTTCCATACAAAATTTATCTTCCCAAAGAAAGAATTAAGTTCATTCTAGCTGTAGGGAGGTGATAACTTCAGAATGGCCTCAACTCTATCAGGCTCAATGGAGATTTCAACTTCAAAAATGATAGGAGATTTCCTTTAGTGACTCCAAATAAATATTTCTTGGGATTGAGGTGTATGCCATATTTAAAACATTTATTGAGTTCCTACCTTAAATCAACAATGTGAGTGCTTTGATCCTTTGAAAAGATAGTTAAGTCATCCATGTAGATAACTATACACTTATTGACCAATCCCTTAAAAGCTTCATACATGGCTCACTAAAATGTAGCACCTATGTTAATTAGTCCAAAAGGCATTCTTTCTTAGGTGAAAGTTCTCCATTTAGTTGTAAAAGCCATCTTTATTCAATCTTCTTCATCAACCATCACTTGATTATATCTTGAATATCCATCTAAGAAAGACATCATCTTTGAACCATTCACAATTTGTAGAACCTTATCTAGTGAGGGAAATGGATAATTGTCCTTTTGAGATGCTAGTTTCAAGTTACGAAAATAAACACAAAGATGAATCTCTCCAATCTTCTTCCATTAAGGAACCAAATTGGCCACCCATGTGAAATTATGAATGTGAAAAATGATCTTTGCATCCAATAGCTTCTTAACTTCCTTCATTATTAGTCATTTAATGATAGGATTAATAGGTCTTTGTGTTTTCCAGAATGGCTTGGTATCTAGTTTCAAAGGGATATCATGGGTTATAATCTTAGGGTCATGTGTCTTTAGCTCTTCATAGCTCCAAGCAATAATGTCTTTATACTCAATAGGTAGATTCAACATATCTTCCCTTTCTTGTGCATTGCAAGCCTTCCCTATCCAAACCATTCTTGGATCTTCGTCAGTCCCTAAGTTGTATGCATCACATTCCTCAATCCCCTTTTCTTGGGTCATTATTTTATTAAGTGTTAATTCATCATGATCAAAGATGCACTCTAACTCAACCATTCCCTTAGGAATAGTGTTAGTTTCCAAGTTTAGGATCCTATCTTTGTCTTCGAGTTCATCATCCTCAGATTTGTCATCTAGAGTGTCATGAATTTCTTATCCTTTAAAGTGGCTATTGCACATGATAAAATCAAGTATGTGTTGATTGTTCTAAAAGACTTAAGTTTGTAATATTCTCCAGAATAGATGGAGCAACAACCAAATCTACTAAAAATCTTTTCAATTTTGTTCTTTCGACTGGTTGTAATGTACTTGATAAAATAACAAGAGCATCTACTACCATGTTTTTCCTCCTTGGAATGGACCTTATGTTTAAAGCTTTAAAATCATCTTTTAAATCCCACACTCTTTTCCTATAAGCAAGTAACCTTTTTTCATTGTAAGAGTATAGTGATTTCACTTGTCATATAACCAACTAAGAGTCTCCCTTGGTTATGATAGATGTAATTCCTTTCTCCAATGCAAAGAGAAGTCCTTGGATCAATGCTTCATATTCTACAGCATTTTTAGTACATCTAAACTGTAATTGATATGTTGCATAGAAAGACTTACCTTTTGGGTTGACCAATTCAATACCTATACTAGCCCCTAATTTGCATCTGGAACTATCAAAGTGAAGTGTCCAAATTGGATCCTCCTTAGGTTTTCTAACATTGTGTTTGTTTGTCCTTAGTCTCTCTTTTACTTGAGCTTGAAATTACTATTTCTTAGGGACCCACTGCAACTTCTCATGAGGTGGACTTGATGATTCTCCTTTATAACTTCTTGATAGAGGGAGCATATGATTTTCTTGTTTTTCTTGAATTTCCCTTATTAGTTCTTTGATTTCATCAACTTTAGGTTTAGGATGAATTACTATCAAAGTTCACCCTTTAGCTTTCATGTACCATCTCCTTCTCTAAACTTTGATCATTCTTAGGGGAGGATAAGATAAACCTCCACCATCTGAAGAGGTATCACTATATGAAAAATTTATATCTTTGATTTCCTCTTCAATATTTTCTAGAGATCTAGATGAGTTTATATGGCTTTGATTTTCCATGGATCATCTTTAGGAATTTTATTATCCTTGTCTTGCATCATGTGTGTTAACACCTTTGTGACTACTTATTGAAATGATGTGCGTTCAAATTTAGAGTGACTAACTTTATGTAATCAAAAAATTCCTGGAAGATGTAGGATACAAGGGTCAGCTTCCTCTCCTAAACACTATAAATTAGCCTCCATACTATCTATGAATTGTGTCATGATCTCGTCCTTTGGGATTGGTATCTTGATTTATTTATCTAGATTACTTGATATTTTGGTGGGAATTGTATCAAATGTCATCACTTTGTATGTGCCAAAATTTGATTGTAGGAATGCCACCTCATTCAGAGCATTTTATTTTTTAATCATTTTTTTAATTTGGGTTCTATATCTATCTTGATTTTATTGTTCAATCCCTTCCACGGTAACCATAACTGAGTGAAATCCATTGAAAACCATCCTCTTAGGCATTTTGTCCATTCTCTACTTAGGAGTAACCCATATGTCTCAGGTGTTGGAATTATATTATATTTGTCATTAGTGACAACACTTACTCAATTGTGAATGATTACCAAGTTCATCACTCAGTCTATAGTGTATACCAAGCATTTAGTGGTTACCTTGTAGGTTCATCACTTAAGTAGTTCATACCAAGCATTCATGAAGCTACCAAGTGGGTGTACAACCCAGAATTATCTACCGAGCATACTCTATTCACTGAGATTCATAGTGTTTACTGAGTGATGGAAGTCCAATGTTTACCGAGTAATGAAAGTGTAGTGTTTACCGAGTGAAAGAAAGGTAAACGAAGGATTCAATTTTTACCAAGTGATACTATATCTACTGAGTCTCCAATGGTTACCAAGTTCCAAGCTATGTTGTGTGATTAGTATGGACTGAGCCTTCACTTCTACTAAGTGCATGAAAATGT
The DNA here is from genome assembly GCA_028749045.1 of Cupressus sempervirens. Taxonomy (NCBI): domain Eukaryota; kingdom Viridiplantae; phylum Streptophyta; class Pinopsida; order Cupressales; family Cupressaceae; genus Cupressus; species Cupressus sempervirens. Next base: position 20,790,393 of record CM053787.1, on the reverse strand, counting down.
CAAGTAATGTAGTGGACACTGAGTATTAGAAGGTTACCAAGTCAGCTTGAAGAACCCAAGTTTTCTACTATTTAGCTGACTAATTAATATTTTGTTCATTTGTGTTTTGGCTGACCTTGCAATTGTAATTATTGGAATGGTATATATGTAATGTATTATATTATTTACAATGTATGCAAGAAAGTATCAAGAAATGGACATGTAATATTTTGAGGTGAATAAATGTGAACCAACAACAGAAAAAATATTCAGCAAGGTCTACAAGGAGCAGTAATGATTCATCAGTCACAAGAGGTGATTTGTACTTCAAGGATCTAATTAGCAATCGAGTTGTAAGTAGATCCACTATTTCATCCTAACAGGTGAATCAATTTTGTAAATCCTTTAATAGGGTAGACTTAACAATCTTTGTATAAATCTCCTAATAGAGTGCATACTTTAGTGTATGTTTGTAAGTCCTCTAAAAAAGTGGACCTAGTAGTCCTTTGTGTTCCTAATAGGGAAGATCACTAGAAGTGGTCAATGTAAGCCTTAATAGGCCAACTTCATAGTGTAGTAACAAAGTTTTATGGGTATCATCCCTACCCCAATTTTACTTTCTATTTGGAAAATTTTTGGGTTACCAAATCACTGTGTACATGTGTTATGGATGTTTGATTTATCATATATGCAGTAGATTAGATGAATGAATGGTGAATAATATATATGGTTTAAGTGCTAAATTATTTAAAAGTTTTGAGGTTACTAATTCACCCCTCCCCTCTCAATAACTTTTCATATCTTGAATATTTCCAACAATTGGTATCAAAGCTTTTGTGGTTCTCAGGATAAAGTTTGACAGCTTGAGCAAAGATCAATGACAATGGAGATATTCAGACTTGATAAAGCTATTGAAAATGAAAAGCTAGATCTGGAAATGGCCATGGGTCAACTCAAAGAAGAAAAGGAGCATCTTTCTCAATCCCTAAAGAGAAGGAAGGAACTTGCAAGACAAATGAATGACCATCAATATGTTGAAGAAAAGATTGAAGACCTTTTACCATCAAGCAGTTTAGATGAAGCTAATGAGGCAATCAAGGAACTCCTAGCAAAGAATGGATCTCTGCAGGAAGAAGTAAGAAAGCTTAAAAGAGAACAAGAAATCCAATCAATTAGGCTATGTGAAGTTTTGGAACAGAGAAATAATCAATCCAATCAGCATGAAGATCTTGTGGATCAACTATCTAATGCAAATGAAGAAATTATGAATCTGAGATCTAAAAATGGAAGCCTGAGGAATGATTTAATCACTGAAAGACAAATCAATGAAAGCTTACAAAGTCATTTAAGATCTGAAAGAAAAATCAATGAAAGTTTGGAAAATGACCTAAATGATGAAAAACAAATCAATGAGAGAATGATAAAATCTCAAGCAGACATGACTCAATTAAATCAACAAAGTGAGCAGAATCTTCATAGACAAAAAGGTAAAGCTGGACTTGGTTATAAGGAAGAAGGTGAAACCTCCAAACAAGGTGCCCAAAGGAATCAAATACCTACTTGCAATTTGTGGTAAGTTAGGTCACACATCAAACAAGTTTTGGAGCAAAGGAAAAGGTAAATTCAATGGAAAATGCTACAATTGCAGTCAACATGGTCATAAAGCTAATGAATGCAAGGAGAAACCAAAATTTGAAGGAAATTGTCACAAATGAAAGAAGCATGGTCATAAGGAATTCCAATGCAAATCCAAATCATTCAATCCATTTGAACAACTTGTTAAAGAAATATTTGGATGGGACTATAATACTTGGTACAGACATCATTATTATGGAGAATATGGACATATTGTTATAAACTATGCAAGACATCACCTAAGGAAGAAGGACACTACTATAAGGTGCTATACATGTACAAAATATAGGAAGAGTTGAAGATGAAAAGAAAGCTAAAGCTGAAAAAATTTGGAAGTAGATGAGGCAACAGTGGATTCGTAAATCTACCGAGCAAGATAGTTCAAATGATGGCAATGTCACTCAAGAAGTGGGTGACTCCACCATCTCTAGTTAGATCCATAAACAAGGATATGGAAATGCATCTTGTAGTGATATCTCAAGCAGTTCCAAAATAAAAGAAAGAAAAATGATCAAATCAGTATTCCAAATACACAAGGATCAAAGAAAGCATATCTTTCATCAAGTTGCATCTACCGAGGAAAGTCGGTTGAAGACCTTACTGAGCTAGGTTGGGAGTAACAAAAGTTTTGTTTGATCACTGAGTTGTAAGCACCTACTGAGCAAGTGAATGATAGCCTATCAAGCACTATGTCATCTCAGCTACCTTCATACCAAGCATTTATGGAAAATTTTTTGTCAAAAGGGCAGAATTTGATTTCATTCTTCACCATGATTACAGAGCTAAGAAATTTCCAGCAATTCCAAAGCAAATTCCAAGCAATTTTCAAGCAGAGAATTTGTTCAAAATTTTATTACACCTACCAAATAGTGATGGTATCCAGGAGTAGCAATAGAACCAAGGCAAAAAGAGGTTCAAAAATGCTAGTTAAAGGTGTGGAGTGGAAGGTACCAAATTTCAAGCTAGTTCCAACAATTGTAGAATCACTCGACCTTAATGGAGCCCAATCACAAACTCCACCAAAGGTACTTCTCATAAATTACATTCATACACATTTCAAATGTTCTATTCAAGAGATTGGAAACCTAGAGATGGACAATGCCCTAGAAGAAATGAGTGTTGATGGCTCTTTGAAACCCAAGCATAAGCATCTAGAGACCAAAGGGTTAACCCATATCTCACATATGTGTGGAAGTTTTGAAATTAAGTGGATTAGGTACATACTCAATTGCATTCACAACAAGAAAATCTGGTTAGAGAAGCTAGTGTTAATCACCAAGAAGATGATTCAAAAGATTACCGGTCTCCCCATGCTAAGTAAAGCAAAAACTACCAAAACCCTAGGTCAGGAGGAGTTACAGAAGCAAACCCTAGCTGAATGGGATGGTAGAGTTTTGAAGGTTAGCACTGTATTTGATGTCAAATTAAGGTTTGGAATTCATGTCATTCCCAAATTTTTTTATAGCTCTAGTTGTTTGAACAGTGTGCCCTGTGAGGCTATTGATTTGGCATTCAAAATTGTGAAGAAAAATCTTAAATTTGACTTGTCAAGAATTTTGTTGAAACAATTGAACAAGAATATGGATAGCATAAGGACTTCAAAGAATAATCCCTACAAATTTGGTTCTCTATTAATTTGTTTATTTTTCTATATTAAAAAATTCTTTCCATCAAAGAGCTCAGTTGTATGGAGAAAAGATATTCCAATTTTATATTAGATTAATGAGTTTATTGCTGACATGGGTGAAAACTTTAAAAAAGTTAAGGATAATTATTTTGAAGATTTCAAGGAAATAATGAACAACAGGTTCTGAATTCCACCCAAACTAGTTGACAATTACAAAGATGGTGTATGCTTCATGGTTGACTATGATAAGGTATACATTCAAATAGTCAGACCTTGAGTTGCATGGGTGAAAGCTCTTCCTTATGAGGTTAATATTGATGAAGTTGTTAGAAAGGTTAATCTTTCCTTGGATATATTTTAATTGGGATATTCCAAGGGTCCCTACATGTAGTTTGTCCACTTGTACACATGTGGAGGACATGTCATTGTTTGTCCTTTATTCCACATGTAAGGACAACTCTTGTTTATTTCTTTATTTAGTTTATCCTCCTTAAGAAGATTGTGACACTTTGCACACACCTATTATGAATGTGGCATTCATAGAAATGGGAGTTACAAATGCAACTCCTCTCTCATCTCTATATAAGAGATGCTCCTCCTTCCTTCTACACAACTACACACCACTCTAAGCACTTGATGTTATTGTATTGAGCTACCTTTGCTCCAACACTCTCTCTCTCTCTTCTTTAGGCATTTGCCTTCATTCATAATAACTCACAAGGGGTTTTCTTTGCTTTCCCCTTATAAATCCTTGTCTCCATTGTTGAACCATCTTGGTGTATGCTCTTGGAGTTGCTTATCTTATGGTAACATTGTTTCACACTTAACTTACTTGGATTGTTTCTCGTTCCTTGCTCAACATTATCATTTCTTACATGGTATCAGAGCTTGGTTATCTAATCCTTGTTTTAAGTTTTGTGGTGAAGGTTGCCATTCATTGGAGCACACCTTATTTGGAGAGGTTATTGAGAGAAGAAGATTGTGTTGTGATTTTAGCTCTTTTTAATTAATCTTGTGCATGCAAGCTTCATTTTTTACTAACCCTCTTTGGAAGGCTTGCCGCCAAAGGGTTTTCTTGCAAAGCTTCATATTTTTTACTAACCCTCTTTGGAAGGCTTGCCGCCAAAGGGTTTTCTTGTAAAGCTTCATATTTTTCACTAACCCTCTTTGGAAGGCTTGCCACCAAAGGATTTTCTAAGTAAATTTTAATTTTTTTTAGTTTTTTTTTGGTTTGTTTTTGACAGCATGCCGCCAAAACAAAACATATTACATTAGTAAAGCTTTCTATCTCTCTATTTTTTCTTACTTCATTTATCAAATTTTTTTTTTTTTCTTTAGAAAAAAAAATATATTTTACTATATTGTGCCTTTTTTTAAAAACATAGTGCAAAGTTTTTTTATATATAAAATAAAAAACATTCTTTTATTTTAGTTGGGCGGCCGCGCCACCCGCGCGCCACCCCGTGCCTCAGCGCGCAACCGCCGCCGACGACACTGTTCCCATTTCTCTGCGTGCAAGCGCCGCCGGTCCCGACTCGCGCTGTCGTGCGCAAACACCACCATTGCAGACTCGTGCCGCCACCGCCGCCGGTTCAAACTTACACCGCCGCCGCCGGTACAACTCTGCAACTCTGCGACCCTTGCCGCGCGCAACCGCCGTGCACTCTTACGCCGCTCCCCACTCTGTTTGCTTTTTTAAACACCAACCACCACTTCCGCCGCTCCCACCATGCGGCGACCACCGAACTCAGCCGCTCCCGCCACGCGGCAACCACCGACCGCGGACCGCCGCTCCCACCACGCAGTGACCACCGACCTCGGCCGCTCCCGCCACGCGGCAACCACCGACCGCGACCCTCCTCTCGCCACGCAGCAGCCACCGACCGCTACCCTCCCCTTTCAAATTTTAAAAAAATTTTCCCCCTCTTTGTTTTACAATTTTGTTTTAACTAAAACTAATCCAACTTCTATTATATTAATTTTTTAATTGTTTAATAAATTAATTTTTAATTTTCTCTATCACAATTAGTTAAAATTAAAAGAAAATATTCTTAATCTTAGATAAAAAAAAAACAAAAAAACTAATTGTTTTTTTTCAATTAATAAAATTTAATTTTTTTTCTTTCTCATTTAACAACATTTTTTTTCCAATCCATCTGATTTTCAAATTAAGGGCATTTTTTTTTTTTTTTTCCAAAAAGCGAAGAATTTTTTTTCCTAATCATGTCAACATTAATTCCAGAAATCAAACTTAATTCTTCTAATTATCATTCTTGGAAAACTCACATCTCATTTATTTTTCATTTTAAACATCTCTTCGAAATAGCCACTGACTCTTCTCTTGAGCCCGGTTCAGCGGCTACTCAAGACGAGAAAGATACTTGGAAAGCTAAAAACGAAGAAGCTTTAGGGTTAATTGGTATTTCTATTATTCTAGATTTATATGTCTTAATTGCTCACTGTTCTAAAGCTCATGATGCATGGTCCATCTTGAAAACCAAGTATGACAGTGGCGATGAATACCGCAAAATACAATTGCAAGATCAACTCGAAGATCTCAGGTATGCAAATTTTAAAGGTATGGATGAATTCCTCTTAAAATTTGATTCTCTTAAAAGTCAAATTATGGCTTTAGGTGTTCAATTAGAGGACATTCATTTAATCCATCTTATTCTTAAAAAATGTCTTCCTAGACAATTTCAACAGTTTATAACCAATATTCATGCACAACTTGCTATTCCTACTTTAACTTCTCAGTTAACTTATGTTATTTTTCAAACTTTATTAAGACAGGAAGAAGCTAAGCTAATTCAGTTTGGTACTCTCAAATCAACTGAACATGCATTTGTGTCTAGAAATTCAACTAATAATTTTCGTTCCAATAATCATAATTACAAACAATCTAATTCTAATTCACATAACACCAACAATAAATTTCATCCCAAATATAATAATACCCATCATCCTAATAATACTCATAATACTAATAATCTAAGGAACCATTCCAATTCCAAACCTCATTGTTCTTATTGTGGAAAAGATGGTCACCTTGTCAATAACTGTTTTAAAAAACAAAATGATAAAAAACCTATGAATCATAGTACCAATCATCAAACCTCAAACCATAGAAAAGGTAATTCAACTAGTTCTAATCCTCGTCATGCTTTTACTTGTAGCTTTAATCTTTGTAAACCTTTAGAATGGATTGTTGATAGCGGTGCATCACAACATGTCACTTCTCATAAAGAAATTTTTGATTCCTTACAACCTGATATTGCTAACATTCCTATTCAGTTAGCTAATAATCAGACTTGTAAAGTTGAAGGACTAGGTGATGTTACTATTCCTAATGGTAAATTGCATGATGTTTTATATGTACTTGACTTGAAAACTAATCTACTTTCTGTTTCACAGCTATGTCAGAACTATAAAGTTGAGTTCTACAAAGATACATGTTATATTATAGATCCTCAAACCCTCAAAGTGATTGCTCATGCTAAAATGGATAATGACAATTTGTTTAAATTCCATGAATTTGCTACTTCACGATATTCTTTACATACTTCTATTGATTTCAATATATGGCATGAAAGACTTGGTCATTTAAATTCTAATTATATTACTTTCATGCAAAAGCATAACATGGTTGATGGCTTGCCTAACATTATTCCTTCCAAGATTGCCTGTACAGGTTGTATGAGTGGTAAAATGCATAGGGAGCCCTTTCCAAGTGGAAAATCATGGCGAGCAACTCATAAGTTGCATCTTGTCCATAGTGATCTTTTGGGTCCCATGGAGAATACCTCCATCCAAGGTTCTCGGTATGCACTTACCTTTGTTGATGATTTTTCTAGACGAACTTGGATCTATTTTTTGCATAGCAAGGATCAAGTTCTTGATATATTTATTGAATTTCAGTTGTATGTTGAAAGGCAATCTGGGTATAAACTTAAAATTCTTAGAACTGATAATGGGAAGGAATATGTGAATAATGCTTTTCATTCTTATTTGAAATCGTGTGGAATTAAGCACGAGCTTACTATTCCTTATACACCACAACAAAATGGTGTAGCGGAAAGAAAGCATCGGACCATTGTTGAAATGGCTCGAAGCATGTTGCATGCTAAGAATTTGCATTATAAATTTTGGGCTGAAGCCATGTTTTGTGCAACTTATATTCTTAATCGGACTCCTACCAAAGCTCTCAAGGCTATCACTCCAGAAGAAGCTTGGTCTGGTAGGAAACCGAATTTACATCATTTACGAATATTTGGTTCTATTGCTTATGTCCATACGCCTAAACAGAAAAGGCATAAATTAGATGCTAAGTCATCTCCTTATATGTTTGTTGGCTATGATGAACACACTAAGGGTTATCGTGTTTATGATTCCACTACTAACAAAGTTCAAGTTGCTAGAGATGTTTGTATTGCAGAAAATGGAGTTCATGATTGCTCTACTACAACGGATGAAGAATTCAGTGGCACTAAAATTGTGCTAGTGGAGGACCAACCTCCTTCTCTTAACCCTACTCTTTCTCTTAATCAAGTACCACCGGTTATTTCTACTCCTACATCTCATGATACTCAAATAGATACTAATGATACTTTTCTTACTCATGATTCTTCCTCTAGTGATAATTCCATTACAACTAAACGTAAACCTAAATGGGCTCAAAACCTCATCAATGAAGCTGATGATTATATTTCCAAATCTGGTGGAATTAAACATAGAAGGATTAATTATTGTAATTATGATTTGATGACTACTATTATGAATTCTAATGATCCTAAATCTTTTGATCAAGCTCACTCTCAACCTCATTGGCAGAAAGCCATGCGAGAGGAATATGATTCGTTACTTGCTAATCACACTTGGGACTTAGTCACATTACCTCTTGGCAAAAATCTAGTTTCATGTAAATGGTTATATAAAACAAAATTGAATACTAATAATGAAATTAGTAAATTTAAAGCTAGACTAGTTGCTAGAGGTTTCTCCCAAATTGAAGGCTTAGACTATAATGAAACCTTTGCACCTGTTGCTAAAATGCCTACTATCAAATTAGTTCTTGCTTTAGCATCTAAAATGAATCGACCCATTCATCAAATGGATGTTAAAAGTGCCTTCTTAAATGGTGAGTTACATCAAGAAATCTATATGGCTCAACCTCCTGGATTTGTTAAGAAAGGTAGTGAAAATCTCGTTTGCAAATTGAAAAAATCTATTTATGGTCTTAAACAATCACCTAGAGAATGGTATTCTCAAATTAATTCTTTCTTCATTTCTCAAGGTTTTACTAGAAGCAAAAATGATCCTAATCTATTTATTAAACATACTACCGATGATATTATCATTGTTATTGTTTATGTAGATGATTTAATTCTCACTTCTAGTTTAGACATTTTGATTTCTGATATTAAATTCCAACTTAAACAAAAATTTCAAATGACCGACTTAGGTATCTTACATTACTTCTTAGGTATGCAAATTTTTCAAACTCCTAATGGTATCTTTATTTCTCAAAGCAAGTATGCTTATGATCTTTTAGAAAAATTTAAGATGAATGACTCTAACCATGTTTCAATTCCATGTGAATTAGGAACTAAATTAATGAATGATATGAATACTCCTTTTGTTGATGAAACTTTGTATAAACAGTTAGTAGGAAGTTTAAATTATTTAACTCTTACTAGACCTGATATTGCTTATAGTGTTGGTTTAGTGTCTCATTTTATGTCTAAACCTCAACAAACTCATTTTAAAGTTGCTAAACGCATCTTAAGGTATATTAAAGGAACTATTAATATAGGCTTATTTTATGATCCAAACTCTGAATTTATTTTACATGGCTATACTGATTCCGATCTAGGTGGAGATCCCAATGATGGGAAATCCACTTGTGCTTATTTTTTCTTTGTTGGTTCAGGTCCAATTTCTTGGAAAAGCAAAAAGGAACACTCTATTTCCCTATGCTCAACTGAAGCTGAATACAAAGGTTGTACCAATGCAGCTAAGGAAGCTTTGTGGATTCGAAGAATTCTTGATGATTTCGGTCTACCTCAACAATTACCTACACCTATACATTGTGACAATCAAAGTGCTATTGCCTTGGCAAAGAATCCAGTGTATCATGCTCGCACCAAACATATTTCACTTCAACATCACTTCATTCGAGAACAAGTTGAAGACAATCAAATTATTCTTCTTTATTGTAAAGGAGAGGATCAAGTGGCTGATATTTTAACCAAACCACTTTCTAACGAGAGATTTCAGTTCCATTGTAAAAATTTGGGTTTACAACCTGTTGAAGTAAACTCCCCAAGTAAAGATTAAGGGGGGGTGTTAGAAAGGTTAATCTTTCCTTGGATATATTTTAATTGGGATATTCCAAGGGTCCCTACATGTAGTTTGTCCACTTATACACATGTGGAGGACATGTCATTGTTTGTCCTTTATTCCACATGTAAGGACAACTCTTGTTTATTTCTTTATTTAGTTTATCCTCCTTAAGAGGATTGTGACACTTTGCACACACCTATTATGAATGTGGCATTCATGGAAATGGGAGTTACAAATGCAACTCCTCTCTCATCTCTATATAAGAGATGCTCCTCCTTCCTTCTACATAACTACACACCACTCTAAGCACTTGATGTTATTGTATTGAGCTACCTTTGCTCCAACACTCTCTCTCTCTCTTCTTTAGGCATTTTCCTTCATTCATAATAACTCACAAGGGGTTTTCTTTTCTTTCCCCTTATAAATCCTTGTCTCCATTGTTGAACCATCTTGGTGTATGCTCTTGGAGTTGCTTATCTTATGGTAACATTGTTTCACACTTAACTTACTTGGATTGTTTCTCGTTCCTTGCTCAACATTATCATTTCTTACAGAAGCTAGGGACATTATTGAAGCATTGGTAAATGAACCTATAGATCCTAAGATTCCTACCTTTGGCACTTATGATGAAGCCAAGACTAGAATTGAGTTTGAAATCAAGCTACCCCAGGCTATAAGCAAAGGCAAGAGAAAGATAGAAAAGTTGAAAACTACAATCGGCCTTCTTATGCTTACTGAAGGAAAAGATGAGGATGAAGAAGAAGAAGAAGAAGAAGAAGGTAAACAACTTGAATCTAAAAAAGAAGAGGAACCACCAAAGAAGAAAGGGAAGGTGATTATTACCAAACCTAAGAAGCAACCTACTATAGTATTCGCTAGAAGAACTAGACAAGGCAAGTAGGAAACTATAATTGTCAGGCCTCCACTCACATTTGAGGAAAGGCTAAAATAATTGGAAGAGTGAGCTAGCATCACAAATTTCAAGGCATTGAGATTTGAAACAAGGATTGATACAGAGAAAATGTAGATTGAGGAACTGGTACTCAATAAGATGGGAAAATAGAAATACTCCCCAGACCAACTTGCCCCTCAAATATCCAAAGAATTGTTGGAGAGATTGCAACCAAGATGGGATTTAGCCACCTAAACAGCCAATGACATATATGAGAAATCCCTGAAGAATCTTCTAATGAGTCTTATTGAAGCAAAAATAAAGGTAGTAATGAAGAACCAAAAAGGTAAAATGATGATTAGATTTCACACATGTTTGATTTTAATTAAGGACACTGAGCATGTTGTAAGAGATGCAAAAAACATGTGGAATAACATCTATCATCTGCAAAATCCCAATGATGATCCTGTTGAAATCAAGGATGGTGACAGTAGTGACAATAATAATTTTGATAGCACTCCATCCATAAGAATTACTCCAAGAGAGCTGCATGCACTAATGGAAGAAAAGAGGAAGAAGACAAGGATGAAGAAGCACATGAGGAAGAAAAAGATGAAGAAGATCCAGTAAAAATTATAGCAAAAGTTACTGCATCCCTTCCTCACTCTCCACCAAAGAATGTTACATCTACTATGGAAATAGCTTCTGTAAGTGAGATTGTGAGCACAATTTCCATATCAATAGCTCAATCCTCACCAACCACCTTCCAGCTCTAGGTATTTGAAACAGATGTGCCAAGCACTTCATCTACTGAGCTATCTATCACCTCTTTAGCCATCGAGTCAGCCTCCTTAGATCCTTCATCAACAATGAGTGTACCAGTAAGTTCCACAATTTTGTTTTCATCAATTCCAATAAGTTCTATATTTTTATTTCTATCAACATCATCTATATCAACTTTGACTCCAATCAGTTTATATACTACTATGGGTACTCTATCGAGTATGATACCATTTTTGGGAAGTGTTTTGGTCTCTAATCTAGTTAGTACTTCTATTGGCACTCAATCCTTGAGTCCTATCCCATTTTTCACTACTAGACCTTCTATCTCCATTATTGTGTCTATTCCTAAGGTCAATCTAGTCACCACAGAAGTCAAACAAAAGCATCCATTAAAACTTCTGATCACTGAAAAGGAAATTGGAGAAGACATTGACTTAGAAATAGAAATAGTGATTCCAAAGATTGACTATGACACTACTACCATTGAAGAGATGAGGTTAGCTAGTCAACTCATAGAGATGAAAGCTATGCAGAACTAGTTAAGATCAGAAAGGGATAAGGAATACAGAATAATTGAGAATGCCAAGGATATAATTATAGATGCTATAACTATTGAAGTAGATTCTACTCAACACATTTTGATTCAGTTAGAAGAGGTAGTACAAAAACTTAATGAAGATTCTTCCAAACAAGAGAAATTTATTGAGAAATCTAAAAGGAAATTTGATAATAAGGTGCTAGAGCATATTGCTCAAAAGATAGCAATCAAGCAAGTTGAATTGTCAACATTTTTGGGAAATTTTGAAAATTCTTTTAATAATCCAGCATCACTTTTTACCAAAATTTGTGATGTTTCTAGTTTTACTGAAGAAAAAAAGGATAAGCTAAATAAGATTGACATTGATATGCAATCAAGTGCATCCAAGTTAAAAGTGGACTCCTCCTCCACAACCTCCCATCACACCAAAATTAGATATTTGGAAGATTTACATGCAGAAATATTGAGAGAGGAAGTAAGGATTTGGTCTACACTCATAGACATCCAACACATGATCCTTCCTATCATGGACACAATGCAAAAAAATATTACTCATTGCAAAACATTGGTCCAAGATCAGAACTTCTCAGTGCCTAATCATTTGATCCAATTATCAACATAAGTTCAAATTGCTCTCTCCACCTATCAAATTTTGTAGCAGACTTGGGATAATACGTTTGCCACCATCCTTAAGGTACATCAAGAATTTCTATCTCAGTTTGGTGTAGTCATATAAACTATATATATGTAGTCCTTTGGAATTATTTTCAAAAAGGGGGAGAGATTCAACATAATAAGTGAGGAGAGTTATCACTATAAGTGATAGGGGGAGTTAGCACTCAATAGAGTTAGCATGTTTACATAAGTATCTTTGTATATACATCATCAAGAAGATATAAATAGAAATATATATGCAGTAGTTCTACAAAGATCAATTTTGAAAAACCAAAATTCATTGAGTCAGGTTATGTACATATGTTTTGGCTTATAAGTGTTTTGTCACTAATGTCAAAGGGGGAGATTATTGGTATTATATTGTATTTGTTATTAGTGACAACACTTACTTGATTCTAAATGATTACTGAGTTCATCACTCAATCTACAGTGTATACCAAGCATTCAGTAGTTACCTTGTAGGTTCATCACATAAGTAGTTCATACTGAGCATTCATGAAGCTACTAAGTGGGTGTGCAGCCCAGCAGTATCTACCGAGCATATAGTGTTTATCGAGCTTCATAGTGTTTACCGAGTGATGGAAGTAGGGTGTTTACCAATTAATGAAAGTGTAGTGTTTACTGAGTTAAAGCAAGGTAAACAAAGGATTCAATTTTTATTGAGTGATACTATATCTACCAAGTCTCCAATGGTTATTGAGTTCCAAGCTATGTTGTGTGATTAGTATCGACTGAGCCTTCACTTCTACTGAGTGCATGATGATTTCGAGTAATGCAGTGGATGCCAAGTATCAGAAGGTTACCAAGTCCTCTTGAAGAACCCAAGTTTTCTACTGTTTGGCTGACTTAATAATATTTTGTTCACTTGTGTTTTGGCCAACCTTGCAATTGTAATTATTGGAATGGTATATATGTAATGTATTATATCATTTACAATGTATGCAAGCATCAAGAAATGGACATGTAATATTTTGAGTTGAATAAATGCGAATCAACAGTAGAGAAAAATATTTAGCAAGGTCTACAAGGAGTAGTAAAGATTCATCAGTCACAAGAAGTGATCTAAACTTCAAGGATCTAATTAGCAATCAAGTTGTAACTAGATCCACTATTTCATCCTAATAGGTGAATCAATTTTGTAAATCCTTTAACAGGGTAGACTTAATAGTCTTTGTATAAATCTCCTAACATAGTGCATACTTCAATGTATGTTTGTAAATCCTCTAACAAGATGGACCTAGCAGTCTTTTTTGCTCCTAATAGGGTAGATCACTAGAAGTGGTCAATGTAAGCCTTAATTGGCCAACTTCATACTGCAGTAACGAAGTTTTGTGGGTATCATCCCCACCGCAGTTTTACTTTCTATTTGGAAGGTTTTTGGGTTACCAAATCACTATGTACATGTGTTATGGATGTTTGATTTCTCATATATATAGTAGATTAGATGAATGAATGGTGAATAGTATATATGATTAAAGTGCTAAATTATTTAAAATTTTTGAGGTTACTGATTCACCCCTCCCCTCTTAGTAACTTGTCATATCTTGAATATTTCCAACATCTGAAATATCAACCACATGTATATCAATAACATCTTAAATCTAGGGATCGACTATCAACTGTATTTGAACATCTTTCAATATGCCAATGAATTTCACCTCCATTTTGTCCAACCATATCACTATTTGATTGGAATATTGAGAATTGACCCCTAACCTTTATGCTATTGATAGTGGCATGATGTTACATGAGGCTCCCAAATCAATCAAGCAATTGTGAAGATTCTTTCCCTATATTTTGATGCTGAGCAAACATGGGGGCTCCTCCACCTTGTCTTTAAACATAGAAGGCATTGCTTTTGTAACATTAACTTGTGAATATATTGTCTTTTGATGGACAATATTTTCAATATGGGGAGTCTTCGTATGAACTAGAGTCTTCATGAGCACTTCTTGTTGTTATTGACAATTTTACAACATGTGAAACATGGAAATATTGGCTTTAGTTCATTTCAAGTCGTCTACCATGCTATACTTTTCAGTAGACCAAGTAGGGGTTTTCAATATTGTTGGCATATTTGCTTGGTTTTGATTTTGTTGTCCTCCATATGGTAGCCTAATTAGTGGTAGATTGTTACTCACTCTTAGATCAGGAGGAGTTGGTTGTAAAGTTGGAGGAATTTTTTCTATCATAGGTTATTTTCTACTTATTAGATTGTATGTATTTTGATTGTCATTGCAAAAAGTAAACATCTCTTCAGGCTAAAGGTTAGGTTCCTGGCCAAATGGGAATGAGAACTCTTCATTGGTTGGCTATTCTACTTGCGTATTATATGTAGCATTATAGGATTCTAATAGCAAAGCATTAAATTATACATTAGGAGCATTATCATTTACTTGTGAACTTTGAGTCATCTCTTGATTTCCATTATAGTATGAACCATCATTGTTAGATGTATTTTGACCATTTTCATATTGATTAATATATGCATACTGAACATTATTATTATTGTCAGTAGGAATGCTTCCATTATTCAGACGAGTGTTCCACTATTGGTTCTATCTTTGGAATCCATTATTGTAATTAGGAGGATTGAAATCGTTCCCTCCATTGTTGTTTCCTATATTATTGTTGTTGTTTCCACTGAAGTTCCTATTATAATTTTGGCCATAATTATTGTTGTAAGGACCAACATTGTTCCTTTGGAAGTTATTATTTTGTCCTAGTGATAATCTTAGATTCAAGTTAGTTCATTGTTCATTTGTGACAGTCTTTTTCATTTGACCAAATTCTAAAAAAAACCTATTATCTGCTTCAGTGGGCACTTCTACCTTTTTTTCAAAGAAGGCAACTTTTAGAGGTTCATACCCTAGATATGTCAAAGAAAGGTTTTACGAAGCAAGTTCCTATTGTAATGAAATTGGATTCATAGGTATGAATTGACTAGGCATCGTGGTTACTCCAATAGGGTATGTTGGCATGGTTGTGATTGCTTGACCTAGAAGCATTAATCCTCCTCCATTAGGATTATGTTATTTAGTGAAGGTAATCACTTCTACAAAGACTTTATCCAATGTGTCAATATTTGCTACAGGAAGTCTTCTCAAAAAATTAGTAGTAAGATAGTCCATAACATTTAGATAAATTTGAATAGAAACTTCAACTGATATAGTGTATGACACTTCTAGCTTGTGATATGCCATGTGAAAGTAATGGTTAAAGTATGAAACCATCTTAGATGGGTCCCTTTTGATTGATATGAATTATTGATGTATCATGGTTGGGTTGATAAAAGTTTTGAATTATTACAGGAACAATTTTTTAAAAGTATCCCAATCTCCAATACATCCAAGTAGCAAATTAACATACTAATAAAAGGAAATTTCCTCCAAAGAGTAGGGGAATAAATGAAGAACCATATCCTCATTAACAATCTATTTTCGATTGCAAATTTCTTTGAATACCTTGCTATGATCTTCGAAAGTTCATGTTTCTAGATACATGAACCTTGGGAAAAACTTCTTGGGATTCTTGGGAAGATCATGGAGTGCACCTCTCAAGTTTATTTGTGAATCTACAATGTTTGCAAAGAAGGCCATTAGAGGATTTGGCAGACCTAAAGGTGGTTGTTGTGGGTGTGGAATTGTTGGAATGTTTGGAGGTCCACCAGGTGGTTGAAGTGGAGGGGGTGTTGAAGAAGATGATGAAAGGTCAAATGGAAGTGGTTGAATTAAAAGTATTCCTTTGTCACTACATGGTTTACAAAAGTGGGTAAGCTCAAGAAACTTGTGTGCACTTGGTGAAGATCTTAAAGCTTGCTAAAATGGAGATTTTAGATCAAAAACCTCTAGTTTGCATCAAACCTAGAAAAAGTGTACCTTTACTAAAGTATACTTTCTCAAAAAAAAAGGTACACCATAGAATTTAGTGCACTAGTGCACTAGCTCACTAGCTCACCAGTTCACCAGCTCACCAGCTCACTAGTGCACCAGCTCACCTAAATTTCTTAAAAAATAGATTTTTTTTTGAAATTTGTAAAAGGTGCAAAATTTTGAAACTTTGAAATTTTTTTCTTCTATTCTAAAAATCAAAATCAGGCCCTCCTAGTGCTACTTCTATTGAGCTGTCATTATGCACAATGCTAAATATCAAGAATTCTTTCAAACTCCTCTCTTGAAAAGTCAATCTTGTGAATCAACTCCAAGGTTCTAGATGATCTTGTGACCTACTAGAATCTACTCAGTTGAAGATAAATGGTTTTATTTATGAGGAGGCCTTTTCTGGTTCATTTGATTTTGGATAAGATGTAGAATCTATTCACTGCTTCAAAATAAAACACGCAAAAAAGAACTATGTTTTTGTATTTTTTATGTTTCCCAATGAATGCAATCTAATAATGCAACTAATATGAATTTATAATTTAACAAGGGCTTAGTAAAGAAAATAATAAGAAATTTAAAGCAAATAATGTGAAAGTAAAATCCTAATGGAAATAAGCTATGTAAACAACACGTCTATGAGTTAATCTTTCAAAGAAATTGGTAAGTAACCAATGAAAATAGGAGCAATGCTTCCTTGATTCCACTGATTCAATCATCAATAGGAAACTTAATAATTGTATGATATTTCACTCTTCATCAAATTGCAAGGCAACAAAAAGTGTGCTCATGCGAGACAAAGAGTTATGCAAGTACAATTTGATGATTTCTTCTCAAGCTAGATAAGTTAGTGGAATTAATAAAACTTTAGCAAACACTAGAATTAAAAGATTGCATAACCAAAAATAATGCAATAAACTTTTGGCTCAATCAAAATTCCATGAACATACATTCACAACAATATGGCACATTTAGACAAGAATAATTACACTCCAAATGCAAGCACCAAAAGCATATATTATTGCAAAATAATAGCAGCCTAGAATAAATATTACAATCCAGTATTTATAAGAAACCATCTCCTCAATTTGTGTTGAGAGAGAGATATCTTCATGCAATAATATTCTTTTAAATTAATAAAAAAAACTAATTATATACAAGCTAACAATCTAACTGGTGCTTAGTAGGACTCCATCCATTTTATATTCATTAATTGGATGCATGAGCATTTACATGTCATAAAAAAATAATTTATAATAAAATAAGAAGAATAGAGCTTGCAGTCAATGTGGAAGTGCCTAGAAGTGTCAAAAGTAGAAGTTGATCATTCATTGGGTGTCTATCAGAGTTAAACTACTACCAGAATGACTTTCTAAAGCATGAAAAGCTCTATTTTTAGCACTAGCAGTTAACTATTACCGCACCTCTAAAAAAGCACACCTCAGAAGAAGTGCACTAGTTTACCTCTTCACCTCTAATTTCTTCCAAAATTCTTCCAACACTTTTTTGCCAAAAAGTGCAACAACTCACCAACTCACTAGCTTACTAGCTCACCTCTAACTTCTCCAAAATTCCTTCAACACTTTGTTTGCAAAAAGTGCAGCAGCTCACTAGCTCACCAGCTCACCTCTAACTTCTCCAAAATTCTTCCAACACTTTGTTGCCAAAAAGTGTAGTAGCTCACCAACTCACCTCTGACTTCTCCAAAATTAACACTTTGTTGCCAAAAAGTGCAACAGTTCACCAACTCACTAGTTCACCTCTGACTTCTCCAAAATTCTTCCAAGACTTTGTTGCCAAAAAGTGTAGTAGCTCACGAGCTCACTAGCTCACCTTTGACTTCTTCAAAATTTTTCCAACACTTTGTGACTAAAAAGTGCAGCAAATCAATAGCTCACTAGCTCACCTCTGAGGTCCAAAAATGCAAAATATTATTGAGTGTCAAAATTGAAATTTTGGCTTCTAGGTTTCTTTATAGGGATTTGAACACAAGCTAGGAGACTAGATAAGAC
Source organism: Cupressus sempervirens (assembly GCA_028749045.1). Taxonomy (NCBI): domain Eukaryota; kingdom Viridiplantae; phylum Streptophyta; class Pinopsida; order Cupressales; family Cupressaceae; genus Cupressus; species Cupressus sempervirens. Next base: position 20,772,032 of record CM053787.1, on the reverse strand, counting down.
CTCAAAATGACTCAGACCCTAGACTAGGGCCCCCAAAAAAGCCCAAAATAAGGTAAGGGGTCCCTATTCATGCTAGGGAATAGGGTGTGCATTGTGGAACCACAACATATGGTTTGAAACAATCTCCTAGGATGTGGTTCCTTAAGTTTGATGCCTTTGTGTTGTAAATTAGATTTGTAAGATCAAAATCAGATCATTGTGTTTATTTTAGAGTTGAAAATGATTTCCTTCTTACCATTGCATTATATGTTGATGATATGTTATTGTTTGGGAAGGGTAAGGGTATAATTTATGATTTTAAATCTTAGTTTTCAGCATAGTTTGAGATGAAAGGTCATGAGGCAGCAAGGTACATCTTGGGTATGGAAATAAATAGAGATAGATCTAACTAGAAAACTTTGGTTGAGTCAGAGTATGTGAAGTCTATGCTGGAAAGGTTTAGCATGGTAGATTGTAGACCATTGTGTGTTCCTATTTCTATGGAAACAAATTTATCTATAGATGATTGTCTAAAATCTCCTAGTGAGGTGGAGGACATGAGTAGAGTATCTTATGCTAGTGTAGTTAGTAGTCTTATGTATGCTATGGTCTATACTAGACTAGACATTGCCCAAGTAGTGGGAGTTCTAAGAAATTTTATGGCTAATCCTGGGTAGATAAATTGGGATGAAGTTAAGTGAGTATTCAGAGATTTGAGAGGCACATCAAATTACTCTATTTGTTATAATGGTAACTCTTCTAGAGCTCTGCATTCATTTTGTATTCATGGGTTTGTGGATTCAAATTGGGTAGGTGATACTGATAGTAGGAGATCCACCAGTACTTATGTGTTCACTATGTTTGGTGGTGTCATCAGTTGGATAAGTAATTGAAAACCTATTGTTGCTTTGTCCACTATATAAGCTGAGTACATGGCTTCTACTCATGCTTGTAAGGAAGACATTTGGATTATGAGATTGTGCTTTGATATTGGTGTTGATGCAAGATAGATTACTATTTGTTGTGATAGTGAGAGTGTTATTTTTCTTACAAAGCATCCAACTTTCCATGCCAAAATGAAGCACATTAATGTGCAGTTTCACTTTGTGAGAGATATGGTGGAAGATGGAAAGGTAAATTTGGAGAAGGTAGATGTTATAAAGAAAATTGTAGATGCATTGATGAAACCAATGGACACAGAGAAGTTTAGATGATTCTCAGAGTCTATGGGCCTTTTAGCCTATAGCATTTAGTTCTTGTTATGTTCTTGTTACTCTTACAAGGTGTTCAACAAGTGGGAGAATGTTAGGAATAAGTTGTCTCAACCTTGGATAATTCCTATTCTTATTATTTGTTTTGTAAATGTATTTTTTTCAAATAATGTAATTAAGTGTGAATGTAGATGTCTAGTTGGCATGATGGTATGTCACTCCATTTGCATGTGTTAGCATCTTGAGCTATGAAAAATTCCTATGAAAGATTCCTATGACACATAAGAGCTATCTTTGGAATATTTAATTGTGTGTAAGGAAATCATGACTAAAATGGTTATGATGGATTCCTATGACATGTAAGAACTATTTTTGGAGGATTTAATTGTGTGTTAGGAAATCATGATTGAAATAGTTATGATAGATTCCTATGATGTGTAAGAGTTATCTTTGGAAGATTCTCGAAGCACGTTATATAAGCACTTATAAGATAGTGGTGAATATGAGTGAGTAGTGCAATTGTTGATTACTACTAGATAAGTGTCCCATGTCCTGAAAGAGCTCATACTACAAGTGTGTTGTAATCTTTGAGTTGAAGATAACACATTGTGCAAGTTTTGGAGGGGTGGGGTTATTTTATCAAAAGGTTTTCCCTGGCTAGCATATCCTTGTGTTTATGTGTTATTATTTCTCTATCTATTTTTTTTATTCATGGTTGACTGCAATATTGTTATTTACATGATATCAAATCTAAAGTTGTAAAAATTTAAATAGAATTCACACACTTAAGAGATTAGTGTAGGAAGCTATTTTCATACCTAATTTTCCTTACAAATACTAAGAGGGGGGTGAATTAGTATTTTAAAATTTTTTTCCTACAATTGGATATTATTAATTACTTTATAACATGCATATGTAAGTAAACCAATAATACTATAGTAAATAAATTCACACACAAAGAGAACTCATAACTCCATTTTTTAAAACTAGGGAAACCCTGGCCAAGGGAAAACCCTAGTGGGTATGGTATCCACAAAATGATCTACTAAACAAAAGAATCTTGTTAAGGATATTTACCTTGTTAGGAGTAAATGAATTACATATAGTGGTACACCCTTAATATTGGTGTATATAGGGTTATGAATAGTCAACTTGTGGCTATCTTAATCCTTAATTAAGTTGTGTTATCATTATTATAGTATTATTTAGGTAGGTAGGTCAGCCTAGGAGTTATGTAGGGTTGTTTCTATTCAACCTAAGCATAATTAGGTCTATATAGGAGGTTGTGAGTCTTATTTCAACATCATATCGTGAAGTGTGTTCTAATTGGAGATATTTTGAGGTTGCCCCCTCAAAGTGGCCTATTACTCTTAGTTATTATCAATTATTTATATAATATTTCATATTATTTTTTCTATTGTGCAAGCTATTTCATTACAAGTGGTATCAGAGCATGATCTTGGCACCATAAAGGCATGAGGGGGCAATTTTGGGAAAGCATAACTTTTAGATTTTAGCAAAATTTTCAAATATTTTTAAATGGTTTTTGAAAAATATATTGAAGAAGCTATTGTCCAAAATTCGAAGAAACTAGAGCAAATTTGAGCAAATTATTGTAGAATTGCTATTTCTACACAATTTATTGAGATCTACACATGTCTCACCTCCTGTTGAATTGGAATATAACTTGTATTGGGTTTTTGAATACATAGTAGAGGAACCTACATTTAAAATCTTGGAGAAATTGAAGCAAAATTAAGCAAGTTATTACAAAGTTAGGAAAACTAGCTTTCAAGGTAGCAAATTTGCCCATTTTAAATTTTTTTTCCTAAGGGTATCTTCGCTCTACTAAGTTATAGTAAAAAGTAAAGTAGAAAATTAGAGAATTTATATTTTATTCGTGTGATTTATTTCAAAAATATTGATTTCCATCATGATAGGGCCTCCAACAAGAGGTAAAAAGAATGCTACCACACCATAGAAATCTTTTGATCTAGATTAGGAAATAATAGAGGATAGTAATCCCAATGAGAAAATAAGTAAGTTCAAGGAAGAGGTTAAGAGGGATATGTATGACATGTGGGGAGATATATCAGATATAAGAAGCATGTTAAGCACTTATATGAATGAAACAAGGAAGTAGTTATCAAGCAATCAAGGTGAAACCTTCAACTCAACTAATAAAGACACTAATTTTAACACTCCTATGGGATCTAGGAATTTTTTTCCAAAAGTGGATATACACAAATTTGATGGCAAGGATCCTCTAAAATGGATAAATCAAATGGAGAATTTTTTTGAGGTACATCAAACCCCATATGGACAAAAGGTCACAATGGCTTCCTTAATCTAGAACTAGATCAATTCATTTAGTATTATTGGCTTTGTATTCATAGGAGGAAAGAGGGTCTCACCGTATCATGGTTAATTTTTATAGAAGAACTCCAAGCACAATATGGCAATAGTGTGGGAAAAAATTTCTTTAGCCAACTTGCTAAGCTTCAACAAATAGGATCAATTTAGGATTATATTCAAAAATTCAAAAATCTATCCTTATGAGTGGATATAATTTTAGAAGAGAATTTGAATGATTTATTTTTGGGTGGTCTCAAGGATCACATTCAACATGAGGTACAAATGTTTAGTCCTAGCTCAGTAAATAAGTCTTTTATATTGGCATGTCGGGTAGAGGAAAAGTTCTTGATTCCTACAAAGAAAGGGGCTAATGTAACAAGAGAAAAAGGTTATTCAACACCTTATCTCCCTCAACCTACTAGGTTGACTCCACAACAAATTGAGGAGAAAAGAGAAAAATTATTGTATTTCAAATGTGATACAAAATATAGTCGACGACATAAATGTAGTGAAAATAAATTGTTCTATATTGAAGGTCCAAGTGAGGAAGAAGAGGATGAGCCCATATTAAAGGAGGATAGGGAGTTAGGTAAGGAATCACATTATTCTCAACCAATTATTTCTTGTCATGCACTTTTAGGTTTCAGTACACCACAAGCTCTCAAGGTAGTGGAATTCTTAAAGAAGCAAAAAGTAACAATGTTGATCAACTTAGGTAGTACTCATAATTTCATCAATAAAATGCTGGAAACTCTTCTAATTTTTTATATATATCCAGCTCCAAAGTTTCAGGTTTTGATTGTAGATGGGGTCACAGGTAGTTATTTAGGAAAGTGTCATAGTATCAAATTATTGATGGGAGGTTATCAACTTGATACCCCCCAATGTATGCAATATCCATGGGTGTGGCTAATATTTTTTTGGGAGTACAATGGCTTACTACATTGGGAACAATTGAGATGAACTTCCAAGAACTATTCATGTGATTTCAATCAAAAGGAAAGGTAGTGGAGCTAAGGGGATTGAAGGAAAAATCCCCATAGATGATAAGCTGTCGTCAAATTCAAAAGTTTCTTAAGAAAGGAGGAGATGGATTTGTGGCCTAGTTATGTTCATTAGAAGTATCTCAATCTAATTCTCTTACTCATCTAGGATTACAAGAAATAATTGATCATCACTCAATGATTCTTAGAGTTATGCCTAAAGGAATTCCCACTAAGAGGGATCATGACCATGCCATACAACTAGTTCCAAGGAGCCAACCACCAAACATCAAGCCTTATAGGTACCTGCACATACAAAATAGTGAGATAGAAATTTTTTTTGAGGAAATGCTAAAGGTAGGAATTATTAGGCATAGCCAAAGTGCTTACTCCTCACCTATTGTGATTGTGCATAAGAAGGATGAAAACTTGGTGCATGTGTCTAAATTATAGAGTGCTAAAAAAGTACACCATTAAAGATAAGTTACCTATTATAGTCATTGATGATCTTCTAGATGAATTAAATGGATCTATGTATTTTACCAAGTTAGATCTTAGGTTGGGTTATTAGCAAATTTAGATTAAGGAGGAAGATATTTGTAAGACAACATTTCAAACCAAGAGGGTCATTATGAATTTTTGGTGATGTCATTCAGTCTTACAAATGCATCATATACATTCCAAAGTTTGATGAATTCTATTTTTAAGTTCTTGCAAAAGTTTGTGTTAGTGCTTTTTGATGATTTATTAATTTATAGCAAGACTTGGGAAGAAAATTTGCAGCATGTAGATCAAGCATTGCAATTACTCAAAGATCATCAACTCTATTCTAATCCATCCAATTGTGTTTTTCATCTTAAGGAGGTGGAGTATTTGGAACACATATTTCACATGAAGGAGTAAAGGTGGACCCTAAAAAAATTAAGGCTAACATGGAATGGCCTATTCCAAAAACCATTAAGAAGTTGAGGGGTTATTTGGGATTGATATAGTACTATAGAATATTTTTGAAGAATTATGGTCCTATAGAAAGACCCCTTACCACTCTATTGAAGAAGGATTCTTTTCATTGGAATGAATTTGCTAATGTAGCATTTGAGAAATTGAAGAAGGCTATGTGTACAACTCTAGTACTTCCCACTCTGGACTTCACTGAGGAATTCATTATGGAATGTGATGCTTGTAGAAATGGGATAGGAGTAGTTCTCATGTAAGAAGGTTGACCAATTTCTTTTGAGAGTCATCAATTAAAAGGTAAAAATAAACTCAAACCTATTAATGAGAAGGAAATGCTAGCAATCTTTCATGCAGTTAAAAATTGGAGGCCTTATTTAATGGGTCACCACTTCAAGGTTAAGATAGATCAAGATATCCTAAAATATTTTTAAGAACAAAGACTATCTTTAGAAGAGCAAAAAAAATGGGTCACTAAGATGTTGGGATATGACTTTGTGACGTAGGAAGGAATGAAAAACTAGGGCCAAAGGTACAACCAGCTATCCAATCCACCCTGCAAGAGTTACCATAGAAAAAACACAACACAAAGAACAAAAACCAAAGGAGGAAGATGTGAAAAAACTTATTGATTCATCAAATAATTAGCATACATGCACAACTGTAAGGCCTTTTAGGTTATGACTAGATACAAAATACATACAAATCCATAATTCAGCTTCAAATTTGGATTTCTAGACACATATGCTTCCAATTTTTACATCTTCTAAGTTCTACCTCTAAAACTCAATCTTAGACCTCCTTAAATACTCATGTGACCATAGGTTAACTTATCAAAAAATTAAACCTTGCATTAAATGCATGTACAACCATAAGTTAGCTCACATCAAATATTAACTACCACTATCAAAATTAAATACATACAAGGTTAGCCCAAACTGGAACCAGACATAGACAACTTGGTCAAATAAGGACCAAGACAAATATTGGCACTTGGCACCAATAGTATCACTCAACACTAATAAATTCACTTGTCACATGAAGGAACACCTGGTAAATACTAGATTTCTATAGTAACTCAACATCCATTAGAGCTATAGTAACTTGACATCCACTAGAGCTATAGTAACTCAAAATCCATTAGAGCTATAGTAACTTGACATCCAATAGAGCTATAGTAACTTGGCATCTATTGGACCTATAATAACTCAACATCCACTAGAGCTATAGTAACTTGGCATCCACTAAGCATCACAACAATAATAGAATATTGGAAACCACTAGCACTTGACTACAACATGCAAAATGAAAAAAAGATGAGTAGGATACCAAGGCAACATAGGATGCTCCTACATTAGACAACCAGGGTTGAAAAAAATGATTTTCTTGAATCATTGAGATGTCACAAATTGAGCTAAATCCAACTCATATTGAGGAATCCATGAAGCATCTTCAATAGATCAGTTCTTCCACTTCAACAAATATTCATAGTAATCATTTCCTCTTGTGATCTTGCTAACTCTTTGATCCAATATCTATTCAACTTATTCAATCTGCTTCTTAGCATAATCTTCTAATATAACAACTTCATCATCTAACTCATGATACTTATATAAATCAGCAATATTAAATATAGGGGATATATTCATGCCATCAGGTAACTCAACTTCATAAGCATTACCACTATCAAACTTCTTCGAGATTTTACAAGGTCCAAACTTCTTCATCTTTAGCTTACTATATGTTCCAACAGGAAATATTCCTTTCTTTAAATGAACCATCATCTCATCACCAACTTCAATCATGATGTCTTTTAGAATTATCAATATTATCCTTATACTTTTGATTACTTTGTTCCAACCTTGACTTCATTTCCTTATGCAAAGACTTCATAAAATTAGTAAATTCTTTCCCTGTAGTGCTTCTTTTTTCTTCACCAACACCTCTCAAATCTAATACACCTCTAGGTTACATTATAGTAACAATCTCAAAAGGTATTTTCCCTATACTCCTATTCATAGAATTATTATATGCAAAATCAACTTGTGCCAAAACCACTTCCCAATTACTTGGCATATCTCCAACTAAAAATCTTAAAAAATTACCCAAACTTCTATTCACAACTGCTATCTATCCATCTATTTATGGATGGAATGTAGAACTAAATTTCAACTTAGTACCCATCTTCTTCTACAGATTCTTCCAAAAATAATCAACAAACTTACTGTCTTTGTCAAAAATAATACTTCTTGGTAATCCATGTAATCTCACAGTTTCTTTAAAGAAAAGTTCAACAACATGCTCAACATTTGATATCTTCTTACATGGTATGAAATGAGTCATTTTAGAAAATCTATCCACCACAACAAATATAGAATCATACAGCCCCTTCACTATCTTAGGCAATCCAAGAACAAAATCCATACTAATGTCACTCCAAGGTTTCTCAAAAATAGTAATAGGTGTATACAAACTAATATTTGAACTTGTTCTTTTTCAACTTGACAAACTCCACAACTCTTCACAAATTTCTCAACATCCTTATACATTTGTGGCCAATAATACTTATCCTTTAGAAAATCAATATATTATCCTTTCCAAAATGTCTAGCCAATCCACAACTATGCTTTTCCTTAATCAAATTCAACCTCATAGTTTAAGGATTTTTCTTAGGTCAAAATCACCCAAGATCAAGGAACCCAAGCACAAGCACACACATAGAATGGACCAAAGTATGATCAAAATAGAAATATGATATTCAATTGATGTAATGTCATGTACATACACACTAGGAGTGCCTAAATATAAAGGCCTTTGGAATGCTTCTAGAATGTCTAGAAGTCAGGACACTGATAAGTATTACAACAAGGAACATTTCCTCTAGGAGTGTATTATCCTCCATTAAGCATAGGAGTAAGTGTGATGATGAGAGGATAAGCCTACAAAGGCTTAACACATAAAATTATATTGTAGACATCATGTTCTTAATTAAGAGTGCGAATAAATATGTTATCTACATGACAACTTAGTTAATTATGCAAACCATAGTGTTGTGAATACCATGTGCTAAATTAGAGTTGCTTACTCTAGTGTTGTCAACACCAAAACTCATAAGAGTACACTAACTCCTAGGTGTCAAACTAATAAATAATAAAATAATGTATTGGCCTAAGTAAACTTAAGTAAAGTGTAATAAGTAAATAGTTATTTATACTGACACCCCCCTTTAAGTGCAACTTAGGGGAATGCACTTAAGCTTATAAAAGCAAGGATGAAAAATGCACAATGGGTCCTGACTACTAGGCCATGTTAGGTATCCATGTAAAAAATGCAATGAAATATATAATAAAGTGAAGAAAGAGGGAAAACCTCATAGGGAAAACCCTCCCCCAAAAAGAGAGATGAAAAGACAAGATGCATGGATGGATGGAGTAATCAAGACCCCCCCATTACAACATACATGAAGTATATACAATAGAGAAAAAGAAGAAAAAAGGAGGCAATGTAGTCCCCCCCCCCCACCCCCCTTCCCCCACCCCACACAAATGTAGAATGCTGATGAGTGATAGCTGATCCAATGTAGAAGCTGATCCATGATTGTTGAATAATGTTCCTCCCCTTTGGAAGAAAAATATCATACGTGTATATGAGATGCTTCCCCTATGTGTAGAAAGAATCTTGATGATGAATGGTGTCTCTGAAACCTACTCAACTATACGTATGTCAATAGTGACTACCACCTCTTCCAACACTGCTGAAAAAAACATGGTTGGATCTAATAAGGATGGATGTAGAACATATCCCAAAGAACCAACTATCTCCTCAAATGATAAGGAGACCTCCTACAACTATTGTACATAAGGATCCACAATCATATCAACTTGGAAAGATTGATTATGTAGAGAATGGACAAGAGGGTCAAAGTGAGCCCTTGCAAAAACTAAAGAAGGATCTTCTTTATTAAAGAGAAGATGTATATCATCGATGATGTATCCAAAATCTGCTATGTGTGAATCCACAAACAAACTTGAAATATCTATTATGTAGTCATCCCTTGTTGCTAGAACTGGAAGAATAGGTATACCCAACTATACTGAATTGCATGGAACTATCACTGTAGCAATGTATGCATATGGAATGTGCTGATGTCATGCTATATCTATCAATAGGACCCCACATATCTAAATCTATTGAATCGCTATTGCTATTGTCTCTATTAGTTTTTGATGTAGGAGCATCTTGGGTTTCCTTATAATCTTGTACTTTTGTTCATTCTACCTGTTGATGCTAAGTGCCAATTTCTAGTTAATACTAAGTTTCCAGTTTCTAGTTGATGTTGAGTTGCTAGTTTCTAGTTGATGCCAATTTACTAGTTTCTAGTTGATGCCGAGTTGCTAGCTTCTAGTTGATGCCAAGTTACCAGTTTCCAATTGATGTTGAATTGTTAGTTTCTAGTTCATACCAAGCTGCCAATTTCCACTTGGTGCTAAGTTGCCAATTTCTAGTTTATGTTGAGTTGTCAATTTCCAATTGTTGCTGAGTGCCAATTTTCCTTCATGTGCCAAGTTACCTAGTATATGCTAAGTGTCAGAATTTGAACATAATTTTTCCAAGCTGACTTGTAGGATTTATTTTTTATCATGACATTTATGTCAAGGTCTTTTCTTGGGATGTATCTAGACCATTGCTAAGTTGACCTTCCTCTTATGTAATATTCTAGAATGTTCTATAAGTCATTTTGGCAAGTATAAATATGGTGTTTAGGCTTAGAGTTGGGGAAGATTTGAAAGTGGAGAAAGAGAAGGGATAGGTGTCTGTAAAATGAAAATTTAAAGCTAAATCATGGATTAAGAAGTTGTATTATGGCCATAACCCAGAAGGCCTTATAGTTGGGCATGTATGAAGATGTTTTGATGAATCAATAAAAGTGTTTTTTTCTTCTTCTTCCTTTGATGGCTATTCCTTGTGTTTTCTTCTATTACATTAACTCTTGTAGGGTGGTTTGGATAGCTAAGTGAGCCTTTGGCCCTAGTTACTCATTCTAGGTTTATGTCAGTTGGTATTAGAGCTTGAGGTTCATCCTTGGGGAGATTGGATCATGTAGAACCCTAATTTGAATTTTTTTGTAGGGTGTCAGATCTGTAGATTTGACCTATAACTTGCATAAGGTTACAATCTTGTGGGAACCTAATTTGTAAAGATGGTTTGTGGTAGAAGAAATGTTGATGATGCTATATTGGATTAGTTGAGACAAATTTCAGCCATATTAGATGATGTAAGTAATGATGAAGCAGTAGCACCAAAGCACAATCCAAAACCTAAAGAAGATCAAGATGAGGAAAGATTATTGTGAGTATTGTCTAGGGAAAATTCAAAGCTTAATGTAGAAGTTGTTCCTTATGATGGAAAATTGGATACCAATGTTGTGTTGTATTGGATCTTTGATATGGAGAAGTTCTTTGAGTATGAAAACACTCCTGATAATAGAAAGGTAACGATTGTAGTCACTAGGTTGAAAGGTCACGCATCACTATGGTTGAAACATTTGCAAACTGATAGACAAAGGAGAGGAAGAGAGAGGATCAAAACTTGGCCAAAGATGGCGAACAAGGTAAGGAACAAATTCCTCCTTGCCGATTACCAAGTTAGCTTGTTGAGAAAGATTGAAAATTTGAAACAAAAGGACATATATACCAAGGAATTCTATAGATTGGACATCAGATTTGGACTTGTGGATGATGATGTTGAGAAAATTGCAAGGTACATTAATGGATTGAGATCTAGAATTCAAGATGAAATAAGTTTTGTGATGTTGGAAAGTGTAGAAGAAACATATCAATATGCCTTGAAAGCTGAGGAGATCTTGACAAAGAAGCATGAACAAATACAAAGAGGTAGAGGTGGTAGATTCAAGAGAGGTAGAGGTAGATCTTCTGGAGAAAGTGGTAGATCTAAAAGTTCTATGTAGGATAAAAGAAAATCTAAATGGAAAAATGATGACAAAGGCAAGACTGAATGGAAAAGTGGTAATTTTTATTGAGGAGGCACTAATTCTTATTGAGGAAGAGGTAATTCTAATTCTAGAGGTGGATTTCATGGTAATTGTTTCAAATGTTGTAAAGAGGGACATAGATATTTTGAATGTAGATCCTCTAAAATTAGGCAAGGTAATAGAAATATTGTGATTCAAGAAGATGATGAGGGTTCACCAAGCAGACCTATGGCTAGAGAAAATCTAATGGTGAAAAGAACCTTATGTAATAAGGGAAGTGATGAGGAACATATTTTAAGGAGAAGTCTTTTCAAGACAAGATGTAAGATGGCTGGAAAATGTTGCAAAGTGATCATTGACAGTTGAAGTTCTAAAAATCTGGCATTAGAAGAGCTAGTTACCAAGTTGTAGTTGTAGAGGCTAAAACATCCCAAACCTTATCATGTTTCATGGATCAAAGATGAGCATAAGATATTTGTAAGTGAGCAATTCCTTGTGAATTTAAAAATTGGATATTACTTTGATGAAGTTTTGTGTGATATTATGCCCATGGATTGTTGTCATATTTTGTTGGGTATACCTTGGCAATATGATAGATATGTTGTACATGATGAAAGATTGAATCAATATACTCTTTGGGTAAATGGGAAGAAACAAACATTGCTACCTTTGATTGAAAGTCTAGATGAGGTTAATTGTACTATTGTAAAAAATTTCATGGTTAGTGGGAAATAATTAGAAAAGGAAATGAAAAGGAATCAAGTTTCTTTTTTCATAGTTCCTAGAGGACCAAATGTTGGTAGTAATGTCCAACTAACAGAAGTTAGTAATGACCAAGTGACAACAGATAATGATAGTCAAGTACTAGTAGAAATTACAAAATTTCTAAATGAGTATAAAGATATTATTGATGATGATATTCTTGATGGTTTACCTATATTAAGAAGCATAAGTCATTATATGGATCTAATTCCTAGAGCTAGTTTTCCAAACAAAGCACCATATAGACTGACACTTGCAAAGAATGAAGAACTTAATATACAAGTGCATGAGTTGTTGCAAAAGGGTTTGATTAGAGAAAGCTTGAGTCCATGTGTTCTACCTATTGTATGAGCACCTAAAAAGAATAGAGAATGGAACATGTGTATAGATTCTAGAGCCATTAACAAGATAACAGTGAAATATAGGTTTCCTATGTCGATGATGAATGACATAAAGGATTGTTTGAGTGGAGCAAAGTATTTTACCAAGATTGATTTGAAGAGTGGTTATCATCAAATTAGAATCAAAGAAGGTGATCAATGGAAGACTACTTTGAAGACAAAAGATGGTTTGTATGAATGGTTGGTTATGCTTTTTGGTTTGACTAATGCACCTAGTACTTTCATGAGGTTGATGAATGCAGCTCTAAAAAGATTTTTGGGTAAGTTTTTGATTGTTTATTTGGATGATATTCTAATATTCAGTAAGATTAAGGAAGAACATCTTGAGCATATTAGACAAGTATTGCAGAGGTTGAAAGAGGAAAAATTGCTGATTAATCTGGAAAAGTGTTCTTTTATGCAAGAGGAGATTGTGTATTTTGGATTTGTGATTTCAACTGATGGATTGAAGATGGATCTTGAGAAGGTTAGAGAAATTTTGGAATGGCCTACACCTGAGAATGTGGGTGAGGTAAGATATTTTCATGGTTTGGATTGTTTTTACAAAATTTTTATAAAGAATTTCAATGTTCTTTGTAATGTTATGAATGAGACAACAAGGGGAGATAAAAAGGAATTCAAGTGGACACATGGAGCTGATAAGAGTTTTGAGACTTTGAAAAAAAAGTTTTTTGAATTACTTATATTGGCTTTGCCTGATTTCAACAAAGTATTTCAAGTTGAATGTGATGCAAGTGGTGATGCAATAGGAGTTGTATTAAGTCAAGAAGGTAAACCCATTTCTTTCTTTAGTGAAAAGTTGAATGATGCTAAAAGGAAGTATTCTATGTATGATCAAGAATTTTATGCCATTGTTGAAGCATTGAAAAAGTGGAGACATTATTTGATTCCTAAGGAGTCTGTGCTGTATACTAATCATAAAGCTTTGCAATACTTGTGAAGCCAACATAAATTAAATCAGAGACATATAAAGTGGGTTGATTACTTGTAGAGTTTCACATTTGTTACTAAGCATAATAGTGGAGTTACTAACAAAGTTTCTAATGCATTGAGTAGAAGACATTCCTTGTTGACTGAAATGAAGGTTTAAGTTCTTTGTTTTGATGAAATGAAAGAGTCGTATGATGTTGATCTTGATTTTTCTAAGGCATGGAGAGAGTGAAAAGCAACAAATCTGATAGATCACATAAGTAAGTATGATGAGTATTTCATTCAAGAAGGTATTCAATTGTGTATCCCTAGAAGTTCTATGAGGTTGAACCTAATTAAGGAAAAGTATAGTGGTGGATTGGTTGAACATTTTGGAATTGATAAGACATTGAGTTTACAAAAAGAGAAGTATTATTGGCCACAAATGTATAAGGATGTTCAAAAATTTATAAAAAGTTGTGGAGTTTTTCAAGTTACAAAAGGAGTGACTCAAAATACTAGTTTATATACACCTATTTCTATTTTTGAGAAACCTTGGACTGACATTAGTATGGATTTTGTTTTTGGATTGCCTAAAATAGTGAAAGGGTATGATTCCATATTTTTTGTAGTGGAAAAATTTTCTAAGATGGCTCATTTCATACCATCTAAGAAGACATCAAACACTAAGCATATTTCTAAACTTTCTTTTAAAGAGATTGTGAGATTGCATGGATTATCAAGAAGTATTATTTCTGACTTAGATAGTGATTTTTGTTGGTTATTTTTGGAAGACTTTGTCGAAGAAGATGGGTACTAAATTGAAATTTAGTTCTACATTCCATCCAAAAATAGATGGATAGAAAAAGGTTGTGAATAGAAGCTTGGGTAATTTACTGAGATATTTAGTGGAGAATAAGCCAAGTAATTGGGAGATGACATTTGCACAAGCTGAATTTGCATATAATAATTTTGTGAATAGGAGTATAGGGAAGATGCCTTTTGAGATTGTTATTGGAATGCATCATAGAGGTATGTCAAACTTGAGATATGTTATAGGTGAAGAAAAGAGAAGTGCTACAGGTGAAGAACTTGTAGAATTTATGGAGTCTTTGCATAAGGAAGTGAAGTTGAAGTTGGAACAAAGTAATCAGAAGTATAAGGAGAATGCTAATTAGTCTGTAAGACACTATGATTTTCAAGTTGATAATGAGGTGATGGTTCATTTAAAGAAAGGAAGATTCCCAGTTGGAACATACAGTAAGATGAAGATGAAGAAATTTGGACCTTGTAAGATCTTGAATAATTTTGATAGTGGAAATGCTTATGAAGTTGAGTTACCCGATGTCACAGATATATCTCCTATATTTAATGTTGCTGATCTGTATAAGTATAAAGAGTTACATGATGAAGTCATTGTACCTAATGATTATTATAAGAAGCAAATTGAAGAGGTTGAATAGGTATTGGATTAAAGAGTTGGTAAAAGTACAAGAGGAAAAGACTACTATGAATATTTAATGAAATGGAAAAATAGACCTATTGAAGATGCTACATGGATTTCTCAATCTAAGTTGGATTCAACTCAGGTTGTGACACTTGCATGATTTATGAGAATCATTTTCTATAACCTTAGTTGTCTGATGTAGGAGCATCTTGGGTTTCCTTGTAATCCTGCACTTTTGTTCATTCTGCTAGTTGATGTCGAGTGCCAATTTCCAGTTAATGTAGAGTTGCTAGTTTCTAGTTGATGTCGAGTTGCCAGTTTCCAATTGATGTCAAGTTACCAATTTCTAGTTGATGCTAGGTTACTAGTTTCTAGTTGATACCAAGTTACCAATTTCAAGTTGATGCTGAGTTGCTAGTTTCCAGTTGATGCTGAGCTACTAGTTTCCAGTTGGTGCTGAGTTTATAGTTTCCAGTTGATGCCAAGTTGCCAGTTTCTAATTGCTACCAAGTGCTAATTTTCCTTCATGTACTGAATTACCCAATATATACAAAGTGTCAACATTTGGACGTGATTTCTACGAGCTAACTTGTGAGATTTGTTTTTGACCATGACATTTATGTTAAGATCTTTTCTTGGGATGTGTCCAAACCATTATTAGGTTAGTCATCCTCTTATGTAATATTCTAGAATGTTTTGTAAGCCATTTTGGAAAGTATAAATAAGGTGTTAGGCTTAGAGTTTGATCCAGGAGGATCTTCAAGACCTAAAATTGAAGTGTTCCAATTTCTCTCAAAAGTAGTGCCATCATGTAGAACACAAAATTTTGAATCCAGCACAACTTGAACGGGCGAAAAAGGAGTCCGTTGGTGCAAGATATCACTAGTCAAAGCTCGGTCAAAAGTAAGTCAACTCAAGAATTAGGGATGAGAAAAAAAAGGTGAAAAATTCATTGTCACCAAAGTGGTCAAAGTTGGCATCATTGAAAAGGTCTCATCGTCATGATTCCAACAACGTTCATTTCGTCAAAAAAGGAGTTGATACGCAAAAGTTATGAGCAGTCAAAGTTTGCCCTAGGAAAAGTTGACTAGTGACGTGTCATGTCCATACAATGACGTTAGCAAGGTGTTGTGATAGGTTAAATGATGACATGTGGCATGTACAATCAACATATGACATGGCAGACATGGCAAGTATAGTCAACAGAGTCTCATCGCTTTGGCAAGTAACACTATGCCATGTGGTACCTATGTGGCAAGGGCAAGCTTACCATTTCAAGAAAAATTTAGTTATAGGATTCGAACTCCTAACCTTCTCCATCCAAGTCAGAGTGGCAACCATCATGCTATCAATGTTGTTTAAAATTAGTATGTGGATTTTTCTATTTGAAGGTTGTGCGCTCAAATTTTGGCACTTAAAAATCTATTAGTGCAATCAAATTTCCACAATCCATCATAGTTATGTAAATCAATTTATGGATTAGATTGTGTGGAGATTTTTACCATCAACGTTTCAAATCACACTACGTGATCCATCATTAGGATGAGAGAGCAAGAGATGTCACATAAAGTAAGTAGCAGATTTAGCAAAGACTCACCATATAAAGGAGAACATGAGAGATGAATGCACCAACCCAGAAACTAAACCAAAAAATAATAAATAAATAAAAATATAAAAATAAAACAAGACAATAGGGCTGAAAGACTAAAACAAGGAACAACACACAAAAAAGGTAAACAAGAAAAAATAAAATAAAACTAAAAATAAAAATAAAAATAAAAATGAAAAAATAAATAAAAATAATAACAATTAATTAAAAAGGAATGAAAATGAAGACCAAGAGATTCAGTAGTTACAAAAGTTTATATATATATATATATATATATCCAAGCAACTATGTAATACACCTAAAAACTAAAAAACATAAGAATGAGCAAAAAACATAATTAATAATATATACTAGGAGTATATATGTAATACACGTATTATCTATGTAAATAAGCATATTATACACACACACACACACACACGTATATAAAAATGTACATGAATAAATATATATGTTAATATTACATGTATTAATAACATAAAAGTATCATAGGCTTATATGCAAACTAGATGAATATAAATACGAATCTACCTATCTAAATAACCAAAAAAATGAAAAGCATAAGGAATAAACTAATATATGTAATACACGCAACACATGAAAATAAGCATCTAATATATTTATACTATATACTAGATGTATATATGTAAAGTGTAAATTACATATAAATAAGCATATATATATATATATATATATATATATATATATATATATATATGTACATGCAACAAATATATTTCTATATTACCTATCTATAAGAATTTGTTATATAAGTGGTATAGACACATATTTTAACAAGATATATATATACTTATCTACTAAACAACTAAACAATAATACAAAAATAATAATAATTTTATCATATAAACTAACAAGTATTAAGAAAAAATAAGTATACGTTAAACCTATAAGCAGAAAGAATAATATCTACACGAAAAAAAGTGAAAAATCGAAGCAGGCAAGAAAAATAAAATAAAAAATATGCTAGGGGAACAATAAAGAAAAAGAAGGGAACAGAAGTGAGAAGACATAAGAATGAGAGGAAGAGCAATAAAAGGAGAACCTAGGACAAAAGTGCAATGCAAAGAAAGAAAGAGAGAGGTGGCGGGAGCAACACACCTGGCGAGAGGAGGAGGGGAGAGAAGCCTAGAAACAAGGCACGGGAGAGCAACCAAGATGGAAGAAAAGGAGGGAAGAGCACAAGAAACAAGGCGGGGGGGAAGCAGCCAAGGAAGAGGGAAGGAGGGAAAGGGGACTAACCCACACATCAAGGGAGTCTGTCACTGGAGAACAACATGGGAAGCCACATGGGGTTGAGGATCCAGCCATCATCTCGATTAAGGTTGATGGGGTGGTTGTTGATTTCGATGGCTTCTTTAAGCTTTCTTTTGAAATAGTTGTCCTCATTGGAAATGATTTGCGTATTCTCCAAACATATGTGATGTTTGGTAGACAAAGAGTGTTCGGCTAAAGCAAATTTGTGAACCCTATCGTGCCTAATGTCTGCCACATGCTCTTTGATACGAGTGTGGAAGGAGCGACCCGTTTCTCCTAGATAGGGTGTGCCACAAGAGCAAACCACCTTGTAGACCCCTGAGTTAGAATACATATCTCTGGGGTCTTTGATAGGTGGGACATGATTCCTAATCTTGGAGAGGGGTCTGAAGGCAACAAATATATGTCTATATTACTTATATAACAAATTCTTATAGATAGGTAATATAGACATATATTTGTTGCGTGTACATATATATATATATATATATATATATATATATATATATATATATATATATATATATATATATATATATATATATATATATATATATATATATATATATATATATATATATATATATGTAATTTACACTTTGCATATATACATCTAGTATATAGTATAAATATATTAGATGCTTATTTTCATGTGTTGGGTGTATTAGATATATTAGTTTATTCCTCATGCTTTTCATTTTTTTGGTTATTTAGATAGGTAGATTCGTATTTATATTCATCTAGTTTGCATATAAGCCTATGCTACTTTTATGTTATTAATACATGTAATATTAACATATATATTTATTCGTGTACATTTGTATGTACGTGTGCTTGTATATATATATATATATATATATATATATATATATATATATATATATAATATTCTTATTTACATAGATAATACGTGTATTACATATATACTCCTAGTATATATTATTAATTATGTTTTTTGCTCATTCTTATGTTTTTTAGTTTTTAGGTTTATTACATAGTTGCTTGGATATATATATATATATATATATATAAACTTTTGTAGCTATTGAATCTCTTGGTCTTTATTTTCATTCCTTTTTAATTAATTGTTATTATTTTAATTTATTTTTTCATTTTTATTTTTATTTTTATTTTTAGTTTTATTTTATTTTTTCTTGTTTACCTTTTTTGTGTGTTGTTCCTTGTTTTAGTCTTTCAGCCCTATTGTCTTCTTTTATTTTTATTTTTTTATTTATTTATTATTTTTTGGTTTAGTTTTGGGGTTGGTGCATTCATCTCTCATGTTCTCCTTTATATGGTAAGTCTTTGCTAAATCTGCTACTTACTTTATGTGACATCTCTTTCTCTCTCATCCTGATGATGGATCATGTAGTGTGATTCGAAATGTTGATGGTAAAAATCTCCACACAATCTAATCCAAAAACTGATTTACATAACTTAAAAATCTGTTGGCGGGGTTTGAACCTCCAACTAGATGGAGTCCAAAATAGCTTTTGCCATTGTGCCATTTGAGTTCTTTAATATATAATTGGCACGAATTATATTTAACCCTTATCAAGGGCCCAATCACCTATTAAAAATAGGTTTATTTGTTAATTTTTTAACAAATCACCTCCAAAATTGTGATAAGGCTAATCCCCAAAAATGGCCAAAGGAGGATTTCGGATATGGGGTTAATTAATAAGCCCTATATTTGAAACAATTCATTTTAGCCCAATTATGGCTTATTTTTATGTATAAAAGGGGACTAGAAGGGTCTTCATGAGGAAGGGGGATCCATCAGTTGATCATCCAATTCTTCCTAACTCTTTTTGTAGCAGTTCTTCTTGTAAGCCAAGCATTCCTTGGAGGAATTTTGTAACTTGGTGAAGAATCTACATTTTGTAAATTTTTTTGCAAAACTTCTTCATGTTCTTCTATAAGGACGTCTTGCCGATGTGGGAGCTATCGTCATAGGTGAAGCTTCTTTCTTGAGGCCTCTTGTAAGGTGAAAGCCAACTTCTTTTTGTAACCTGTGGCATTTCCAAGTCTTGAAGGTAATAGATCGATTTATTTTTCTAGTGAATCCGAAGACGTAGCCAATTTTTGGTGAACTCTGTTATCATCTTGGTTCTATTATTTTGTGATTAATCTTGCAATTGTTTCTTTGAGCTTAGTAGATTATAGATTTAGATTTACATATTGGATTCAAATTGATAATTAAAAGATCCTGATGTTAGATTTACTAATTTAATCTTTGTAAGTCTAACTCATGAACTATTCTGAGTAAGTGCTCGATTAGTTTTATGGATCGAGTGGTATTAGAGATAGAACCACTAGATCATAATCAGATCAAGTTTGGTATCAGAGCACGTTACTAAGCTCTTTTTGTAGTTAATCACAAGATGGCATCTGAATTAGGTGAAGCATCCATAGTGATGACATCATCAATGGTACGAGAGTTCTTTGAGATGAAGAAGATGATCGAGACTATTTTTCACAATCATTGTGAAAAGTTTGACAAGGTGCAGAAGCTAGAGGAGGCAAATCATCATTTGCAGAAAGAGAATGAAGAATTGAAGATATTGTTGGACAAGGCCAATGTGGAAAAGCAAATGTTGGAGATCCTGTTACAAGAGATCACTGAAGAGCAGAACAAGAGGAGTTCTCTTATATCTAAGAGCGACCGTATTTGTGAGTTTCATCCACATTCTAAGGATACATCATCCTCATAATCCCTAATTACCTCACCTGATAGTACGGGGGCCTCTTCAGCGATAAAGCCACTAGCCAAGTTTTCTTGTGGCCATGATTGGGCGAATTCTCCTAGTATAGTAGAGTGTGTCTATTGTCAAAAAATGGAGTACCTTAAGACTCCTAATTTTCCAGATAGTGACAATAATTATCTTGAAGTATCTTCTTCCATAGACCAGAAGAAGTCAACAGAAGATGAGCAGAGCTCTTTTGCATACTTCGAGAAGCACACAAAAGGTATCGAAATGAAGCTGCTAGGAAAGATGGGTTTTAGAGAAAAGGGCCTTGGTGTTTCTGAGCAAGGCATCACTAGTTCGGTCAAGGCAAAGAAATGACCACGAAACCAAGGATTGGGATTCAAAAAGGAAACAGGACAATCCTCTAGAATTCAAAATTTTTGCAACCACTGTGGCATCAGTGGACATTGGGACATAAAGTGTTGGAAGTTGCATCTAGAGCTCTATTGTCAATCAAGTTCCATAGAGAGACCCAACCACCGGCATGTTGATGAGATGACAGTAGAGTCGATAGTTACTACCACCTCTAAAGAAATCCAAGAGGAATCCAAGCCACAGCCTAAGCAACCAGTAAAGGAGAGTTCCTTCGAACAGCTTTGAAAGAGTTGGGAATGTCGCTTGTTGAACTAGTATATCAACTTGTGTGTGTTTATTATGTGTTTGTAGTATAATAAATATGTTGATAAGCTAGTGTGGTTTTGTGAGAATAAAACTCATTAAAATTGTTTGTAATAGTTTTATTTATGAAGTTGTATTTCTTCCTGATTGAGAACTTGTAAGGCTCTTAGAAGCCTTGTCTCTTGTAATCAATGGAAAGAGATACTTGAAAAATTCTTACTACAGGATAGAAATTTGTTTCTTGTAGTTTCTTTTAGTGTGAAGCTTCTGTTGAAGGGCACTTTTTAGATAGAGTTGTTGAGAATGGTCAACAACGACCTTGTATGTTTTCAGCTTGAAGACTCAGTTGAGGCCATTTTGATGATACGTCTGAA
Organism: Cupressus sempervirens; assembly: GCA_028749045.1. Classification (NCBI taxonomy): domain Eukaryota; kingdom Viridiplantae; phylum Streptophyta; class Pinopsida; order Cupressales; family Cupressaceae; genus Cupressus; species Cupressus sempervirens. The sequence goes on along the minus strand of CM053787.1, from coordinate 20,750,413 downwards.
CTCAGTTGAAGTTCTTGAAGGATGTTATCAATGACCTCATTATTTTAGATGAACATGACAAGAGCTATATGGTGGAGCCTTGAATTAGCTATTCTGGCGTACAAAGGTGAAGGAATATTTCAAGCTAAGGCATAGATACCATGCTCGAGTAGTTAGAGGAGTAACAGAAGCATGTCCAAAGATGGTGAGAGATCTAGAATGTGAACTTCCTGTGAGAAGCACTGGGGGATAGGTTTACCATACCCAATTTTTCCTTCTTGCTTTGCGTATTCTAAGTTCCATTTTTGAACTGCATCATGAGGAGTTGTGAATTATTGCATTGCTGAAGTGTAAGGCCACACCAGAGAGATGTGACAGTGTGTTCGAGAGATTTAGATTATGGTGAGTGGTAGGATGCTGAATGCAAAATGTTTGAAGGAACTATACACTTTTGGAGGACCAAAAGTTCTTCAGTGGGGAGGTTTGATCCAGGAGGATCTTCAGGACCTGAAATTGAAGTGTTCCAATTTTTCTAAGAAGCAGTGCCATCATGTAGAACACAAAATTTTGAATCCAACACAACTTGAATGGGTGAAAAAGGAGTTTGTTGGTCCAAGATATCACTAGTCAACGCTCATTCAAAAGCAGGTCAACTTAGGAATCAAGGATGAGAAAAAAAAGGTGAAAAATTCATCGTCACCAAATTGGTCAAAGTTGGCATCATCGAAAATGTCTCGTCATCATGATTCCAATGGCGTTCATTTTGTCAAAAAAGGAGTTGATATGCAAAAGTTATGAGTGGTCAAAGTTTGCCCTAAGAAAAGTTGACCAGTGACGTGTCATGTCTGTACAATGATGTCAGCAAGGTGTTGTGATAGTTTAAATGATGACACATGGCATGTACAATCAACATATGACATGGCAGACATGGCAAGTATAGTCAATGGAGTCCAATCATGTTGTGACACGTCATTGCTTTGGCAAGTAACACTGTGCCACATGGCGCCTATGTGGCAAGGGCAAGCTTACCATTTCAAGCAAAATTTAGTTACAGGATTCAAACTCCTAACCTTCTCCATCCAAGTCAGAGCGGAAACCGTCATGCTATCAATGTTGTTTAAAATTAGTATGTGGATTTTTCTATTTGAAGGTTGTGCACTGAGATTTTGGCACTTAAAAATCTATCGGCGGGGTTTGAACCTCCAACCGGATAGAGTCCAAAATAGCTTTTCTTGTTGTGCCATTTGAGCACTTTAAGATATAATTGGTGCGAATTATATTTAACCCTTATCAAGGGCCTGATCACCTATTAAAAATAGGTTTATTTATTAATTTGTTAACAACTCACCTCCAAAATTGTGATAAGGCTAATCCCCAAAAATGGCCAAAGGAGGATTTCAGATATGGGGTTAATTAATAAGCCCTATATTTGAAACAATTCATTTTAGCCCAATTTTGGCTTATTTTTATGTATAAAAGGGGACTAGAAGGGTCTTCATGAAGAAGGGGGATCCATCAGTTGATCATCCAATTCTTCCTAACTCTTTTTGTAGTAGTTCTTCTTGTAAGCCAAGCATTCCTTGGAGAATTTTGTAACTTGGTGAAGAATCTACATTTTGTAAAAGCTTTTGCAAAGCTTCTTCATGTTCTTCTATAGGGACATCTTGCCGATGTGGGAGCTATTGTCATAGGTGAAGCTACTTTCTTGAGGCCTCTTGTAAGGTGAAAGCTAACTTATTTTTGTAACTTGTGGCATTTCCAAGTCTTGAAGGCAATAGATCGATTCATTTTTCTGGCGAATTCAGAGATGTAGCCAATTTTTGGTGAACTCTGTTATCATCTTGGTTCTATTGTTTTGTGATTAATCTTTCAATTGTTTTTTTGAGCTTAGTAGATTATAGATTTGGATTTACATATTGGATTCAAATCGATAATTAAAAGATCTTGATGTTAGATTTACTAATGTAATCTTTGTAAGTCTAACTCATGAACTATTTTGAGTAAGTGCTCAATTAGTTTTACGGATCGAGTGGTATTAGAGATAGAACCACTAAATCATAATCAGATCAGAGTTGGGGAAAATTTGAAAGTGGAGAAAGAAATGTGATAGGTGTCTATAAAATGTGAATTTAAAGCTAAATCATGGATTAAGAAGTTGTATATTTTTGTAATTGGCCATAACCTAGAAGGCCTTATAGCTGGGCATGTATGAAGATGTTGTGATGAATCAATAAAATTATTTTTCTCTTTTTCTTCCTTTGGTGGCTATTCCTTGTGATTGCTTTTTTTGTGTGAACTCTTGTAGGGTGGTTTGGATAGCTAGGTGAGCCTTTGGCCCAAGTTATTCACTGTAGGCTTGTGTCAATTTTCACTAAGTATGAAGTGTAGAGATGATTAAAGGATAAGCTAGGTGAACTTTCCTCAAAGTGAACATTCATCTCTATAAAGATTTCATAAGTCTTAGGATCCATAAGTCTATATGCCTTAATAGTTTCTTCATATCTGATGAAAGTACAAGGCCTTGGTTGTGGTGCCTTACATTTCCTAGAAGATGTGTTTTCCCATGCTAGACAACCAAAGACTCTGAAGTGCTTCACAACTAGTTTTTGGTTGTACCATGCCTCAAAAGGAGTTTTTCCATCTAAGACATTATGAGGAGATCTATTAAGTATGTGATTGGCACTACTTATAGCTTTGACTTCAAGTAATGGATCAAGAGACTTAGGTTGAGTCATGCAACTTGCCATAGAATTAAGAGTTCTAATCCTCATTTTTGCAACACTTATCTTTTGTGGACTAAATGCTAGTTTTTGTAACACTTATCTTTTGTGGACTAAATGCTGGTGGATTCTAAAGATCAATACCCTCAAGCTTACAAAAGTCTTTAAGTCTTGAGTTCACATATATTCTTTCATTGTCCATATGAGCTACCTTGATGACTTTCCTTGATTTCTTTTCAACATGACTCTTGAAGACTAGAAACTTTTCAAATACTTCATTTTTGTGATCAATAAAGTAGACCCATGTGTAGCATGAAAAGTCATCAATAAAAGTAGGGTTGTAGCAACCCTTGCTAACTGATGTTATTGTAAAAGGACCTGCTAGAACCATGTTAACCAACTGAAGAACAACTGATGCTCTTGAAGACTTCTCTTTGTTAATCTTCTCTTATAGATGGATATCCATTGAAAAAGTTGAACATTTTCCCTTAGAAAAGTTGATTGTAGGTAGATCTTTGACCATGTTGTTGGAGCAAAGTTGATGTAGATAGTGGAAGGAAAGATGACCATACTACTCATGCCATAATGTACATTGTGAATGAGATTGAGTCAACAAGGAATTTGAAGGAGACTTAGGCACAAAGTGGGAGAAGGAATAAAGCCTTTTGTCATGATTGACTTTACCCACTACAATTGATGAATCCATTGGTCTTAGATTGGTTTTGACAATTGAGTGTCAACACACTTAACCAATTTTCATATAGAAGCCAAGTACAACGTATATATTGAGTCATAGTATGTGTCGAGCTAGAATTCCAATAGATGTTGAGTGACTTCAGGTGTTGTCGGCCTAGTTTTCTACTATTCCTACTATGTGCATTCAAAAAACATTAAATTTGTGTCTTGAAAATTTTGAAATTAGGTAAAACCTGGGTAAAATTCATAAAAAAACCCTAATGCCTTACATTTTTTTACCCTAACTTTTGAAATTTTTTGGGAATCCATTTTCAAATTTGTTTTAGGCAGTTAACATTTACCCTAAGGATGGGCTTACGCAAGGATGATTTCATTAAAATTTGATAAAACTTTATTAACCTCACTTTGTTCATAGTTTGCTCAAAATATTTTATTGAAAAATATCATTTGCAATACCTTTTGGTTCATCCCTCGATCTCTCATAGATCAATGGATGGTGCATCCCCACAAAGATGAAATGCAAGGTCTTTAAATAAAGTGGGCATGCACCATTGCAACACATGGCATCATGGGCTCACCTTTTTAGAAGGTGACAATGATGTGCTTTTCGTGGTAGTTGTTAGGTGAGTTGGACTAAAAGGAAGTATCTCATTGGTCATTTCAATTGACTTGATGTTATAAGCATACATGAATTCATGATAATTGATTTGTGTAAGATCCATGGTCAACACTTACCCACTTTATGAAGTTGCTCAATTTCTAAATAATGCAAGAAAGTACTATTTTGACACATAGCAAGGTGGGACCAAGCATGAAGGGTTGGTGTTGCATTATGCCAGGTTATAAAGAGATGCTAATGTGTAATACCAATTGGGACAATATAAGTTTTTGTTTGTCAAAAAGGTTGGAAGCTTTATGATTGTAGATTGTTAAAAAAAATGAATGGCTAGAACTTACCCGAAATAAGAAATTGTTTGACCTTTAAATAATGCAAGAAACCACCCTTGCACCACATAGCCAAGTGGAACTAGGTCCTAGGGAGATTGCAGAGTCATGCTATGCTATAAGTCTATAAAGATTCAAGTGCATTCATTGGTTGACTATGACACGTGTTCCTAGCTAGAAGTGATGATATCATGGGTGTGAAAACTCTAACAATTAATATGGCAGTTAGATTTGTTACAGAACAAGGGTTAAAATAAATTATTCTATTTGAAAAATTGGGTGATGGAACCATAAAGGACAAAGATTTAGACCCACCGTCGATCTTGGTCAGATCAACAAAGGGCACTTACCTGCTTTATGAACCTGCAAGAAGTTTAAGGAAAGTGGGTAAGCACTATGTGGACACGTGTCCATGGTGAGGTTAGAAAATTCATCTTGGACTATCAAATTATGCTACTATTGATCTCTCATAGATCAATGGCTGGCACTTGCCTACATAAGGAAAATTCTCATTGATTAAATAAAGTGGGGAAGCACTAGCTTGATGCGTGGCAATGGTGATGCCAATAACTCACTTCCTCAAAAGATAAAATGGGACTTGCTTGCATGGAATTTTTTCAAAAGGCACTAGTTCATATGGAGATTTCCTATTGGTCAATTCAACTAACTGGGCATCATAGGATTATAGATTTGTATGATTGTTGATCTTGTCTTGATCAACGGATAGTGCTTTCTAGTTGAAGTTGCATGATAGATAAATAATGTAGGAAAGTATTGTGATGACATGTGTCCCATGTGATGCAACATGTGGCACAATAGGGCCAACTATTACCAAAATGGATTAATGTCTACCAAGGTGAAATATTTATTGTGCCAGTTGTGTCACACCTTATACTTGTTGCCACAAAAATGTTTTATTTCTCTCGACTATTGATCTAGAGAAAGATTGACAGTTAGTGCATCCCTACATTTTAAAAATGAAAGAAACTTAAGCAATGTGGGGAAGAACCTAATCAACATGTGGCTATATTGTTTTAAAGTCATAAAGCCTTTGCTTTTTGAATTAAGGCTATCCGATCTAATGAAATTGATGGATAAGATTCAAATCTGATTGCAGCTTGGAAATTATGACTACTAGAAGTTAATATGGTTTAGAGTTCATTCGTGTGATTTCAATGCCAATATATTATTCAAAATTTCACCATTATGGAACCACAAAATTGCAAAAGGTTATCAAAGTGCAGAGAATTTCTAGAGCTAGGGCATAGAATTTTGTAGAGAAATTTTGTCAAATTACAATAGAAGTTCAACAGAAAAGAAGCATGATTTTGTAGGTAAGTACTTTGCAACTTCTAAAATTCAAGAATCTAGTGTTATGTAATTCTTACAATTTTTCAAGATTCCTCCACAAAAAGAATTCATCGGATAGACTGATTACCTTAAGAGATCTATGCATGACAATTTTCTTGAATAATTCCCTTTGTCTATAAATGAGATACCTAAGGGTAGAGAGCTCATCCCAAAGAACCCTAGGGTAGCTATAGCAGAGGGATTTTATGATAAGGATAATTGGGTAAGAGATGCCCAATTCTCTATGGGAGGTTTAGAATTGTTTAAAAAGTGGTTCTAAGAAAGAAAACTAGATACCCCTATGAGCAATGTCTAGGATTTGACATTGGAAAATTAATAGTCCCCCTAGTTTTCTTTGATAGTGATTTACTGATTGATCTGGCTAAGAAATATGATCTTATTATGGGGTGGGTGAAGAACCATGCTAGAGTGAATCTTCTTAGGGTTTCTCCTAAACTGATTAGTGAGGTTTTTAACCTCAACCCTAACCACACTATGCATGAAATCATTGATATGGATGACCTTCAAGTAAGGTATGATGCACAAAGGATATACTTAAGGATAGGGCCATTGCAAGAGCATGCTACCAAGATTGCTACATTATCTGTGATTATTGCCAGCACCCTAGAGCCATTAATGAGGAGACATTTCAATCTTAGGGCTCAAGCACTATATTTTTCTCTCTGCAATATTTTTGGGATGGATAAAGTATAAAAAATCCTAGGCTCAATTGTTCTTATCATGAATCAAACTCTACAATTTGGGGTGAGAACTATTCTTGATTCTGCCACTTTCCTTGCATAAGAATTTCATAATTGTTTGGTGGGGATATCACAAGGAAAAGTAAACAAACCCTTTTGTTGGTACTCATTGCTCATGCATGTATGTTTGTTTAAGGGAGTTTCTTATTTCTCTAAGGGTATGGAGTTGGAAATAAAAAAGGATGGTGAAAGATGACTTTTGAGCCAAGTGCCGCACATGAGCCAAATGTACCATGCGTGTGCGGCAAGCACCATGCTTGCAAGTTGCATAGTAAATGTGCAAGGTGCCTCACTATGCCAAGTGCGACATGTGCACTTCATATGCACTACACACACACTTCATTCATGTCATGCGTGCCATAATGCACCACACACCACACTGGACACTCTGCTCTTCTGCACATTTATTCACATTGTGCATGCCATCACACCTCCCATTCACCTCTTGTGTGCCACACAACTATTTTTTAGTGTTTTTTGTTCCGGTGTCATTAGGGTGTGTCTTAATTAAGTATTTTTCATCTCTATGAACTAATCTGTGCTTCTTTGTGTAGGTAAAAAAAGGTATCCTTAACTTGTCAGGGTCACAACTTTTGACTCAGAGTTAAGAATTTAGAACCATTTACACTATCATAAAGAAGAACTAAAGATCTAATTTCAATCCCTAAAATACTGAGCCTTCAATTGCCTAATTTTAGGGACTAAAAAAGGTTTTGAATTGAAATTTTTAGCAGAAGGCCTCCAAAAAAACCATTTAAAAATGCCTAGGAAAACTTGTGAAAAAATATGAAAAAGTTTCAAACATTTGATCATCTGGATCACTTGGTTTCTCACTGGGAAGGATAGGGCAGTTGGAGAGAAGACAAAGGTCAAAGATACAAAGGTTGGACACATGAAGTGAAACATGTTCCTCATCTTATGTAGCTATTAATGACAAGATTTGACACAGGTGCCTTGGGATTTTAGATTGAAGAAGTAGGAGTTCAAGTTTATGAAAGTGATTGGCTATAAAGAGGGTATAAATCATCAAAAAGGGGCAAAGTATGTACACAAAAAGTGATCTAAAACCCCATTTGAGAAAAACCCAAAAACCATTTTCAAAATTGACACAAGTTTGATTTTTTGGTGATTTGAGCTATTGAGGTAAATAGGTCTATAGGTCTACAACTCTACATTTCATGTAGCTCTGTAGGTCCACAGGTCTACATTTTCATGCAGCTCCATAAGTTAGCAGCTCTACATTTTCATATAGGTCCCTAGCTCCACAATTCATAGGTTTGCCAATAATTAACTACCAATTCCAAAAATAGCACATACAATGACAAACACCTAGTGAAGGACCAACTTCTATTTTGGGAGCCTCTATACACTTCCACTTTGACTGATGGCTTCCTCCTACTTTGTCTCTCATTCTTTCTCTATTTTTGACATGTAAAGGGCTCATGCATCCAATTAATGAATAAAATATAGATGGAGTCCCTCTAAGCACCAATTAGATTCTTAGTTTGTATATATTTAGTTTGTTTTAATGTTTTAAAAATATTTTATTGCATAAAGATATGTCTCACTCTCAACACAAATTAAGGAGATGAGTTCTTATAAATACCTCATTGTAAAATGTAACAATGGCCACCATTATTATGGAATAAAATTATGCTTTTGGTGTTCACATTTGGAGTGTAGTCATTCTTGCCTGAATGCTTCATACTTTTGTGAATTTTATTCATGGAATTGTGATTGAGCCAAAGGTTTATTGCATTATTTCTAGTTGTGTGATCTTTTAGTTCTAGTGTTTGCTACAGTTTTACAAATTCCACTAACGTATCAAGATTGAGAAGAGATCACCAAATTGTTGCATAGCTTTTTGTCTCACATGAGCACACTATCTATGGCCTTGCAATTTGATGAAGAGTGAAACATCATTTGGTTACTAAAATTTCCCATCGATGATTGCATCAGTGGATTCTAAGAAGCACTGCTCCTATTTTCATTGGTTTCCTACCAATTTATTTGAAAGATTAACTTGCAACGTGTTGTTTTCTATAGCTTATGTCCATTTAGGATTTCAATTTTACATTATTTCAATTTCATGTTATTTGCTTTCAGTTTCATTATTTTCTTTGCTAACCCCCTTTGTTAGAGTAGGAACACATTTTAGTTACATTGGTAGTTTGCATTCATTTGAAAAAAAAATACAAAATATTATTCTTTTGTGTGTGATTTTGAGACAACAAGTAGATCTACATTGATTCTGAAACAAAAGAAAGTGATTAGTACCAGCAAAGGCCTCCTTGTGAACAATCAAAATTATCTTCAATTGAGCAGATTCCAGTGCATCACAAGACAAATATAGAACCTTGGAGTTGATCCCTAAAAAGATTATCTTTTCAAGAGAGGATATCATGCAATAGATTCTTGTTGTTGGCCTCATACAAAATGGGTCCCCAAAAAACACCTCACCTAATTTTTGGATAGGTACAACATGGCAAAGTCCCATGCAAGATTTATTGATCCAGAAGGATTTTATGATCTTTTAAGAGAAAGGACAAAAGCTTCCTGCATGACAACAAGTTTATTTTCTTGAGGATGTAATAAGGAATATTTTCTCTTTACAAGAGCAAGAAGTTAAGAAAGAAAAATGGATAGTGTTTAGAAAAATGTTGGAATTCATCAATTCTTTTGACTCTTCCTATGATCCCTTGAAAGATAAAAAGTATTGCAGAGCCAAAATACAGGTCTTGATGAACAATTTTTCTATAATTATGCAAACAATAAATGAGAAAAAAGCTACATATGTTAAAACATATAAAAAAAGGCTACAAAAGTATAGAGAATAATAAACAATAGAAACATAGTAGCTCCTGGTCAATATACTTTGCAAAAGAGGGTAGGATATGTGATGGTGCAACATGTACAACAAGCTCCTCCTCAAGAAAGACCAAGGCTAGATAGCCCATCTACAGCTAGTGCCCCAAAGAGATAGAAGTTTGAGCAAGGATCTTCCTTCCATGTAGAACAATACTCCCCAAGCCAAACCCTTATTCAAATAAATGATGAAACATCTTTAAGGGAGAAACTAAGATAGATTGGTGGGGAAGGGGATGTTATTGTTACTACCATAGATTTGGAGAGTGGAGTACCTTAAGAGCCTCCTGTACCTCCTTAGACCTTACAATCACTAACTATCAAGGTAGGGAGATAGACCTAATTGTTGCTCAAGCTTCTGAGAAATTTATTAATGATGAAATTTTTGTCAAATCTAGAGCTTTTGCACAATTTTTGTGGAGATTAAATATAGAAAATTTTGAAAAAACATGTGAGAAAATAAAGGAAGAACAACCTAGCAAACCAAACTTTGAAATCAAGAAAGAGGTAAAATCTATTTTTTTGAGTGATTTTTCCCAATTTACACTTGAGGCCTAGAGGCAATTAGTTAAGTAATCAGGGGTCCTCATTTTTCTAGAATGGGGCATAGTCAATGCAATGATTTTTGATTACATAAGAAAAGAAAAGGATGTATAGTATAAAACTGAGGAAGAGATACTGGAAGCCCATAGGGTAGTCAAATTTAGTGATGACCACCAAGCCCTAGTAATCTAGTCAATTGAAATAAGAGACAAAACTAGAATGCAAGAAATCTCCACTGTAGAACATACTGGTGCACTAACATTATTCAGGGCTAATGAGGTTGGAAAATTTTTTTGTTTTGGAATTGCTTCAAAAATGATGAAATTTGGCACTGTGGTGTCTAGATAGGAAGATGATAGGTTTGTGCAACTCAATGCTAGGTTTTCGGAAGCTTTGAAAGCATATGAATATAGGGGTAAATAGATACAATCATTGGAGAACCAAGTAGCTCAAATGGAGAAGCAACTTGAGAAAAGAAAGCTGGGAGAGTCCAATAGACCCAAGATTGTATACCCCCCAGGCCACCTATTGAACCATTCAAGTCAACCCCTATTATTGAGATTCTAGAAACCCCTGAGAGGCCATAATTCTACACAATAGAAGATTTTGAAGAAGAAAAGAATAAATTGTATGCATTGCATTTAGAGTTAACAAATTAGTATGAAGAAAAGATAAGGTAGGGTATACTATATTTGATAGATAGAATTGAGTGGCCAACATTCTTTGATCAATTGGCAAGGATTGTAGAAATAAGAGATGAATTAAAAAGATATGAGGTTAAATTTAGACCTCTTGTACAAAAGTGGATAGAAAGAAATAATGATATCACAGCCATGTGCATATCTGTCATCCAATTGCCTTGTCATCAAATAGAGAAGATTTTTGATTTGTTGACTAAATTAGAAGGTTTTGATGACAAACAAGATTCTTTTTAGAAAAGAGTGACAATTTGTTTTTCCAAGTACATAGTTAAAAAATTTGATTTATTTCCTAGTGCTTTAAAAACTATTGATAAAGTAAAGGAAAGAGGAGAAAAAAAAAGAGTTGGATGAGATATTTTGTCAAAGGATGAATAATGTCATAAATGAAACTAGGCACTTATTATGGGAAATGACTAATGAGGAGTTAGTTAAAGTGTAGTTATTCTATAGTACCATCATAAAAGACTTCATTGTTATAGAGGCAGTTGGAAATTCTTTAATAACTATACAAAGAGAGGTCCTAAATTTTGATTGGCCTAATGACACTACCTACAATGAATGGAAGGAAAAATTTATGTCTATAGAATAGATGACAAAAGGTAACTAGGAAGAAGATGATGCTGAAGTAATTATTACCTTTACAATTGATGATGAAGACGAGGATAATCCCTAGGTTAAAGTGAGTTTGTAGGTAATTGAAGATGACATCACTTTCAAGTTTGATAGCCACTTACTCTAAGGAATCAAAATGATAGAAGAATCAAATCATGGTGCTTTTATCATTCCAAGAATTGTAATAGAAAGGGGGCCTACCAAAGGAATGTTTGATATATAAGTGTTTCTGTTACACACTTTTTTGTCTTTTTGTGACAACTGCTTGTAACTATCATTTGTTTAAGACAACTGTCAGTTCTCTATGCCTGAATCTTGTTGCATCTCACATTATATAAGTGAAATTCTAGGGCTAGAGAAGGGCCTGATTTCTAATGCATTTTTAGCTTTATACTTAGGATGTCTTTTGGTCCAGTCTTTGAGAAAACTTTATAATGTATCTTCATTTCAAATTTTTTGAGAATATATTAATATAGAGTGATCTTTGTGTTTCTTTCTAAGGTTATTCTAAGTTTACTACAATTGTATACAATTTTCAAGGAAAATTAATACAAATTTTGAGCTATCCCCATATCATTTCTTGTTGAATTTTGTCTCCTTTGTTGTTATTTGGTTATTGTGAGATTGTATGAGTAAATCTTATTCAATTGAATGCAATTCATTTAGGTTTTATATCAATTCATTATTGCTATGGGCTCAATGAATTAAATAAAGGATTTGATGAATTTAATGGGATTACTATGGTAATAGAAAGTATGTTTGTAAGTATGAATTCTAGTAAGAATTATTGATAATATTTTTAGTAATGCAAAAATTAGATCTATAAATTGGAGTAGACTCTGAATTCCAATGGAATAGGCATTGATCAAATTAATTTAGTATACAAATAGGTATACCATGAAGAAGCATCAAATCTAAAATCATAATCAGTTTTATTTTACTTTTCTTGAAGATTTTCAAAGGTGGTCAACACTTGTTTGTATGAAATGTTTTAGATTTAGTTAGCCACTATTGTTGGGAATACGTGCAAATCTATAGAAGAATTGTGACCAAATCTACTATATGGGATGTGTTTTATCCAAAATATCAAAATCATGCATGTGTCTAAGGATATGAGATGAGAATCAGAATGAAACTAAAATAATTCTCATACAATAGCATTCGGTCTTGAATCATCCCCTGGGTATACCCACCCTAGTTTTGTAGAGCCTAAAAAGTAGAAAACCATCATTGGTTTTGTTGAAGTTGGGTTCAAATGGTTTGCACATGTAATTGTTAATAGGAATTGGCTAATCCTTAGGTTGCATGAGTAATGTCAATTTGGTATTGAGCATTTTGTTGTTTAGTAGTTTTAAAACACCAACAAAATGGTGACTCTACTATGGAGTTGTCCAACACATTTGTGAAAAGTACTATAGTTTCTTTGGTCATATTGTAGGGAGAGAGTCTTCTTTACTTTTTTTTGAATAAAAAACCACACAACTCTTAGGAGGGATATTTAGTACCCTAGTACTAGATGAAAGAACATATCAAGATAAGGATATGTCACCAATAGGGAATGTATCCCCTAGACTAGATTTGATAGCTGAAATGAATCATAGGCTAGGAGTTAGAAGTTCATTTGGAGATCCTTTTAATCTCAAGGCGGTCCCATACATGGAACCTAATTTGATAGACTTGGATGATCCTACTGATTCATAAGGAACTTTTTTAGATCCTAAATAAGTATGGTCAAAGATAGGAGTTTTGGAGAAATGGATTGTTGAGGAAGAAGCCAAGTGTATTTGCCTAGAAAAGGAAAGAGAGAAAGCCACCTTAGATGCTATAGTGGAATGAGATAATCTGCTTAGAAGGATGGATGCTTTAAAGGAAAAAATAAGAAGTTAGAATAAATAATGACAACCCTTCATGCTAATGTCTTCAGAGATGTAGACAACCTAAGAACTAAAGTTTAGGAACAAGAAAAAATCCTGAGCAAAAAGAAAGAACTAATCATTACTCAAGTTTAAGCTTATAAACCTGTCCAAGTAGATCCTGTAGAACCCACTGTGAAAGCTATAGATAAAGGAAAAGGCAAAGCCATAGGAATCAAAATAAATGAACCTCAAGCTCTACCAAGAAAATTCATAAAACCTTTCATGTCAAAATTAGATCTAGATCTAGAGAAGGCCAAAAAGGAGAAGGAAGATCTTGCAAAAGAGCTTGAGAAGTTGGAGAATGAAGCTCAATCTGCTGAAACTAGAAGAAAAATCCAGTTCATAAAATCTAATTCTGCCTTGGCTTCATGGCCAAATTTTTCTATCCCATCTACAACTTCTGTACCTACTAGTGGTTCAATGGTTCCAACTTATTGAATATCTCAATCTGCCCTTGCCTCATCATCCACCATTAGCACTCAAGTCCCCTTTGTCTAGCATTAGCAATCTTAGAATGTTGTCCTTAACAAGGCCAATGTAGCAGGCACCTCAAATGTTCTTGGTCTTTAGAAGAAAATTGTATATATGGAAAAATATAAACAAATGTCATTTGTAGGTATCCCTGGTGCTCCACATCCCATATCTTTTGACTTAAGAGATAAAGTTGTTAAGTTCTCATGAAATAATGCTATTACTAGTGAAGAGCACTTAAGAGTTTTCATAGAAATGCTAAATGATTATGAAGTTGAGCATGAGGATGTGGTAATGAAGTTTTTTTTTCATTCACTAATTGAGGATGCAAGGGATTGGTTCAGAAGGTTACCTGATGACAGTATTACCTCATGGAGTGACTTGGCAAAATTGTTCAAAGAGCAATATGGAGATAATACCAATGCAAGGTTCATGTTAAATGAATTCAATAATATCAAGAAGAATCCTAATGAGTCCACATTTTATTTCAATGTAAGATTCCAAAAAGGTATGTACAAACTATTTTAGGTTATGAGGTTGAATGAGGATGTTTGTCTCACAACATATTTTAATGCTTTTGATAGCAAAATGACTTATCAATTGAGGGATAAAGATCCTATAACTTTGAGGGATGCTTATAAGGTTGCAGTAAATATTGAAAATAATAGAAAGGCATCTAGAAATCTTGGTAGGAGAGATGATCCAAAGTTGTTCAATCCCAAAAATAACAATAAAAGGGAGGCTGATAAAACTCCTACAGGAAAGAAGCCAGAAGAACCCACAATAGGTCAGGTATTGGAATTGCTAAAAAAGATGAATCCTACTAGTTTCAATACCTAGAAGCTAAATTTTGTAGAGAAAAACCTTGTGAAAAATAGCAATTTTAATAGACAGCCTATAATGCAGAATTATCCTTATACTACCCAATGGAAGGATGGCAAGCCAATTCCTAACCAGACTAAAAATGTAAAAGATAAGGGTACACCAGATCCTCTGTAAAGAAGTTCAGTAAATATGAATGATAATGTGCCATGGTGTATTATTTTTCCTTCACCTTAGTCTATAGAATATTGTGTAGTTGCTCAGTCATTTGCTTCTAATCATAGTGAACAAACTGAGGAGGAGGAAGAAGAAAAGAGTCATGATGATGTAAGCTATAATATGGTAAGGATGTGTAATGATTGTGTGGATTTTTATTTTGAAGAAATAGAGAGTGATCTAGAGAATAAGAAAATTGATTATCAGTTACATCATCAACAAGTCTTCTCAGACAATGAAGGGTATGATGAAGATTAGGTATGTGTTACATCTTCTAAAGTTGGTCATGTGAATTTGAGAATGCCTTCTAAAGAGAAAATTGATAGGATCACTACATAAATGATCTCCTAAGAACATAGCAATTACAACTTGAGAAACAAAATAGTTAACAATGATGTTGGGAAGCCTTCCGGTATATTTATAAAAGATATTATGCATAAGATGAAAGATTAAGACAAGAAGGCTAATATAGAGACAGTAAAGATTAAAGAAATCAAAACAAAAAAGTGGGAACCCAAGAAGAAAGTTCAATTCCAAACAAATGAGATAGCAAAAGCAATGGTGCAAGAAAAGGGATCAGGATCTAATACTGCCAAGCAAATATTAGTTCCTACTATTTAGAAGGTTCCTATTCTAGGTATGACTATGAAACCCACTATATCTGATCCTTTTGACATGATATCCATGTTATCACAAATTATTGTTAAGGTACCCTTGCCTAAACTATTTAGAATTAAAGAGCATAAGAGAAAAGCCTTGTCATAGTTGGGAGGGATAGGAAATAACAACAACAATGTAGAGTAGAATACCATTCAATAGACCCCCTTAGTAATATAAGATAGTGGTATCATATCACAAATTCCTCAAATATTCTTGGATGATTCATCAGTAGCATACATAGAAGATATTGGTCCATTTTTTATTAGTTTCATTATAAAAGGAAAGACCCTAAAAAATTGCATGATAGATTCAAGAGCTTCTTACACCATCATGCCTTTCAAAGTAATGGAAGCCCTAGGTTTGAAAGTAGGTACTAAGCAAGGAAAATGTAGAGGTATGGATGCTAGAGAAGCCCTAGTCATAGGTACTATAAATGCCCTACCATTTAAGCTAGCTACATACCCTAAGGTAGAATTGACCATGTTAGTCTTGATAGTTTATTTTCCTCCACATTATGGAATGTTGCTCTCTAGAAAATGGAGTGCTACTATGGGAGGTAACCTACAATGTGACCTAACTTATGAAACTTTTCACATAGGGGATAAAGCTATTAAAGTAAGTAGAGAGCCAAGGGTTACTCATATTTTGGGGGGTGAAATTGATAAAGATGCTACTTGCTTCTTAGATACTAGTGTGAATGCATTCAGAGCTGAGTTGATTATGCAAGAAGTTGAAAAATTGCCTGCTATGATTGAACATGAAGTTGAGTGTTGTATAAAATCACCTATATTATGGACAATGTTCTTTGATGGGGCCAATTCAAAAGAGGGTGTAGGGGCAGGTGTAGTTTTTGTTTCTCTAGAGAAAAACACTTTTAGATATTCCTTTACCTTAAAATTTTCATGCATTAACAATGTAGCTAAATATGAAGACTTGTTGTTAGGGTTGAAAGTTTCTATCCATCATGGGATCAAAAAGTTGCATGTTATAGGTGATTCTAAATTAATTATCTCATAGATAAGGGGAACATATGCTTCTAAGAATATAAGGTTGAAACACTATAGAAATGTTGTTTGGGATCAGATTTAATTCTTTGATCCATTTGGTGTATTGTGGAGAGATATAAATTAGAATAAGATGGCTGACTTATTAGAAAATGTAGTAATTAAACCACAAGAGATATCATTTGTAGGAATCTCATAGATTGAAGTTCAAAATAGGCCATCTATACCTGAAAATGTTAAACATTGGCAAGTCTTTGAAGAAGACAAAGGCATTGTGAATTTCTTGCTAAATGAAGATAAATATCATGGTCAAGAGTTGGACTGTAGTAATTTAGTTCAAACCATAGATGGGAAGGAAACAATTCTTGGTCAAGAGGTTATACAGTTAAAGACTAATAAAGTACCTAAAGGTTTGGTTGTTTTGGAGAACATGTTTGATAAGAAAGATAGGGTAAGGCCTGGGGCTAAAGATTGTAAACCTCAAGAGCTAGAAGAGATAAATTTGGGTACTACTGAGGCCCCTAAGAAATTTTATATTGGTCAGAATTTTTCAGCTAAGATTAGAAAGCCTCTAATTGACTTATTGAGAAAATATAGAGATGTCTTTGCTTGGTCATATGATGACCTAAAAGTCTATAGAGAAGATATTTTTCAACATGTCATACCTTTGAAGGAAAATGTAAAACCTTTTAGGTAGAAATAGAGACTAGTTAATCCCACTCTAGCTCCTAAAATGCAAGAGGAATTAATGAATTTAAGGGGTGGGGGAATAATTAAACCTATTAGACATTTCACTTGGGTCTCAAATATAGTACTTGTTAGGAAAAAGAATGGGGATATTAGACTGTGTGTAGACATCAAAAATCTGAACATTGCTTCCCTAAAAGATAATTATGGGTTACCAAACATGGAAGCTATGGTACAACAAGTAATTGGGTCTAAACTTATGTCTATGATGGATGGGTTCTCAGGATATAACCAAGTATTGGTGAAAGAAGAAGAAAAATTTAAAATACCTATTGAACTATTCAAGTCAACCCCTATTATTGAGATACCAAACACCCCTGAGAGGCCACAATTCTACAAAATAGAAGATTCTGAAGAAGAAAAGATAAGGCAGGGTATACTATATTTGATAGATAGAATTGAGCAGCCAGCATTCTTTGATCAATTGGAAAGGATTATAGAAATAAGAGATGAATTAAAAAGAGATGAGGTTAAATTTAGACCACTTGTATAGAAGCAGACAAAAATAAATAATGATATCACTACTATGTGCATATTTGTCATCCAATTTCCTTGCCATCAAATAAAGAAGATTTTTGATTTGTTGACTAAATTAGAAGGTTTTGATGACAAACGAGATTCTTTTTAGAAAAGAGTGACAATTTTTTTTCCAAGTACATAGTTGAAAAGTTTGATTTATTTCCTAGTGCTTTAAAAACTGTTTATAAAATAAAGGAAAAAGAAGAGTGAAAAAAAGAGTTGGATTAGATATTTTGTCAAAGAATGAATAATGTCATAAATGAAACTGGACACTTATTATGGGCAATGACTAATGAGGAGTTAGATAAAGTGTAGTTATTCTATAGTACTATCAGAAAAGACTTCATTGATATGGAGGCCATTGGAAATTCTTTAGTAACTGTACAAAGAGAGGTCCTAAATTTTGATTGGCCTGATGAAATTGACTATAATGAATGGAAGGAAAAATTCATGTCTATAGAATAGATGGTAGAAGGTAATAGGGTAGAAGATGATATTGAAGTAACTATTTCCTTTATAGTTGATGATGACGATGAGGATAATCCCCAAGTTAAAGTGAGTTTGCAGGTGATTGAAGATGGCACATCACTTTCAAGCATAATAGCCACTTACTACAAGGAATCAAAATGATAGAAGAATCAAATCATGACACTTTATTCATTCCAAGAATTCTAATAGAAAAGGGGCCTACCAAAGGAATGTTTGATGTATAAGTGTTTCTATTACACACATTTTTGTCTTTTTGTGACAGCTACTTGTAACTATCTTTTGTTTAGGACAACTGTTAGTTCTCTATGCTCGAAGCTTGTTCCATCTCACATTATATAAGTGAGATTCCAGAGCTAGAGAAGGGCCCAATTTCTAATGCATTTTTAGTTTTATACTTAGGATGTTTGTTGGTCCAGTCTTTGAGAAACCTTTATAATGTATCTTCTCTGCAAATTTTCTAAGAATACATTAATGTGGAGTGATCTTTGTGTTTGTTTCTAAGGTCATTCTGATTTTACTACAATTGTGTACAATTTTCAAGGAAAATTAATGCAAATTTTGAGCTATCCTCATATCAGTTCTTGTTAAATTTTGTCTTCTTTAGTATTACCTAGCTATTGTTAGATTGTATGAGTAAAGCTTATTCAATTGAATGCAATTTATTTAGGTTGTATGTCAATTCATTATTGCTATTATTTCAATGAATTAAATAAAGGCTTTGATGAATTTGATGGGATTTCTATGGTAATAGAAAGGATGTCTATAAGTATCAATTCCAATAAGAATTGCTAATAATATTTCTATAAATTGGAGTAGACTCTGAATCCCAATGCAATAGGCACCGATCAAATTAGTTCAGTCTATAGATAGGTATACCATGAAGAAGCATCAAATATAAAATCAAAATCAACTTCATTTTAATTTTCTTGAAGACTTTGAAAGGTGGTCAGCACTTGTTTGCATGGAATGTTTTAGCCTTAGTTAGCCACTATTACTGGGAATACTTGCAAATCTATAGAAGAATTGTGACCAAATCTGCTATATAGGATGTGCTTTATCCAAAATGTCAAAATCATGTGTGTGTCTAAGGATATGAGATGAGAATTAGAATGAAACTAAAATAATTCTCATATAGTAGCATCCAACCTTGAATCATCCCCTGGGTATACACACCCTAGTTTTGCAGAGCCTAAAGTGTAGAAAACCATCCTTGGTTTTGTTGAAGTTGGGTCCAAATGGTTTGCACATGTAATTGTTAATAGGAATTGGTTAATCCTTAGGTTGTGTGAGTAATATCAATTTGGTATTGATTATTTTGTTGTTTAGTAGTTTTAAAACACCAATAGGTGCCGAGCATGATACAGGTGCCGAGTGAACCATATGAGCCAAGTGATATGTAGGTGTTAAGTCATAGTTGATGTTGAGAAAACTAGAATGCAATAGGTGTTGAGAAAACAAGAATCATATATGTGCTGAGCACCAGTAATCTAGTATGTATCAAGTAATACAAAATCAACATATGATTTTTTACCTTCACAAACTTAGATGTAAACCATTTTTGAGCCGATATAGAAGAATCTCGAAGGATATTAAGGATAAGAATAAATATTTTATATTTTCTATTCAAGAAACATGCAACTAATAAGAAAAATGGAGAAGTCATGCAACCAATAAGAAAAGTGCATGAAATGAGAAGGAATTAAAGATTTAATATGGATCATAGATCCATACCTAACCCTAAGTCTTAAAAATCCTTATAAGGAGGATGAAATCCCATTGTATGCATAGAAGAGAGAAGTGTAAGGGTAAACAATAATGAAATTCAGAGGAAAGTGTGAAAAGACTTAGAGGAACATAACAACATTACAATATTCAATTGATTAGAATAGAGTAAGGACATCAAATAGATATAAGATCTTAGAGGATCAAGATTAGAGAGAGTAGATCAAGTACCTAAATTTAGAAATCAAGAATTGTAAGCTATCAGGTTTATATGTCTAATACTCTCTAGCAATTGTATTAGAAGAAAAATTCTATGTTGATAGGTTACCTTAATAGCTAGGTTGTAGATGCTTTGAAAAGGTGATAAAATCCTTTAACAGGGTCACACTTCATGTAAAGTGTTTGTAAATCCTTTAAACAAGTCACTATTGATATAGTGTAAAGCCTTTAATAGGTACGACCACACCCGTCCCAATTTTACCTTCTCATTTTTGAGGGTTTCTAGGTTACCAAATTTGGTGTTATGTGTTGTGATGCATGTGTCTACTTTATGCTTAATTGATATGTTTACATGTATGAAGTTTATTTTTACTTAAAAGTTTTTAAGGTTAAAAAGTGTGATACTTCTAATTCAGCTCTCCCCCTCTCAGAAGTATTCTTCCCATTTTATTATTCCAACAATTGGTATCAGAGCTAGGTTCTCACAAGGAGAAGCCTAGTAGCTTAGAGAAAAGATCTAAAGATGGAAGTCTTCAAAATTGGGAAGATTATAGAGAATTAGGTGATTTATGTGCACCTCACTCTACACAACTTGGAGGAAGTTAGAGAAGAATTGAGAAAATCCTTGAAAAGAAGGAAGCATATAGCCATAGCTGAAAATGACATACACTACAAGGAGATTGATACCACAAAGGTGTTTGCCAATGGAGATTGTAAAGAGTTTAATTTAGCAAGAATAGAAATTATGGAGAAGAATAGAGCTCAAGCAGAAGAAATTAGAATATTAAGCTTGAACAAGAATCACAAGCCATGATGCTTTGTGAAGTGACTGAACAAAAGAAAAGAGCTATTGAAGAAAAATCCATGATAGAAGATGACAAGAGAAATCTTATCAATAGACTGGAAAAAAAGACAACTGAGTTTGAAAGAATCTCAAACATGCAACTAGAAACCTTAAGTCAGATGATGAATGCACATCATGAGCTAAATATGAAAGACATTGAGATCTCTACACCGAAGATATAGAATGAACAACTGCAAAAAACCTGAAAAGAGAGAAGGTGTAGAAAATTTCAACAAACCCAATGAGGCTATCAAATTATTTGAGTAGATACTAAAATCACCAAGGCCTAGTAATGATACTTTAGGACTATGTTACACCAACACCGAATAAGGAGAATCATCCAAGACTATAGATGGAAGGAGTAACAAAGTTAAGAACACTAAACCCACTTGTCATTTCTATGGTAAAAAGGTATACACTACTAATGTATACAAGAGCAAGAATTCTTATCAGCATGATAAACCTAAGAATGCAAGCTACTATCATAAGTGCAAGAAGAAAGGATATCAAGCACATAAATGCAAGACTATGATTATTAGGACACCAAAATTTGAAGGTCACTACTACAATTGCAAGAAGTATGGACATAGAGCTTTTGAGCATAGATCAAAGTCTATGTGGACATCAAATTAGACAAGAAGAGAAGGTAAACATGCTCATCACTACAATTGGGACTATAACACTAGGTATAACTATCATTATTGCCATGAGTATGGACACATTCCTAAAAACTGCATAAGGACACATTTTAGAGGGAACTAAAGTAGATGGCTAAGTCAAACCACATGTTTTAGTTGCTTGAAGACTGGTCATATTAGCAAGAATTTCCCAAAAAAGTCAAAGGCACCCAAGTCAGAAGTCAAAAAAGGAAAAGAGAAGGTAGATGTTGAACACATCAAAGGACAAGTGAACAAGACTTGGAAGAAGAAAGATGAGTGTAGCTCATCAAATGAAGGGATCACTTCACCTAACAAGTCAAGTGGTCAGAATTCATCCAACTAAGCATGGATAAGTGTGTGGGACTGATATACAAAGCTATATCAAACATTAGTCCCAAGAAAAACAAGCATTGCAAAGAGGAAAACAACATGAATAAAGATGCCAAGTTGAAACTTAAAATTTCTGCAAGTGTTGCCAAGCTATCCTTAGATGTTAAGTAAATGTCAATGGATGCTAAGTAGTTAGTTGTGACCGAGTTGATAGTTGATGTCGAGTTGGGAATTTCAATGGAAGTCAAGTGAAGAATAAATCTAGTTGGAGCCGAGTAATGGAAAACCAATGGAAGCTAAGTTATGTTGAAATCTTCAAGAGTCAAGTGTACAGTTGTTTATGCACTAAGCATTTAATGCTAGGATTCGAAAGAGTATAAGGTCAAATTTTTGATCATTTATCATCATTCAAACATAGAGGAAGAATGAGAAGAGCACAGAAGTGATTGAATAGTAGCATTAAAGCCTTTTGCATAGAGTTTGACAAGATTCAACATTATTTATATTGATCCAAGGTATTCTTCAAGTGTCAAGTTGTGTAGTCATAAAGTTTTATATCTTTTGAAACCCTAGATTTGCAAAATGGCATCTAGTTCTAAAAACCCCAAGGAAAAGGAATGTTTTGAGGTTAGATTGGTTAGTAATGAGGTTAAACAACCAGAATTTAGGCTGATCCTAGAAGTTTCTTATAAAAATGACCCTAGCCACTCATTATCCATGATTATGCCCAAAGCCATAATGGTGTAGGATGTGAGGAAGTGTTATAATTGCAAGATAGGTGCAATAGGAGACTTGGAGATATTTCAAGCATATGATAAACTATGTGAAAACTGAGTTCTTAAGGATGAATTTCAAATAGTTGAGAAAAAGGATTTAACCCATGCCCCAGTTTTCCCCATAGTTTTTAAAACTAAATAGATAAGAATCATTCTAAGTAGGATACACAATTCTTTTTTATAGCTGGAAGGAGGACCTATCAAAATAATAAAGAGGATAGTGCATTGGGGTACAAGTTTTCCAACCCTAGATTGGTACAATATCCTATGTAGTGATTCAAAGGAAGCTATTGAAAAGAGCACTAGGAAAAAATGGAACAAGAGGGGCATGCCCATTGATATAATCATAAATCCCCTTATGGATTTTGTTGTAAGGATCATATCTCATAAGTTTTATCAATCAAGAAAATTGAATAGTGTACCATGTATTGCTATGGATGTGGCATATAAACTTGTCAAGAAAGATCATACATATGATCTAACAAAGTTGCTGTTATAGTGAATCATGGAGAATTTGGGAGAAATCATAAGATCAAAAGGTGCTCAATGTAAGTTTGGATCAATCCTTGTTTGCATATTTTTCTATTTTTTGGAAGAATTCCCTTCTTTTGGCAAAGTTAAATGGAAATCAGATAAGTCAACCATTACTCAAATTAATGAGTATATTGAGAAAATGGGAGAGAACTTTGACTCTGTTATGATAAGTTATTTTGAGGATTTTAAGAAATCCACGAAACAAAGACTGAGGATACCAATTTTCCTAGTGGAATAATACATCAATGCTATTTTCTTCTTAGTTGATATTGATCACACTTATATCCAAGTAGCAATTCCAATGGTTAGATGGATAAGAATATTAGGATATGAGATAAACATTGATGAAGCATCAACAACAATTACAACATTTCTTGTAGAAGAGATTGATAAGGAGGCACCTCACATTGGAACATATGATGTTGTGCATCCCAAGGCAGATATAGAGCTGAAAATTGCTTCAACCTTGAAGAAGAAAGATAAATTAGTGAGGAAATTGAAGAATAAAATTGGAGAAAGTATTGAAGGGGTAGTTGAGGAAAAAGAAGAAGAAGAAGAGAGTGAAAAATAATAATAGGGCCAAGGCCCACTGGAATCAACACAAGGCTTAGGTGAGGATAAAGAAAATGAAGAAGGTGTAGAAGAAGAAGAAGCTAAGGAAGCACTAGCTCAAGTCGAGCTCAAAAAAAGAGAGCTAAAACTCAGCCTATAGCCCAAGCCAAAGCCAAAAAGGTTGCCAAGACAATCCAAGACAAGCCAAAACTAGTGACAAGGGCCATTACAAGGGCCTCAACTCAAAAGGCCAAGGAGTAAGTGAGAGAGAAGAAGAAGGCTACTGAGTAGACTGGTCAAGTGCAAAAGAAACCAAGAAGAAAATATTTTTCACAACTAGAGTTTGATGATGAGGAAAGAACACAATCAAAAGACATCAAAAAATTTAGAGTGGTAAGTCATCCTCCCAATTCATATATTGAAAAAAATTGTGCAAATGTTAAGAATGTAGATTTCTCTGATTTGAAAAGTATTAATTTCAATAAATTAAGTAGAGAAGATTAGAACAAGGTAGAAGAAGTAGTATATGCCATGATGGAAGAATTCAAGAACACACCTCTTGAATTATATAACACTATGTGCAAGGATTTATATGAAATTATTGAAAATATGTGACATTATTGCTTGAAGATGGAAAAAGAAATAAGAGAATCCACATTGGCATAAGTTATGCCAGAATTGACTAGAGGTCAAATTGCTAAGGCTAATAAGAAAAATGGGGGAAAGTTGGCACCAAAGTATAGAGCCTTTAGCATTTTACAAAATAAAATTGAAGAAGTTGTCAATAAGTCCACAAGATTGTGGAAGTCAATATATAACTTGACAGATGACAAGGATGGAGAAGGAGAGAAGGATGAAAAAGAAAATAAGGCTGAGGATAGTGAGAAGGAGAAGGAAGAGAAACAAAAGGAGGAAAAGGAAATAGAGAGAGGAGAAGAAGAGAAGAAAGAAAAAGAAAAAGGAGAAAACATAAGAAAGAGAAAGAGGAGAAATAGAAAGGTGAAGAGGAGGAGATAGAGAAAAAAGATGAAATGGAAAAAATTGACGAGTAACAAATAAATTCAAGTGTGTAAGACACACAATTGCACCCCACAACCCTCCTCATGTCATCACCACATTTGCAGGTAGTATAACTATGAGGGATGTTACTCAAAAATCTTGTCAGAAAATCAATCCATTGACTATAGAGGATCTCAAGAAGATCCTTCACCAATCAACTCTACAAGCATAATTATGCACAAATCTAGTATTGGTGAGTGTGGATGAGTTGAAAAAGGTAGTAGCAGAACCAATTAGAGACAAGGTGAATCCACCAAAACCACCTTCTACTATCTCTATAGCTACTAGGGGTCAACTCCTAATGCTTCCACCACTAATTGCATTAGTTGACACATCTAGAATAGGTGATACCATGCAATAGAAGCTAAGTGCAGAAGCAGATAAAGAGACAAGAAAAAAGAAAAAAGAAAATATTGCTACATTTGATCCTACAATACAAGCACCCCAACAAATTGTAATTAATCAAGGAAGATTAGATGAAGAAAAGGACACAAAAAAGGAGGCCAACATTAAGGCCAAGTTGATGCAGATCTAATCTTCTATTACCCCACATTTGGAAGTACTCCATAAAGAAAAAGCCTATGTAGAGACTATTCTAAAGAAATATCCTAATCTTTCTACTATGGAAGGACTTGTACATCTTCTTGCAGAGACTACCATCTAGTACAAGTCATTGGAAATTTCTTTGAATAATTGGGATGTAGCTCTTAAGATGATTATGGAGGTTAAAAAAACATTTTTGGGTAAATATGGTCTTAACCCTTAGCACCCTTTGACATTAGTGTCCAAAAGGGGGAGATATAATAAAAGGGGAGATTAATAACAAAGGGGGAGAATACTAAGTTATTACATTCTTTCATTCTTTTGGAGAATAAAGTGGGAAAGATTGTACATATCCCATGTTAGCCAAAAAAAGGGGGAGACATATAAAAGGGGAAGATATGAATAAAAATTTGCAAGTGTAGAACAAGTAAAAATAGAATAGACATAACAGGTCAGCAAGCAAGCATAGGAAATAGAAATAGGGCAACAACAAAAGAGTATCAGATATATCAGCATGAGACAAATTCAGCACAAGAATTTTGGTTACAGGAATAGAAATGGCACATCAGCTCAAGGGGAGTTATAATAATTTTGAGGTATATTTTTCTTTACAAAATGTTGAACAAGTCTTTGAAATTTTATATATATGCCGAACAAATTGAGTAATGTACTCATAAGATCAAGCATAATGCTTAGTTAATTGTTTTTGACACTCATGTCAAAGGGGGAGATTGTTGGTCTCAGATTGGTTTTGACAATTGAGTGTCAACACACTTAACTAATTTTTATATAGAAGCTGACTACACTATATATGGTGAGTCATAGTATGTGCCGAGCTAGAATTCCAATTGATTCCAAGTGACTTCATGTGCTGAGCATGATAGAGGTGCCGAGTGACTTTAGGTGCCAAGTGAACCATATGAGCCAAGTGATATGTAAGTATTGAGTCATAGTTGATGCTAAGAAAGCCAAAAAGAAATAGGTGTTGAGAAAACCAAAATCATATATGTGCTGAGCACCAACAATCTAGTATGTGCCAAGTAACATAGAATCATCATATGAGTTTGTGCCTTTACAAAGTCAGATGTAAACCATTTTTGACCTAACATAGAAGAATCTTGAAGGATATTAAGGATAAGAAAAAATATTTTATATTTCTTATGCAATTAGCATGTAGCTAATAAGAAAAATGGAGAAGGCATGCAACCAATAAGAAAAGTACAAGGAATGAGTGGGAATTAAAGATTTAATATGGATCATAGATCCATACCTAACCCTAAGTCTTCAAAATCCTTAAAAGGAGGATGAAACCCCATTGTATGCATGGAAAAGAGTAGTGTCAGGGCAAACTATAGTGAAATTAAAAGGGAAGTGTGAAAGGACTTAGAGGAATAGAGTTACATTGTAGTATTTAGCTAATTAGAATAGAGCAAGGGCATTGAATAGATATCTAATCTCAAAGAATCAAGATCGGAGAGAGTAGATCAAGTGCTTGAATTTAGAAATCAAGGATTGTAAGCTATTAGGTTTATTAGTCTAATAATCTCTAGCAATTGTATTAGAAGGAAAATCCTATGTTGATAGATTAGCTTAACAGCTAGGTTGTAGATCCTTTGAAAAGGTGATAAAATCCTTTAACAGGGTGACACTTCATGTAAAGTGTTTGTAAATCCTTTAAACAAGTCACTATTGATACAATGTAAAGCCTTTAATAGGGCAGATCATCAGAAGTGGTCAAACACTATTCTTGTAGTAATTTTGTGGGTATCATCCCCACCCTAGTTTTACCTTCTCATTTTGGAGGGTTTCTAGTTTACCAAACTTGGTGTTATGTGTTGTGATGCATGTGTCTACTTTATTCTTAATTGATATGTTTACATGTATGAAGTTTATTTTTAGTTAAATTTTTTTAAGGTTAAAAAGTGTGATACTTCTGATTCACCCCCCACCCCCTCTCAAAAGTATTCTTCCCATTTGATTATTCCAATAGAATCATCTTTAAGATTGTGCACCATTATTGAATTAGGAAAGAACTCAACTTTATTGTCATCTCCATACTGAGTGATTTGGTAGATTGAAAGAAGATGGTTCTAAGATTAGGAACATAGAGAACTTATTTGAATTCTCCATTGTCCATCTTAACTTTTCCTTTCCCTTCAACTTCCATTTTTGTATCATCTCCTACAAAGGTGTGTGGTACCTTATATTTCTTCAATAAAGAAAAGTCTCCTTTTGAAGAACCGATATGATATGAGGCACCTAAGTCAAGAATTGATGCAGGAGCATCCATAAGTATAAGGGCAATCCTGTGTCACCCAAAAAAAAAATGTACCTAGACATAGTTTCTATTTCATGTGTTTTCATTTCTAGATACCCATTTGGGTCAAATAAAGGTTCCAACTCTCACAGTTTCACTATCAGTGTTTCGAGTTAGAGTATTTAAGCACCTTGGGATATGTGTAAATGCCAAAAAAATAGGACTATGTAATTGACCCATAATTATGGTGAATCAAAAGGTGTAAATTGGAGGGAGGATTAAAATTTTAATTTAGAACATTCTAGAAAAAAAATCAGGTCAAAAGGTTGCACGATTTGAAAGTTATCATAGTTTTTCAATTTTTGGAGACCTCCTAAGAATGCTTCAAAGTTAGGTTTAGGGCATTAAATGACCTCATACAGGGATGAAAATGGGGGATGAGTGAAGATGGTCCATAGGGCTATATAGCACTCTAAGAGCTTTCTAGAAATGTAAATGGTTCGTCGATCAGAGCTACGGTTCAAAAGTTATGCCTCCCGAAAGTTCAGCTATCGTTTTTGGATTCTTCTAATTTTGTACTGACTTCTAAAGTGACTTCTACAGCCTTCCATTTTGGCGGTGGATGCCAACTAGAACTTTCTAGAATGTATTCCTAATCCTTAACCCTTTGGGGTCTATTTAAGGACATTTCTAGCATTGTAAAAGGCAGTTCGGATTGGAGTTTGAGAGAAGGTACTAGGAGAAGAAATTATCTCCAGATTTATGCTATTGTAAGCCCATAGGGCATGTTTTGGAGTCTATTTTCTCTACACTAAGTGTACTAGCATATTTTCATAGTTAATAAAGTTTTCCCTTTCCTATTGTGTCCATTCCGTGCTTGGGTTGTGTCCCCATCAAGAATCCATTCCTTTGAAGAACTTGAACCAGCCATAAGTGCTTTCCCTTTTCCCTTTGAAGTGGGTGGAGTTGAATTCTTGGAAGCATTTGGCACATTGATTTTGTTCTTCCTTAGTAAGTTTTCCAACTCATTGATTCTCTTAGTTTTTCAATGATGCCCATCATGATTTAGTTTCTTGCAATATACACAAAATAGTTTATCCTTCTTATTGTTGTTTCCCTTCTTGTTGGAAGAAGAATTGCCTTGCTATGAGGAGGAGATTGTTGTGTCTCTAATTGTGATTTTTGCTTCCACTACTTTTTCTTGCTATAGGTAGAACTTTTACCTTTTTTTTTGATTGGTTCTCATTAGTATCCACCAATGCCTTGGTCTTTGATGACTTGAGAAGTCCCATATCTATCAACTTGGATTGTTCCAACATCAACATTTCTGCAAATGCATCAAATGAAGGCTTTGTGAAAGCACTTCCCATGGTTAACCTATGAGTATTGTAACTTGACACAAAAGATGCATATTTTGAAGGTAGTCTCTTCAAGATGTGATGAATCAATCAATCATCCTTCATGGGATTACCACAATCTTTAAGTAATGCTCTCAATTCATTGGCTTTGTTGATATAGTCCTAAATTGTGTCAAAATTCTTAGGGTCCAATAGAAGTAGGTCATCCTCAATTTGGAATCCCTTTTCCTCATCCACCTTACCATACAACCCTTCAAGTTTGTTCCAAGCAGCCTTAGCTTCCTTAAAGCTAGAAATGTGGAAGAAGAGATCTTTGTGAACACAACTCTGAATAATTCCTAAAGCCTGATTGTCTTTAATTTGCCAATCAACTAGTGATGTAGCATTAGTGGATTTTACCATTGTAGCATTAATAAATATATTTAAACCTTTTTCCATTAATCTACTCCATAAAATATCTTTACATGTAGAATAATTGTGTGAAGTTAGAAGTTGAGTTATAAGTGAACCGATGATGTAGAAAATTTAAAAAGCACAAAAGAGAAACATGAAAATGCAAGACACACCCCCACTATTCACTCAATCAAAGAACCCCCACTCCACCAAAAAGTAATGATGCTTTTGGCACTTTATATGTAGTGTGTCTACAATATGCCACTTATCAAAATGTACAAAGTGGACTTCTATTATTTTTATTTACAACTACCTTTTGAGGTTCAAATTTGGTACTAAGCACTGTAGCTTATATGTGTTGGCATAAAGTTATTTGCCATTAGTGACAACACTTTTCTCACAGTATTAACCGAGTAAAGAAGAACTCAGTGTTAACCGAGTTCAGTCGGTTAACATAGAACTTAGTATTAACCGAGTTCAGTCAGTTAACCAAGAACTTAGCATTAACCAAGTTCGGTCGATTAATTAAGAACTCAATACTAACCGAGTAAAGACGAATGCAGTGTTAACCGAGTTCGGTCGGTTAACATAGGACTCAGTGTTAACCGAGCTCAGTCGGTAAACAAAGAAGTTTGTTCTACCGAGTTTGTTTTGCTATTTGGCCGACTCAGTTAAATTTTGTCTACTTTTATTCAGCCGACCATTGCATGTAATTTTAACTTGGATGGTATATATATGTAATGTATTGTATCATTCAAAATATACATGTGTGATATATGTGAAGTATGTGAAGAATGTGTGCGAAAGCATGTAAGCTGAATTTTGAAGGTTTTCAGCAAGGTCAGCATTGGAGCAGAAATGTTTTATCTGTCATATCAAGGACAATCAGAGCATAGCGGATCTTATCAGAAATTAGTTGTATTCAGATCCACTGTTTCATTCTAACAGGTGAATCAGTTTTTATAAATCCTTTAACAAGGTAGACTTAACAGTCTTTGTACTAAATCTCCTAACAGAGTGCATACTTATGAAGTATGTTTCAAATCCTTTAACAAGGTGGATATAACAATCCTTTATGCTCCTAACAGGGCAGATCACCAGAAGTGATCATTGTATACCTTAACCGGCTAACTTCCTAGTGTAGTAAAGAAGATTTGTGGGTTTCATCCCCACCCCAGTTTTACTTTCTATTTTGGAAGGTTTCTGGGTCACCAAAATCTCTGTGCTTATGTGTTATGAATGTTTACATACTGCAGATTAGATGATTAAATATTTTACTGGTTAATATGAATTGATTTAAGATTTTATGTTTACTGATTCACCCCTCCCCTCTCAGTAAACTGTTATATCTTGAATATTTCCAACAATTGGTATCAGAGCTAACTTGGTTCTCAGGACAAAGCTTGACAGCTTGAGCAAAGATCAAAGTCAATGGAGATATTCAGATTGGAGAAAGTTATAGAAAATGAAAAGTTAGATCTTGAAATGGCCATGGTTCAACTTAAAGAAGCAAAGGAACATCTTTCTCAATCCCTAAAAAGAAGAAAGGATCTTGCAAAACAAATGAATGATCATCAGTATGTTGAAGTGAAGATTGAAGACCTATTACCATCAAGCAATTCAGAAGAAGCTGACGAAGCAATCAAAGAACTTCTAGAAAAGAATGGATCTCTGCAAGAAGAGGTAAGAAAGCTTAAGAGAGAACAAGAAATACAGTCAATCAGGCTATGTGAAGCTTTGGATCAAAGAAACAAAGCACAAGAAGAACTGGAGAATAGAAGTCGTGAAATCCACAATCAAACTCATCAGTATGAAGATCTCATAGACCAACTCACCAATGCAAATGAAGAGATCAGGATTCTCAGAGCACAAAATGAAAGAATAAGGAATGATTTGAACATTGAAAAGCAAATCAATGAAAGTCTACAGAATGACTTGAGATCAGTAAGAAAAATCAATGAAAGCTTGGAAAATGACCTAATCTCTGAAAGGCAAGTCAATGAAAGGATGATGAAATCTCAGGTAGACGTAAATCAATTGAATGAGCAGAATCTTCAAAGACAAACAAGCAAAGCTGGTCTTGGATATAAAGAAGCTGGTGAATCCTCCAAGCAAGGTGAACAAAGGAATAAAAGATCCACTTGTAATCATTATGGAAAGATAGGTCATACATCAAACAAATGCTGGAGCAATGGAAAAGCAAAATTCAATGGTAAATGCTTCAACTGCAATCAGCATGGTCACAAGGCAAATGAGTGTAAAGAAAAACCAAAATTTAAAGGCAATTGTTACAAATGCAAAAAGCATGGTCACAAGGCATTCCAGTGCAAATCCAAATCATTCAATCCAGCTAAACAACTTGTCAAAGCCATATTTGGATGGGACTACAATACCTGGTGCAGATGTCACTATTGTGGAGAGTATGGACATACTGGCATGAATTGTGCCAGACATCACCTAAGAAAAAAGGACACAACTGTAAGGTGCTATACATGTACAAAACTCAGTCATATAGCCAAAAATTGCATGAATATCAAAAGAATTGAAGATGAAAAGAAAATCAAAGCAGATAACATTCGAAAGCAAATGAAGCAGCAATGGATTCCAAAATCTACCGAACAAGATAAGTCAGATAGGAGTGTCACTCAAGAGGTGGGTGACTCTACCATTTCCAATTAGTATTCATATAAGAAACATTGGAACTGCATCTTCCAAGATTTATCCTATGCAGCTCCAAAGGAAGAAGATGGATCAAATACACTCTGACTCCAGGTCGGTTCAAATACTTTACCAAGTTTGGTTGGATGTAACAAAGCTTCATTAACCAAGTAGTAGTTACCGAGTTGAGTCGGTAAAAGACTTTGCTGAGTTCGGTCGGTCACAACTAAGTTTCATTAACCATGTTGTGTCAACCGAGCAAGGTCGGTTCGTGACCTAACCGAGTAAGGTCGGTACTTCAATATTTTCTTTCGATCGCCGAGTTGATAATATCTACCAAGCTAGTGGATGACAACCTGTCATTTCTTCTGCCATCGTACCAAAACATTTATGGAAAATTTGTTATCAAAAGGGGCAAAATTTGATCTAAATTTTTTACTGCGAACAAAGAGCTAAGGTATTTTCTGCAATTTCAGAGCGAGCTTAAGACATTTTCGAGCGAATTTTTCAAAAGAGCGAAAGAATCAATTCAAAATTTTTCTACACCTACCAAGTAACAATGGCATCCGGAAGTGGAAGCTCTAAGACTAAGAAAGGCTCAAAAATGCTGGTTAGAGGAGAGGAATGGAAGGCACCAAACTTCAAATTAGCACCAGCTGTTGCAGAATCACTGGACCCCAATGGTGCCCAATCTCAAATTCCTTCAAAGGTACTTCTTGTCAATGATATAAGATTTCATTTTAAATGCTCTATTCAAGAACTTGGAAACCTAGAAATTGATAATGCCCTAGGTGAAATGAGCATAGATGGAAACCTAAAACCCGAACATAAGCATCTTGAAACAAAAGGGTTAACCCACATTTCACACTTGCCAAGGAAATTTCAAGTTAAATGGGTTAGGTATGTACTCAGTCGAGTTCACAATGGCCAATTGTGGTTAGAGAAACCAGTGCTCATCACAAAGAAAATGATTAACAAAATTACTGGACTCCCCATGCTAAGCAAAGCCAAGGCTACCAAAACCCTAGGTCGGGAGGAATTGCAGAAACTGACCCAAGCAGAATGGGATGGTAGGGGACTTAAGCTGAATACTGTAGCTGACGTCGAATTGAGATTTGGCATTCACGTCATTGCTCACAAAATCTATAGTTCAAGCCGTCCAAACAGTGTACCCTGTGAAGCTGTGGATCTGGCGTACAAAATAGTGAAGAAGAATTTAGAATTTGATTTATCAGAATTACTTTTATCCCAATTCAATAAGAATATGGAAAGCATTAGAACCTCCAAGAACAATCCCTACAAATTCGGTTTTCTTTTGATTTGTTTATTCTTCTATATTCAGAAATCTTTTCCATCAAAGGGATCAGTAGTATGGAGAAAAGATACACCAATTCTTTATCAGATAAACGAGTTCATTGTAGAACTAGGTGAAAATTTTGATATTATTTTGGATAACTATTTTGAAGAATTTAAGGAAAAGATGAATCATAGGTTCCAAATTCCACCCAAACTGGTTGAAGAATACAAGGAAGACATATGCTTCATGGTAGATTGCGACAAGGTATACATTCAGGAAGCCAGGCCTCGAGTAGCATGGGTGAAACCTCTTCCCTATGAGGTAAAAATTGACGAAGCTAGGGATATCATAGAAGCACTGGTGAATGAACCAGTAGACCCAAGGCAACCAATTTTTGGAACATATGATCAAGCTAAGGCCAAAATTGAGCTCCAAATTAAAATCCCTCAAGCCATTAGCAAAGGAAAGAGAAGAATAACCCAACTGATAACAGAAGGAAAAGGAGAAGATGAAGAAGAAGAAGAGGAAACCGAGTCAGACAAGGAAAAGGAGCCTCAACAAAAGAAAGGCAAGGTGATCATCACCAAACCTAAAAGGCAAGCCTCTGCAGTCTTCTCCAGGAGAACAAGACAAGGAAAGAAAGAACCTGTGCTTGTTAATCCTCCACCCACATTTGAGGATAGATTGAAGCAATTAGAAGCAGGTGCTAGCTTCACAAACTTCAAAGCATTGAAGTTTGAAACCAGAACAGAACAAGAAAAGATGCAGATTGAGGAACTGGTACTGAACAAGATGGGTAAATGGAAATACTCACCAGACCAGATAGCCTCCCAGATCTCCAAAGAACTATTGGAGAGGTTGCAAATCAGATGGGAAGCTGCAACCAAGACTGTAAAAGACATCTATGAGCAGACACTGAAGAATCTCCTGCCAAGTTTCACTAATGCTGAAGTGAAAGCATCACTGAAAGCTCACGAAAGTAATATGATGATTAGATTCCACACCTATTTGATACTTGTCAAAGACATTGAGCATGTGGTAAATGATGCAACAAACATGTGGAAAAACATCTATCATCTACACAAATCCAGTGATGATACGGTTGAAATCAATGACATTGACAACAGTGATGATGATGAAGATGATGATGATATTGAAGATATTCCAGAGGATCTTCATTCAATCATGTTAGAAGTGGAAGAAGAGGCTAAGAAAGAATTAGAGGAAGAAGAAGCTGAAAAAGAAATGGAGGAGAAAGAAGATGAACAAGCAAGGGTGGAAGAAGATCCAGTACAAATTGCAGCTGAACTCATTGCATCTCTTCCACACTCTCCATCCAAAATAGTTACATCAACTATGGAAATAGCTTCTACTGGTAAGTCCTCTCAGCTCCATGTACCATCTATGCAAGTGCCAATCACTTCATTAACCGAGCTGCAGCCACCTTCATTAACCGAGTCTCCATCAGTCTCTGCAGTAAGTTCATCATGCACATCAACCTCTACTGCAGAATGTATAATAAGTGTACCTACAGATACTACAATTTTGACTTCTCTTAATCAAATTTTGGCAACTATTAGCTCTTCCACTCCATCCTGTACAGCAACATCAATTTTTGATACCATTTGCACATCTTTTAGTCTTCCTTTACATAGTCCTATTCCAGTCTTAATAGCCAGCCCTGCCTCATCAACTATAGTCTCAGTTCACAAGGGTCAAGATGAAGTC
This sequence comes from Cupressus sempervirens, assembly GCA_028749045.1. Lineage (NCBI taxonomy): Eukaryota > Viridiplantae > Streptophyta > Pinopsida > Cupressales > Cupressaceae > Cupressus > Cupressus sempervirens. The sequence goes on along the minus strand of CM053787.1, from coordinate 20,715,468 downwards.
TTTGCTGGAAAAGCAAAAAGATACATGTTTTCCAGCAAGACAATTGATGAGGAAATTGATTTGGATAAGGACATTATTCTTCCTAAAATAGATCTTGATACAGCATTAGTTGATGAAATGAGAATGCTCAGTCAGATATTAGAGCAGAAGGCTAGGCAGAAACAGCTACGGCATGAAAGAGATCTGGAATATAGCATCATTGAGAGTGCTAAAAATATTATAACAGAGGCTATAGGTGTTGAAGTAGATTCTACTCAACACATTTTGATTCAGTTGGAAGAGGCTGTAAACAAATTCAATGAGGATACCTCCGGCCAAGAAAAGTTGATTGAAAAGGCAGAGAAGAAATTTGACAATAAGGTGCTTGAGCACATTGCTCAGCATATTGCATTAAATCAGGTAGAATTGTCTACAATTTTGAATAATTTTGAGAATTCTTTTAATAATGTAACTTCACTTTTTGGAAAACTCTGTGATGTTACTAAGTATACCAAGGATATAAAAGAAAAGTTGAATAAAATTGATGAGGATATGAAGGTCAGTGCCCAAGTGCTGCAATCTAACCTCAGTACAAGTTCATCCCATCATCATAAAATAAGATTTTTGTCGGAGAAACAGGCAGAATTGCTGAGAGAGGAAGCAAGAATCAGGTCTACTCTCATAGATATCCAGAATATGATTCTTCCTGTCATGACTTCAATGCAAAAGCATATTGCTCATTCCAGAACATTGATTCATGACAACAATTTCTCAGTTGCAGATCATATGATTGAACTTTCTGCAGAAATTCAAATTGCACTCTCCTCCAGCAAAATTTTGCAAGAAAATTGGGATAAGACTTTGGCTCTTATTCTGAAGGTACATTCAAAATTTCTTTCTCATTTTGAAATCTCAGTGTAAATATATGTTATTTGGCATTATTGTCAAAAAGGGGGAGACAGAACTTTAGAACTTCAGAGCTATCCGTGCAAAGATATATGTATTGATCTGTAAATACTATGCATATTGTACGGGGGAGACATACATCTAATAAGATCTACAATTTTGGAAACTTTTTGAAATATATGTCAATTTCTGTACATAAACTTTGATACATAATTGTTTTTGTCACTAATGCCAAAGGGGGAGATTGTTGGCATAAAGTTATTTGCCATTAGTGACAACACTTTTCTCACAGTATTAACCGAGTAAAGAAGAACTCAGTGTTAACCGAGTTCAGTCGGTTAACATAGAACTTAGTATTAATCGAGTTCAGTCGGTTAACCAAGAACTCAGCATTAACCAAGTTCGGTCGGTTAATTAAGAACTCAATACTAACTGAGTAAAGATGGATGCAGTGTTAACCGAGTTCGGTCAGTTAACATAGGATTCAGTGTTAACCGAGCTTAGTCGATAAACAAAGAAGTTTGTTCTACCGAGTTTGTTTTGCTATTTGGCCGACTCAGTTAAATTTTGTCTACTTTTATTCAGCCGACCATTGCATGTAATTTTAACTTGGATGGTATATATATGTAATGTATTGTATCATTCAAAATATACATGTGTGATATATGTGAAGTATGTGAAGAATGTGTGCGAAAGCATGTAAGCTGAATTTTGAAGGTTTTCAGCAAGGTCAGCATTGGAGCAGAAATGTTTTATCTGTCATATCAAGGACAATCAGAGCATAGCGAATCTTATCAGCAATCAGTTGTATTCAGATCCACTGTTTCATTCTAATAGGTGAATCAGTTTTTATAAATCCTTTAACAGGGTAGACTTAACAGTCTTTGTACTAAATCTCCTAACAGAGTGCATACTTATGAAGTATGTTTCAAATCCTTTAACAAGGTGGATATAACAATCCTTTATGCTCCTAATAGGGAAAATCACCAGAAGTGATCATTGTATGCCTTAACCGGCTAACTTCCTACTGCAGTAAAGAAGATTTGTGGGTTTCATCCCCACCCCAGTTTTACTTTCTATTTTGGAAGGTTTCTGGGTCACCAAAATCTCTGTGCTTTGTGTTATGAATGTTTACATACTGCAGATTAGATGATTAAATATTTTACTGGTTAATATGAATTGATTTAAGATTTTATGTTTACTGATTCACCCCTCCCCTCTCAGTAAACTATTATATCTTGAATATTTCCAACAAGATGTACAACAATTTTGAAGAGTAATCAAAGCAATACAATGTAGAAAAGGACACAATTTTGAAAGTGATATTTTTCTCCACGCATTCCTATAATCTAATTGTAGATCTCAAAAGTAGACAAAAAATTAAGCACTTTAAAAAAAATAGAACCTAAAAATGTGTCCAGATGAGCCTATATGAAGCATTTGAAGTTGCAAAATGTAGGATTAGATAGGTATAGTCACCAAAAAATGCAATTTCTGACAAATCCATGCACCAAAACTAGAAAAGAATAGCAACATTAAAAAGTTTAGGAAATTCTTCCCAAAATTAAAAAAAAATTACATGTTATTTGGAATCTAGATGACTAAGTTATGGCCTCCCAAAGTTGGACTATGAAATCAAAATTTGTAACTGAAAATGGGTTTGGGCAGCAAAACATTGGGTTAAATTTGATGGTCAAATGGCTATCAAAGTACTATTAATTAGCCTCTAGGTGATGGTCAGATGACCACCAAATTTAATGAAGGGTTCCACTAATGTCAACAAAAATTGGGTCCCCTTGGTTATGTCACTGTTGACATTAGCAGTGTATGGACTTGACATGGAGTGCGACACAATATGACCTAGCTACATGGTAGAGACATGTGGAGACTAAGTTGTCAAAGGCTAACATGGCTATCAGTGAGCTGGTAGGTCTAAGTGGCACTTAGGAGTCTATGTGTCACGCTGAATGTGCAACTTCTGATTGAGTGTCAAGACTTACGTGGCTCCATATTATCATAGATGTGGTAGATGAGCTGGTGTTATTGGTGTGATTTGATCAACAGGATTAAAAAACCTTTTCCAGAGTCAAGAAAAAAGGATGCCCAAAAACTATGTTAGGAGTTTGGAAATCCATCGTCAAGAAGTCTATGAAAATTGAGAAATTACTATTGCATGCTAGAGAAGTAGGATCGCCACAATGGCTAGAAGACTAAGTTCAGTACTAAGAATAAGTCACCACCAGGGATCTCTATGCTACAACATGCCAAAAACTTCTTACCACCAAAGGAGGTTTTAAAACCACTAGAAATGTAGTAAATGACTGGAAAATAACTTGTTGACAGTGCTATTGAAAAAATTGGCAGTAGGTGGACAATATTAGTCCCACATTCACAAGGGTTGTGAATGGGACAATATTTAAAAAGAATTGGCCTCAATGGTGAAATGAAAAAATGTAGTCCGATGGTTGTGGAGCATTGAATATTGTTGGATGTTTATGTTGTGGTTAATGCTACTGGGTAGTGTGAAATTTGTTTGGCAATTTATGAAGGGTTAACTATTGGTTAAAATGGAATATGCCATACTCTAAGAATATTCCTCTTATGGGGCTGGGGTTTCACCACCCAGTTCCTACAAAAAGATATTTCTTTATAGCCCTAGTAGGCTGAAAAATTCTAAAAAATGCTCTAAAAATAAAAATTGAAAAATACAATCTGGAAATTGAAATTGCAGAGAAAAATTTAGATCTAGAAAATAAATTAACACATCTAATAAATGACTATACTAGATTTACAAATCAGGGCCTTGGGTGCCAATTTGCAAAATAAAATTTCCACAAATTTGACTATGGCCTAGGGTAGGTGAATTTATAGTCAAATTTCATCGAATTGTCATTTTGGATGCAATGGTGAGGTCTATTTTGGCTCTAGACACTCCCAATGATTGCAATACTCTAGATCTAGGTCAAATTCCTCTAAGAGCTGAAGCAAAAAAATGGTCACATATGTGAAGAGAAATTCCCTCAACTCTAATACCATATAAGAAGTTGCCTTAGGAAAAAATCATCCAAGACCAAGGAATTCAAGCACAACCATAGAATGGATAAAAGTATGATCAGAATAATAATATGATGTTCAATTGATGTGATGTCATGTACATACACACTAGGAGTGCTTGAATATAAATACCTCTAGAATTATTTTAGAATTTCTAGGAGTTTGCACACTGATAAGTCTTACAACAAGGTACGTGTCCACAAGGAGTGGATTATCCTCCATTAAGCATAGGAGTAAGTGCAATGACGAGAGGATAATCCTATAGAGATGTAGCATGTAAATTTATGCTATAAACACCATGTGCTTAATTAAGAGTGTAAGTAACTATGTTTTCTACATGACAACTTAGTTAATTATGCAAACTCTAGTGTTGTAGACACCATGTACTGAGTTAAATTTTTTTACTCCAATGTTGTCAACATGACAACTCATAAGAGTATACAAACTCCTAGTGTCAAACTAATAAATAATAAAATAATGCATTGACCTAAGTAAACTTAAATAAATTGTAATAAGTAAATACTTATGTTGGAGCTCAAAATTGCATTCTCATTTTGAGCATTTATTTGAAATTTTGAGTCAAATCAAGCCCCATAAATGCATATGTACCTAGCTGTACCTTTGAGGCCCTTAAGGTGTTTAATGTTTCTAAAACATTTCATTTAGCCTATCCACATGTTCCATGATGATAAACTGACATTCTGAGCCTTTTTTGTGAAGTCGCATTTTGAGCATTTGCCAAATCTGCATTTTCACCTAAGTGTCAAGCAGTGATAGGAGGCTATGTTTGTCATTGAATATCTTACACCTATAAATGTGTCATTACCCACCACTTTGGGAGTGTTTAGTGTCCATAACCAAGAACCTATGTTTCAGATTTTGAGTCATTTTGAGTTTGTTTGCCTAGGTTTTGAATCCCTCAAAGTTGGTCAGTTATCAATGTCATGCTGATATGAAATGTTCAAAATTCTAGGAATCCCTATTTGATGAGTTATAACTTTGAACTAGTTGACCAAAATATTGAAATTCATTTTGCGTTGCATGGTAGATGTCGGAGACTTATAATGTTTCAATTTTTAGCTTATGACGAATCCGTTTGATCAGTTTTCAAATGTGATTCCAAACAAAATTTCTATCTTTTTACTAGTGTCAACATTTGCAAATTTGTTGGAACCCCTGTTCGTGATGTTATATCTTGAAATTTGTGATAGGTGAAATAAAATGGATTGTACCATTATGTTTTCCACTAAAAATACTTTAAGTGTGCTAGTTTTTAGGTCATGACGAATCCATTTGCACAGTTTTCCAAGTCATTTCCATTTGGAAAAATCATTTTTCAGATATTGTTTCTAGTTTGTAAAATCTAAGTAACCCACTTTGACCACTTTCCAAATGCATCCTATTATTCTTCATGAGCCCAAATCATAGATTTATACTTTCCTCATGACACTGAACCTATGCCCCAGTTTTCATCTTCCCAAGTGTCCATTTGCCCAGTTTTCAAGGCCAAATCCAAACCGTTTGTTGTTTTTGACATGTTTTCTTGTAGGTAGTTCTGAGAGGTCAACTTTGATAGTGAATATCTTTTGACTGGGAATTCTTCATGAGACAAGATTTGATAGGAAGAAAGTATGTGGAACAAAGAATTAGTGTGCCAATTTTCAGAGCCCAGTTAGAGGTTTGGGTCAGTTTTTAAGGCTAGTCAACGGACCTCCTAACAAAAAATTGACAAGTTATAGATTAGTGGTAAAGTGATCTTTAAATAATGGTTTGGTGATCAAACTTGATTCTAATTAGTCTGAGATGATTGGTACATCAGTCTAAGATGTTCAGTTGTTCGAAAATAAAAAAAAATTTAGCTGGACCCACTTTGGGGCCCGACTAATCCTACCAGATTGACAAGATTGATATTGGTGTGCAATTGAAGATAGATAGAGATTAAAATGATGTTGATCATTATGAAGTGCCAAGTTTTTCTTCTGAAGAGTAGGGGCATTGTGAGTAGTAGCATCAACAACTAGTATCCCTCATTCTTAAACTATGATTAGTTTTTTAATTTGGAAAAAACTTAAACCTTCACTAGACCCATATATGCTGAGATTGAAAATAAAGAGGTGATTCTGCTACTGAATAACTAACTGATTCATTTGTTATTGAATTAGTTTACATCACTTTGACAACATTTTGTAAGAAGCAGATGGTATCATCCTTTCTCGTAGAAACTTGGGGATTGATCTTCCACTAGAAAAGACTTTCTTTCCTACATTGACCAAGATAGTTGGCACTCTTGGGCCAAAATCATGGTCTGTAGAAGTGATTGAGGCATGCTTCAAGGCTGGAATGTCGGTTATTTGACTATGACAGTTACTCATTTTGATTTCTCTTGGAAAAAATGAGTATCATCAAGAAACACTTGAAATTCTTAAAAAAGGTGTGAAGAAACTTTGTGTTGTGATGCTTGATACAATAGGTCCAGAGTTGCAAGTTGTCAATATGAATGAGATACCAATTGAACTCAAGGTTGATGCTTTTGTGACTTTGACTATAGATTTAAGCAAAGAAGCTTCTTCCCAAGTTCTACCAATAAATTTTGGAGGACTTGCCCAAGCCATCTCAACTTGGGGAGCACGTAACAACATTGACATAGGAGGAAGCCACTAGCTAAAGTGAAGTTAGGGGATGAAGTAGTGGAATGCTTGGTTCAGATGTCCAATTCAGGAAAGTAAACTGCAGGGGGAGCATTTGAAGTGCCAAATGACTTAAAAGCCGTAGGGATGAAGTAGAGGATACAAGACGTTTGAGCAATGCAAAAAGGAAAGCCCACGTTAATGTTAGACCAAGAAAAGCATCTCACACCTGAGGTAATATGTAGGTTTAGGTGCCAAAGTAAGAGAAGACCCAGGTAGCAAGAATAGTGAACATAAAGCTCCACATGCACTAAAGAAAGGAAGAAAGCGCTGGACAAGAACAGAGCCAGTGGTCAAAGACAAAGAAGGCCGCCAAGGCAAAAAACTAAAATGCAATGAAAGATAGAGGAAGACCTTGCCATCACAATTGAAGATGTCAGCACTAGTCGAAGAATAACCTCATGCAATGGGCAGGAGAGAATGACATTAAGGATGGAAGCCATAGTTTTATGATGAAATCCAATGAAATGGGAGTCACCACAAATAAAAAGAGACCCCATGCATAGGAAGTAATAGGAGGAACTAATGCAGACCATGGAAGTAGACTAGCGCAAAGGTAGAACCACAATGAAAGATGCCATCTAAAAGGTAACTATCAATGCAATTTAAAGAGGAATACTCCCACATTAGAGCCCACATGAGAAAACAAGGGCAGAAGGATCCACATGCACAAGCAAGAAAATGGAAAACTCACACATCAAGAGATTGTAAATTTATTACTTCGTAAACATGCAGCCTCAAATGTTTTTAATAAACTGCTCCAGAACAAAGAGCATAGATTGGAGGAGTGAAGGATGCATTAGAATTATATTGGGAAATGCAGGATGTGCTAAATTTTGTGGACTAGCCAGAGATCATAATTGTTGACCCTTCTAATATCTTTGTCGCATTAAGTTTCAACACCTTCAAAGACAATATAAATTAGGAAGGAGAAATGTGAAAGTTGGAGAAAAGGTAGAATCGAGCCTCAGGCACATCTCTAGCAACGGATAGCTGAAATGAATGGGTTCAGTCTTGAACAATTTTTACTGATTTTGTCCCATATTCATTGTATGGGGTCTCTTTTTTTATTTAAATACAAACCTACAAACATTGTTGTTTTTCTTCAAGATGTGTGCTTTAGAAGCACCCGTGGTTGCATGCGGTGGTTCCCATGGGGATGCATGTATTTTGACTTGTGAAAGCCTAAAAGAATGACCAAAGCGTAAAAGAAAAAGCCAATTTGAAAAGCCTTCTGGTGTTACGACCACCACATGTGGGCATAAAATAATTTTCAAAGCATTACGAGGGTACGCGAGTTGAAGACCCCATAGGCTTGGGAAGTGAATTTTAAGCATCTTTGGTGGTACACGCTCGTAAAGGCGTAAAGATAAAATGAAATGTGAGTACCCCATATGCACGTAAAGGAAAATGTAGGAGCTTCTGGTGTTATGAAAATAAAGGCCAGCATATGAGTGTAAATGGAAAATTGAAAGGGCCTAATGCTACGAGGTGTAATGAAATATTATTAATATTCTCGTGGTGTGTATGAACATAAAGATACATTAAAAGGCCTCTGGTGCTACAAGGAAGGAATTAAGGAAATTAATTAATATTAAAATATTAATTAATTTAAAATGTCTCAAATGGTGCATAGCTGATCAGATTGTGACAAGTGGCAAGGGGAGTTATTAAAGTGAATATAAAATTCAAAGGTGATTTGAACGTATGAATTGTTCAAATGAAGAATTTGAATAAATAAATAAGTAAAAGTTTATATAGTTCAACTATGTAAATTTTTGAATTTTTGAATTTTAATGCTTGTTAACAGTCTAGAAGCCTGATTTTCAAAATGCCATAAAAAAAACATTTGTTTTTCAAAATAGGCAGTGTAGTATACCGTTGGAAGCGAGAAGAGATGAATTTTCCAGATTTAGGGTTAGATTATGCACAAGTCTCCATTTGTTTGAGCTATAAGCATATTTGCATTTTCAATGGCATTCTCAGTGGAATAAGTAAAATTCATCATGAAGCATCAAGATCAGATAAAAGGTAGATATGAAGGCTTGTTGAAGTCTAGATGTGAAGAAAATCGATCCTAGAGGGTTTTCTTGGCTTTTAGAAGTCATTTTTGAACTAATTTTCATTTTTACCATAAGTAAAAATTAGGAACCAAATTAGTTATCAATTTAATCAGATATTTTAGATATTCTGTGCTTTTGAAGGCAAAATTGATTAAAGATTTGATATGCAAGTTGAGGGGAAAGATTAAAAAGACATTTTTAACCTATTGAGAAGATTTTCCAAGTGGACACTTGTCAGTTACATATTAGATCTGAGAATGAATTATTCTCCTATTTCTTTCTTTCTTTCATGTATTGTAGGGGTTCCAGTTTTTGTCACTGAGAAACTAGTTGGTTCCAGTCTTTGGAGAAAATTTGCTCATTGCTGAGATACCAAGGTTTTGGATCCAGTTCTTGATGCATTCCAATACTGAGACACCATTTCTTTCAGCATATTCTCTCTTGTATGAACAACATTAGGAAGGTTAATACAAATATTTTAGATCTGTTACGTGTTTTCATGTTTTCATTTCATGCATATGAATGTATTATTTCAAGGAAATTAATACAAAGAACAACGCATTGAGTTTTAGTTGAATCCTATCTCCTTTATCAACTAATTTGCAATGTTTTAGAATATTTGACATAGAGCTTAGGTTGTAGTTGCAGTCCCTTAAGGTTGTATGTTATTTCATTGTTGCATATAACTCAAGAGGTTATGTAAATGCTTCAAGGAATCAACAGGGTTGCAAGTTTACTAATGGGGATATCATGTAAGAATGGGATTAAAATTGAGCATTGATGTCTATTTACAAGTTAAATAGATAGATCAGATATCTAAAGATACACACATGTCTTAGATATCCATATGTATGTTCATGATTCATGGATTTTCCCAATGGTTAAGGCACTGATCGGTTACAGGATCATTAGGTCTTATTACTGCTTATCTGAGGGTTTTCTAAATTCAACATTATTAATAAAACGTGCTTTACCATTTCATGTTGAAGAACCTAAATGTAATACCCTCCCTCAGCTTCTAAGATTCATAGATCTACATTTAGCTATTGTAGATTGATGTTATTTCATGAGTTATTAGCAGATATAAGAGTTTTCATCTACTTAATAGATTCGGGGATATGTTTTTGCACTAGTATGGTATCAATTGAATCTAAGGTCTACCCACCTAGGTTTAGCAGAGCTTGAAGTAGAAGAAGGGTCATGCCTTATAGTTGGCCCAATGTCTGAAATGACATCTTGAAAATGGGAGCTAACTACCCCTAGATATGTCATATTCTCATTGGGATAATTGAAAACCCTCTAGCATTTTCAAACACCAACAAATTATTTACACTAACACATAGAACTTCTAGGAATACACAACTGAATACCTTTGAACAACATATTTTCTTAAATAAAATACTCAACATATTTACTTATGTGATTTTTTAGATTTGGTGCTTTGCACTCTCTCCATGCCTTAGAAAAATTAGGATCAGTATCATACAACTCTGTCATGTCTTCAAAACCAAGAACTTCAACCTTCGTCTTAGTCAATAAAGACTGTCTTGTGCTCAATGCACCAACAAATCTATTAGTAACTCCACTCTTATGCTTAATGAAAAATGTGAGACTCTGCTAGTACTCAATATATAACACAAACTCCTTAAGAATCAAATAATGTCTCCACTTCTTCAATGCTTGAACAATAGCATAAAACTCTTGATCATACATAGAATACTTCCTTTTATCATCATTCAACTATTCACTAAAGAAAGCAATAGGTTTACCTTCTTGACTTAATAAAAATCCTATTGCACTACCACTTGTATCATATTTAACTTGAAATACCTTATTAAAATTAGGCAAAGCCAGTATAGGTAACTCAACAATGTTTTGTTTCAAAGTTTTAAAACTCTTATCAACTCCATGTTTCCACTTAAATTCATTTTTATCTCCTCTCATTATTGCAATCATAGTATTACAAATAGAACTGAAATTTCTTATGAACTTTCTATAAAAACTAGCCAAACCATGAAATGAACTTACCTTACTCACATTCTCAAGTTGAGGCCATTTGAAAATTTCTTTTACCTTCTCAAGATCTATCTTCAAAACATTAGCTCAAAGCACAAATCCAAATACACAATCTCCTCTTGCATAAAAGAACACTTGTTCAAATTAATCATCAACTTCTCCTCATTCAATCTCTACATTACTTGTCTAACATGATCAAGATGTTCTTCCTTAGTCTTACTGAATATCAGAATGTCATCCAAATAAACAATCATAAACTTACCCAAAAATATTTTCAGAATTTCATTCATCAATCTCATAAAAGTTCTAGGTGCATTATTCAAACCAAAAGGCATAACCAACCATTCATACAAACCATCTTTTGTCTTAAAAGAAATCTTCCATTCATCAGCTTCTCTAATTTTGATTATTTGATAAGCACTCTTCAAATCAATCTTTATAAAGTACTTTGCTCCACCCAAATAATCCATTATGTCATTGATCCTAGGCATACAAAACCTATATTTCAATGTGATCTTGTTAATAGCTGTCAAATTAGTCCACATTCTCCATTGTCCATTCATTTTAGGTGCTAATACAATAGGTACAACACATGGACTCAAAGTTTCTCTACTCAAACCTTTCTACAATAACTCATGCACCTCTATTAAGTTATTCATTCTCTGTAGGTGTTAATATATATGGTGCTTTGTTTGTCAAATTAGCTCTAGGAATCAGATCCATACAATGACTTATACTTATCATTGGAGATAAACCATCAAGTATATCCTCTACAACAATACCTTTATAATCATTCAACAATTCAACAAATTCATCTGGTACTCGGTCTATACTACCAGTTGTTACTCAAACACCACTAACTAGCACTTAGTTAACACTATTTTCTAGCACTCAGTTACTATTGACACAACCTAGTCTCCTTGGAATTATAGCAAAAAAAAATTGATTCCTTTTCATAACCTTTTCAATTTTTTCTCATTAACCATGCAAATTTTTACACCAGTACAATTAACCTCATCTATACTTTCAATCAAAGGTAGCAATATTTGTTTCTTCCCATTCACCCAAAGAGTATATTTGATTCAATCTTCCATAATGTATGGCATATATATCATATTGCCAATGTCTAGCCAACAAAATATGACAACAATCTATAGGCATAATATCACACAAAGCTTCATCAAAGTAATGTCCAATCTTGAACTTCACTAGGCATTTCTCACTTACCAATATCTTATGCTCATATTTAATCCATGAAACATGATAGGGCTTAGGATGATTTAGCCTCTACAATTGTAACTTTGTAACCAACTCTTCTAATGCCAAATTTTTAGAACTTACACTATCAATGATCATTTTGCAACATTTTCTAGCCATCTTAAATCTTTTCTTGAAAATACTTCTCCTTAAAATAGGTTCTTCTAACCATCAGATTTTCTCTAGCCTCAAGTTGACTTGGTGAACCCTCATCATCTCCTTGAATCACAAAATTTTTGTTACCTTACCTACTTTTAGAGGATTAACATTCAAAGGATCTATAACCTTCTTTACCACAACTAAAACAATTACCATGAAAACCACCTCTAGAATAAGAATTACCTCTTCCTTGATAAGAATTAGTACCTCATTGGTAAGAACAACCATCTTTCCATTTAGTCTTGTTTCTGTCATCACTTTTCTATTTAGATTATCCCATAGCTTGCATAGAATTATTAGATCTACCACCTTCATCATAAGATCTACCTTTGCCTCTCTAGAATCTACTGCTTCTACCTCATTTTCTTTGTTCATGCTTCTTTGACAAGATCTCCTCATCCTTCAAGGCATATTGGTATGCTTCTTCCACACTTTCCAACTTTACAAAACTTATTTTATCTTGAATTCTAGATCTTATTCCATTTATATATCTTGCAATTTTCTCAACATCATCATCCACATGTCCAGATCTGATGTCCAACCTATAGAATTCCTCAGTATTCTCCTTCACACTCATATCTCTTTGCCTCAAATTTTGCATCTTTCTCAACAAGCTAACTTAGTAATCAGAAGGAAGGAATTTGTTCTTCACTTTTTTTACCATCTTTGGCCAAGTATTGATATTTTCCTTTGCTCTCCTTTGTCTATTAGTTTGAAATTTCTCCCACCAGAGTGAAGTATGACCTTTCAACCTTCTAATTGCAATTTTCACCATCCTATTATCAAGAGTGTTTTCATATTCAAAGAACTTCTCCATATCAAAGATTCAATCCAAGACAACATTGATATTCAAGTTTCCATCATAAGGAACATCTTCTACAATAGGCTTTGAATTTTCTTGAGACAATACTCTCAACAACCTTGCCTCATCTTGATCTTCTTTAGGTTCTAGATTAGGGTTTGGTACTACTACTTCATCATCACTTGTATCATTAAGATGTGCTCCTCTCATCTTAACTATCTCCAAAAAATCTAATCTGGCTACAATTTGTATCAATATATCTAATATTGCATTATCAACATTTCCTCTACCTCAAACCATCTTTACAAATCAAGTTCCTACAAGATCATAACTCTTTGCAAGTTATAAATCAAATCCATAGATTTGCAACCCTACAACCCAATTCACTCAGGGTTCTACAAAATCCAATCACGACAAGGATGAACTTTAAGCTTTGATACCACCTAACGTAGGGAGGAATGAAAAACTAGGGCCAAAGGCATACTAAGCTATCCAATACACCTTGAAAAAGTTAATAGTGGACCAAAGAAGAACCAAGAAAAATACTCATGGTTAGCACTAATAGTATCACTTAGCACCAAAAAATTCACTTGGCACATGAAGGAACACTTAGTCAACACTAGATTGCTATAGTACAAGAAAGATGTTACCTAGGGTTTTGAAACCCTAAGTATTCCCCCCCAACAATTAAATTTTTTTTTAAAGAAAAAACATTATATTTAATTATTTAAATAATTAGATATTAATATTTGCAAAATAATTAAAAATCACACTTTTTATATGTTCTTTCAAATAATTAATTCTTTAATTCCAAAAGAATTAATTATTACTATTATAATTTGATATTGAAGGTCAAATGATAAATGAAGTTGGTGGGGTAAGGTAAATGTAAAAAATAATCAATTATTCTTATAAAATGAAATTGTAAAAGCTCTTGGGTAATTGATTAAAGTGGAGAAAAAATGTAAAATAATTAATTCTTTTATAAGAATTAATTGTCATAGTAAAGTGTTGGAGAAGACAAGAGAAGTTCGGTAAGAAGTTGTGGTAGTTGTCCAACTTCTTGAAAAAAATATTTAATAGGGGCAAAACATTTGTAAAGTTTCTTCTTTTTGGAATTGCAAGTTCTACATCCACTTCATGGAGAAGATATTTCTATTTTGTAATAAGGGGAGAGATATTGATTTTGTAGTCTGGTTGTAATGGAGGGATGGAATACTACTATTGTTATTCTATTATGTTTTTGAAATAAAGAAGATATGCATGTATTTGATCCTATAGTCTGTACACTTTTATTTCTAGTTTAAAAGATCTTATGGTCTTTTATTTCTTTTTTTGGATATAGTCATGTTTATTATACCAAATTTATGATGTATGTAATCTTATGGTTTATGTACTCACATTTTTCCATAATGATATATGTAACCCCTCTTAACTCTTCTGTAATGTAATGTGGGAAGTTGAATAAGCAATCATAGGGTTATTTATTTGTCTTTATTCTTTATTCATAGATTTGGTAATTACATTCACCTCATGTTGATGGGTGGGTGTTAGAAATCCTTTTGTGTCTCCAGGTTAAAGACACAACTAGATATCACATTCATTGAATATCTTTTTATGAGGGAGCTATATCTTTTAATTTAGAGGATAGTTATCAATCAATGATAACTATCCAATTATTAGTACATTTTTTCCTTCTTGTCGGGTGTATTGAATCCTATTTTTTAATTCTTGTTGAAGGACAAAAACTATTTACTAACAGTTTTGGAAACTCTACTAGGGAAGAAAGAAAAGTTTTAGTGCTTTCCTTTCCTTGTATATCTAAAGGTTACCTCCCCAAGGATGGAGTTTGGTGACTCTAATTTATTTTTGGTAAAAGAAGTCTGGTGCTATGGCTTTGGTTGCAGACTAGCTATGGGGGGCTCATATTGGGCTATTTACTTTGTCTTAATATTCAGCCTTACCTAAAGGTTCAATAGAATATCTCCCAAAGTTTTTTGGTGATGCAAATTAGGACCCTGATGATCACATTAAAGTAGCTACAGTTGCCTATGGGATTCTTGGTGTGAAAGAATAATATGTCTTTGTTAGATTATTTTTTGGAAGCCTCAATGGAAGTGTAATAGATTGGTTCCAAAGTTTACTAGATAGTTGCATCACTTGCTAGAATGATCTCGAGGCAAAATTTTTATAGAGGTTTATGCCTGTGGTTGATGTTGCTAAGAAGTTATTAATTTTTTTTCAAATCTAGATCAAAGAAAGGGAAGCCATGGGAGATTTTTTTGATAGATACAATAGAAGTGTTGGTAGGTTCAATAGAAGTGTTGGTAGGATTCCTCTAGCCATCCAACCAAGTGAGAATAACCAGTTGTGTGTATTTATTGCTTCTATGCAAACTAAAGTTTAATTCTTACTTCTATGATTAAAATTACAAAAGTTGCAAGATGAAAAAAGGGAGGCTATTAGTTTAGAAGATGACATGATTCTAAGTGGAATGAAGTGTAAAGAAATTATAGAGGTAGGAGTTTATCTCTATGAACAAAATAATTATTTGAAAGAAAAGGCTAAACAGAAAAAGGTCATTCTCAAAGTAGTGAAATCAACACCTCCTATTTATCAAAGTCTAATAGTTTTCAATGATGAAGATCATTTAATCCCTCCTATGATTGAAAGCACTCCCTATAGTTTAGCTAGAACCTACCATCTACAAGTTGGTTATGATGATGAATATGCCTCACAATCAACCAAATCAATAATTGGCCTTAATATACCTCCTATTGAAAAAAGCCTGGAGGGTGAAAGATCAAATGAAAACTTATTAGAGGATGTTTCAAATGTAGAATTTGATTCGTTTATATTTGGGATTGCTATTGATATTTCATCAAATGATGTTATTCGGGAAGGTATGCAAGATCAACATAAACAAGAAAAGATTGAAGCTAATTATGAATTATTTTTGTTTGATCATATTAAGATGAATGAAGAATCTTTTCAGCCTAAGGAATTCAAAGATATTGAAATGGATGAGATGGAAGTCAAAGGAAATTCTTTTACTCCTAGACCAATTCCATGCACACAACCTTAATTAGAAGTGTTCAGATTTGATTATTAAGATGGGCTAATGGATTTTGGCCCTATACTAGAATCTTTTTGTTTTGAGAAAATTTTTGTAGATAGGTTCTTGGAATATGAATATTTGGAAGAGGAAGATCTAGACTTAACTGAGAGTTATGTGAGAAATCATTTTGACAATTCTGAGAAAAGCTTTCATCATAAAAGCCCCATTTTATTTTATAATTATCTCATGGAAGACATCAAGGGTGTTGTTAAGAACTAGCCTCCATAAGGGAGAATTAATGTATCATGATTGATGAGCTATAATGTTCGTTGACTCCTTGGTTTTAGTCTACTATTCAAAATCCTTGTGGCTCCCAAGTTTTTCTTTTCAATGGTTGTACTCCAATTTTTAGGGTTGGACTCACTTGTGCACCAGCCATTGTTTCACACTAGTGCATACTTTTCTCAACTAGTTAATGGTTTTCCATGAGCATCTAGGTACATTTTTCTGAGTATGGGCTGCTTGCCTTACTCTTTGTACATAATTTTTTTGTTGTGGCTAGGTGTGGTTTGCTTTGTTCATTTTTGTGGTGCTAGTAGTTTTAGTGTTTTTGGTGTTCCCCTAGTCTTTTCTTCTCTACAAGTAGCTCTCTTTATTCTCTTCCGTACAACTCTATCTCCCTAATGGCTCTTTTCATTAATGGAGTGGATATATTTTGCAAACTACACAGGCTCTAGACATTTATGTGCTTACACTTGATGAAATTAGGGTTCTTTGAGAAATAAATGATGATGAGTTAGTATAATGGAATAACATTCATCTTTGTCATCAATGAAATGTGAAGGAAAATATTTGATGCTAGACTATAGTTAAAAGAATGTATTTGGAAAAAGGAATATATCTATTGGTTGGAGACTTGGAAGCATTCTATATTAAATCATGAGTCAAAGTAAAAAATCTAGAACAATATGTCTTCTTTATCAAGAATTCATAATTATAGCCTGTATAGAGTTATAGATAAAAGGAAGTAAAGTAAAATTAGATGGGAGATGCTTTTTTCTCAACTAGTGCTCGTGCTTCAATAGATCTCCAAGGTGATGAACTCAATTTAGAAACCACTCTATGAGAAATTTTACAACAAATACCACACATCATTGAATACATTTTTTGCGCTCAAATGTTAGCTCCATAAGATATAGACATTGGTATGGAAATGGGAGGAGATGATTTAGACTCTAATTCAAAAGATGAAAGACAAGAGAAAGCCTTTATTAGACATGTTAAGGAAAACATAACAGGAAAGACAAATCCAAAGATCAAGTCAAAGGATACAAAATTGGTTTTTGACCAAAGACTAGGGGAAGATGAAGAATCTAGTGATGATGATGAGAATGAGGAAGATTCAGTGACAATGATTTGGAAGACAAAAGTGACAAGGATGAGAATCAAAAGACACCTCTATTCCTAAAGAGACATCCAAGACTTTTGTAACACTTGGTACAAGCTCAACAAAGAAAATTGGTGCACATAATTTTGCAACTTGCTCAAAGAATTTTGCCATGGAATCTACATTGTCACAACATAATGCTACCAAGCATGGTACAAAGTGAGGTTGATAATGATGCTTTGTCACCAACCATTGATGGGTATTTTGTAGATTGCAAGGATGAGTTGTAACTATGTGGATATGGTGGATGTTTATATGTGGCAATTTGAAGATCTCAAACACATAGGGACAACTGAGATTCTATTTACTAGCTATCGTATTAAAGGAACAATAGTCAAGCTAGACAGTTTTTTTTAATTAGTTACGATATTCTATACTACATGCCATAGACTTTGTGGACATTTTGCACAATTTATAGCCATGTTCTGAATCTATATATAAACAAAGTATAAATTCATTAGTTGGGGGTGGTAGCTATTTTGAAAAGATTCCCATATATATTGGTAAATAGAAGTCTAACATAGATCAGTTAAAATAACACATGTGTTCAAAGCTTTCAAAGCTTAATTCTATTCTTCAATCTATGAAATAGATATGCTAGATCTTCTATGGCTTTGTCCACATGGATCAACTAATGTCCTGAGCCCTAAGGCCATATTGCACACAAAGACTCAATATTCATATTAGAAAAGTTACTCATGTTGATGGCTGAAGGTGAAATATAATGGAAAATGGCATGAAATACTATGTAATAGTTTTGAAGCTTGGACAGTACATGTAAATGTTTTGGCAAAATACCCAATCCATAGAACCATTTGGGCCTCAATTCCATGGAGATCCTGTGATGGTGGAAGTACCGAGTTGTTCAAGCATGTGCCAAAACTGATTGGTGCATTTTGCAAAGAAAGAATTGTCATCGTTCAAGTTGCCTGCAAGATGAAAGAGTCTAGTCCATAACAAGATTTACAAATGATAGCCTTTTCTAGCACCATTTTTCAATCACAAAGTCTCACACTTAAAATGCACTAACCCTAATTAGGGTGGTGACATGATAGTAGGAAGGTAAGAAAGTGCCATGCTAAGAGTCCTCCAACTAGCTCAGCTATTACTTTTGGTGGTGGTAATGAAAAGCAACAAGACAAGCCTGCATTTGACTTTGGAGATCCTTTTGTGCCAACTCTAAGAATTCATAGTCCTCATGGTGTAGATAATGAGGATGTTGGCAATGAGAACTATGGCACATTTGGTCCATTGTTCACAAAGGAGAAACCTATGTTTTCATTTGATTATGTTCTGAGAAGTCCCTTGTTCAAATACTAGTTCACTTGGAAGGCTTTCTAATGCGGGTTCGGTGGATGATCATAGCTTACACTTTGATAAATTTTCAAAATTTGATTGTTTTAGTGCACATGTCAGTGACCTCTTCAATTCTCATGATATTTTTGCAAGATTTTATTCTATGAGTACCACGAGTGATGCAAGTCATAATAGAGGCTTTACTTCTAATGATAATGATCCATTTGCCAATGTTGTGCCTTTAGTTTGGGAGGAAAAACACCCAAACACACATCTGATAGTTGGAGTACATTTTAGTGTTGTTAAAGGGACACCTGAAGTTGATTTTGAAGTGACTTTATAGCCACTTCAACTTTGAGTTGATGAGGAGATACCAAATGTTAGAAGGATAACCCCAATGCACATGGCAGTGCACCAACTCAAAGAATTAACCCCATAGTCAAAAGATTGTGACAATATGGATATTGCTTAGAATCGCCTAAATATTTCTTATCACAAACACAAGAATAGTGGAATGATGACTCTACGCCCAAATGGATAAGGTACTAGATAACAACATCAAATAGAGATTTTGGAGTTCTCTACACCCTTGTATAGACTATAGCCTGCAAAGAGAGCCACTGTTACCTAGGGTTTTGAAACCCTAAGTATTCCCCCCCAATAACTAATTTTTTTTTAAAAAAGAAAAAACCTTCAAAGAAAAAAGCATTATATTTAAGTATTTAAATAATTAAATATTAATACTTGCAAAATAATTAAAAATCACACTTTTAATATGTTCTTTCAGATAATTAATTCTTTAATTCCAAAAGAATTAATTATTACTATTATAATATGATATTGAAGGTCAAATGATAAATGAAGTTAGTGGGGTAAGGTAAATGTAAAAAAAGAACTTGAAATAATTAATTCTTTTATAAGAATTAATTATCATAGTAAAGTGCTAGAGAAGACAAGAGAAGTTCGGTAAGAAGTTGTGGTAGTTGTTCAACTTCTTGAAAAAATTATTTAATAGGGGCAAAACATTTGTAAAGCTTATTCTTTTTGGAACTACAAGTTCTACAACCACTTGAGGGAGAAGAGATTTCTATTTTGTAATAAGGGGAGAGAGATTTGTTTTGCAGTCTAGTTGTAATGGAGGGATGAAATAATACTATTGTTATTCTATTATGTTTATGAAAAAATAAGATATGCGTGTGTTTGATCCTATAGTCTATACAATCATATTTCTATTTTAAAAGATCTTATGGTCTTTTATTTCCTATTTTGGACATAGTCATCTTTATTACACTATATTTTTGATGTATGTAATCTTATGGTTTATGCACTCACATTTTTGCATAATGATATATGTAAACCTGCTTAACTCTTCTATAATGTAATGTGGGAAGTTGAATAAGCAATCATAGGGTCATTTATTTGTCTACCTTCTCTATTCATAGATTTGGTAATTACATTCACCTCATGTTGATGGGTGGGTGTTAGAAATCCTTTTGTGTCTTCAGGTTAAAGACACAACTAGATATCACATTCATTGAATATATTTTATGAGGGAGTTGTACCTCTTAATTTAGATGATACTTATCAATCAATGATAACCTATCAAATTGTTAGTACATTTTATCCTTCTTGTTGGGATTACTGAGTCTTGTTTTGTAATTCTTATTGAAGGGCAAAAACAATTTTCTAACAAAAGGGAAGGAAAATATTATAGCCAATGCACTTTCTAGGAAGGATGAAAAAGATGAAGCCTTATTGTGTCTCCTCACAATATTACAAGAAAATTGGGTGGTAGAAGCCAAAGAAGAGTGGAAAAATGATGTTGTAATAAGTAATCTCATCCAACAAATAAAAAGTGACCCTGGTAGTTTAGATAAGTTTTGTTTAAAGGGGGATATTCTTTGGTATAAATAGTGCTTGCATCTCTACAAGAATTCCACTCTTAAACACAAGATTCTCAAAGAACTACATGAGTCCCCAATTGGTGGCAATTAAAGATTTTTGAAGACATATCATTAGGTCAAGAAAGATTATTTTTGGAAGGGATAAAAAGTGATGTTCAAAAATTTGTGGCTAAATGTTTGGCTTGTCAAAGAAATAAGGGGGTAAAAATCGACATTGGGAAGAGGTATTTGTGGACTTCATCATAAGGCTTCCCAAATCTAAAGGTCATAATGTGATGTAGGAGCATCTAATGGTGTAAGAGAAATCTTGTATCACCGCAAAAAAAATCAAAAAATCTTAGAGATAGTTTATGTTTAAGTGCTTTTATTTTTGGATACCCATTTGAGTCAAATAAAGGTTTCAACTCTAACAATTCAACTATTAGTTTTTTGGGTTAGAGTTTTTAGGCACCTTGTGATATGTGTAAATGTAGAAAATGGGTTATTTTGTAATAGAGTCAAAATTATGATGACTTAGAGGGTGTAATTTGGAAGAATTATTATACTTGTAATTTAAAGTGCTCCAACAAAAGAATCAGGTCAAAAGTCTTTATAGTTAGAAAGTTATTGCAGTTTTAAGTTTCCTGGAGACCCCTTAAGAGTGCCTCAAATTCAGATATGGGGCACTAAATGGCCTTGTATAGGGCTCAAAATGAGGGATGAGTGAAGCCTATCCATAAGGCTATAAAGAACTTTGAGAGCTTTCTAGAAATGTAAATGGTTTGTTAATTAGAGTCCCGGTTCAAAAGTTATGCCTCCTGAAAATTGGACTACCATTTTTGGATTCTTCTAATTTTATACCAACTTCTAATGTGACTTCTAAAATCTTCTATTTTGGTGATGGATGCCAACTGGCATATACTAGAATGTATTCCTAACCCTAAACAAATCAGGCTCTATTTGAGAACATTTTTGGCATTGTAAAGGCAGTTCTTAGTGGAGTTAGTGAGAGGATACTATGTAGAGGATTTCTTTCTCTAGAATCATACTATTGTAAGACTATTGGGCATTTCTCATTGATAATAATATTTCCCTTTTCCTGTGTGTTCATTTTGGTCTTTGGTTGTGTCTCCATTAAGTGGTATTAGAGCAAGTTTTCTTGAGTGTGTAGATAGAGCACCGACTATGAGGCAGTTTGCACCAGGGCTATTTGGTTGTGGGTTTGAGACAAGAAGATGCCTCCACAAAGGGAATGTGGTGGAAGGGCTAGAGTTGTTACTTCTAAGGTTAGAGCCCTCCAGAGATAAGTTCAATCACTATAGAAGGAGATCTGTAGAGTACTAAATGTTGATGTAGGCAATGAAAGTGAGTAAGAAAATGAAGAAGAAGAAAATATTGGACAAGAAGGAGAAGGTGAAGTTGAAGTCCTAAATTAGGTAGAGGAGAGGCTTTTTAGGGCCATTTCTTAGCTTGGAAAAAGATCTAAAATTGATGTGGGTATGTTTTCAAGAACTCTAAACCTAGATGAGTTAATCGATTGGATCAATGAACTAGAGGAGTATTTTGAGTATGAGGATATCAGGGACCCAAAGAGGGTTAAGTTTGTGAAGGTCAAAATGAAAGGCCATGCCAAAATTTGGTGGCAAGAGATTCAATTGGAAAGGAATAGAAGAGGAAAGGAGAAAATCAAAAGGTGGGATCATATGGTGGACAAACTAAAGAAGTAGTTCATTCCTATTGATTATGAGCTTGATTTGTTTAAGAAAATGCAAGGGTTAAAGAAAGCAAGGAAATCTGTCTAGGAATATATAGATGAATTTTATTGACTTCTTATCAAGGTAGGGCATGTAGAAGCTAATAAGTAGAAGGTTTCCCATTACCTCAGTGGGTTACAACCTAGCACTCAAGAGGAGATAAGTCTGGTTAGAATGACTAGCATTGAAGAGGCATACCAGTTTTCCCTATGAGTTGAAGAGAAGCTAAACAAAAAATTTGATGGAAGGCAAAGAGGGTGCGGTCAAGGAGGAAGGGGTAGTGGTAGGTGATTTGGAGGCCAAAATGAGACCCTAAAGAAAAATGAAGATGTGGGCACTAGTAGAAACTAGAGGAATGAGGGTTTCAACTACTCCCATGATCAAAACTTTGGAGATTAGAGAGGAAGAGATAGAGGACATGGACAAGGTTTAGGAAGAGGAGACTTTTGTGGTACCTATTTTCATTGCAATGAAGAAGTTCATCATGAATTTGAATTCCCTCAATAAAAAGCAATGATAGATGGGAAAACTAAATTTCAAGTAAGAGTCACTCATGTGGATGAGGATGCACAGTCATCACATTCTGAGGATGCAAAAATAGGAGAGGTTGAACCTAGATAAATGAGGAGTTTGTTTCATACTAGGTGCAAGTGCAAGGATAAGTGTTGTGATGTGATTGTTGATGGTGGCAACACTAAAAACTTGGTGTTTGAGGAGATGGTCTTTAAGCTAAAGCCCAAGAGGGAAAAACACCCCCAACCCTATCAGATTTCTTGGGTGAAGGATGATCATAAGGTCCTAGTTAGTGAACAGTGTTTGGTGAAGTTCAAGATTGGGAGTTACCATGATGAAGTTCTCTATGAAATTATTCTAATAGATGTCTTCCATTTATTGTTGGGAAGACCATGGAAATTTGATAGACATGCTGTACATGATGGTCATGCAAATACACACTTTTTGATAAAGCATAGAGTTTGGCACAAACTAGAGCCCTTGATAAAGGAAGGCGAAAAGGTATGCAATAGTGCTAGGATATGTCTTGTTGATGGAAGAATTTTTTTGGATGGTATGAATCAGCATATGTGTTATGCTTTGATTACTAGAAGAGACAAGGAAGGTAGTAGTGATATTCCACCTAAAGTTTTAGGCCTATCAATTGAGTATGGAGATGTAATTTTTGATAATGTCCTAGAAGGGTTGCCACCAGTAAGGCAGATCAGTCATTAGATAGATTTAATCCATGGAGCTAGTTTTCCTAACAAGGCTACTCATAGGATGACTCCTACTCAAACTGAGCAGCTAAATAGACAAGTTCAGGAGCTATTGAGGAAGGGATTGATTTGAGAGAGCCTAAGTCCATGTGTAGTACTTGTAGTAGTGGCACCAAAGAAGGATGGAGAGTGGAGAATGTGCATAGTCTCTCAAGCTATAAAAATAATAACCATCAAGTATTGGTTTCCTTTGCTAAGAACGGATGATCTTATGGATTGCTTGAATGGAGCTCAGTACCTCACAAAGATAGACCTCAAGAGTGGCTATCATTAGATATGGATATGAGAGGGAGATGAGTGGAAGACTACATTCAAGACAATTGAGGGTCTATATGAGTGGTTAGTCATGCCCTTTGGACTAACCCATGTGCCAAGCACCTTCATGCAACTTATGAATGAGGTACTAAGGAAATTCTTGTGAAAATTTGTTATTGTCTATTTGGATGATATTTTAATTTTTAGTAAGACTTTGGATGGACATTTATTGCACATTCCTAGTGTCCTTGAAAGGTAGAAGGAAGAGAAAATTTTGATTAATTTGGAGAAACATAGCTTTGTAAAAAAAGAGTTAATCTACTTGGGGTTTGTTGTATCATTTGAAGGTCTCAAAATGGATCCAGAAAAGATAAAATCCATCTTGGAATGGCCTACTCCAAGGTTTGGTACTGAGGTGAGACCATTTCATGGTTTGGTTAGTTTTTGTAGGAAGTTCATTAAGAATTTTAGTGACATATGTCCACCCCTGACTGAAACAATAAGTGGGGATAGGAAAGAGTTCAAGGGGACTACAATAGCTACAAGGAGTTTTGAATTGTTGAAGAAGAAAGTGATAGAACAAACTCTGTTGGCACTTCCTAATTTCAATAAAGTGTTGCAAGTAGATTGTGATGCTGGTGGTAGTGCTATTTGGTCTATATTGAGCCAAGAAGGTAAGCCTATTGCATATTTTAGTGAAAAATTGAATGATGCAAAGAAGAAGTATTTTGTTTATGATCAGGAGTTCTATACAATCATTCAAGCATTAAAGAAATGGAGGCATTATTTATTACCAAAAGAAATTGTCTTGTATACTGATCACCAGGCATTGCAGTACCTAAATAGCCAAGGTAAATTTAACTAGTGACATATGAAGTGTTGGAAATAATACTGACTAGATAGGTTACTGAGAGGGGAGGGGTGAAGTAGTAACCTCAAAAACTTTAAATCAATTCAACATTTGATCCATTCATCATTCATTCATCTAATCTACTGTATGCATGAGAAAGATAAACATTTATAACACATGAACACAAAATTTTGGTGACCCAGAAATCTTCCAAATAGAAAGTAAAACTGGGGTGTGGATGATACCCACAAAATTTTTCTACTGTAGTATGAAGTTATCCTATTAGGGCTTACATTGATCACTTGTAGTGCCTCTCCCATTTGACGTCTATAAGTCATCCTGATGGATGAAACCTTGTTGATCTTTTGTTGTGTTGGATCATGATTGTAACCCTGAGTGGTCTACACCGTCAAGGTGTTTGGATTTATGTTTATGTATCAGTTGCTTTGATTATGGTTTTGACTAATCAATGAGATTATGATTTGATTTATGATTTACAAAGGTTTTTACTAGTGCTTACCAAGATCTATGTGGTATCATGAGGTTGTTCCATGATTACCTTGAGATGTGTGTAGAGATTATACTATGTACTATAACCATGCTACAATGGACTAGGATTCCTGTAGTAGTGGGTAGTCATGTTTATGACTATGTTTTCTTATGTGTTTTAAGTGCCTTTTTGTTGATTCTTTAATAAGTCATTATTAAATGCTTAAGTAATTAGAAATGGATTGTTCATGTTGGATTATTTGGTTATGTGTTGTAGACATTTACCTTGTTATATTTTTGATTAAAGAGATATTTTTTACTCATGTTATGTTTACATTTGAGATGATCCGAGGGTCAGATGTTATACCTTGATTTTAGTATCATAGATATTAGACTACTAGGCCGTTCAGTTGATCATATTGCATGATGATGCAATTTTGAGATGACAATGTGTTTTATGATGATATTTGGTTATCTAGTATTTGGTCATACCTTTGATTATGTTAGGTGATGGATTTCATTCTATGGTTATTTACTTCATTCCTATGTTGTTATGCTTCATGTGAACGTGAGTGATGTAAATAGATTCTTTTAATATAATTAAATAAATGGTTAAATTAGGTGATTTAATGCATATATTACTTTGGCTATGTTATTATATGCAATTGCACTTGATCGTGTTGTTTATTGTGCAAGATTTATATCCCTGGCAGTGGCACATGGAGTTAGTGATTTAGCCATTCATATTTTACCAATTTCATCCTTGTACAGTTGACATATCCTTATTTTAAATGTTTAATTTAAACCTTTCAGTGATTATTAAATCCGAACTTGTTTGCATTATGTGATTAGACTAGTAAGTGTGTCTGTGCATTTAGAGGTTCGCATTGTCGCGAAAGTTTTGAAGGAGATTTATGTGTTTTTGGGTTTTTGAGATTTTTAATTGATTTATTTTAATTTCTAGTGGCTTTTCCATAGATGAATTCCTATTTATAGGAATAGCCTATTTTTGTTTGGGTCAATCTGGAGTTTAACTAGGTTGGCTAGTTATTTGCCCTAATCGATTATTCACTTGAAAAGTGAATAAATATCCAAAAAGGAATTTAATTCTTCACTTCTCACTTTTGAATTAGAAAGTTGGAGAGTAAAACCCAAAATCCTCTTCATGAAGATTTATTATTTTGTTTTTTGTGGGAGCTATGGGTGTGGAATCATTGCAAGGTCGAGCGCATTGGATCCAACTCAGAGAAACCTTGGATTGCTGCAATTTTTGGCCACTTCTATGGGCATTTTATTTTCTGGTTCAGATTCCCATTTTGCCCTTTTGGCTGTGAAGTAGTGCTTTCCCATTTTATTGTTTCTACTCTATTTTTGCTTCTATTTTTGGTAGTTATTTGTTTGGAGGCTAAGAACTACTGTTCCCCTCTGTTTCTATATGCTAGTTCTACCTAGTTGGGTGGGTATGAACATTTCCCTATTTTCTGGGATGAGGGTTTGGAGTTTTGCACTATTATACTGTCCATTTTTGCATATGGTGTCTGATTCCATTTATTTTTGGATTTTTTAGGGTTTTGTTCCCAAAGGTCAAATGGGTTTTAATTTTGAAGTTTTTCAAGTTTTGGAGTTTTTACCTCATTTTGCGTGCCACCCTATTTTCTCAAGTTTTCTTGGCACAATGTGGGTCATGGAATTGGATGATCCGTTTGGACATTACTCAGGCCACTATTGCATTTTTTATTGCATTGGGATGTGTGTTGCATATGTACTTCTAACTTTGTGTTCGGTTGAGTTTTTTTCATACCTATTGTTATGGTTTCTTTTGGACCTTTGCTTTTGTTTCATGGACACTAGGATTCATGTAGAATCCATACTCTCGAATTGAGGCCGATGGAGTGAGCTCATGACTTTTGGTCTTGTTACATCATTGTGATTTTTGTAGAATCCATACTCTCAGATTGAGGCTGGTTGAGTGATTTTATGATGTATGGTTTTATTGGCTTTGGGATTCATGTAGAATCTGTACTTCCCATGTTGCTTTCAGTTGGGTATTTTCTTTGCATTGTGTTCTCATCCTGTCCTTGTGTTTTGATCTTCATGATGGTGGTGTGCCACACATGAGTACATGCACGTACATTTTTTGGGTGACTTGTGAGGCTTGATCTTCTGTGGATTTTCCAAAAGTTTTGATCATTGAAGTTGGGATGGGAGTATGCATGCCCATGGGCACTTGTCATAGGATGAGCATGGGTAGGGTAGGGTAGCATATGGAGGGGCTTCTATCCTACACCCTGGTGACTATTCCCTATTTGGCAGAGGAAGTTTTATATAAGTGATAATTAAATTAAAACTTTGGGTGAGAATAAATACAAGATAATAAAATGTGTGGGTTGTGTGCCTTCCATTGTGAAGAGTTGTTGCCCTGGGTTGTGAGCCTTCTATAGTGAAGAGTTTCTTCTCGAGGTTGTGTGCATTCTATTGAGAAGAGTAGCTACCTATACTAGCTTGGGCTTTTGGATGCCAAGTGACTCTTCATGATGTCATCCCCTACTTAGTAGCCTATTGAGTGTCTGACTAGGACCTATATTCCTTGCATTATCTTAAGTTCTTGGTTGCATCCATCATACTGTCTGGTGTAAGTGTTAGCAGTGGATGTTTTTTTTGTGTGTTTGTGGTTGGATCATTATCTCTATCAACATGGTGGTGTGGACCTATGGGTTCCATGTGGTTGGGAGGTGTAGCTACCTTCACCACTACTAGAGACTGGTGTACAAAGATGATCTGTCCTAGTGTGACTGTTGCTAGATGTTTTCACTTGATGCTTTGGGTTCCAGAGTATGCTTTCTTGTGATTTATGCTTTCATTGGAATGCTTGGATATCATGTTTAGATGATGTTAGTTTATTTGATGCATTCCCATATTATGATTTTTAGCATATGATTAGATGATGTGAATTGTTGTAGTAGCATATCTATTTCTTATTGATGTTTAGCATGTGATAGGTGATGTCAGCTACTGTAGGATTATCTTATGCTTTTCTACTAGCATGTTAGATTTTCTTATGATTATATTGTTGCATGTTTTAGTAGTGATGTCCCTATTACAATAGTACTAACAATTTGTTCGATGGCTTGAGATGTTACGCATGGGGGATGGCTAGGACCCACGATGGTCTTATGATGCTATTGATGGTTAGGAGGAACAATGTACTTAATTTGGTTATTTTGTTATTGTGATATTATCTTTATACACTATGATGTTTCTTTTAGTATGTTCTTTTCTGTTATGGTTTAGATGGATAGATGTACCTCTTGTTAGTCTCAAAATGGTTTTGACATTTGAGTGCCAACACACTTAACCATTTTCTACATTGGAGCTGAGCACACTATGTATGTCAAGCCACAACATAAGCTAAGTCAGGAAATCCAATAGGTGCCGAGTAGCCTTTAGGCGCTGAGTGAGGATCAGGTGCTAAGTGAAGATCAAGTGCCAAATGAGTTTAAGTGCCGAGCACAATACAAGTGCCAAGTTATATTTGAGTGGCGAGTCACAAACGATGTTGAGCAAATACAAAAATGCAACAGGAGCTGAGTAAGCTAGTTTGTTATAAGTGTTGAGCATCAAGAATCCATAAGTGTTGAGGAACATAGAATACACATATGAGTCAATAACTTTACAAATGCATATGTAAACCATTTTCATGGTCGACATATGACAAATCTTGAAGGATTAAATGATAAGATCAAATATTTTGTATTTCCTATGCAACCTACATGCAACCAATAATAAAAGTGCAAGGAATGAGCGAGAAACAAAGATTCAATATGGATCGTAGATCCACATCTAACCCTAAGTCTTCAAATGTCTTTATAAGGAAGATTGAAATTTATTATATGTGTGAACAAATGAGGGTGTGTAAAGGAAACTATTTTAGAGTGAAGAGTATCAGATCTTACAGGATCAAGATCAGAGAAAGTAGATCAAGTGCCTGTATTCAGCAATCAAAGGATTGTAATCTTTCAAGTTTATTATACCTAATACTCTCTAGCAACTGTATTAGAAAGGAAATCCTATGGTGATAGGTTAGCTTAACAACTATTTTGTAGATCCTTTAAATAGGTGATTAATTACTTTAACAGGGTAACACTTCATGTAAAGTTTTTGTAAATCCTCTAACAAGGTCACATTTAAAAATGTGTTGTAGCCTTTAATAGGGCATGCCTTTAATAGGTTAGATCATTAGAAGTGGTCAAACATTATTGCTACAGTAATTTTGTGGGTATCATCCCCAACCTAGTTTTACCTTCTTATTCTTGGAGGGTTTCTGGGTTATCAAAATTTCAAGTGTTATGTAGTGATGCACATGTGTTTGTTATAATTACTTAATGTTGATATGCATGCATGTACATTACAATATTATGTTATTAAGGATTTGAGAAAAATAGGTTAAAAGCTAGTAGTTCTGATTCACCCTGCCCTCTCAGAAGAATTCTTTCCATTAAGATATTTCAACAATTGGTATCAAAGCTGCAAGGTTCTCACAAGGAGAAGTCTAACAACTTGGAGAAAAAGGTCTAAATATGGAAGTCTTCAAACTTGGAAATATTATTGACAATCAAGTGATTGATGTGGAACTGGCTCTACGCAAAGTAGAGGAAGCGAGGGAGGAATTGAGAAAATCATGAAAAGGAGGAAGGATATAGCCTTAGCTGAAAATGATACAAACTACAAGGAGATTGACACCACAAAACTATTTTCCAATGGAGACACTAAAGAGTTTGATGTAGCAATAGTAGAACTGATGGAGAAAAACAAAGTTCAAGCAGATGAGATAAGATCTCTTAAGATGGAACATGAATCACAGGCCACAATGTTATGTGAAATCACTGAACAAAAGAAAAGAGTAGTTGAGGATAGAGTCATGATGGAAGATTACAAAAGAAATCTTACAAATAGACTTGAAGAAAAATGTACTGAATTAACAAGGATTTCAAACATGCAGATGGATACACTTGCCCAAATGATGAACACATTTCAAAGGGAACTATAAAAGATGGTTAAACCAAACCACATGTTTCAGTTGCCTGAAAATTGGTCATATCAGTAGAAACTATCCTACAAGGTCAAAGGCAAGAAATATTGAAGTAAACAAGGGAAAAGAAAAGATTGATGAGGAATACATAAGAATAGACATGAAAAAAATATGTCAGAAAAGGAATGAATCAAGTTCATCCAATGAAAGGGTCACTTCACCCACAAGGTCAAGTGATCATTTCTCATTCAATTAAACAAAAGGAAGATCCTACATGGCTGATACATATAAGGAAGTATCTTACATCAGCCCTAAACCATGAAGAAGCAATGTAAAGTATAAATCTACATGAAACAAGATGTCAAGACAAAATTCAAATGATGATGTCAAGTTGTCTTTGGATGTCGATTAAAACTCCAATACATGCTAAGTTCCTAACAATGACTGAGTTGATAATTGATGTTGAGTTGAGTAACTCCTATGGAAGCCAAGTAAAGTGGAGATGTATTGCAAGCTGAGTAATGTTAAAATCCTTCAGAGGCCAAGTTTGTAGTTGAGCATTTAATGTGATGGAAATAGGGTATATTATCCCAATTTCAATAATTTTTTCTCATCACGATCGAGAAGAAAAGAAGATAAAAAGAGTAGATCAACTTCATAGCAGAGAATCCAATATTCCAAGCAGATTGCAACTTCTTACAACGTGTTTTCATCAATCTTGAGGTATTTTCATTTGTGCTGAGCTACGCAGTTTCATTTTTCTGTGTAAAGAAAACCCTAGTTTACATAAATGGCTTCGAGTTCTAAGAAAACCCAAGACAAAGAATCATTTGAAGTCCAATTAGTATCTAATGAGGTTAGGTAGCCTAATTTCAGTCGATCCCTAAAGTTGCATACAAAAATGATCCCACCAGAGCCCTTTCTTGCATACCCCCAAATGTTGTTATGTTTCAGGATGTAAGGAGATGTTATAATTGCAAGATAGGAGCCATAGGAGACATGGAAATAAGAGAAGCCTATGAAAAGCTGTGTGTTGATGGAGTCTTGAAAGATGAATACAAAATTTCTGAAGAGAAGGGTTTAACACGAGTTTTAATTTTTCCTACCGTATTTAAAATAGAATGGATCAAACTTGTGTTGAGCAAGATTAATGATGGCAATCTGTGGTTAGAAGATGTCCCTGCCAAAATCACAAAAAGAATCATTCATAGGGTAACTGGATATCCTACCCTAGATTAGCACAAGACCTTGAGAAGTGAATCCAAGGAGGTTATTGAAAAGAACACTGGTGCTCAGTGGAACAAAAGAGGAATGACAATTCACACCATTCAGGATCCTCTAGTTGAGTTTTTTGTTAGAGTTATTGCACACAAATTCTATCAATCTAGTAGACTCAATAGTGTGCCATGTATTGTAGTAGATGTAGGCTACACACTAGTGAAAAGGGATCATACTTATGATCTTGCAGAACTGCAACTACAATAGATTAACGAAAACCTAGCTACTATAAGAAGGACAAAGGGGCACGATGCAAATTTGGAGCAATTTTGGTTTCTATATTCTTTTATGTTCAAAATGAATTTCCCTCTTTTGGCAAAGTCACATGGAGAAATGATAGAACTATCATATCTCAAATTAATGAATATATAGAATAAATGGGAGACAATTTTGATACTCTGATGACAAGCTATTTTGAAGATTTCAAGAAATCCATGAAGAAAAGGGTGAGAATACTAATTTCCTTAGTGGAAAAACATATTAATGATATATGCTTCTTAGTTGAGATTGAATTCACCTATATCCAAGCAGCAGCTCCAAGGGTGAGATGGCTAAGGCTATTTGGTTATGAGATTAACATAGATGAAGCATCTATAATCATAATTGAATCATTGGCAGAAGAGATAGATAAGAGTGCCCCACACTTTGGCACTTATGATGTGGTAAGGTCAAAGATAAATATGGAATTAAAGACTACCTCCACATTGAAGAAGAAAGATACATTGATGAAGAAAATTAAGAAGAAATTTGGTGAAGGAATAGAGGCTAAAGCAGAAGAAGAAGATGATGATGACAATGATGATGATGAGAATGAACAAGAGCAAGGCCAAATGGAATTAACTCAAGACCTAGGTGAAGATAAGGAGGAAGGTGCCAAGGAAGAAGAAGCCAAGGATACATCAACCATAGCTGAGCCAAAGAAGAGAAAGGCAACAAAACAGCCTCCAGCTTAGTCCAAACCAAAGAAAACTACCATGCCATCACCACAAAAGCCAACAACTAGAGTTTCAATGAGGGCCTCCACACAAAAAGCTAAAGTAGATGCTACAAAGAAGAAAAAAATCAAGGAGACACAGGAAGAGCCAAGGAAAATATGTGGCTCAACCTGATACTGATGAAGAAGATCAATCTGAAAAGATAAGCCATTTTTCAGTTGATACATTATGTAAAAAGATTGAAAATGGAGACTTAAGCAACATAAATAAAGTTGATTTCAATAAGTTCACTAAAGATGAACAAAATAAAATAGAAGAATTAGTTTATGGAATGATGGCATAGTTCAAGTATACTCCTCTTGAACTAGATGGACAATTGCCAAATGAACTATCTAAAATTGTAGAAGATAGATGGCATTTTTGTTTGAAAATGGAGAAGGAGATGAGAGAATCAACCCTAGAAAGCATACTGCTTGATTTGACTAAGAAGAAAATAGAGAAAGCAGTCCAAAGGCATAATGCTAGGTTTACACCTAAGTACAGGGCATTCTTCATTCTCCAAAACAAAATGGAAGAAATTGTACAAAGAACAACAAAATCATGGAAGAACTTGTACAAAAAGATTGAAGATTTTCTTGAAGAAGAATACAAGGAAGAAGCTACTGCCCCACCAAAAGAAAGAAGGAAAAGGAGAGAAGAGAAGAAAGAAGTAGAGCAAGGTAGAGAAGAAAAGAAACAAGAAGAAGAAAAGAAAGAAATAGAGGAGGAGACACAAAAGCAAGATGAAATGGCAATAGCTGAGCAAGAGCAACAACAAGATCAGAGTGTGCAAGACACAAAATTGCTACCTACTAGCCCTCCTCATGGACCCATCACACCTACAGAGACTGTAATAGTACAAGATGTTCCTGCCACTTCTACTTAGAACATCAATCCATTAACTGCAGAGGATCTCAAAAGAATCCTTGACCAATCCATGCAACAAGCAAGATTATGTGTAGATCTAGTATTGGTCAGTATGGATGAATTAAAAAAACTAGTAGAAAACATAATTAGAGATAAGGTGAATCCACAAGAACCACCTTCCTTCATCTCTATAGCTACTAGTGGTCAACTTCAAATGCCAATAGTTGTTTCATCAGGCATAGTTGACACAACAATACAAAAGCTGAGTGCAGTAGCAGACAAAGAAACAAAACAAATAGGATAGACTATTACATTTGATCCTAAAACACAAACACAAGGTGAACTTCCTAAAATTACTATAATTGATCACAGTAGATAGTAGGAGGAGAAAATAGAGGAAACCCCTAAAGAGTAGGAGGCAATACAAAAATTGATAAATTTTCCTACCTTGGGGACTCCTTCACAACAGCCACTGCAAATATCTGCACCAGGATCAAGTTCTACAAGAGCTGCAAGGGTACTTCACTATGGAGTCCCTGAATTAGATGAGGAGATAGTCATACCAAGTTATGACTCAAAAATAATAAGCATTGATCAAATCAATGAAGTTCAGGAAGCCTTAAATAGAAGAAAAAGGCAAGAGATACTCAGGAAGGAGTATAAACAAAAACAAACACTGCATGAGATTAAAGACATCTTGATGGATGCCTTTAGCATTTAGTCACCAAATGAATCCAAGCATATAATGGAACAATTGACATATATTATTGACCAGGTGACAAATGTAGACCAAGAGACAAATGCAAAACTTATGGAATGGTCTGAAAAAAAATTTCAAGGGAAAGTTAATGAGAAAATATCTAGTGAAATAGCACTTTACAAATTGAATTGGAAAAGGTAATAGACAAAGTGAAAAAGGTAATTGAGAATATATTCTCATTTTACACAAAGTTGTGTGACTTTTCATACTTCACACAGGAAACTAGCCAAAAGATAATGAGCTTGGAGAGGAATTTGAATATTTCAAGTATACAGCTACCCAAAGATCCAACTCAAAGTGAGAAGCATTTTGCTCAAATGCTTCACACTCAAAAAGAAATAGATTTAATAACAGTAGAAGAGGCCACCATCAAGGCAAAACTAATACAGCTCCAATCCTTCATTACCCCACATTTAGAAGTACTCCATAAAGAGTAGGTCTATGCTGAAGCTATTCTCAAGAAAGATCCTAATCTTTCTACTTTAGAAGGACTTATTCACCTTGTTGTAGAGACTGCTATCCAACACAAGTCACTGGAAATTTCTTTGCATAATTGGGATACATCTCTCAAGATGATTATGGAGGTAAACAACACATTTTTGATAAAATATGGTCTTAACCCTTAAAACCCTTTGACATAAGTGTCAAAAAGGGGGAGACAAGATGAAAAGGGGGAGAGAAGATGAGATGAGGAAGACAAGATGAATGAGGGAGACAAAGATACAAGTTAACAGGGGAAGATAGATAAAAGGGGAGCATGATATACAACATAAAATTTTGGTTACCAAGATAGCACAAATAATGGCACAATCAACTCAGGGGGAGTTACAATAACTTTGAGGTATACATTGTGAATTACACAATTTTGATCAAGTTTTTAGAACCTCTATATATACTGAGTAGATTAGTGAATGTACTCATAAGGTCAGTTAAGTGTTTTTGTCCCTCATGTCAAAGGGGGAGATTGTTAGTCTCAAAATGGTTTTGACATTTGAGTGCCAACACACTTAACCATTTTCTACATTGGAGTTGACCACACTATGTATGCCAAGCCACAACATAAGCCAAGTCAAGAAATCCAATAGGTGCCAAGTAGCCTTCAGGTGCCAAGTGGGGATCAGTTGCTGAGTGAAGATCAAGTGCCAAATGAATTTAGGTGTTGAGCATGATACAAGTGCCGAGTGATATTTGAGTGCCGAGTCATAGATGATGCTAAGTAAATACAGAAATGCAATAGGAGCTGAGTAAGCTAGTTTGTTATAAATGTCGAGCATCAGGAATTAGTAAGTGTCGAGTAACAAAGAATACACATATGAGTCCGTAACTTTACAAATGCAGATGTAAACCATTTTCATGGCTGACATATGATGAATCTCGAAGGATTAAATGATAAGATCAAATATTTTGTATTTCCTATGCAATCTACATGCAACCAATAATAAATGTGCAAGGAATGAGCATGAAATAGAGATTCAATATGGATCGTAGATCCACATCTAACCCTAAGTATTTGAATGTCTTTATAAGTAAGATTAAAATTCATTGTATGTGTGAATAGATAAGAGTGTGTAAGGGAAACTATTTTAGAGTGAAGAGTATCAGATCTTACAGGATCAAGATTAGAGAAAGTAGATCAAGTGCCTGTATTCAGCAATCAAATGATTGTAAGCTTTCAAGTTTATTATACCTAATACTCTCTAGCAATTGTATTAGAAAGGAAATCCTATGGTCATAGGTTAGCGTAACAACTATTTTGTAGATCCTTTAAATAGGTGATTAAATCCTTTAATAGGGTAACACTTCACGTAAAGTGTTTGTAAATCCTCTAACAAGGTCACATTTAAAAATGTGTTGTAGCCTTTAATAGGGTAGGCCTTTAACAAGGTAGATCATCAGAAGTGGTCAAACATTATTGCTATAGTAATTTTGTGGGTATCATCCCCACCCCAGTTTTACCTTCTTATTCTTGGAGGGTTTATGGGTTATCAATATTTCAATGTTATGTAGTGATGCACATGTATTTTTCATAATTACTTAATGTTGATATGCATGCATGTACATTACAATATTATGTTATTAAGGAGTTGAGAAAAATAGGTTAAAAGCTAGTACTTCTAATTCACCCCCCCCTCAAAAGCATTCTTTCCATTAAGATATTTCAACACCTCTACCCTTGTTTTTTTTACACTCGAGTGTTCATTCCTCGATTTATGTGGATCTAGTACTCCCCAGTGGGGAGGTTTTTATCTATGTTTTAGCTTGTTGTTTGTCCTTAAAGTTTTCCTACTTTTTCTCTGGGCAACCATGTGTCAGCATGGTGTGATACAATATAGTGTCACATGCCCATTTGAGGGATGTCATACAATACTTTAAAGTATCGCACACCCTTAGAAGAAATGTCATACAATACACTTCTAGTATCACACACCCTTTGGAGAAGTATCGCCCAACCCTTGATTGTGTCACCCTCCTTCTGGAGAAATATCATGCAACACTAGTAAAGTATCGCACAATGTTGATAAAGTGTCACAAAGTTTTTTTATGAAACCTGCGTGGGTGGGCAATGGGCACTTTTTGGCCTGATCCAAACTTTTCAAGGATGGTTTGGGGTACCCTCTTAGGTGTTCTTCAATCCCTTGGCAGCACAATTTGAATTTTAGTTGTGTCTTTTTCATAGTTCATTCTTCGGGGTTTAAAATATATCATTTAAGTATAAAGAATTAATTCCTTATACTTAAGATATATTTTAATATATGCGACAAATCTTTTGAGATATGTTTTAGACCTCTCAGAGATAAGATAAAGATTCTAAGAAATTTTAGGGCTTTAGAAATCCAGACTTAGCCAATTTTCAGGGCTTCAAGATTTTAGGCTTAGCCAAATTTCAGGTTTCTGCATTCTACCCCAACCTGGTGTTTTCTTGATGAGTGGTAATTTCTTGAGGCCTCATCTTGTGTGTGGTTGTTGTTGGCTTTTTTTTGCATGTGTTAGTTTTGTAGTGGCGTTCAAAGATTCATTGGTTTCTAGGATTATGGTGAAGTCTTCCATTGCGATCTTTGTGATCCCTGTATGATGTTGTCATGTGCATTCATACTAGTAAAAATAAATAAAATTTTGGCTTGTATTTCATCCTCGTTTCCAAGGATCTCTAGGTGAAGCATTATATCACTTCTGATGATCTGCCATGTTAAGAGCAATTTGGACTACTAGATCCACCTTGTTAGAGCATTTACAAATATATAATGAAGTATGCACTCTGTTAGGAGATTTATACAGAGACTGTTAAGTATACCTTATTAAAGGATTTACAAAATTGATTCACCTATTAGGATGAAACAATGGATCTATTTACAACTTAATTGCTGATTAGATCCTTCAAGTACAAATCACCTCTTGTGACTGATGAATCTTTACTGCTCCTTGTAGACCTTGCTATATACTCTACTTTTCTATTGATTCACTTTTATTCTTCTCAAAGCATTACATGTCCATTCCTTAAAACATACACATATATTGCAAATGATATAATACATTACATATATACCATTCCAATAATTACAATTGCAAGGTCGGCCAAAACACAAGTGAGCAAAATATTACTGAGTCAGCCAAACAGTGGAAAACTTGGGTTCTTCAAGCTGACTTGGTAAACTTCTGATACTTGGCATCTACTACATTACTCAACATCTTCATGCACTCGGTAGAAGTAGAAGCTCGGTCCATACTAATCACACAACATAGCTTGGAACTTAGTAACTATTGGAGACTCGGTAGACATAGTGTCACTCTATAAAAACTAAATCCTTCATTTACCATGCTTTCCCTTAGTAAACACTACACTTCCATCACTTGGTAAACACTGGCTTCCATCACACAAATTGATGACTCAGTAGACACTATGAAGCTCAGTGAACACTGTAGGCTTGGTAGATACTGCTAGACTGTACACTCACTTGGTATCTTCATGTATGCTTGGTATGAACTGTTGGACTACACACTCACTCAGTAGCTTCATGAATGCTTGAGTGATGAACCTACAAGGTAACCACTAAATTCTTGGTATACACTATAGTCTAAGTGATGAACTCAGTAATCATTCAGAATTGAATAAGTGTTATCACTAATGACAAATACAATATAATGCCAACAATCTCCCCCTTTGGTATTAGTGACAAAAAAAACTTATGAGCCAAACATTGTGTACACTAACATACTGGATTTGGTTTTTCAAAATTGATCTTTGTAAACCTATTGTATATACATTTCTTACATGTCTTTACATAACTTCCCCATACATATGGCATGGTATATACATAGCTTATCACTGTACATATATCAATATATTCTCTCTTATTTTCTCCATTGTCTCTTACTCCCTCTTTGACTTTTACTATCTCTTACTCACAATAATCCCCCCCTTTTTGACAATAATGCCAAAGGTAATCATACTTATACAGAGACACCAAAATGAGAGAAAAACTCAGAATGTACCTTAAGAATAAGATCCAATGTCTTATC
Organism: Cupressus sempervirens; assembly: GCA_028749045.1. Lineage (NCBI taxonomy): Eukaryota > Viridiplantae > Streptophyta > Pinopsida > Cupressales > Cupressaceae > Cupressus > Cupressus sempervirens. Next base: position 20,676,816 of record CM053787.1, on the reverse strand, counting down.
CCAATTCTCTTGCAAAATTAGCCACTTGAACTTCTGTAGAAAGTTCAATCATATGATTTGCTATAGAAAAATTGTTATCATGGATCAATGTTTTTGAATAAAAAATGTGCTTCTGCATTGTGTCCATGATAGGAAGGATCATTTTTGAGATGTCTATTAGTGTAGACTAGATCCTTGCTTCCTCTGTTAATAGTTTTGCCTACATGTTTGACAGGAATCTGATCTTTATGTGATGTGCAGAGCTTAAACTGGGGTCAAGCTGCAAATTTTGAGCACTAACCTTCAGATCTTCATCAATTTTATTCAATTTTACCTTTATTTATTTTGTATACTTGGTAACATCACATAGCTTGGCAAAAAAGAATTTTCAAGATTTCTCAAAATTGAAGATAGTTCAACTTGCTTTATTGCAATGTGCTCAAGCACTTTATTTCAAATTTCTTCTTTGCCTTTTCTATAAGCTTCTCTTGACTAGAAGTGTCCTCATTGAACTTTTGTATGGCATCATCTAATTGTAACAAAATGTGTTGAGATGAATCCACATCAACACCTATTGCTTCAGTAATTATATTTTTAGCACTTACAATTATAGTGAATTCTTTATCTCTCTCATCTCTAAGTTGTTTCTGCCTTGCTCTTTTCTCTAAACGTTGACTAACCAGTCTCATTTCATCAACTATGGTAGTATCCAAATCTATCTTAGGTATAATAATTTCCTTGTCCAAGTCTATATCCTCATCAATTGCCTTGCTAGTAAGCAAAAGTTTTAGTGGAGTCTTTGGTTTTACTTTAGTGCTTACAATAGTTGATGAAGTTGGACTATTAGAAAAAAATTGAATTGAGCTAATTGGAGAAAAACTGAGAGAGGTGTTAACTATATCCAAAATTGATGTGCTTCTCAAAAATGAAGTATCAATAGGTAATGTACCAACTGGAATATTTACAACTGAAGTACTAACTAGAATATTTACAACTGAAGTACTGGCTAGAACAAAAATTGATGTAGTTGAAGCTATGGATGACAAAACTATAGAAAAAATTGGAAAAATTACTGTACAAGCTGCAATAGATGACTTAGGAGCTAATAAATAGGGCTACAGCTTAGTAGATGAAGCACTTGACACTTCCATTAAAGATACTTGTAGCTGGGAGATGACAGGTGATGATTGAGCTATTGATGTGGCAATTGTGCTCATAGTCTCACTTGCAGAAGCTATCTCCATAGTAGATGTAATAGTCTTTGGTGGAGAGTGAGGAAGGGATGCAATAACTTCAGCTGCAATTTTTACTAGATCTTCCTCATCCTTGTCTTTCTCTTTAGCTTCATCATCATCCTTTAGTGTCTGATAGTCTTGAACATCAAAAGTGGCACATGGAGCATTATCTCCTTCATCATTGTCACTGTCATCATTATCATCTTTGATTTCTACAAGATCATTACTAGGCTTTTGTAGGTGATAGATGTTCTTCCACATGTTTGTTGCATCTCTTACAACATGCTCAATGTCCTTAATTAAAATCAAATGTGTGTGAAATCTAATCATCATTTTACCTTCATTGTTCTTTATTGCTGCCTTTATTCCTACTTTAGTAAGACTCGGTAGAAGATTCTTCAAGGATTTCTCATATATGTCCTTGGCAATTTGGGTGGCTAACTCCCACCTTGGTTGCAATATCACCAACAGCTCTTTGGAGATTTGAGGGGCAAGCTGGTTTGGGGAGCATTTCCATTTTCCCATCTTGTTAATTACTAGTTCCTCAATCTACATTTTCTCTACATTAGTTCTTGTTTCAAATTTCAATGCCTTAAAATTTGTGATGCTAGCTCCTTCTTCCATTTGATTCAATATTTCTTGGAAGTTCAGTTGGGGCTTCCTGAATACTACTTCACCTTTGTTCTTACCTTTTTCTCACCTTGTGAAAATAGTTGTGGAGGCTTTAGGTGGCCTGGTAATGATTACATTGCCCTTCTTTTTGAGTGGCTCTACCTCCTTCTCTAATTCTTCCTCTATATCTCTTGGTTCCTTCTCCTCTTCTTCATCCTCACCTTTTCCCTTAGTAATCATTAGGGGCTCAGTAGTAGTTTTTAACTTGGCAACCTTTCTCTTGCCTTTATTAATTGCTTGAGGAAGTTTGATTTCAAGCTCAATTTTGGCCTTTGCCTCATCATATGTTCCAAAAATTGGTTGCTTTGGATCTACTAGCTCATTCACTAGTGCTTCAATAATATCCCTAGTTTCATCAATATTAACCTCATAAGGAAGAGGTTTCACCCATGCGACTTAGGGCCTGACTGCCTAAATGTATACTTTATCACAATAAACCATAAAACATACATCATCTTTGTATTCTTCAACCAATTTTGGTGGAATTTGAAACCTATTATTTATCCTTTCCTTGAAATCTTCAAAATAATTATGCATGATGCCATCAAAGTTTACACCCATTTCTGCTACAAACTCATTTATCTGATATAGAATAGGAATATCTTTTCTCCACACAATAGTTCCTTTGGATGGAAAGAATTTTTGGACATAGAAAGAAAGACATGTCAACAAAGAACCAAATTTGCAAGGGTTGTTCTTTGAAGTCCTAATGTTGTCCATATTCTTTTTCAGTTATATTAACAATAATTCTAACAGATCAAATTCTAGATTTTTCTTTACAACCTTGAATGCCAAATCCACAACCTCATAGGGCACACTATTCAAATGACTAGAGTTATAAATCTTGTGAGCCATGACATGAATGCCAAACCTTAATTCAACATTAGAAATTGTGCTAACCTTCAAACCTCTACCATCCCATTCAGCTAGGGTTTTCTTTTGAAGTTTTTCCCAACCTAGGGTTTTGGTAGTTTTTGCTTTATTTAGCATGGGGAGGCTAGTAATCCTATGAATCATCTTCTTGGTGATTAATACTAGCTGCTCTAACCATACTTGACCATTATGCACATGACTGAGGATGTACCTAATCCACTTAATCTGGAAACTTCTTGGCATATGTGAGATATGAGTTAATCCTTTGGTTTCTAGATGCTTATGCTCGAGTTTCAAAGAACCATCAACACTCATTTCTCGTAGGGCATTGTCCATTTCTATGTTTCCAATCTCTTGAACAAAACATTAAAAATGTGTATGAATATCAATTATGAGGAGTACCTTTTTTGGAATTTTGGATTGAGCTCCATTAGGATCAAGTGACTCTGCAATGGCCAGAACAATTTTGAAGTTAGGTGCTTTCCATTCTACACCCTTTACCAACATCTTTGAAGCCTTCTTTGCCTTGCTACTGTTGCTACTCCTGGATGCCATTGATGCTCGGTAAAAGATAGAATTTTTTTGAACAAATCCTTCACTAGAAAATTGCTTGAAATCACTTGGAATTTGCTTGAGTGCACTTGAAAATATCTTAGCTTTGAAATCACGGTGAAGAATGAAATCAAATTCTGTTGACAAAATCTTTGTCATTAATGCTCAGTACAAAAGTAGCTAAGATGACATAGTGCTTGACAAGCTGTCATTCATTCACTTGCTTGGTAGAAGCTTGCAACTTGGTGATCGAACAAAACTTTTGTTACTCCCAACCTAGCTCAGTTGAGTTTGTGACTGACCTTGCTCGGTATGACTTGATTTCTTGTGACCCTTTGTATCTAAAATACTGATTGGATCTTTTTCTTTCTTTCATTTGGAACTACTCTAGATATAGCTTGATGATACAGTTCCAGATTCTCCTTTATGAATCTAATTGGAAATGGTGGAGTCACCCACTTCTTGAGTGATGCGGGCATCATTTGAACTATTCTACTCAATAGATTTAGGAATCCACTATTGTCTCATCTGTTTTTTTAATTTTATCAGGTTTAGCTTTCTTTTAATCTTCAATTCTTCCTATATTCATGCAATTCTTGGCTATATGACCGAGTTCAGTACATGTATAACATCTTACTATTGTATCTCTTTTTCTCAAGTGATGCCTTGAGCAGTCTTTGCCAATGTGTCCATATTTTCCACAATAATGACATCTACACTAGGTATTGTAATCCCATCCAAAGATTGCCTTAACAAGTTTTTTAGCTGGATTGAATGATTTTGATCTACAATGGAATGCCTTGTGACCATGCTTCTTGCATTTGTGATATTTACCTTCAAATTTTGGTTTTTCCTTGCATTCATTAGCTTTGTGACCATGCTGATTATAGTTGTAGCATTTTCCATTGAATTTTTCTTTTTCATTACTCCAACATTTGTTTGATGTATGACCTAACTTACCATAGTGATTGCAAGTAGGTTTTTGATTCCTTTAAACACCTTGTTTGGAAGATTCACCTTCTTCATTATATCCAAGTCTTGCTTTACCCTTTTGTCTATGAAGATTCTGCTCATTTTGTTGGTTTAATTGATTCATATCTTCTTGAGACTTCATCATTCTCTCAATGATTTTCTTTTTAGCAGTTAGGTCATTTTCCAGTCTTTCACTGATTTGTCTTTCAGTGATTAAATCAATCCTTAGGTTTTCATTTTTAGATCTTAGATTCATGATTTCTTCATTTGCATTGGATAGTTGATTGATAAGACTTTGATTCGCATTGATCCTTTCATTTATCTCATTTTTAGATCATTTCTTTGTTCCAAGATTTCACATAGCCTGATTGATTGGATTTCTTGTTCTCTTTTAAGTTTTCTTACTTCTTCCTATAGAGAGACATTCTTTGATAGGAGTTCCTTGATTGCCTCATTAGCTTCATTTGAGCTACTTGATGGTAAAAGATCTTCAATATTTTCTTCAACATACTGATGGTCATTCATTTGTCTTGCAAGTTCCTTTCTTCTCTTTAGGGATTGAGAAAGATGCTCCTTCACTTCTTTGAGTTGAGCCATGGCCATTTCCAAATCTATCTTTTCATTTTCAATTTCTTTGTTAAGTATGAATATCTCCATTTTTCTTTTAGATCTTTGCTCAAGCTGTCAAACTTTGTCCTGAGAACCAGAATGCTCTGGTACCAATTGTTGGAAATAATCAAGACTAGCTAGGTTAATGAGAGGGGAGGGGTGAATTAGTAACCTCAAAAACTTTAAATCAATTCAATACTTGATCCATTCATCATTCATTCATTTAATCTACTATATGCATGAGAAAGATAAACATTTATAGCACATGAACACAGAATTTTGGTGACCTAGAAACCTTTCAAATAGAAAGTAAAAATGGGGTGGGGATGATACCCACAAAAATTTTCTAATACAATATGAAGTTAGCCTCTTAGGGCTTACATTGACCACTTCTAATGATCTACCCTTTTAAGAGAAATTTGGACTACTAGATCCACCCTGTTAGAGGATTTACAAACATACAATCAAGTATGCACTCTGTTAGAAGATTTATACAGAGACTGTTAAGTCTACCTTCTTAAAGGATTTACAAAACTAATTCATCTTTTAGGATGAAATAGTGGATCGACTTACAACTTGATTATTGATTAGATCCTTGAAGTACAGATCACATCTTGTGATTGATGAATCTTTACTGCTCCTTGTAGACCTTGCTATATACTCTACTTTGCTGTTGATTCACTTTTATTCTTCTCAAAACATTACATGTCCATTCCTTAAAACATACACATATATTGAAAATGATATAATACATTACATATATAGCATTCCAATAATTACAATAGTAATGTCTGCCAAAACACAAGTGAACAAAATATTACTGAGTTGGCCAAACAATAGAAAACTTGGGTTCTTCAAGCTAACTTGGTAACCTTTTGATACTCGGCATCCACTACATTACTCGACATCATCATGCACTTGGTAGAAGTAGAAGCTCAGTTCATACTAATCACATAATGTAGCTTGGAACTCTATAGTCATTGGAGACTCAGTAGACATAGTGTCACTTGGTAAAAATTGAATCCTTCATTTACCTTGCTTTCACTAAGTAAACACTACACTTCCATCACTCGGTAAAAACTAGCTTCCATCACACAAACTGATGACTCAGTAGACACTATGAAGCTTAGTGAACACTATAAGTTTGGTAGATACTAGTGGACTGCACACTCACTCGATAGCTTCATGAATGCTTGGTATGAATTGCTAGACTGCACACTCACTCAGTAGCTTCATGAATGCTTAGTATAAATTGCTTAAGTGATGAACCTACAAGGTAACCATAGAATGCTCGGTATACACTGTAGACTTAGTGATGAACTCGATAATCATTCAGAATCCAATAAGTGTTGTCACTAATGGAAAATACAATATAATGCCAACAATGAAGTGGGTAGAGTTGATGCAAATCTATACATTTGTGTTTGAACATAGAAGTGGAAGGTCTAATAGGGTTGCAGATGCATTGAGTAGGAGACAATTGTCTCTTATAGTAATGTAGATTGAAGTGGTTGGGTTTGATGAAGTCAAGAATTTGTACCTAGAGGATACTAATTTTTTTGAAGCATGGAAGGCTATAAAGAACCTATTACTATAGAAAGAACTAGGTGGGTAGATTATTTAATTCAGGATGGTATGCTATTCAAGGGTACTCAATTATGCATTCCAAGGAGTTCCATGAAGGAAAACTTGATGAAAGAGAAAAATAGTGGGGGAATGGAAGGACACTTTGGTTGAGATAAGACCATTTCCATTCTTAGAGAATATTACTTTTGGCCTCAACTATCACAAGATGTGAATAAATTTGTGCAAAGTTATCATGTATGTCAAGTAGCCAAAGGATTTAGTCACAATACTAGACTTTATCAGTCATTGTCTATTCCATCAAAGCCTTGGCAAGACATAAGCATGGATTTTGTTCTTGGATTTCTGAGGACACAAAGGGGTAATGACTCAATATTTGTGGTGGTTGATAGGTTCTCAAAAAGATGGCACATTTCTTCCCATGCCACAAAACTCATGATGTTGTAAATATTGTAGATTTGTTTTTTAGAGAGGTGGTGAGACTACATGGCCTCCCAAAGAGTATTGTTTCCAATAGAGATACTAAATTTGTAGGGTATTTTTGAAGGATTTTATTGAAGAAGCTGAAAAAAGAATTGAGATTTAGTTCTACACATCATCTGTAGTCTGATGGATAGACCAAAGTGGTAAATAGAAGTCTAGGCAATTTAATGAGGTGTTTAGTGGGAGATAAGCCCAAGGGATGTGATTTGATTCTGCCACAAGGAGAATTTTCTTACAATAATTCTATAAATAGGAGTGCTAGTAGATCACAAATTCAAATATTGTATAGAAGTAGCCCAAGGACTGCACCAAAATTAAGGAAAATTGAACAAGGAGAGAGGACAAGTGTCGAGGAAGAAGAATTTGTTGAACATATCAAGAACCTACATGAGGAGGTCCATGCATACATCACTAAGATGAATCAATAGTATAAAGCTAGGGCATATAAAAGGAGGAGACATAAGGAGTTCATAGTAGGGGATCTAGTTATGGTACACTTATGAAAAGAATGGTTTCTAGTGGGTACTTATAGCAAGCTAAAGATGAACAAATTTGGCCCCTATAAAATTTTCAAGAAGCATGACTTGAGAAATGCATATGAGGTGGAGTTTCTAGATGGGAATTACATTTATCCTATCTTCAAAATTGTAGACTTAACAGATTATCATGATGATGGTGCAGATGAGGGGTTGATGCTGGAGCCATGCATAATTCCTACTTCTAAGAAGGAGGAGATAGAAGAGATTCTGGATAGTCATGTGGGTAGGATTGCCAGAAATAGGTAGTATGAAGAGTACCTAGTGAAGTGGAAAGGATGACCAATAGAGGACTCAACATGGATATCAGTAGTGGAGGTTACCCATTGGGGTTTTCCTCTACCATAAAGTGACAGGGTCACTTTTCAATCTACCCTGGGTGTTTGATGCAAGAGCATCTAGTGGTGTAAGGGCAATCCTATATCACCCAAAAAAAAATTCTTAGATATAGTTTCTATTTAATGTGTTTTTTTTTTAATACCCATTTGAGTCAAATAAAGGTTCCAACTCTCACAGTTCCACTATTAGCTTTCTGGGTTAGAGTTTTTAGGAACCATGGGATACATGTAAATGCAAAAAATGTGTTATTTTGTAATAGAGTTAGAATTATAATGAGTTAGAGGGTGTAGTTTGGAGGAACAATTATACTTGTAATTTAAAGTGCTCTAGAAAAAGAATCAGGTCAAAAGACTTTATGGTTAAAAAGTTATTGCAGCTTTAAGTTTCTTGGAGACCTCCTAAGAGTGCTTCAAAGTAGATATGGGGCACTAAATGGCTTTGTATCAGAGAAAGTTTTACTAAGTGTGTAAAATGAGATAGTTTTCACTAGGGATGTGTGGTTGTGGGTTTGAGACAAGAAGATGCCTCCACAAAGAGAACGTGGTGGAAGGGCCAGAGTTGTTACTCCTGAGGTTAGAGCCCTCCAGAGACAAGTTCAAGCACTGCAGGAGGAGATCGGAGGAGGACTGAATGTTTCCATAGGCAACAAAAGTGAGGAAGAAAATGAAGAAGACTAAAATATTGGATAAGAAGGGAAAGATGAAGAGGAAGTCCTAAATCAGGCAGAGGAGAGGCTTTTTAGGGCCATTTCTAAGCTTGGAAAAAGACCTAAAATTGATGTGAGTATGTTTTTGGAAACTCTAAACCCAAATGAGTTGATCAATTGGATCAATGAACTAGAGGAGTATTTTGAGTATGAGGATATCGGGGACCCCAAAATTTTGTGGCAAGAGATTCAGTTGGAAAAGAATAGAAGAGGAAAGGAGAAAATCACAAGGTGGGATCGCATGGTAAAAAAACTAAAGAAGAAATTCATTCCTATTGATTATGAGCTTGATTTGTTCAAGAAAATACAAGGGTTAAATCAAGTAGGGAAATTTATCCATGAATATAAAAAAGAACTTTATAGATTTCTTATTAGGGTAGGACATGTAGAAGCTAATAAGGAGAAGGTTGCCCATTACCTCTATGGGTTACAACCTAGCATTCTGGAGGAGTTAAGTCTAGTTAGAATGACTAGAATTGAAGAGACATACTAGTTTTCTCTATGATTTGAATAGAAGCTAAACAAAAAAAATTATGGAAGACAAAGAGGGTGTGGTCAAGTAGGAAGGGGCAGTGGTAGGTTATTTGGAGGGCAAAATGAGACCCAAAAAAAAAATTAAGATGTGGGTACTAGTAGGAATTAGATAAATGAGGGTTCCAAATGCTCCCTTGATCAAAACCTTGGAGATTAGAGAGGAAGAGGTAGAGGATGTGGACAAGGTTCAAGAAAAGGAGGCTTTCATGGTACCTGTATTCATTGCAATGAAGAAGGTCATCATGCATTTGAATGCACTCAATGACAAGGAAGGACATATAGGATAATTGATGGTCAAGAAAGGGCTGCTCATGTGGATGAGGATGCATAGTCATCACATTCTAAGGATGCAAAAAGAGGAGAGGTTGAACCTAGAAAAAGGAGTTTGTTTCATACCAAGTGCAAGTGCGAGGATAAGTGCTGTGATGTGATTATTGATGGTGGCAGCACTAACAACTTGGTGTATGAGGAGATGGTCTCTAAGCTAAAGCTCAAGAGGGAGAAACACCCCCAACCCTATCAAATTTCTTGGGTGAAGGATGATCATAAGGTCTTGGTCAATGAATAGCTTTTGGTGAAGTTCAAGATTGGGAGTTACCATGATGAAGTTCTCTATGACATTATTCCAATGGATTTTTGTCATTTTTTGTTGGGAAGACCATGGTAATTTCATACACATGTTGTACATGATGGTCATGCAAATACATACTCTCTAAAAAAGGATGGAGTTTGCCCAAAACTGAAGCCCTTGATAAAGGAAGGTGAAAAGGTATGCAGTAGTGCTAGGATATGTCTTGTTGATGGAAGAAATTTTTTGGATGGTATGCAACATCAACATATATTTTATGCTTTGATTCCTAGAAGAGATAAGGAAGGTAGTAGTGAAATTCCACCTAAAGTTTTAGGCCTATTAAGTGAGTATGGAGATGTAATTTCTGATAATGTCTTAGAAGGGTTGCCACTAGTAAGGTAGATCAATCATTAGATAGATTTAATCCCTAGAGCTAGTTTTCATAACAAGGCTACTCATAGGATGTCCTCTACTAAAACTGAGGAGCTAAATAGACAAGTTCAGGAGCTATTGAGGAAGGGCTTGATTCAAGAGAGCCTAAGTCCATGTGAAGTACCTCTAGTATTAGCACCAAAGAGGGATGGAGAGTGGAGAATGTGCATAGAATCTTGAGCTAAGAATAGAATAACCATTAAGTATCAGTTTCCTTTGCCAAGAATGGATGATCTTATGGAATTCTTAAGTGGAGCTCAGTACTTCACAAAGATGCACCTCAAAAGTGGCTATCATTAGATATAGACACGAGAGGGAGATGATTGGAAGAATAAATTCAAGACCAAGGATGGTCTACATACATGGTTAGTCATGCCCTTTAGATTGACCAACATGCCAAGCACCTTCATGCAAATTATGAATGTGGTACTAAAGAAATTCTTGTGAAAATTTGTTATTGTCTATTTGGATGATATTTTAATTTTCAGTAAGACTTTGGATGAACATTTATTGCACATTTGTAGTGTCCTTGAGAGGTTGAAGGAAGAGAAAATATTGATAAATTTGAAGAAATGTAGCTTTGTAAAAATGAGTTAGTCTACTTGGGGTTTGTTGTATCATTCGAAGGTCTCAAAATGGATCTAGAAAAGGTAAAGGCCATCTTGGAATGACCTACTCCAAGGTTTGGTACTAAGGTGAGATCATTTCATGGTATGGTTAGTTTTTATAGGAAGTTCATTTAGAATTTCAATGGCACATGTGCACCCCTAGCTAAAACAATAAGGGGGTATAGGAAAGGGTTCAAGTGAACTATAGTAGCTACAAGGAGTTTTGAATTGTTGAAGAAGAATGTAATAGAACAACCTGTGTTGGCACTTCTTGATTTTAGTAAAGTGTTTGAGGTAGATTGTGATGCTAGTAGAAATTCTATTGGGGTTTTATTGAGCCAAGAAGGTAAACCTATTGCATATTTTAAAGAAAAATTAAATGATGCAAAGAAGAAGTATTCTATTTATGATCAAGAGTTCTATGCAATAATTCAGCCTTAAAGAAATGGAGGCATTATTTATTGCCAAAAGAATTTGTCTTGTATATTGATCACCAGGCATTGTAGTACCTAAATAGCCAAGGTAAATTAAACTAGAGACATATGAAGTGGGTAGAGTGCATGCAAAGCTATAAATTTGTATTGAAACATAGAATTGGAATATCTAATAGAGTTGTAGATGCATTGATTAGGAGACAATTGTTGCTTACAGTAATGTAGGTTGAAGTGGTTGGGTTTGATGAACTCAAAAATTTGTACCCAAAGGATCCTAATTTTGCTAAGTGTGGAAGGCTTGTAAAGAACCTATTACTATAGATAGAACCAAGTGGCTAGATTATTTAATTTAGGATCGTATGTTGTTCAAGGGTAATCAATTATGCATTCCAAGTAGTTCCATGAAGAAAAACTTGATCAAAGAGAAACAAAGTGGGGGAATGGGAGAACACTTTGGTTGAGATAAGACCATTGCCATTCTTAGAGAACATTAATTTTTGCCTCAACTATCACAAGAAGTGAAGAAATTTGTGCAGAATTGTCAAGTATGTCAAGCAGCCAAAGGATTTAGTCACTATACTAGACTTTATCAGCCATTGCCTGTTCCATCAAAGCCTAGGAAGACATAAGTATGGATTTTGTTCTTAGATTTTTGAGGACAAAAAGTGGTAATGACTCAGTATTTGTGGTGGTTGATAAGTTCTCCAAGATGGAACATTTCATCCCATGCCACAAGACTCATGATGTTGGACATATTGTAGATTTATTTTTTAGAAAGGTGGTGAGATGACATGGTCTCCCAAAGAGTATTGTTTCCAACAAAGATACTAAATTTGTGGGTTATTTCTAGAGGACTTTGTGGAAGAAGTTGAGGATAGAATTGAGGTTCAATTCTACACATCATCTATAGTCTAATGGATAGAACAAAGTGGTAAATAGAAGTCTGGGCAATTTAATGAGGTGTTTAGTGGGAGATAAGCCCAAGGGATGGGATTTGATTCTGCCACAAGCACAATTTACTTACAATAATTCTATCAATGGGAGTACTAGTAGATCACCATTCCAAATTTTGTATGGAAGTAGCCCAAGGAGTACACCAAAATTAAGGAAAATGGAGCAAGGATAGAGGACAAGTGCTGAGGCAAAAAAATTTGTTGAACATATCAAGAGCCTACATGAGGAGGTCCATGCACACATCACCAAGATGAATATATATTATAAATCTAGGGAAGATCAAAGGAGGAGACATAAGGAGTTCCAAGTAGGGGATCTAGTTATGGTATACTTACAAAAGGAATAGTTTCCAGTGGGTACTTACAACAAGCTGAAGATCAAAAAATTTGGCCCCTATAAATTTTTGAAGAAGCATGACTCGAGAAATGCATATGAGGTGGAGTTGCCAGATGGGATTCACATTTTTCCTATCTTCAACATTGCAAACTTAATAGAATATCATGATGATGGTGCAGATGAAGGGTTGATCCTAGAGCCATGTCCAATTCCTATTTCTAAGAAGGAGGAGATAAAAGAGATTTTGGATAGTCATGTGGGAAGGAGTACTAGAAATAGGTAGTATGAAGAGTATCTGGTGAACTGGAAAGGATGACCAATAGAGGACTCAACTTGGATATCAGCAATAGAGGTTGCCCATTGGGTTTTCCTCTACCATAAAGTGACAAGGTCACTTTTCAATCTACCCTGGGTGTCTTATGTAGGAGCATCTAGTGATGTAAGGGCAATCCTGTATCACCCAAAAAGAAATGCTTAGAGATATTTTCTGTTTAATGTGTTTTTTTTGGATACCCATTTGAGTCAAATAAAGGTTCCAATAACTATTAGTTTTCTGGGTTAGAATTTTTAGGAACTTGGGATATGTGTAAATGTAGAAAATGTTTTATTTTGCAATAGAGTTAGAATTATGATGAGTTAGAGGGTGTAATTTTGAGGAATGATTATACTTGTAATTTAAAGTGCTCTAGAAAAATAATTAGGTCAAAAGACTTTATGGTTAAAAAGTTATTGTAGTTTTAAGCTTCTTGGAGACCTCCTAAGAGTGCTTCAAAGTTAGATATGGGGCACTAAATGGCCTCATATTAGAGCAGGTTTTTCTAAGTGTGTAGACAAAGCATTGACTATGAGGTAGTTTTCATTAGAGTTGTGTGGTTGTGTGTTTGAGACAAGAAGATGCCTCCATGAAGGGAATGTAGTGGAAAGGTTGGAGTTGTTACTCCTAAGGTTAGAGCCCTCCAGAGACAAGTTCAAGCACTACAGGAGGAGATTTGTAGAGGACTGAATGTTTCCGTAGGCAATGAAAATGAGGAAGAAAATGAAGAAGAATAAAATTTGGATAGGAAGGGGATAGTGAAGAGGAAGTCATAAATCAGGTAGAGGAGAGGCCTTAGGGCCATTTCTAAGCTTGGAAAAAGACCTAAAATTAATGTGGGTATGTTTTCAAGAACTCTAAACCTAGATGAGTTGATCGATTGGATCAACGAACTAGAGTAGTATTTTGAGTATGAGGATATCAAAGACCCTGAGAGGGTTAAGTTTTTGAAGTCCAAAATGAAAGGCCATGCCAAAATTTGGTGGCAAGAGATTCAACTGGAAGGGAATACAAGAGGAAAGGAGAAAATCACAAGGTGGGATCACATGGTGGACAAACTAAAGAAGCAGTTCATTTGTATTGATTATGATCTTGATTTCTTCAAGAAAATGCAAGGGTTAAAGCAAGCAGGAAAATATATCTAGGAATATATAGAGGAATTTTATCAACTTCTTATTGGGGTAAGGCATGCAGAAGCTAATAAGGAGAAGATTTCTTGTTACCTCAGTGGGTTATGACCTAGCATTTAGGAGGAGTTAAGTCTAGTTAGAATGACTAGCATTGAAGAGGTATACTAGTTTTCCCTGGAAGTTGAAGAGAAGATAAACAAAAACTTTTATTGAAGGCAAAGAGGGCATGGTCAAGGAGGAAGGGGTAGTGGTAGGTCATTTGGAGGCTGAAATGAGACCCAAAAGAAAAATGAAGATGTGTGTACTAGTAGAAACTAGAGGAATGAGGGTTTCAACCACTCCCATGATCAAAATTTTAGAGATTAGAGAGGAAGAGGTAGAGGACGTAGACAAGGTTCAGTAAGAGGAGGCTTCTATGGTACCGATTTTCATTGCAATGAAGAAGATCATCCTGCATTTGAATGCCCTCAACAACAAGGAAGGATAGATAGGATAACTAATGATCAAGCAAGGGTTGCTCATATGGATGAGAATTCATAGTCATCACATTATAAGGATGCAGAAAGAGGAGAGGTTGAACTTTGACAAAGGAGGAGTTTGTTTCATACCAGGTGCAAGTGTGAGGATAAGTGGTTTGATGTGACTGTTGATGGTGGTAGCACTGACAACTTAGTGTCTAAGGAGATGGTCTCTAAGCTAAAGCTCACGAGGGAGAAACACCACCAACCCTATTGGATTGCTTGGGTGAAGGATAATCATAAGGTCCTATGTTTGGTGAAGTTCAAGATTGGGAGTTACCATGATGAAGTTCTCTATGACATTATTGCAATGGATGTCTACCATTTGTTGTTGGGAAGACCATGGTAATTTGATAGACATGTTGTACATAATGGTCATGAAAATACATACTCTCTAATAAAGCATGGATTTTTCCACAAACTAGAGCCCTTGATAAAGGAAGGAGAAAAGGTATGTAGTAGTGCTAGGATATGTCTTGTTGATGGAACAAAATTTTTGGACAGTACGAAATATCAGCGTATGTGTTATGTTTTGATTCTTAGAAAGATAAGGGAGGTAGTAATGAAATTCCACTTGAAGTTTTAGGCCTATTAAGTGAGTATGGAGATGTCATTTTTGATGATGTCCCAGAAGGGTTTCCACCAGTAAGGCAGAATAGTCATCAAATAGATTTAATCCCTAGAGCTAGTTTTCCTAACAAGGCTGCTCATAGGATGACTCCTATTGAAATTAAGGAGATAAACACACAAGTTTAGGAGCTATTAAGAAAGGGTTTGATTCAAGAGAGCCTGAGTCCATGTGCAATACTTATAGTACTGACACCAAAGAAGAATGGAGAATGGAAAATGTGTACAGACTCTCGAGCTATAAACATAATAACCATCAAGTATCGATTTCCTTTGCCAAGAATGGATGATCTTATGGACTAGTTGAGTGGAGCTTAGTACTTCACAAAGATAGACCTGAAGAGTGGCTATCATCATATATGGATATGAGAGGGAGATGAGTGGAAGACTACATTTGAGACCAAGGAAGGTCTATATGAGTGGTTAGTCATGCCCTTTGGATTGACTAACACACCAAGCACCTTCATGCAGATTATGAATGAGGTACTAAAGAAATTCTTGGGAAAATTTGTTATTGTCTATTTGTATGATATTTTAATTTTCAGTAAGACTTTGGATGAAAATTTATTGCACATTCGTAGTGTCCTTGAAAGTGTTGGTGTTTAAAAATGTTACCCATTTCCAATTATCCCAATGAGAAATTGATGCATCTAGGGGTAGCTAACTCCCATTATCAACACATCCATTCTGACACCAGGTCAACTATAAGGCATGACCCTTCTTCTTCTTCAGGCTCTGCAAAACTAGGCGAGTGGACCTATAGATTCTTTATATGGTACTAGTTATCAAAGCATACACTGAATCTATTCAAAGAAGATAAATTCTCCTAAGAACTCATGAAATAACACAGACCTACAATAGCTAGATGAAGATCTATGAACCTCATAAGCTGAGTGAGGGCATTCTATGATAGCTATTCAACATGAAAGGGGAAAAGTGTTTGATTTTTGATGTTGATTTCAACAACCCTTAGATATGTAGCAGTGAGAAAGTAATGACCCTATAGCTGATCAGTTCCTAGTCCATTAGGAAAATTCAAGGATCACAAACATACATATGAATATCTGAGACATGTGTGTATCTTTAGATATAGATCTATTTATTTAACTTGTAAATAGACATCTATGTTCAGTTTAAAATCTCATTCTTACCTTATATCCTCCTCAATAAATTTGCAACCCTGTTGATTTCTATGAAGCATTTACACAATTCCTTGAACTATTAGCAACAATGAAACAACATACAGTCTTCAAGGATTGCAACTATGACCTAAAATATTTGTTTAGAGATCATAAAACATTAAAATTCAATGAGAATGGAGACAAGATTCAACTGAAACTTAATCATCTTCTACTCTTTGCATTATTTCCTTGAAAATATACAATCATATGCATGAAATGAA
The DNA here is from genome assembly GCA_028749045.1 of Cupressus sempervirens. Classification (NCBI taxonomy): domain Eukaryota; kingdom Viridiplantae; phylum Streptophyta; class Pinopsida; order Cupressales; family Cupressaceae; genus Cupressus; species Cupressus sempervirens. The sequence goes on along the minus strand of CM053787.1, from coordinate 20,660,417 downwards.
AGACATGAAAATGACCTAACAAATCTGAACTATCTGTATTTATCTTCCTACTACTATTCATACAAGAAGAATATTGTTGAAGAATGTGGGTGAAATCACAGATTTGGATCCAACAAAGTGGTCTCATAGAATGACTGCAAATTCTCTACCAACAGTGGTTTCTCAGTAACAAAAAATTGGAACCCTTACAAAGTATTAGAGAAAGAAAGAAATCCCAAATCTAATCTTTACTTGACAAGTGTCCATTAAAAATCAATCTTTTGGCAACTGAAAAATTCTTCCTTCCTTCTCCCATCTTGATTTGATCTTGTCATCATTATATGCAACTAATTTGCAAAATATCTCTGCTTAATGATGAAAGCTTTTTGAATCACCAAAATATCTGATTGCCCCATGAAAATGCAAGTGAAGATGACTTTTTACTGAGTAAATCTGAGAAAATTTGCCCCTAACTGCATTTCCATTGCCTTCTACTAATATTCAAGTCATTATCTTGACAAAAATAAAAATTGAACTTCCTGGTCTGAATATGGTTGCAATTTAGGTAACTGATAGAAAACCTCATGTAGCTCAAACTGATTGATCCTTGTGCAAAAATTGACTCTAGAATTACAAAGTTTGTCTTCTCCCGATTTCGGCGATATATAACATCACCTATCTGGCCTCTTGGAAACCTCCTGAAAGTCATTTTGAAAATGACTCCTCTGCTAGAAACTCATGTCTACCATTTGATTTTTTTTTTAATTTATTTTGAAAAAAAATCAAAAAACTCTAAAGTTAAAACTTTGGAAATAATATCCCCTTTTGAAAATAAAAAATCTGACGTGCATCCATTATAAAACTAATAATAAAATATTATTATTTTATTCTTTAACTACCCTTGCCTTTGAATCTGGGGTCAACCTTCAGTTGACCAAGTGCCACGTGGCATCTTCTGATTGGACCGCTCATCGCATCTGCCACATCATTGAACATGGGACCCATTGCCACATGTCATCTTCTTGCTAACTCGCTATACTAAAAATTGTGCATCTTCCGCTCGACGAGTAAGCGAGGACCGCTGGATGTGCCACATGGCACAATCTCATTGCAACCAATTTGATCATGCCATATCACCTCTTACTAGTTGCCACTTGTCATGATCTGATTCACTGACTACATTTTGGATCTCGTCATATTTTTATGTTTTTTTGGCAACCTTGCTACTTCGCTAGTCAGAGATACCAAGATTTTCTGGCTAGCGAGGTAGCGACTAGCTGAATTTCCCACCTTTTTTGATCGCCTGGGATGCTGACATCACCATTTTTGGATTGTATTTTTGGTTAGAATTTTATCTCTTACTTCCAGTTGGCCGAATGAGCAGGCCCCACCTGCGCACTTCTTTGTCTTATAAAAGCGTCTTCCTTTTCAGACACATTCACTTTGCCTAAAACAGTATTTAAACCCTTCAATATTTCAATTTATGGGACATGTGGGATATTTTAAGAAAGGAGGAATGTGTGATTTAAATCAAGGGTGCATCTAGAAAGATTGGCTGCAAGCATTTATTGGTTTTCCAAAAAATTTTGCAACAGAGGCCACATTTTAATGACCATTCTTGCAACGAGGACCTTGAATCATCTCAAGTAGGTAGTGTAGAAGGGAGCATCTTAGATGGTGGTCCTCTGTTTCTCTCCATAATGCCTGAGGCTTGGTTGCTTTTATGTAATGCAGATCGCTACTCCTTTAATGCTTTGATTCGGCTCCTTTTAACTATTCTGGCATTTTCATTTTTGCTTGATGATCATTGGCAAGTTATTGACTTTGACAACTATAGGTTTATCCTTCATTTAATCAACAGTTTGGAGCTTTGGCTTTTTGACTACGGTTGAATTTCTTTAATGTGTGCTGGGCGGCTCTTTCTTGTGCAGGGGCATCTTTGAACTATATTTTCTAATTTCTATTTGGACGACATCTTAGAATGTGTTGGCTTTCTTTAGTTATGGGTTGATCCCTTAAAAGGCGTGGAGGACTTGCTTCTTCAGCATGTTGGCTATTTTTCACTGCGTGTGGAAGCTTTTTACCATTCTGCAGCCTTTTCTTTGCTTGAGGCTTGGTGGTCTTCTTTTTTGGAGCTTTTGATTAAAGTCATTGGCTGCCTCTTCAGGCCTCATTGGAATCTTCTTCTCACACGGGCATGGAAAAGCTTGCCAAGATCACCAGAGGGAAAATCAAGACGAGCATCGAGATCAACATCTCCATTATTACTTTTGAAAAAACCCATAACATGTTCAAGAATACAGAGGTTAATTAAGAGGCTTTAACAATGACATAATAGGAAATTTGCCACTACCCTCCTCACTTATCGTTTCCAATCAATTTCTTCATCAATCATCAATGCTTTACCCCGATCTATATGTTGACGACAAAAAATATTTCACTTGACCTTTTCAATGATTATGTTCATCCTTTTTTCCCAATATCTTATCAGTCTAGCGAAATTAGCCAGGCCCCAAAGTGGGTCCGGCTAAAATTTTTTTGTTCTCGAACAACTAAACTTTCAAACTGATCCACTGACCTTCTCAGACTGATTAGAATCAATTTTGATCACTGATTGATTGTTAAAAAATCATTTTATCACTGTTCTGCAAATTTTCAATTTGGTGCTAGAAGGTTTGTTGACTGCCCGTAAAAATTGACCCGAACACCTGACCAAGCTCTGAAATTGAACACACTGATTCTTTGTTCCACACTCCTATAACCTATCAAATCTCATCTCATGAAGAATCCATGATCAAAATATATTCACCGTCAAAGTTTCCTTCTCAGATTTACCTGCAAGTAAACACGTTAGAAAACAACAAACTGGGTTCGGATTTGGCCTTAAAAAATGGGCAAATGAGCACATGGGGAAACAAAAATTGAGACATTAGTTATCTACCATGAGGACATTAGAGATCTACTATTTAGTCTCATGATGAATAACTAGGCACAAATGGTGAATGTTCAAAGTAGGCTACTCAAAATTTTGCAATTGGACATGCTGACAGAAGGCATTTTTTGTGAATGGAATTGACTTGGAAAAACATGCATATGGATTCATCAAGTTCTAAAAACTGGCACACTTGTAGTATTTTCAGTGGAAAATACAGGGGAACAAACCATTCGATCTTGCCAATCACAAATTTCAAGTTATAACATCACGAACAGGGGTACTGATAAATTTGCAAGTGCTGACACTAGTAAAAAGTCATAAATTGTGTTTGGAATCGCGTTTGAAAACTAATCAAACAGATTTTTCAGGACTTAAAAATTTAAACATAGGAACTCTGATGTCTACCATGCAACACAAAAGGAGATTTAGCATTTTAGTCAACTGGGTCAAAGTTATAGCACGTCAAACAGGGCTTCTCAGAATTGGGTGCAAAGTGCAAAAGCATGAAAATAGTAACTGACCAACTTTGAGGGATTCAAAACCTAGTCAGATGAACTCAAAATGACTCAAAATCTAAAATGTAGGTTCTTGGGTATGGATACTAGATAATCTCAAAGTGGCAAGTCATGACCCATTTTTGGGTGCGAGATATTCAATGGCAAACACAGCCTCCTATCGCTATTTGACACTAGGGCAGAATTGCAAATTTGACAAATACTTGAAACAGGACTTCGTCAAATGACTCAAAATGATTATTTGACCTTATGGAACAAGTAGACAAGTTGAATGGAAGGTGTTAGAAACATTGAACACATCTGGGGCATCAATGGAACAGCCAGGTACAACCAGGTACATATGCATTTTAAAAAACATTTAAGGGCTTGATTTTTTCAGTAGTGCTGAAAATTGAGCATGCAATTTTTAGCGCCAACAGTGGCTCTGTCTGGGGATGCATGTCCCTTGCGGGCATGGCAAGATTTTAGATCTCTAGAAGAAGTAGACCATTCCAAAACTTCAAAACTCTCTTGAACAACAAAACTTTCTTGAACAACTTTATTGAAAATAGGAAACTGCTCTACTATGTACAACAGTGCCCTCGAACTTAGCAAAAACTTTTACCTCTGTCATATACTTGATTTTCATTCGTGTCTTCATGAGGTAAACTATAACTCTCTTTCCCATCAATTCCACCAATCAGATTAGCACTTTGAAGCAAAACACTTGGCAAAATTGAATTCACACTTTCATTCTCACAATGCATACATATATCAAAATTACCCTTTACTTCATGCTCATTATGAGTGGACAAATCAGCATGCTCATAATTATACAAACTAGTTTTAGAATCAAAATCCGGCAATGACTCATGCACACTGATCGAAAACACAAAGACTTCATATTCTATATCATTCATCAAGCTGCATGTATTAAAGGCTTGCAACTCACCTTGTGCCTCCGGCTTCAAAAAATACAATGGATCTTAATCAACTTCATGTATCATGTCATCACATACCAAATCAGATCTGAAACTTATTGAAAAATTATCACCATAGTCTTCAAACAAAGGTTCATTAGACATATGAAAAGAATCTTCATTAAAATTCTCATCAGTAGGAACTCTATTGGCATCAATATCCTTAAAAAAGAAATTGCTAGAGATACTTGTGAATGTGTCAAACTCACTAGCATAAGACTCACCAACCTGTAGAGAAGATTTAACTATAGATTCATGTGTACCATTGTCGGTATTCACTTTACTGCATGAATCATCAAATCTCATCTCAAGTAAATGCAAATTACTGTCATATACTTCATCTGGATTAGATAAAAAACCAACTAATCTCTCATCATCATTAGTAACATCAATCATAGGAATTTCTTTATTAAGTGTTAAATTAGAATCAAAAGATATCAACAACCTCTCATTGTCATTTCTATAACATAGATCTGATTTAACATCACTCATGATAGTAGTAAATACATCTCTACTGGTCTTCATTTCTTCAAACAAATCTTCATGCTTATGCTGAAAGTCTTCAAAAGAATAACAATGTTGATATGTAGGAGAAAAAAGATAGGGCTATACATCATACCTTACATCATCCTTACGAGATGCATGCACTAATAAAGGCAAAGTTGAATCACACATTGAGATATACCTTTCAAACTCATGTTGCAACAAGGTTGAGACCTCATTTGTATTCAACAGATCTTTTTCACAAACTTCTTCATCTTGATTGCAATTATTTCTCAGATAATCTGAAGAACTTATAACAGTGACATCATTAGTCATACAATCTGAACAACTAGTAGTACTTTCACAATACATATCCTCTTCCCTACACCACATTTGGACATTAGATGCATCGCTAGATTCAACTTCATTGCAGGGAGATATTTCAAGACTACTGTTATAACCCTTTTCATTCTCAAACATATTGTCATAGGACTCATCACTTTCACCATGACTATCAACATTTTCAATTTCAACAATACAATAACAATTCTTTTCTAAATAGCCTTCACATTCTCTAAATACTCTCTCAAAGTATTTGATCTTTTCAAATCTTTCTTTCACTATCCAATGTACTAAATCCGGCATGAAGACTAATAAAAACACAAAAATCCATAATAATTCACTAGTTCTTGCTGAAATGGGAAGCTTTGAGATTTCCAACTTGAATTGCATGTAAATCTGAATTGCATCTAAGTCATCTACACTTCCCTCATTCCTTTGGATAGAAGAAATGACTTGACTATGAAGCTTTCCATACAACATAAACAAATTTTCATGTACCTCTTCATAGCTTGACAAAGTATTATCAGATCTACAATCTGAATCCATTTTGAGAATGAAATTTCTACCTCTTTATCCTAGTGCTAAAAACCACTAAATAGAGGCAACCATGTTTTTAACGTTTGACTTCCATGAAAAGAAAACATGAAAACCAAAATACCTTAAGTGCTGATGCAAACTTCGATCTACTGATTTGGCACAAGTGCAAGACTGAAATTCTTCACACCACTAATCAAACTTTGTAGAGCTTCCACCTCTTTGCAAGAGGAATGAAATAACTATTGTTGTGATTCATTTTTTATATTTCAATTTCTTATAACAGCAGATTGCAAATAGCACCTAAAAACTTATCAAGAATTTAAAACTTCTTTTCCAAGATCTATCAACATTATCAGATCTGCCCATACAAGTGAAAATCCTTCAAAATTTTGCAATGAAACAACTAGGAACAAACTGGTACAGAGATTTGAGAGTCGTCACTCATGCTTTGTGAGAAATAAAACATAATTTGTCACTTGACAAATTTGAACCAGACTTTCAATGTAGGAGAACTTGAAGATCATTATTATCTTGAAAATAATTTACACTTTATAAACAAATTCTTGACTCTAAAACTTTCTCAATAGTATTTGCAAACTAGACTGATTGAAGATAGACCTATGACAGTCATAAAACACAATTTTCATCTAGTTTCAACATACTGCTGATAATGAATAAAGCTTAACTGGGGAACATGAAACTTCAGCAAGGAAAAGGAACACATCTTGCTATTGATATGCTATATCCACTCTATTTCACATTAGAGGCTCCACTTCTTTCAACAAAATGGATTGCCATCTTATCTCCCCAGAAGAGTTGCCATTTTGTTGGTGTTTAAAAACATTACCCGTTTCCAATTATCCCAATGAGAAACTGATGCATCTAGGGGCAGCTAACTCCCATTATCAACACATCCATTTCGACACCAGGCCAACTATAAGGCATAACCCTTTTTCTTCTTCAGGCTCTGCAAAACCTAGGTAGGTGTACCTATAGATTCTTTATATGGTACCAGTTATCAAAGCATACACTGAATCTATTCAAAGAAGATAAAACCCTTATTTTTCCTAAGAACTCATGAAATAACACAGACCTACGATAGCTAGATACAAATCTATGAACCTCATAAGCTGAGTGAGAGCATTCTATGATAGCTATTCAACATGAAAGGGGAAACACATTTGATTTTTGATGTTGATTTCAACAACCCTTAGATATGTAGCAGTGAGAAAGTAATGAAACTGTAGCTGATCAGTGCCTAGTCCATTGGGCAAATTCATAGATCACAAACATACATATGAATATCTGAGACATGTGTGTATCTTTAGATATAGATCTATCTATTTAACTTGTAAATAGACATCTATGTTCAGTTTAAAATCTCGTTCTTACCTGATATCCTCCTCAATAAATCTGCAACCCTATTAATTTCTATGAAGCATTTACACAATTCCTTGAACTATCAACAAAAATGAAACAACATACAGTCTTAGGGGATTACAACTATGACCTAAACTCTTTGTTCAGAGATTTTAAAACATTGAAATTCAATGAGAATGGAGACAAGATTCAACTGAAACTTAATCATCTACTACTCTTTGCATTATTTCCTTGAAAATGTACAATCATATGCATGAAATGAAAGACATGAAAATGACCTAACAGATCTGAACTATCTATATTTATCTTCCTACTATTGTTCATACAAGAAGAATATTGCTGAAGAATGTGGGTGGAATCACAAATCTGGATCCAACAAAGTGGTCTCACAGAATGACTGCAAATTCTCTACCAACAGTTGTTTCTCAGTAACAAAAAATTGGAACCCTTACAAAGTATCAGAGAAAGAAAGATATAGACAAGAAAGAAATCCTAGATCTAATCTTTACTTGACAAGTGTCCACTTGAAAATCAATCTTCTGGCAATTGAAAAATTCTTCCTTCCTTCTCCCATCTTGATCTAATCTTATTTCATCATTATTTGCAACTGATTTGCAAAATATCTCTGCTTAATGATGAAAGCTTTTTGAATCACCAAAATATCTAATTGCCCCATGAAAATGCCAGTGAAGATGACTTTTTACTAAGTAAATCTGAAAAAATTCAACCCTAACTACATTTCCATTGCCTTCTACTGATATTCAGGTCATTATCTTGACAAAAATCAAAACTAAACTTCCTAGTCTGAATATGGTTGCAATTTAGGTAACTGATAGAAAACCTCGTGTAGCTCAAACTAACTGATACCTGTGCAAAAACTAACTCCAAAAATGGAAATTTCATCTTCTCCCGATTTCGGCGATATATAACATTGCCTATCTGGCCTCTTGGAAACCTCTTGAAAGTCATTTTGAAAATGAATCCTCTGCTAGAAACTCATGTCTGCCATTTGATTTTTTTTTAAATTTATTTTGAAAAAAAATCAAAAAACTCTAAAGTTAAAACTTTGGAAATAATATCCCCTTTTGAAAATCAAAAATCTGACGTGCATCCATTATAAAAATAATAATAAAATATTATTATTTTATTCTTTAACTGCCCTTGCCTTTGAATCTGGGGTCAACCTTCAGTTGACCAAGTTCCACATGGCATCTTTTGATTGGACTGCTCATCGCATCTGCCACATCATCGAACATGAGACCCATTGCCACATGTCATCTTCTCACTAACTCGCTATACTAAAACTCATGCATCTTCTGCTTGGCAAGTAAACGAGGACCGCTAGATGTGCCATGTGGCACAATCTCATTGCAACCAATTTGATCACGCCATATCACCTCTTGCTCATTGCCACTTGTCATGATCTGATTCACTGATGGCATTTTGGATCTCGCTGATTTTTCATGTTTTTCTGGCAACCTTGCTATTTCGCTAGCCGAAGTTGCCAAGATTTTTCGGCTAGCGAGGTAGCGACTAGCTAGATTTCCCACCTTTTTTGATTGCCTGGGATGCTGATGTCACCATTTTTGGACTGTATTTTTGGTTAAAATTTTATCTCTTACTTCCAGCTGGTCGGATGAGCAGGCCCCACCTGCGTACTTCTTTGTCTTATAAAAGTGTCTTCCTTTTAAGACACATTCACTTTGCCTAAAACAGTATTTAGACCTTCAATATTTCAATTTACGGGATGTGGGATATTTTAATAAAGGAGGAATGTGCGATTTAAATCAAGGTTGCATCTAAAAAGATTGGCTACAAGCATTTATTGGTTTTCCAAAAAATTCTGCAACAGAGGCCACATTTTAATGAGCATTCTTGCAATGATGACCTTGAATCATCTCAAGTAGGTAGTGTGGAAGGGAGCATCTTAGATGGTGGTCCTCTGTTTCTCTCCATAATGCCTGTGGCTTGGTTGTTTTTATGTAATGCAGACCGCTGCTCCTTTAATGCATTGATTTGGCTCCTTTTAACTATTCTGGCATTTTCATTTTTGCTTGATGATCATTGGCAGGTTATTGACTTTGACAACTGCAGGTTTATCCTTTATTTAATCAACGGTTTGGAGCTTTGGCTTTTTTACTATGATTGAATTTCTTTAATGCGTGTTGGCCGGGTCTTTCTTGTGCAGGGGCATCTTTGAATTGTATTTTCTAATTTGTGTTTGGACAACATCTTAGAATGTGTGCGCTTTCTTTAGCTGCGGGTTGATCCTTTAAAAGGCGTGGAGGACTTTCTTCTTCAGTATGTTTTCTATTTTTCACTACGTGTGGAAGCTTTTTACCATTCTGTGGCCTTTTCTTTGCTTGAGGCTTGGTGGTCTTCTTTTTTGGAGCTTTTGATTAAAGTCATTGGTTGCCTCTTCAGGCCTCACTGGAACCTTCTTCTCGCACGGGCATGGAAAAGCTTGCCAAGATCACCAGAGGGAAAATCAAGACGAGCATCGAGATCAACATCTCCATTATTACTTTTGAAAAAACCCATAACATGTTCAAGAATACAGAGGTTAATTAAGAGGCTTTAACAATGACATAATAGGAAATTTGCCACTACCCTCCTCACTTATGGTTTCCAATCAATTTCTTCATCAATCATCAATGCTTTACCCTGATCTGTATGTTGATGACACAAAATATTTCACTTGACCTTTTCAATGATTATGTTCATCCTTTTTTCCCAATATCTTATCAGTTTGGCGAAATTAGCCAGGCCCCAAAGTGGGTCCAACTAAAAAAATTTTGTTCCCGAACAACTAAACTTTCAAACTGATCCACTGACCTTCTCAGACTGATTAGAATCAATTTTGATCACTGATTGATTGTTAAAAAATCATTTTATCACTGTTCTACAAATTTTCAATTTGGTGCTAGGTCTATTGACTACCCGTAAAAACTTACCCGAACACCTGACCAGGCTCTGAAACTAAACACACTAATTCTTTGTTCCGCGCTCCTGTACCCTATCAAATCTCATCTCGTGATGAATCTATGATCAAAATGTATTCACCGTCAAAGTTGCCTTCTCAGATTTACCTGCAAGTAAACACGTTAGAAAACAACAAACTCGGTTCAAATTTGGCCTTGAAAAATGGGCAAATGAGCACATGAGGAAACAAAAATTGAGACATTAGTTCTCTATCATGAGGACATTACGAATCTATGATTTAGGCTCATGAAGAATAACTGGGTGCAAATGGCGGACATTCAAAGTAGGCTACTCAAAATTTTGCAACTGGACATGCTAACAGAAGCCATTTTTTGTGAATGGAATTGACCTAGAAAAGCGTGCATATGGATTTGTCAAGTTCTAAAAACTGACACACTTGTAGTATTTTTGGAAAATACAAGGGAACAAATTTTTTGATCTTTCCAATCACGAATTTCAAGTTATAATGTCACAAACAGGGGTACTGATAAATTTGCAAGTGCTGACACTAGTAAAAAGTCATAAATTGTTTCTGGAATCGCGTTTGAAAACTGATCAAATGGATTCATCAGGACTTAAAAATTTAAACATAGGAAGTATATAACATCTACCATGAAATTCAAAATGAAATTTAGCATTTTAGTCAATTGGGTCAAAGTTATAGCACGTCAAACAGGGCTTCTCGGATTTAGGTGCATAGTGCAAAAGCATGAAAACAGTAACTGACCAACTTCGAGGGATTCAAAACCTAGTCAAAAAAACTCAAAACGACTCAAAATCTGAAATGTAGGTTCTTGGGTATGGACACTTAATAATCTCAAAGTGGTAAGTCATGACACATTTCTGGGTGCGAGATATTCAATGGCAAACATAGCCTCCTGTCGCTGTTTGACGCTGGGGCAGAATTGTAAATTTGACAAATGCTTGAAACAGGACTTCGTCAAATGACTCAGAATGATGATTTGACCTTATGGAAAAATTAGATAGGGTGAATGGAAGGTGTTAGAAACATTGAACACCTCTGGGGCTTCAATGGAACAGTCGGGTACAACCAGGTACATATGCATTTTTTAAAATGTTTAAGGGCTTGATTTTTTTAGTAGTGTTGAAAATTGACCATGTAATTTTTAGTGCCAACAGAAAGGTTGAGGGAAGAGAAAATGTTGATTAACTTGAAGAAATGTAGCGTTGTAAAAAAAGAGTTATTCTACTTTGCATTTGTTGTATCATCTGAAGGTCTGAAAATGGATCTAGAAAAGGTAAAGGCCATCTTGGAATGGCCTACTCCAAGGTCTGCTACTAAGGTGAGATCATTTCATGGTCTAGTAGAAGCTAAAGAAGAGTGGAAAAATGATGTTTTAATAAGTAATCTCATCCAACAAATAAAAAGCGACCCTAGTAGTTCATATAAGTTTTGTTTAAAGGGGGGTATTCTTTGGTATAAGGAGTGCTTGTATTTCTACAAGAATTACACTCTTAAACACAAGATTCTCAAAGAACTACATGAGTCCCCAATTGGTGGCCATTTAGGATTTTTGAAGAAATATCATTAGGTCAACCAAGATTTTTTTTGGAAGGGCTAAAAATTGATGTTCAAAAATTTGTGGCTGAATGTTTTGTTTGTTAAAGAAATAAGGGGGAAACAATCTAAATTGGGAAGAGGTATCCATGGACTTCATCATAGGGCTTCCCAAATCTAAAGATCATAATGTGATGTAGGAGTATCAAATGGTTTAAAGGAAATCTTGTATCACCCAAAAAAAGAAAATTCTTAGAGATAGTTTCTATGTAATGTGTTTTTATTTTTGGATATCCATTTGAGTCAAATAAAGGTTCCAACTCTCAAAGTTCCACTATTATTTTTCTAGGTTAGAGTTTTTAGGCACCTTGGGATATGTGTAAATGTAGAAAATGGGCTATTTTGTAATAAAGTCAAAATTATGATGAGTTAGCAGGTGTAATTTGGAGGAATAATTATACTTGTAATTTAAAGCCCTTTAGAAAAAGAATCATGTCAAAAGACTTTATGGTTAGAAAGTTATTGCAGTGTTAAGTTTCTTGGACACCTCCTAAGATGCTTCAATGTCAGATATATGTCACTAAATGGCCTCATATGGGGCCAAAAAATTTAGCTAAGCTTGTCCATTGGGCTATAGAGCACTTTGAGAGCTTTCTGAAAATGTAAATAGTTCATCAATCAGAGTCCTTGTTCAAAAGCTATGCCTCCCAGAAGTTGGACTAACATTTCTGGATTCTTCTAATTTTACACCAACTTTTAATGTGACTTTTGGAACTTTCTATTTTGGTGGTGGGTGCCAAATAGCATATTCTAGAATGTGTTCTTAACCCTAAACAAATTGGGGTCTATTTAAGAACATTTCTAGCATTGTAAAGGCAGTTATTAGTGGAGTTAGTGAGAGGGTACTATGTGGAGGATTTCTTTCCCTAGAATCATACTATTGTAAGCCCATTGGGTATTTTTCATTGATAATAATATTTCCCTTTTCCTATGTGTTCATTCTAGTTTTTGGTTGTGTCTCCATCATAATTTCATCATGGTAGTAGTTGATTACCTCACTAAGTATGTATATTTTATTGCATTATCACATCATTTTACAACAAATATAGTGGAAAAAGTTTTCTTGGAGGATATCCAAATGCTACATGGTACACCTAAGGTTATTGTTAGTGATCATGATCCTATCTTTAGTAGTCACTTTTATAAAGATTTATTCTAATGTTTGTGTACTCAACTAGCTCATAGTTCTTCATACCATCCTCAAATAGATGGGAAAACTAAGGTTAGTAATAAATGTTTGGAAGGATATCTACATTGTTTCACTTCAAAAAAATAATCTCAATTGGTAGATTAGCTACCTCTTGAAGAATGGTGGTACAATATTTCTTTTCATAGCTCATCAAAAATTTCTCCATTTTTGGCACTTTATGGATATCATTCTTCTTCCATCACATCATCATTAGAGGTGTCACCAAGATTTAAGATAGTAGAGGACCACTTGCTTCATCAGCAATGGTACTTTTAGGACTCAAGGAGAATTTAGCTGTGACACAAAATTGAATGAAACAAGCAGACCAACATCATGATGAAAGAAATTTTGAAGTTGGGGACTAGTTCTTCTTGAGATTGTAGACTTATAAACAAATCTCAATGAAGCAACAAAAAAAAATAATAAATTGTCTCCAAGATATTATTGACCTTATCAAATCATGCAAAAGATTCGTAGTGTTGTCTACAAGCTTGAGTTGCCACCAACAACAAAGATACATCCAATTTTTCATGTTTTTTGTTTGAAGAAGGTAATTGGGTAGAATATTCCTACTCAAATAGTACTATTAGAATTTGATGAAGAAGGAAGAATAATTTTGGAACCAGAGTGCATTCTTCAAACATGCACAAAGAAAGATGAGGAACAAAACCCTGACTTAGTATCTCATCCAATGGAAGAACTTACTAGTTGAAGAGGCCATATAGGAGGATGAGGAGTTGATTCAAAAGAATCCACACTTGGTTAGCATTGAGGACAATTCTTCTTTGAAGAGAGGGGGCATGTTACACCCTTAATATTGGTGTATATAGGGTTATTAATAGTCAAATTGAGGCTATCTTAATCCTTAATTATTTTATCATTATTATAGTATTATTTAGATAGGTAGGTTAGCCTAGGTGTTATGTATGGTTGTGTCTATTCAACCTAAGAATAATTAGGTATATATAGGAGGTTGTGAGTCTTATTTCAACATCATATTGTGAAGTGTGTTCTCATTGGAGATATTATGAGGTTTCTCCCTTGAGGTGGAATATTACTCTCAGTTATTATCAAGTATTTATATAATATTTCATATTATTTCTTCTATTGTGCAAATTATTTCATTACATATAGTGTCTTGGTCCTTGTTAGAGAACCAAGCCCTATTAAAAGACTCAACTCTATTAGGAGTTGGTATTACAAGTACATATGTATGCAAGAAGATCCTACTACCCAAACAAGCAATTATACAATTTAGTGCTTTAAATAAAACAAGATAGATACAATAACCTCTTATCTACTAACTATTTTACTTCACATATCTTTGATCTTACATCAAAATTTGCATCATAGGTATCTCACATAAGTTTTCATTCAGATACTCAATTTTCATATAACCGTAAACTCCATATTTTCAAAATATACAATTCACATTCTTTCTCTCTTTAATTATATTCTTTTTTTTCACAAAACTTTAGTTGAGTTGGCTTGATGCTTTCACATGTTATGCTAACTAAGGGTAAACATCTAGGATTTCATCCCTAAATGATTAACTATTTTGTGACTGAAATAATTCCTTAACCAGTTATTAACCATTTTTTGATATACTTTGTTCTATCTTGTTCTTTTCCTTTACTAGTGTTTTACCTGTAACTTCATCCATACTAATTGTATTGATTTCATGCATTTAGGTATGTCATCATGACACTTTGGTCTACCTCTCCTTAACTGCACACATGCTAATTATCACTATATAATTTACAATATCAAAATTACCTTTGTAATGTTATTAAACCATCTAATACTTAGAACATTTTTAGACTCCAATCATGTAATCTTTACTTTTAAGTTTTACCTTCTATTCCAAAATCATATGCTTCCATAAATGACAACCCTTAACCTTACTAACTTAGCCATATTGCCAACACAATTGTGCCACACTAAGTAGATTATCTCTTAATCCTTCAACCTAATAGGCATTTTCACATTTCATTCCTTTAGCTAATGCTATGATTCCTTTTCCATTTACATAACATGGTTCATTGTTTCTAAATCTAACAATTTCACTATCATAGTATTCTAAATGTTCAAACTTAGTTTTGTCACTAGTAATGTGATGAGAACAACCACTATCTATGATTCATGTATTATTTTTTATAACATGAGAAATAAGTGTCATCTTTTCATTTTCCTCATTATTAGATTCATCCTTAATAGAAATGCAAACTACTTCTTCTTCATTTTCATCACTATCAGAATCTTTAGTAATGTATTAAGGTTTCTTAGCTTTGTCTTTGTAGCTCTTGAAATCTTTCTTTCCTTTTAACCTCATATTTTTTTTCTCATCTTTATCTGCTTTGTTGGACATCTTGTAGAAATATGATCAGCCTCTTCACATGAGAAGAAAATCACTAGAAATTTGCCTCTAAATTTCCCTTTCCCTTTTGATACTCTTTTTGCAAGAAAGGCTTCAATTCCTTCAAGTTCATCATCACTATCATCTTCACTATCAATATATTTGCCTTTTGAGTTTCGTCCTTTCCTACCAAGAGTTAGTTTGGCTTTGAATGTTTATTCAAAGTTGCTAGATTAGGAGCATAGTTATCAAAGTTATCCAATTCAAAAGTAGTTAACCTTCCCACAAGTGTATCCAAGGTATTTTTTTTTTAGGATTGCATCTCATCGCTTTAATTGTTGAAACTCTAATTGCATAAATAGGAAGAAGAGTTCTTAGTACCTTATTAATCACAATATCATCAATTATGTCTCCTCATGTAGCTCTCATTTCACTCACAATTTCTTTGATTCTTTCATTGTATTGGACAATGTTCTCACCTTCTTTCATTTTCATTTGATCAAACTTGCCTCTTAAAATTTATGCCTTGGATCTTTTCACATTTTTATCATCTTCATATACTTTCTACATTTTTTCACACATTTCAAATGTAGTAAGACAATTTTTAATCTTATCAAACTCGAAATAGTTGAGAAAGGAAGCTATATCAATCATCACTTTATTGTGATCCTTTGCCTCTTTCATCTATTCCAAAATCATAGGTTTAGGTGGTGACACATTTATTTTTTCAAGTAGAATAAACCAATATCACTAACATTTGATAGGTATAGCTTCATTAAATTTTTCCATTCTGAAAATCTATCCCTGTTAAGTTTGACAATCTCACTTTTGTATGACATATTGATCATTAGATTAGGTCCTTGAAACCTTTCCTACAAGTACCAAATGATTTGATATCAATTGTTTGAAATGAAGAGAGTAAATGAGAGGGGAGGGGTGAATTAATAAAAATAAAAATAATTCCCTATCCCTAGATTTCTAATAAAAAAATTTCTATTGATAATGCAATACTGTCCAACTTGATTATAACTAAGATATTATTGTCGCTTAATTAACAAAGTAATCTTATAATTATTAATCTATTTTAATATTTAGTAGCTTAGTTGTACAAAACATAAATCATAAAGAAAATAGCATGAACATAGATGTCAATTGTTGGAAATATTCAAGATATAATAGGTTACTGAGAGGGGAGGGGTGAATCAGTAACAATAAAACTTTTTAAGTCAACCATACACAACATTTACTTATCTATCCTATTGCATAAAAACTATTAAACATTTAAACCATATATGCATAGAGATTTGGATACCAAGAAACCTTCCAAAAATAGAAAGTAAAACTGGGGTGGGGATGATACCCACAAAGCTTCGTTACTGCAGTATGAAGTTGGCCGGTTAAGGCTTATAATGATCACTTCTGGTGATCTTCCCTATTACGAGCACAGAGGATTGTTAGATCCACCTTGTTAGAGGATTTACAAACATACTTTATAAGTATGCACTCTGTTAGGCAATTTGAATAAAGACGGTTAAGTCTACCCTGTTAAAGGATTTACAAAAATGATTCACCTGGATGAACCAACAGATCAACTTACAACTTAACTGAGTTCTTTATTGTAGATCACCTTCTGTGATTGATGAAATCATTTCTGCTCCTGGTAGACCTTGCTGAATATTCTTTTCTACTGATGAATTCACACTATCATTATTCCAGATATCTTGTATGTCTTCTTGAATATCTATGTCACTTGAATGTCTGTAATACATTACATATATATATACCATTCCAATAATTATTCATGCAAGGTCAGCCAAACACAAGTAAACAAAATATAACTGAGTCGGCCAAATGGTAAAGTAAACTTGGGTTCTTCAGATAGACTTGATGACCTTCAAATACATGGCATCCACTACGTTACTCAGCATCATCATGCACTCAGTAGAGGTAGGGGCTCGATTCATACTAGTCATACAACGTTGCCTAGAACTTGGTAACCATTGGTGACTCGGTAGATATAGTGTCACTTTGTAGAAACTAACTTCTTCGATAACCTTCTAAGCTCGGTTATCACTGAGTGCTTCCTCACTCGGTTAATACTAAGTGCAACTTTACTCAGTTGACACTAAGTGCAACTTTACTCGGTTGACACTAAGTGCAACTTTACTCGGTTGACACTAAGTGCTACTGCACTCGATTAACACTGTGTCTTTGATGCTCGGTTGAACTGTGTCACCAGTGCTCAATTTGAACTATGTCTCCAGTGCTCGGTTTGAACTGTGTTGCTAGTGCTCGGTTTGAACTGTGTTGCCATCATTTGATCTGCACTGTATTACTAGGTGTGAACTATATTACTTGGTTAGAACTATATTACTCGGTGTGAACTGTAAGATGAGTGTTGCCACTAATGGCAAATAACTTTATGCCAACAATCTCTCCCTTTGGCATTAGTGACAAAAACAATTATGTGCAAAAATAGATATACAGTTCTAAATTTTCAAAAATGCTCTGTGTAAGTCTTATTACACATATCTTTCTTACATGTATCTCCCCCATACAATATGCATAGTATTTACAAGTTATTACACATATCTCTTTCACAATTATCTCATGGAAGTGTGCTATCTCCCCCTTTTTGACAATAATGCCAAATTAAACAATATATATTTACACAGAGAGTCCAAAATGAGAGATAAACTCAGAATGTAACTTGAGAATAAGAGCCAATGTCTTATCCCAATTTTCTTGCAAAAGTTTGCTGGTAGAGAGTGCTATTCGCACTTCTATAGAAAGTTCAATCATATGATCTGCAATTAAGAAGTTTTTGTCATGAATCAATGTTCTGGAATGGGCAATATGCTTCTACATTGTGTCCATGATAGGAAGGATCATATTTTGGATGTCAATCAGGGTACACCTGATCCTTGCTTCCTCTCTCAATAATTTTGCCTGTTTCTCTGAAAAAAATCTTATTCTGAGATGATGGGATGAACTTGAACTGTGGTCAAGCTGCAATAGTTATGAACTGACCTTTATATCCTCATTAATTTTATTCAACTTTTCTTTGATTTCCTTAGTATACTCGGTAACATCACAAAGTTTGCCAAAAAGTGAAGTTACATTATTAAAAGAATGTTCAAAATTACTCAAAATTGTAGATAGTTCTACCTGTTTTAATGCAATATGCTGAGCAATGTGCTCAAGCACCTTATTGTCAAATTTCTTCTCTGCTTTTTCAATCAATTTTTCTTGGTCAAAGTTATCCTAATTGAATTTATATACAACCTCTTCTAACTAATTCAAAATGTGTTGAGTAGAATCTGCTTCAACACCTATAACATCTATTAGAATATTCTTAGCACTTTCAATAATACTATATTCCTGGTCTCTCTCATTCCTTAGTTGTTTTTGCCTTGCCTTCTGATCTAATAGCTAACTGACCATTCTCATTTCATCAACTGATGCATTATCCAGATCTATCTTAGGAATGATAATGTCCTTATCCAAGTCTATTTCCTCATCTACTGCCTTGCTGGAAATCATGTATCTTTTTGTTTTTCCTGCAGTGACTTCACTTTTTCCCTTTGAATTTGAAACAATAGTTGATGAGGCTGGACTGGTTAACAAAATTGGAATAGGACTAGCTAGAGGAAAACTGAGAGAAGTGCTAACAGTATCAAAAATTGATGTTCTTCCTAAGATTGATGTACAAGTTGGAATGGGAGAGCTAACAGATGCAAAAATTGGAGCAGATGAAGTTGTCAAAATTGAAGTACTAGTGGGTACACTTACTGAACACTCTGCAGTAGAATTTGATATGCCTGATGAACTTACTGTTGTAGCTGATGATGCCTCAGTCAATGAAGATGGTTGTAGCTCGGTTAATGAAGTGGTAGACACTTGCATAGATGGTGCCTGGAGCTGAGAGGAGACAGGTGAAGATTGAGCAATTGACAAAGCTGTTGTGCACACAATCTCACTAGTAGAGGCTATCTCCACAGTTGATGTAGTTGCTTTAGGTGGAGAGTGAGGAAGAGATGCAATGACTTTGGCTGCAATTTTTACAGGATCATCTTCCTTCTTAGCTTGATCAGCTTCTTCTTCCTCCATTTCATCTTCCTTGTCTTCTTCCTCCATTTCATCTTCCTTGAATTCTTCCTCAACATTTATCATCATTGAATGCAGATCCCCTGGAATATCTTCAATATCATCATCACTGTTGTCATTGTCCTTGATTTCAACAATATCCTCACTGGGTTTATGTAGATGATAGACATGTTTCCACATGTTTGTTGCATCATTGACAACATGCTTAATTTCTTTGATTAATATCAAGCAAGTGTGGAATCTAATCATCATATTACCTTCATGATCTTTCAGTGATTTCTTTACTTCTGCATCAGTGAGACTCGACAGGAGAATTTTCAGGGTTTGCTCAAAGATATCTTTGACAGTTTTGGTTGCAATTTCCCATCTTGGTTGCAACCTCTTCAATAGCTCTGTAGGGATCTGAGAGACAATCTCTTTAGGAGAGTATTTCCATCTTCCCATTTTATTCAATACCAATTCTCCAATCTGCATTTTCTCCTATTCTATTCTTGTCTCAAACTTCAATGCTTTGAAGTTTGTGAAGCTAATACCTTCTTCTAATTACTTCAACCTTACCTCAAATGTGAGTGGAGGCTTAACAAATACAGGTTCCTTCTTCCCCTATCTTGTTCTCCTGGAGAAGACTGTAGTAGTTTGCTTTTTAGGTTTGGTGATAATCACCTTACCTTTCTTCCGTTGAGGCTCCTCTTCTTTTTCTGACTCAGTTTCCTCTTCTTCTTCATCATCTTCTCCTTTCCCTTCAATAATCATCAGAGGACCAAGTTCTATTTTTAGCTTTGCAATCTTCCTCTTTCCTTTGCTAATGACCTGAGGGATTTTGATTGAAAGCTCAATTCTAGCTTTAGCTTCATCATAAGTTCTGAAGATTGGTTGCTTTGGGTCTACTGGTTCATTCACCAGTGCCTCTATGATGTCTTTGGTTTCATCAATATTAACCTCATAAGGAAGAGGTTTCACCCATGCAACCTGGGGCCTAACTGCTTGTATGTATACCTTGTCACAATCTACCATAAAGCATACATCTTCTTTGTATTCCTCAACCAGTTTAGGTGGAATCCGGAATCTATTGTTCATTCTTTCCTTAAAATCTTCAAAGTAATTATCCAAAACACTGTCAAAATTTTCTCGTAACTCTGTAATAAACTCATTTATTTGATAGAGAATGGTAATATCTTTTCTCCATACTACTGATCCTTTTGATGGAAAAGACTTTTGAATATAGAAAAATAAGTAGATCAAAAGTGAACCGAATTTGCAGGAATTGTTCTTTGAAGTCTTTATGCTTTCCATATTTTTATTAAATTGAGACAAAAGCAATTCAGATAGATCAAACTCAACATTCTTCTTTACTATCTTATATGCTAAATCTACTGCTTTGCAAGGTACACTGTTTGGACGGCTGGAACTGTAAATTTTATGAGCAATGACGTGAATACCAAATCTTAATTCAGCATTAGTTACTGTACTGAGCTTAAGTCCTCTACCATCCCATTCTGCTTGGGTTAGCCTTTGCAATTCTTCCCGGCCTAGGGTTTTGGTAGTCTTAGCTTTGCTCAATATGGGAAGGCCAGTAATTTTGTTAATCATTTTCTTTGTGATAAGCACTAGTTGCTCTAACCACAATTTCCCATTGTGAACCCGGCTGAGTACATACCTAACCCATTTAATTTGAAAATTTCTTGGCAAATGTGAAATGTGGGTTAACCCTTTTGTTTCAAGGTGTTTATGCTTGGGTTTCAAATTCCCATCTACGCTCATTTCACCTAGGGCATTATCAATTTCTAGGTTTCCAAGTTCTTGAATGGAACATTTGAAATGAGAGCGAATGTCATTTATAAGGAGTACCTTCGAAGGAATTCGAGACTAAGCACCGTTAGGGTCAAGTGATTCTGCAATTTTCGGTGTCAATTTAAAGTTTGGCACCTTCCATTCCACACCTTTAACCAGCATTTTTGAGCCTCTCTTTGCCTTGGAGCTGCTGCTACCGGATGCCATTGCTACTTAGTAGGTGAAGATAAATTTTGAACAGATTCTTTGCTCTTAAAAAACTTTTCTCGAAATTGCTTTAAGCTTGCTCTGGAATCGTAGAAGATAACTTAGCTCAAAGTTCGTAGTGAAGAATGAGATCAAATTTTGCCCTTTTTGATGAAAAATTTGTCATAAATGCTTGATACGATGGTATATGAAATGATAGGTTGTCATCCACTTGCTTGGTATATACTATCAACTTGGTAACCAAGAGAAAACATTGATGTACCAATCTAACTCGGTAAGGTCATGAACCAACCTCACTCAGTAGATACAACTCGGTGAGTGAAACTTTTTTGCTCCCGATCGAACTTGGTTGAGTCTTGAACTGATTTGGGATCAAAGTGTATCTGCATACTGATTTGATCATTTTTCTTCCTTTGGAACTACCTAGGATGATTCTTGAAGGATGCAGTTCCATACTTTCTTTTATGAATATTAATTGGAAATGATGGAGTCACTCATTTCTTGAGTGACATTGCCATTGCTTGACTTATCTTGTTCAGTAGATTTAGGAATCCATTGTTGCTTCATTTTCTTTTGGATGTTATCTGCTTTGATTTTCTTTTCATCTTCAATTCTTTCTATATTCATACAATTTCTAGCTATATGACCAAGTTCTATACATGTATAGCACCTTACAGTAGTGTCCTTCTTCCTTAGGTGATGTCTTGCACAATTTATGCCAGTATGTCCATATTCTCCACAATAGTGACATCTACACTAGGTGTTGTAGTCCCATCCAAATATGACTTTGACAAGTTGTTCAGCTGGATTGAATGATTTGGATTTGCATTGGAATGCCTTGTGACCATGTTTATTGCATTTGTGATAGTTGCCTTCAAATTTTGCTTTTTCTTTGCACTCATTTTCTTTGTGACCATGTTGATTGCAATTGAAGCATTTACCATTGAATTTTTCTTTTCCATTGCTCTAGCATTTGTTTGATGTATGACCTAACTTGCCACAGTAATTACAAGTGGGTTTTTTATTCTTTTGGGTACCTTGTTTTGAAGATTCACCTTCTTCATTTTATCCAAGACCAGCTTTACCTTTTTATCTATGAAGATTCTGCTCATTTTACAAATTCAATTGATCCATATCTACTTGGGATTTCATCATTCTTTCATTGACTTGTCTCTCAGTTCTCAGATCACTATGAAAACTTACATTGATTTTTCTCTTAGTGATTAAATCATTTCTCAAACTTTCATTCTTAGATCTTAGAATCATAATTTCTTCATTTGCATTAGATAGTTGTCTTATAAGATCTTCATGTTGAAGGGATAGGTTATTCCTTACCTCTAAGTCTTCATTTGCTTTGTTTCTCTATTCAAAAACTTCACATAACCTGATGGATTGGACTTCTTATTCTCTTTTGAGCTTTCTTACCTCTTCTTGCAGAGATCCATTCTTTTCTAGAAGTTCTTTGATTGCCTTGTTAGCTTCTTCTGAACTACTTGATGGTAATAAATCTTCAATCTTTTCTTCAACATAGTGATGGTCATTCATTTGTCTTGCAAGTTCCTTTCTTCTTTTTAGGGATTGAGAAAGATACTCATTTGCTTCTTTGAGTTGAACCATGGCCATTTCTAGATCTAGCTTTTCATTTTCAATCACTTTCTCCAATCTGAATATCTCCATAACTTAGATCTTTGCTCAAGCTGTCAAACTTTGTCCTGAGAACCAAAAAGCTCTGATACCAATTGTTGGAAATATTCAAGATATAATAGGTTACCGAGAGGGGAAGGGTAAATCAGTAACAATAAAACTTTTTAAGTCAACAATTGCTAGATCCACCTTGTTAGAGGATTTACAAACATACTTTATAAGTATGCACTCTGTTAGGAGATTTGAATAAAGACAGTTAAGTCTACCTTGTTAAAGGATTTACAAAAATGATTCACCTATTAAGATGAACCAACAGATCAACTTACAACTTGACTGAGTTCTTTATTGTAGATCACCTTCTGTGATTGATGAAATCATTTCTGCTCCTGGTAGACCTTACTGAGTATTCTTTTTTGCTAATGAATTCACACTATCATTATTCCAGATATCTTGTATGTCTTCTTGAATATCTATGTCACTTGAATGTCTATAATACATTACATGTATATATACCATTCCAATAATTATTCATGCAAGGTCAGCCAAACACAAGTAAACAAAATATAACTGAGTCAACCAAATGGTAAAATAAACTCAGTTTCTTTAGACAGACTTGATGACCTTCTGATATGTGGCATCCACTATGTTACTCAGCATCATCATGCACTCGGTAGAGGTAGGGGCTCGGTTCATACTAGTCATACAACATTGCCTAGAACTCATTAACCATTGGTGACTCGGTAGATATAGTGTCACTCGGTAGAAACTAACTTCTTCGATAACCTTCTAAGCTTGGTTATCACTGAGTTCTTCCTTACTTAGTTAATACTAAGTGCAAATTTACTTAGTTGACACTAAGTGCAACTTTACTCGGTTGACAGTAAGAGCAACTTTACTCGGTTGACACTAAGTGCTACTTCACTCGGTTAACACTGTGTCTTTGATGCTCGGTTGAACTATGTTGCCAGTGCTCGGTTTGAACTGTGTCTCCAGTGCTCAGTTTGAACTGTGTTGTCAGTGCTCGGTTTGAACTATGTTGCCATCATTCAGTCTGCATTGTATTACTCGGTGTGAACTGTATTACTCGGTTAGAACTGTATTACTCAGTGTGAACTGTAAGATGAGTGTTGTCAGTAATGGAAAATAAATTTATGCCAACAATCAACAATAGTTAACATAGAAACCAAATTTGGAAAAACCACCATGCAACTAGTTACAATATCTTTCACTCTTGTAAAGTGAGGCCTATTAAAAGTTACAAAACATACTGTTAAATATGATCTTGTTAGAGGATTTAGATTACCATGTTAGAAGTGGCCTAGTTACAGGTCAAAAAACTTCAATCTCGAAATGTCACATTGTTAGAGAATTTACAATATGACTGTTAAGTCAACTCTATTAAGAGATTGCTTTACTGCTACAATGGTTAGAAGGTAACAATAATTTGACCTGATTTATGAAGAAACTATCTTTGCATATTCAGATCCCTCTTTTGGCTTGAATTCTAGATCATTATTGATCAAATGTTCTTTGTAGATTATCTTCCTCACTTTCCTTCTCTTCCTTTTCCTTCACTCACATATCCATCTTATTTCATATTCCACTGGTACATACTATCCTCACTACTTGAAATTTCTTATATATCATAATCTTTGATAAGTCAACTTGAATACCCTTTCAAATAATTAATAAACATCCAAATAGTTGGCTTCAATCAATTATGTCATGTCCCCTTTTCAAATAATTTAAAAAAAAGAAAATCTTTGCTAAGGCAGGCAGGCCCAAGAAAGTGAAGTTTCGGAAAAAGGGAGTTAATCTTTGGAAACCGTTGGACTAATAAATGATAATTATTATTAAAATATGTTTCATTAACCTCTCTTGGACGTGAGTTACAGTTATGCCCTTTTTAAAGAGGTTTGGAGGCATTTTGGGGGGATTCCAGACTTGATTTTCACTCATTCTTTGTTATTCTTCAGAGGCTGCCAAACCTGTGGAGAAGGAGACCCAAGAACGGGAGTTTGCAGGTTTCCAGGGAGACCCAAGAACGGGAGTTTGAAGGTTTCCAGGAAGGCTAAGGATGGGAGTTTGAAGCCATTCCATGTGCATGCTCATACAGAGTTTGCCTTTGTGCTGAACAGTGCAGATTTGTGAGTTTCCGGGTGTATTTTTGTAAGAGTTTGGTGTTTCCGTTTGAGTATTTCATATCAGTTTTGGTTGCTGCTGTATTTTATACTTTAAGCTGTTAAAATAGAGCTGAATATATATATTGGGACGTGATTAAACTTCTGAGATAGATTATTAGTGTTCTTGTGGTGTTTCCGAGCATATTTTGTGCTATTTCGGGAGCCCGATGAGCATAGTTTTGGTCCTACATTTTCGAGCTGTTGTGTAAAGGCTATACGGATCTGGAAATATCAATTTGTAGGCTGTTATGCTGCTGAAAGTTCTGTAAAAATTTCCATTTTCAGATTCATTGATAATTTGTGAAGTTGTGAAGCTTTTAGCACTATTTTCAACATACCCGATTTGGGGTTTCTTAAGGAATTTGGTGGATCTTTGTGATAGCAGTTGTTTGATTTTAAAGATCTGATTAGAGGTTGGAAATATCATGAAAAATCAGAAAAGGGACATTTCAGTGGTATCAGAGCCATGATCTTGCCAGCCTGAGGGTTTGTAGAA
Organism: Cupressus sempervirens; assembly: GCA_028749045.1. NCBI lineage: Eukaryota > Viridiplantae > Streptophyta > Pinopsida > Cupressales > Cupressaceae > Cupressus > Cupressus sempervirens. The sequence continues at coordinate 20,634,753 of CM053787.1, read as the reverse complement.
GTTGCAGGTCAGTTTTGACAACTACCCAGATCTTGCATTTCAGTTTTGAGAACTACCCAAATCTTGCATGTCATAATTTATGATTGCATGTTGCTTCTAATCAGTTGCATGTCAAAATTTATGGTTGCATGCTACTTCTAATCATTTGCATGTTAGTTCTTGGTATTTGAAGAAGTTATATCCTATTGGGGTTACACTCTACTTTATCCAGAATGGACAGGTATAGTACAGAGTCTCAGAGGGAACAATCTTGGACAATTGATAGCCAGAGTCAAAATAATAGAAAGGATGGTTATTTAGACATTCGAGATAAACTTATGAAAATAAGCCATGACATGTCTAAACAGTTGGTTGAGCACCACCATATAAATGACATGTTATCTGACCCAGCTAAGGTGGATAAGTTGACTGGATTTCTATTTGGCAGATTTTCTCACAGGACAGATGACACAATTTCCAAGAACTTGCATGAGGAGTTTGAGAAACTAGCTGATAGCCAGGTAGAGGTCTCAGATTCTACTCTGCCACAGGAGGTGGTGGGAAAGGATATTACACAGATTGATAGTAACGGTCAACTTGATACTCAAATTGAGACAATTGTTTACAGGTTGTCAAAGGGTGATGCCACAGGTATTCAGGATGGTATAGTTACAACAGGCAGTGACAACAGTGTAGTGGGTTCAGATGATGATTATGAGGATGTTGTTGTGCAGGATGGTGAGATACCTGGTAGAGATGAGCAGACATTGAGCATTCATGACTTTGCTGAGAAAGAGTACCAGGCACAGTTAGATGCTTCATCACATGAGGTTGAGGCTGGTAGTACTTCACATGATTTGTCCAGCCAGCTGAAGGTGAACCAAGATAGTATTGTGACTTCATTATCTCATCATGAAAGGTATGTGGAGTTAGTTGGTATTGGTCATATTACTCAGGTGAGGAGTTTGCTTGAGTTACCAGTTGATTCTAGTTTACGGATATGGACTCGAGATTGTTATATTGGCATTTGGGATTTAGTTGACTGGATATCTTTAACACTTTTTGGTAGCAGTGTTTGTTTGGGTGCTATCATGGATTTGATTAGCAGATTACATGGTGTTGTCTTTTCTTGTGCCAGTATCTTGTCTGATGTTGGTATTAGTTTTTATACACCAATGTTGGGCCTTGTTCATATATCCAGTCGGCCATACTTTTTGGAATGTGTTGATGATATTTCATATTTGGCAGTGTGTATAGATGAGTCCCAGGATCATATTGGCATTGATGACATCCAGAAGGATGCAATGGGCAATTTTGAAGACTTAGTTTCCTTGGGTATAGAGGAGTTGGACAGAAATGCTAATGTTTTTGATACTCTGTATGTTGATATGAGTTTTAGATTTGATTCACAGGATATGGATGGTAATACTCTAGAGACTAGTAACTTTGAGGATACTCCTTTAGACAGTGCATCAGAGGAGGTTTGTAGGAGACAGTCAAGCCAGTGCCATCATGTGTCTAATCAGTTGAGAGTTAGTGACCAAGACATTGCTATCACTTGCCAGCATTTCGATGCTGCTCGTCAGTTGTTAGCAGTTTATGGATGGGGTTCTCCTACTAGTGATGAGCAGGGAGGCAGTTATCTTTCCTTGACAGAGTTCCACTCTTTATGGGAGGCTATCCAGATTCTGAGACAGGATTATATGCAGTTGGTAGCCGACAGAGATTATCTTATGAAGTGGGGCAGTACAGCATATGATGCATTGTTGGCCAAGGAAGATGAGGTGAGTGAGATTACTGAGCAGCTTGTGGTGACTTCTGAGATTCTTGAGAGTACACAGTTGGCTTTCAAGGAGTCACAGTTTCATTTGGCTAAGGTGACCATGGAGTTAGAGCGACTACAGTCTTCACCTGATTCTATACAGTCACAAGCAGTGGTGTTTGGTGATCCGAGGATGTCCATGGCCGAGATTGTCAGAGACAGTGGAGATGGGGATGCATCCATTCTTGATACTAACATTGGAATATCAGGTTCATTCCCACTAGAGTTAGGTTCAATTGAGTTGGGTGTTGTAGCAGATTGTTGTATGCCTGACATGGTGGTGACCTCTAGTACTAATGGCACGAAGACTGGAGATGTTGTATCAAAGACCATGTGTGACATTGGTGAGCTGATAGTTGGCATGGTTCCTACTAGTAATACTACTCCCTTCGCAATGTCTTCAGAGGTAGTAGTCAGTTCCAATTTGGTTAATGATCGATTGCAGTTAGTTACATCTGGATTGCAGTCTGAGCCACTGACTGAGATTGGTGCATTCTATCGGCATTACACTGTGAGGTATGCTCATCTGTCTACCTTTGATGACCATGTTGATGAGATGATGATACAGAGATGTACTTTGGTTCCTAGTGCTTATCATCAGTTATGGGACAATTTGATGCCTCAAGATGAGAGTTGTGATGGGCATGACATGGTGATAGGTTCTACAGTTGACAGCTTGATAATACATGACTTAGAGCAGGAGTTTCAGAGTGATGCTTCAGCAGGTGTTGTTATTGATTCTACTCCTTTGGCTATGACATCTCTTGACTTAGCTGGTGATCAGTCACAGTGGGTTGTATCACTTCTTCATGGTGAGCTGTTGACTGAGGTTGGTTTTTTTTATCAACATTATATTGCAGGGTATGTACATCAGTTAGCATTTGATCCTTGTTCTGAGGAGTTGATGGTAGACAAATTTGGTTTGGATTCCATTTCTTACTCTTTATCTTGTAATGTCTTTTCACCATCAGCAGTGTATGGGAGTTATGGTTATGAGATAGTGGCCGATGATTTGCAGAGTTGTGTTGACTGCAGGAGTTGTACAGTGTGTGGATTCTCCATACTTGGTACAGTTTCATTCAAGAGGGTTCACCATTGTTTCAGAGTTGGATTGTACATTCCATATAGGCCAGTGGGATGCGTTGATGGTATTTACTGTGTTGGTAGTTTGATTTGTCCACTTTACTTGGGTTCTGATGTTCTAAGAGTTTGTGCCTCATGGGTTTTTGTTTGTGGTAGTGGTGATTTCGGAGTTTGGTTGAGCTATAATTGTCAATTTGATTATGGATTCCTCTTGGTCATATTGCAAAGGATATTGCAGGAGCCTATGTTAATTGGTAGTAGTATAGTTCATGACTACATTTGGGATCCAGGTGGATTGATTGGTTTATTGTTCAGCCATTGCTTGAGGACAAGCAATGATTGGGAGGGGAGGACTTGTCATGTCCCCTTTTCAAATAATTTAAAAAAAAGAAAATCTTTGCTAAGGCAAGCAGGCCCAAGAAAGTGAAGTTTCGGAAAAAGGGAGTTAATCTTTGGAAACCGTTGGACTAATAAATGATAATTATTATTAAAATATGTTTCATTAACCTCTCTTGGACGTGAGTTACAGTTATGCCCTTTTTAAAGAGGTTTGGAGGCATTTTGGGGGGATTCCAGACTTGATTTTCACTCATTCTTTGTTATTCTTCAGAGGCTGCCAAACCTGTGGAGAAGGAGACCCAAGAACGGGAGTTTGCAGGTTTCCAAGGAGACCCAAGAACGGGAGTTTGCAGGTTTCCAGGAAGGCTAAGGACAGGAGTTTGAAGCCATTCCATGTGCATGCTCATACAGAGTTTGCCTTTGTGCTGAACAGTGCAGATTTGTGAGTTTCCGGGTGTATTTTTGTAAGAGTTTGGTGTTTCCGGTTGAGTATTTCATATCAGTTTTGGTTGCTGCTGTATTTTATACTTTAAGCTGTTAAAATAGAGCTGAATATATATATTGGGACGTGATTAAACTTCTAAGATAGATTATTAGTGTTCTTGTGGTGTTTCCGAGCATATTTTGTGCTATTTCGGGAGCCCGATGAGCATAGTTTTGGTCCTACATTTTTGAGCTGTTGTGTAAAGGCTATACGGATCTAGAAATATCAATTTGTAGGCTGTTATTCTGCTGAAAGTTCTGTAAAAATTTCCATTTTCAGATTCATTAATAATTTGTGAAGTTGTGAAGCTTTTAGCACTATTTTCAACATACCCGATTTGGGGTTTCTTAAGGAATTTGGTGGATCTTTGTGATAGCAGTTGTTTGATTTTAAAGATCTGATTAGAGGTTGGAAATATCATGAAAAATCAGAAAAGGGACATTTCAAATTAATAATTAAACATGTGTGTCTATTGGTACTCAGTTAATACTAGGATTGAATGCTCGGTTAACATTGGAAGTCCTTTGATTCCCAACCACTCAATTAATACTATAAGAAGGATATCCTTCATCAATTGACTTCATGGTTAACACTAAAATTTTTATTGGAGTTCTTACTAAAATATTAGGTGGGTTTAAACCTAATACTAGGAAGCATAAGAGAGGGACAAGCCTAAGGATCAGCTAAATCCTATATTTAGTAGGGCAAAATCTTAGTTTTGGGCCAACATTAATAGAGTCATCAAGACTCACTTCACTTTAGGCTCTATAGGGACAAGATGGACAAACCTTAGGGATTTAATCTTACTAACTTGATACTCTTCTCTTCAAGACTATCCCTTATAGTAGAAATGGGCAATGTTGTTCTATGATTTTCTTATAAACTTCATGATCATAGTAGCTAACTATAGCCAAAAAAAGAAAACAAAATAAGTAACAACCAACACTTCTAGTTCATTGTTACATAAAATGGTAAATTGATTTTTTAAATATATGTTTTGCAATTAGCTGAATCATCAACTTGTTCTTGAACTTAATTGACCAGTGTCTTATCCATTGGTATAGAGTCAAAACCAACAAACTTAGACCTATTTAATCAAATTGTAATTAAATTTATCAATAGTAAGCTCTAAATTTCATTCTTACCATATCCTTCTTATAAACCCTAAAACTTATCAATTATAGAGAGCAATTATCTAATTCTTTGAATTAGAAGAAATTAGTAAGAGATGTACAAATTATATGGAATGCATTAAACTGAATGAAACTTGTTCATTTCAATCTCAAGATTATAGATATATAAGAAAGGAGACAAAACTTAAAGGCATAGATATATAGAGAATTTTCTTCTTGTATTAATTTCTTTTTAAAATGCTTATAATACTATCATAGACTCAAAAATAACTCAAAACTTCACCACTGATACTTGGTGTTAACTATATATATTCAAGTATACAAAAAATGATTACATTCATATAGCTACAGAAAAATGGATAGACTATAATAAAACATAAGAACAAGATTATTTTATAGATAGCCAACCTCAACTCCACATCTTGGAAATCCTTATATAGGATTGCAAAAAGTGATAGATGGGAGGAGGAAACATATTAAAACATGAATGGATGCAAAAGGTGGCAAGATATGAACAAAAATATATAAAAGACTATCAAAATTCTTTAGAATAACTAAGAGGTGGGGTGAATCAGTTATCCAAGGTCTAAATGTAAAATTAAAAATTTTCACAACTAAGTGAACCCATATCCATAAAACATTTTCATCATACATGCATCCATTAGATTATGCAATCACTTAGACTTTTAGGTTATTGTTAAATCAATTTGTAGAAATGTAAAAATGAAACATAACAGATTCAATAACACATGTAACACAGTGATTTAACATGGAAAACCAATTTGGGAAAATCCACCAGTAACATGCTATATATTCTCACTCTTTTGAAGTGATTCCCTATGAAAGACCAACCCTATTAAAGGTTACAATGCACACTATTAAATGTGACCTAGTTAGAGGATTTTGATCACCCTGTTAGGAGTGAGCCTTGTTAGAGGACTTTAAATAATTCACTTGGAATGTCATTTGGTTAAAGGATTTACAAATGACTGTTAGTTAAAACCTAATCCAAAGGATTTACCCTAGACTAATATAATGATTAGAAAGTAATAGTAAGGCTTGATCTGACAACAATTTAAAACACACTTATAGGTTGCAGATCTCTATTTCAATCCTCTATTCCACTTGGCTTTCACACTCTTCAACTTTGATAGCTTGTTCACCCTTCAAACATCCATATCCTTAAGCCTTCTTACTTTTGTTTCCAATACATTCTCTTCTCTTAGGTCATTGAATGAAACAATACCCTAGACTCCAACAATACCCTAGACTCCTTATCTTCCTTTGGTTCTCTCACATGACAACACTTTCTTCTAACCAATCATCTCTTTAAATAGAGAATTAAGATCTTTTTCCATTCATCCCCCATTGTCCATTTGAGGGTTAGGTTGGATTAGGTAGGATTCAATAAACCTATCCCTTATTTCATTTCATTCCCTTCTAGAACCTTATCCTTCAATTCTCTTTGTATTCACCTTAGAATGCTTCACCATAAATTCTGTATCACCATCTCTCCAATCTTATCTTCTAGATGGTTCACATAATCCAAGAAATCAAACCTGTTGGCTTAGATTCATAATTTTTTTTTTCTTTCTCATAATTTTGACACTTGACATTAACTAGTTTGTGATGCTCAACACATATTGCATTGTTTAACATCCACAGTCAAAACACTCAGAATCAACTAAAGTTTGTTGGTGCTTGACATCAACTAAATTTTACTTGGCTTACACTATTTCACTTGGCTTACACTGAAATTGACTTTTCTTGGCTCTAAATAATTTTCTTCCTAGCTTGCACTAACCTTTCTCAACACCTAGTGTCCACTCAGTCAAGCTTGGCAAATAAACTAGATTTAACTTATTCTTCTAAACTTTGCAACCTTAAGTAGATTGTTAATGCACTATAATATCACTATCTTAATTGATTCTTATACTCCTTTTCATATCATAGCTCAGCCTTTCCTCTAGATGCTATTGTTACCTCATATGATACAATCCTCTTCATTAATCAAATAAATGATAGTACCCAAATCATAAAGGCACTTGTCTTACTAGCAAGTAGCAAGTTTGACATCAGTGACAAAACAATTATTGAAATACATTTATCATACTTGTATCAATCTATTTTCAACAATCTCCCTCTTTCACATTGACAACAAACCAAAATGACCAAACTTATCAGTATAGAATACCAAAAAGAAAATAATTCCTTGTATTGAAATCTCTCCCTCTATTAGCAACATACATCTTCTAAATAGGTTACAAAATTCTATTCTGATCAATACACAATCAGCTCATCCTTATGACTCCCTCTTGATCACTTCTTATATCTCCCTCTTACTACATAGATTATCTCCATCTTCCTAGGTAGATGTAATTGGTAGGTACACTTTTCTTGACAACAATTTGTCCCTCTTTGACAATAATGCCAAAGACATGCCATCTTCACATGCAAATATGAATATTTTCAAGTTCTCCCTCGGTCACCTTGCTTATGACTAATTTGAAATTCTAGTTCTTTGATTACTTTAGGTAGCTCCCAAAGTAAGATCCACCATATCAATGTGTAACATATGTAAATAACCTTGTTTGATGTAGGGCACTCCTCATGCTTCTTTAGATAGCCTTTGATAGGAGTATCACCCTGAGTTTACCTCTTAGATACTCATGAGCATCCTTTCATAATGATTTTGTGAAGATACCAGCTCTTTTCTCTTTTTTATTAACATACTCTATCTTCACCTCTTTAATTTGAACTAATTCTCTCAAGTAATGATACTTGATTGCAATGTGCTTAGTCTTTGTATGCATCACAAGATTCTTTGATATATTTATAACACTTGTATTATTACAATATAGTATCAAAGGTTTAGTTATTTCATCCTTCATACCTTTGAGTAGTTCTTTGATCCATACAATGTTTATACAATTTATTGTAGCAACACCATATTTAGCTTTAGTAGTAGATTGAGAAATGCATTTTAATTTCTTACTAGTCCATGTAACTAGCCTTTTGCTTAAGAAAAATGTGCCTCCGCTGGTGTTCTTTCTATCATCAATATTTCTAGCCCAATCAACATTAGTATAGGCTCTCAATTCAAATTTCTCATTTTTCTTGTAGTATAGACCATAATCCTTCATTCCTTCAGATGCCTCATTATTGTCTTTACTGCCATCAAGTGATTCTTTGGGATTAGAAGAGAATCTTGCAACTATCCCTATAGATAATGCTATATTAGGTCTGCTATGTACTACATGTTGTAATTTACTTATCATAGACCTATATAATGTTTGATTCACCTTAGTTGAATCATCATTCTTTAACAATTTATGTCTTATCACCATAGGTGTGCTTATTGTCTTGGAATATTCCAATCCAAAAGTTTTTATTATCTCCTTAATATACATTGACTGAGTGATTTATATACCATATTTCATTTGATTTACTTACAAACCCACAAAGAACTTGATCTCCCCAAACATAAACATCTCAAATTATTTCTTCATTTTATTTGCAAAAGCATTACATAAAATATCTTGGCCTCTAAATATGATATCATCAAAAAAAAATTCAGATAACAAAATACCTTTGCATTTCTCTATCTTCAAGTATAGATTGTCGTTATCATCATTCCTCTCAAATCTAATATTCACAAGATAATTATGAAGTCTCTCATACAATGTTCTTGGTGCTCACTTCAAACCATAAAGGTCTTTGTGTAGTCTATATACCATGTTTTTGTTATTAGTATAAATAAATCCTTCTAGCTATTCTATATAAAACTCTTACTACAATATACCATTCAAAAATATAGACTTAGCATCAATTTGATAAATTTTGAAACCTTTGTTTGTATAGTAAGCAAGCAATGTTCTTACTCCTTTGAATCTTGTAACAAGAGTGAATGTCTTTCCATAATCTATCCCTTTTTCTTGTGCATATCCTTTACAAACTAATATTTCCTTGTTCCTTCACTTCACCATTTTCATCTAACTTGTTTCTATATACCCACTTGGTACTAATCACACTTTTGTCTTATGGTTTAGGAACTAGAGTCCATGTTTTATTTTTCTCAATTTGTTCAATCTCTTCTTCCATGGCTTTACTCTAGTCCACATATTCTAAGGCATATTTCATTGTTTTAGTTTCTTGCATTCTCAACAAATATGTATCATTTCTCAAATTGTTTATTCTCATTGCTCTAGCATCTTTATCTCCAATGATTTGTGCATTAGGGTGATGTCTCTTGACATACTTAGACAATCTTGGTTCAACTCTGGCTTCTCCATTTGGTCTCTCAACATATAAATCACCATGTACCTCTCTATTAGGTAGTTTAGCATTTCTATCATGTACACTACTATTAGGATCAGAATGTGCCTCAATTTTATTTTGTAACTTGACACTTGAATGTAACTTGATTCCTAGATATAACTCAAAATTCATAGTATGTGACTTGAGAGTCACTAAAACTTGTTGTTGGTTTGCAACTTGATTTATAACATCTTCTTCAATAGATATACCTTCATAAAAGTATACAAATTATTTTTATTCTTTTGGTTCCATCATAGGTTTAGCCTCATATACTTTTGTATATTCATCAAATTTCACATTTTTCACTTTCCACAACTTTTTTAGTGTTAGTATTTTAGCACTTATAACCTTTACTTCTTATGGAATAACCAAGAAATATACCTTCTTCACTTTTTGCATCTAGTTTACCATTCCTAAAATATTTGATAATGTAACACTTTCTTCCAAATACCTTAAAATATTTTATATTGGGTGAGTATCCATATCATAGTTCAAAAGGTGTTCAATGAGTACCTTTCTTGACTTTTACATAGTTCAAGGTATAGAGAGTTGTACTTACAACTTCTCTCTAGTATTTCAAAGAAACATTCTTCTCCATCATGAGCATCCTACCATAGTGTATTATAGACTTGTTGCTCCTTTCAGTAATTCCATTTTGTAGAGGGGTTCTAGGAGTAGATGCCTATCTTTTGATTCCTTTGTCATTACAAAACATCTCAAACTCATTTGATTTAAATTCTTCTCCTTTGTTAGATCTCAAACATTTCAGACTTTTATCTATGTCTTTCTCAACTCTTGCTAAGTACCACTTAAACATTTGTAAAGCATCAAATTTTTGTTTTAGAAACATAACTATCATCATTCTATAATAATCAGCAACAAGAAGCATAATGTATTTATCTCCTTTTTGGCTTTGTACTTCAATCAAGGTCTATACAAGTTAGTATGAACAATCTCTAATATTCCTCTAGAGGTATGGGTCTTACTCATAAAACTTGACTTTGTCATTTTTCCTAACTAACATTGTTTGCAAAGTATATTATATATTTCAAATTTAGAAAACATCTGACTCTTCTCATGCTACTGATACTATCCAAGTTATCAAAATTAAAATGATGTAATGTCTTGTACTATAGCCACACATCATCAAATTCTACAACTAAACAAGTAGCATCCTCTATATCAAGGTAGAATAAATTACCTCTAGTTTGACCACCTTTTTCGATTAATTTTCCATCAATATCATATATCTTAGAAATTTTGTTCTCAAACTCAACTTTACAACCCAAATTATTTAATTGTGACACACTCAACAAGTTATAGTTAAGTCCTTCAACACAATAAGCATTATCACATAAAATCTTTTATGTGAGCTTGACTGAACCTTTTCCTTTTATCAAACATGGTGAATCGTTACCAAACCTTACACTATTTCCATCATAATAATTCAATGTACTAAACTTACTTTTATCTCTAGTCATGTGATGAGAGAACCCACTATCAATGATCCATCTGTCATTCTTGTTCACACAAGACACTAGTGCAGTTGTCTCATCTTCATTAGATTCATTCTTTATTGCAACAAACACCACTTCATAATCATGATCTTTAGATCCACATTTTGTTTCCTCCTCAACAATGTAGTAGGACTTCTTTCCTTTTTCTTTGTAGTCTTTTTTGTCTTCATTTCTTCTACTTTTGTACTTGTCATCACCTCTATAATTCTTCTTCTCTAAAAATCTAGCAACAATATGACCAACTTGAATGCAATTGAAACACATGATAGGTAACTTACCTTTAAACTTGCCTTTATCTCTATGAAATCTCCTTGCTAATAGTGCTTCAAGTTGATTTACATCTCCCTCATTTGTATCACTATCACTAGACACATATTTTTCCTTTTTCTTCTTCTTTAATGATAGCTTAGCTTTGAAAGAAAATTCTATATTTTTAGGTTTATAATTATCAAAGTTAAATAGCTCAAAAGCAGTGAGACTACCTACCAGACTTTCAAGATTTAGAGTATTCCTTGCTATACAACTCATTTCTTGTATTGCATAAACTCTAAAAGCATATATAGGAAATAGTGTTCTCAAAACTTTTCTTAGTACTGTATCATCATTTATTGTACTATTAGATCCTCTTATTATATTAACAACATCTTTTGACCTCAAGCAATACTTAGAAATATTTTCACCTTCTTGCATTCTCATATCATCAAACTTACCTCTAAGACTCTTAGCTTTGGCTCTTAGAAAATTCTTGTCACCTCTATAGATAGTGTGTAGAGCATCCCACATTTTATTTGCACTATCAAGACTTTTGATATCATCAAAATCAACATAGCTTAGGGAAGAGGCAATCTTCAACATTTCCTAGTTGTTTTCTTTCTTCTTTTTCAAATCTTTAGTAGTTAGGACTCTAGTAGGGTTAATATGCTCAATAATAATGGTAGATTGTTCATAATCACCAAGACCTCCTAGTTGTAGTTTCATTGGGCTTTACCATGTAGGAAAGTTATCTTTATTAAGCCTGGGTAATTCTCTTATTGACATCTTGATCTTTGTGCTTCTAGTACCTTCAAACTAGTCCTCTTAAGTAGATGACTCTAATACCAATTATTGGAATTCTTTAGAATAACTGGTGGGGGTGAATCAGTTATCTAAGGTCCAAATGTACAATTGAAACTTTACATAATTTAGTGAACCCATATTGATAGAAAAAAATTCATCATAGATGCATCCATTAGATTATGCAATCACTTAAACTTGTAGGCTACTATTAAATCAATTTGCAAAATTATAAACATGAAACATAATAGATTCAATAACACATTTGATACAATGATTTTATGTGGAATCCCAATTTAGGAAAAACCCCCAGTAACATGCTACTCATTCTCACTCTTCTTAAGTGATGCCCTATGAAAGGCCAGCCCTATTAAAGGTTTTAATGCACACTGTTAAATGTGATTTGGTTAAAGGATTTCAATCACCCTCTGAGGAGTGAGACTTGTTAGAGGAATTTAGATTATTCACTTGGAACGCCACCTAGTTAAAGGATTTATGAATGACTATTAGGTCAACCTTAATCCAAAGGATTTACCCTAGACTAATACAATGATTAGAGAGTAATAGTAAGGCTTGATCTAATAACAACTTACAAAAAAATTGTAGATTATAGATCATTGTTTCAGTCCTCCATTCTACTTGGCTCTTAAACTTTGATAGCTTGTTCACCCTTCAAGCATCCATACCCTTAAGCCTTCTTTCTTTGCTTTCCAATGCAATCTCTTCTCTTAGGTCACTAAATGAAACCATACCCTAAACTCCTTGTCTTCTTTTAGTTCTTGCACATGACTACCCTTGCTTCTGAAACTCTATAAATAGAGAATAAAGATCTTTTGCCATTCATCCTCCATCATCCATTTTAGTGTTAGGTTGGATTAGGTAAGATTCAATGAATCCAACCATCATTTCATTGTATTCCCTTTTTAGAAACTTCTATTCCAATTCTCTTTAAATTCACCTTAAAATGATTCATCACGAATTCTATGCCACCAACTCATCAATCTTATCGTCCACACAGTTTATACAATCCAAGAAATCAAACTTATCGGCATAGATTCATTGAATTCTTGATCTTTCTCATAATTCTAGCACTTGACATTAAACAACTTCTAATACTTGGCATATACTATGTTGCTTGGCATCCATTATCAAAACACTCAACACAAACTAAAATTTATTGGTTCTTTGCATCAACTAAACTTTACTTAGCTTACATTGAAATTGAATTTTCTTGGCTCCAATGTATTTTATGCTCGACACCTACTGTCCACTCAGTCAAGCTTGGTAGACAAACTCCATTTAACTTTTTATTCAAAACTTAATCAGTGTATCCAACCTTTGCAACCTTAAGTAGATTATCAATGTACTATAATATTACTGTCTTAACTAATTCTTGTACACCTTTTCATATCATAAATCAACCTTTCCTCTATGTGCTATTCTTACCTCATTTGATCAAATCCTCTTCATTAGTCAAATAAATAATAGTACTTAAATCATATAAGCAATTATCTTACCAAAAAGTAGCTAGTTTGACAGTACTGACAAGAAAATGATTGAAACACATTTATCATACTTGTATCAATCCTTTTTCAACACAAGACATACCTCAGTGTTCAATCCAAAAGAGGAAGTAGTTGAAAAGGTAAGCAGGTGAAACTTTATGTCATGCTCTTTGACTTTACTCCCCTTTTTCTTTTACTATCTTTAGTGATTAATATCTTAGCTACCTTATTCCAATAAGGAATTGATCTCTCCCACTACTTCCAAAACATAGATCTCCCTTTGGTGGGCCACTCTGTACTTCTAACTTCTTCTAGGTCATTTCTATCTTTTGTCCACCTAGCATCTATAATGGCTTGAGACTCAACATAAAACTTGTTCAAGTCTATTTCTACTCTAAATAGGGAATCAATTAATTTATTATAAGGGGCAACCGAGCTATCTTCAAAAATTGCCATAGTGGCCTCCTGAGTCAAAATGGCACTAAAGGAATCAGACCATTCCTACCAATCCATCACAGTACTAGTGGCATCCAAAGTTGGTGGTATATAGAGCTGAATTCCCTGAGATGAGACTTTCAACTTCCCTTGTATAATTTTCAATTTATTAGTGAAGAATCCAATTAGTTCTTTGACTACCTCTAAGACCTCCTTCACTATGATTCTCTTATCAAGAAAATCTAGCTTTTTAGCCATCAATATGATAAGCCTCTCTAAGAATTATGAATATGGCCCCCATCGATTGAATGTAGGTGATAACCATGAAACTACCTCATTGTAGAATTGCTCAATGCTTTGTAAAGAAACATAAAAATTGTGAGCCAGTTGTGATATACTCTTTAGAGTTTCAATCCTGCAGCTTATTAAACTATTAAGGACAATTGTTCTTATCTCATCTCCTTGCTGAGTAGGTGAAGCATCAATGCTCATTCTCTTTGGATCTATTGGCCTGGTTTTTTGCATGTGCCTTATGATTTTCCCAATAAAATAAAACCAAGGTCCTTTGGTTGATCTAGTGATCCTAAATAAAAACCCTAGTTCAAATTCCTAAAGGATAAGTTAAAACCCTCATTTTGTGCCCTAGTTTTCAAAAGGGTTAGTGTTTTCAAATTGGCATGGGAATACATTTTATCCTAAGTTTTTCTTTTTCCATAAAATATAACTTTATTTTTATTTTCTGTGATTAAGCCTTTTCTAAGCTTTCCTTGATCAAGGTTGTGTTTCCTGTGTTCAAAAGGATGGTTTTTGTTAGTCGTCGATTTGAAACAAGATCAATGAATAGTGCTTACCTGCATTATGGAGATACCCGAGTTTTAAGTAAAGTGGGGAAGTGTTGTTGCAACATGTGTCCCTTGATGATGCATAACATTATTCATGCCATAGAGTCCTAACATTTTCCACTTATGTGATTTCTCATTGGTTGTTCTTTACAATGTGGGTCCTTCTTTTTGTAGTTTTGCTACACCATTGATTGTTCTAGATTAACAATCAACACTTTCTTGCTTGATCAAGATACAAGAAATTTAAGTAATGCAAGGAAGCGCCTTGTGGACATGTGTCCATGATGGTATTAGCACCGTGCTTTGTGAAATAAATCATCCATGCTAACAGTTGTTACCTTTCTATACCACAGGTGTTAAACTATCATTGGCTAAATATTCTGACACAGTCTTCCATAATATCTTTTGCTCCATCATTGATCTAGGATCGATCAATGGACAACACTTTCTCGCTTGATGAAGTTGCACAAGTTTTAGATGATGCAAGGAACTGCCTTAGTGATATGTGTCCATGTAGATGTCATTATTTCTATTTCATACTATTCAAATGCTCAATTTTTTCTACCATTGATCTTTCAAAGATCAACAACTGGCACTTACCCACATTGTGAAGATGATCGACAGTTAAGTAAAGTAGGGAAGCGCTTATCTAATGCATGGCAAAGGATGATGTTATGGACCAACTTTTTTAGAAGGTAGCAAGGAAGCTATTGTGTGGTGGTTTTCAAAATGTACTATTTTACGTGGAGATTTTCTATTGGCTAGGGAAGCTGACAAGGTGTTATAGCATTACAAAATTGTGTGATCATTGATCTGACCAAGATCAAAGGTTGGCACTTGCTCACATTATCAAGATGAAATAACTTTAAGTAATGTTGAAAGTGCTAACCTAACATGTGGAAAAGTGGGACTAGCTGCAATGGAGGTGTGCTAATTTGTGATAGGCTAGAAATAGATGATGAGTTATTATGCCAGTTGGATTTCATTTTTTGAAATGTTACTACAAAGATGCTTTATTTTTGTGACCATAGATTTAGAGGGAGATTGACAGTTGGCACTTGCCCACATTTTCAAGATAAAAGAACTTTAAGTAATGTAGGGAAGTACTTGTTTGACATGTGGCCAAATCTTTAAAGCCATAAAGCAGTTTTGTTTTTTGAAGCAGAGTTGTCTAATGCTATAAGATTGACGAATAAGATTCAATTTTGAGCGCGACATGGAAATAATGGCTAATAGAAGTTATTGCCACTTAGAGCTCATTTGTGTGATATTAATGCCTAGGTATAATTCATGAATCTGCCATTATTGAATCAAAAAATCATAAAAGTTTATTAGAGTGCAAGGATTTTCCAAAGCTAGGGCACAAAATTTTACTAGGTGGTCAAAAAATTATAGAAAAATTTAGTAGAAAAGAGACACAATTCAATGGGTAAGTACTTTGCATCCTCTAAAAGTCAAGGAATTAGTGTTGTGTGAAATTTAAAGTTTTCAAAAAATGCCTCCATGAAAGGAATTCTCTAGACACACTGACCATCTCAAGAGGTCTATCCCTGATGATTTTCTTGAGCAATTTCCCCCATCTATGCATGAAATAACAAATAGTAGGGATTTCATTCCAAAGAACCCTAGGTTAGTGGTTACTGAGGGTTTTTATGATAAAGCGAATAATTTGAGAGATGCCCAGATTTCCATGGGAGGGTTAGAATTGTTTAAAAAATGGTTTTCTAAAAGAAATCTAGAAACCCTTTAAGTAGTATTTGGGAGTTCGATATTGGAAAATTAATAGTCCTTGGGGTTTTCTTTGATAGAGATCTACTAGTTGAATTGGCTAAGAAATATGATCAAATTACTAGGTTTGTGAAGAATTATGCTAGTGATAATTTATTAAGGGTTTCTCCTAAACTGATTCATGAGGTTTTCAACCTCAACCCTAGCCATGCTATGTACAAGATTATTGATATGGATGACATTCAAGAAAGATATGATGCACAGAGAGTGTACCTAAGAGTAGGGCCTCTACAAAAACATTTCACCATAATTGTTACATTACCTTTAGCTACACTCACTACCCCAGAGCCATTGATGAGGAAATTTATCAATCCCAGGGCTTGAGCTTTGTACTTTTCCCTCTGCCAAATCTTTGGGATGGATGAAGGGGAACACATACTAGGCTCTATTATTCTTATTGTGCTTCAAACATTACAACTTGGAATGAGGAGTATTTTAGATTTTACCTCTTTCCTAGTAGAAGAAATTCAAAGTGGTTTGGTAGGAATATCAAAGGGAGAGGTAAACAAACCCTCTTTCTAGTACTCCCTACTCATGCATATATGTCTTTTTAAGGGAGTTACCTTTTTCTCTAAATGTATGGAACTAGAATTGACAAGGGATGGTGAAAAGTTACCAATCCAATTGTGGAGTGTTGATATGACTTAGGAGGCTATGAATGCCAATTTTGTAAGGTTTGATAGGTATTTTGCATCCAGGCTTAGATTTCTTTTGAGAGGGGATAGCCCTAGAATCCCACATTCATTGTTAGAATTGATCAGACCTAAAGACCATGCAAAAGGGCTCTTGGTTAATCAAAATTGGCAGGATATAATCCCATATAATGTTTCTATAGTAATTAGAGTATATGGTTTCTTGGGGAAACCTCATGTTCTACCTTTACATGTGCCATTAAAGATAGGGATAGCATAATTGTTGTGGCAAATCAGAACAATTGAGGAGAGAGATATGATTGGTAAGGGTAAGGGCACTTTCTTCCCAATTGTTACTATGGCACATGATTTTATTTTTGTGAGGAAGGGATGAAGACATCTCAGTTTATTTTTGAATAAGTACAATATGGTAGAATCCCATGCAAGGTACATTGACCCAAAGGGATTCTTTAATCTTCTAAGGGAAAGGACAAAAGCCAAAAGTATCACACAATAGGTGTACTTCCCTAAAGATATTATTAGGAATATCTTCTCCTTATAGGAACAAGAGGTGAGGAAAGAGAAATGGATAGTATTCAATAAAATTTTGGAATTCATTAGTGCATTCAAATTTGATTATGATCCTTTGAAAGAAAGAAAAATATTGGGGAGCCAAAATGCATGTATTGATGAATAATTTTGTTGTGATAATGCAAACTACAAACAAGAAAAAGGATACATATGTTAAAGCATATCCTAGTAGAGTAGCAGAGGTGAAGAGAAGAATAAAAAATAGAATGATAGTTGCTCTAGGATAATATACATTGCAAAAGAGGGCAGGGTACATAGTAGTTCAGAACATATAATGAATTCCCCCTAATAGAAGACCAAGTCCAAAAAGTCCACCTATAGCTAGTGCTCCAAAAAGGCAGAAACTAAAACAAGGATCCTCTTCTCATGTAGAAGAGTATTCCCAAACCCAAACCCCAATCAGAATAGAGGATGAAGCATCCTTAAGAGAGTAGCTAAGACAAATGGGTGGAGAAGGGGATGTAATTGTCACTTCTATAGACATGGAAAGAGGAGTACCTCAAGAGCTTCCTATACCCTCCTTGGACCACACAATTGCTGATTATCAAGGTAAGGAGATAGAACCAATCATTGCCCAAGCTTTATAGAAGTTCATAAATGATGAAAATTTTGTTAAATCTAGGGCTTTTACACAAATTTTATGGAGAAGGACTATAGGAAATTTTGAGAAGGTATGTAAGAAAATAAAGGTAGAACAGCTTGGAAAACCAGACTCTGATATTGAGGAAGAGGTAAAATCTAAATTTTTGAGTGATTTTACCTAGTTAACACCTAAGGCTGGGAGGAAATTAGTTAAGGATTCAGGGGTCCTAATTTTTCCTAAGTGGGATATAGCTAATGCTATGATCTTTGATTCAATTAGAAAAGAGAAATGTGCAATATAAAATAGAGGAAGAGATACTACAGGTACATAGAGGAATCAGATTCAGTGATGATCATTAAGTTCTAGTAATTTGATCAATTGAAAAAAGAGATAAAACAAGAAAGAAAGAAATTTTTAGTGTAGAACATTCTAGTACTCTTACAATATATAGGGCTAACAAAGTGAGTAGACAAAAAATTTTTGGAATAACTTCAAAAATGTTAAAATTTGGAAAGTAGTGTCTAGAAAAGAACAGAGTAAGTTCTTAGAACTTAATGCTAAATCTAAAGAAGTTCTAAAGGCCTATGAGGAAAGGGGAAAAAAGATACAATTACTACAAAATCAGGTATCTCAAATGGACAAGCAACTTGGGAAGAGAAAGATGGGAGAATCCAATAGGCTAGGAATTGTATACCCCTAGCCCCCAGTTGAACCATTCAAGTCAACCCCAATTGTTGAAATACCAGACACCCCACAGAGGCCTAAGTTCTATACTATAGAGGAATATGAAGAAGAAATAGACAAATTAAGGGAAATGCATATAGAACCGAACAATTAGTATGAAGAAAAGCTAGGCAAGCTATTATGTATTTGGTAGATAGAATTGAGTGGCCAACATTTTATCATCAGTTAGCAAGAACTGTAGCTATTTGGGAGGAAACAAAAGGAGATGAAGATAAATTGAAACCCATTGTACAAAAGTGGAGTGAAAGGAATAATGACATTACTATTATGTGCATATATGTCATCCAGTTACCATGTCACCAAATAGAAAAGATGTTTGATCTACTTAATAGGCTAGAGGATTTTGATAACGAATAGGTTTCTATTTAGAAAATAATAAAAATCTACCTCTCAAAGTACATAGCTAAGAAGTTTGACCTTTTTCCTAGTGCTCTCAAAAGGGTTGATAAAATAAAAGAAACAAAAGAGTGGAAAAAGGGGTTAGATGAGATACTATGCCAAAGAATGAACAATGCTATAAATGAAAAAGGGCATATAATATGGGCAATGATAGTTGAAGATCTGGTCAAAGTGCAATTATTTTATAATGCTATTAGAAAGGACCTTGTTGAAATAAAAGAGGTTGGAAATTTTGTGATAAATATGCAAAGGGAAATTCTAAATTTTGATTGGGCTAATGACACCGCTTTCAATGAGTGGAAAGAACAATTTATGTCTGCAGAATAGATGGAAAAAGATGATGGGGTAGAGGAAGATGTAGAGGTAACTGTTACCTTAACAGTTCATGATGAAGATAGTGAGAAACCCCAAGTCAAGGTGAGCTTGTAGTTAACAAAATAGGACACATCACTTTCAAGCTTGATAGCCATGTGCTCTGAAGAATCAGAATAACTAGATACCAAATCTTTGGTTTCACAATTTTGGAAGTGTAATAGAGAAGTGGTTCATCCAAAAGAATATTTTGATGTAAAAGTATTTTTGATACACACCTTTTTGTCTTTTATGACAAAAAACACTTGTAAAAAATCTGTTGTCTACAGGATTGTTATCAGTTCTCTAAGCCTGAAGCTTGTTTCATTTCACTCTCTATAAGTGAGATTCCATGACTAGAGAAGGGCCCAATTTCTAATACAATTTTAGTTTATATTGAGTATGGTTCAGTCTAGTTTGTGGGTGCAAAAACTTATGATGTATTCTCTTTGCAAATGCTTGGAATATATTGATATTACAGGGGTCTAATGCTTTTTCTAGAATCATTCTGAGTTTTATTATAATTGTATGCAAATCTTCAAAGGAGATCAATACAAAATTGAACTGTACCCATATCTATTCTTGCTAAATTTTATCTCCATTTTTATTACCTAGTTATTATAATATTGTGTGAGAAAATTTTGTCCACTTGAATGCAATTCACTTAGGTTGTATGTCAATTCATTATTGCTATTGAATGCATTAAATTCACTTAGATAGTAGAGAGCAAATTTCCACAATCCATAGAATGCATAGATTTTTTCTGGATTTGATTGTGGTTTTATTTTTGCATCAATGTTTCGGATCACACTCTATGATCCATCATCAGGATGAAGAAAGAGAACATGAATAATGAAACATAGCAGACTTAGCAATAAAAGGTGGGGGGGTGGTATAGAGTGGGTAGCAAGAAAGATAGGTAAAATAATTAAAATAATAAACTCAAAGAATTAATTGAATTGAAATAAAAAGTAGCAATACAATTTAAAATTACAAATAAATAATAATAATAATAATCATAATAATAATCATATATCTATGTGTGTGTGTGTGTGTGAGCAATTGTCTATCTAAACCTATAAAAACAAAATAAAGGAATAAATATAAAAATAATAAACCTAAAGAATAAATAAAACAATTATAAAAATAATAAACTCAAAGAATAAAACAAACAAATATAAAAACAATAAACTCAAAGAATAAATAAAATAAAGAATTAATCGCTAAGAAATTAAAAAGAAGCAATGCCATTTAAAATAAAAATGAATAAAAATAAAATGATAATAATAAAATAAACCAAAACCAAACAAAGAAACTAACCAACCACCACCCAAACATAAAAGGAAGAAAGAGAACTCTTAAAAATAAAAATAAAAATAAAATAAAACTAAATAAAAATAAAAACAAAAACAAAAAACAAAAAATTAATTAGTTAAAAAATTAAAGAAATAAAAAAATAGAAAAATAATAAAATAATGGGGTTAGCTTCTAAAAGGACCAAAATAAAATAAGAGAAATGACATTCTAAATATAAATAAATATAAATACAGGAAGACAAAAAGTAGCACAAATCAAATAATATGCTCAATAATAATAAAAATAACAAAGAGGTATATATATATATATATATATATATATATATATATATATATATATATATATATATATATATATATATATATATATATATATATATATATATATATATATATATATATATGAGTGTACTTGACTAACAGAACCTATAAAAATAAGAACCCAAATTTTTTATTAAATGAAATTAAAATAAAAGATTTATACTTAAATGCATATATGAATGCCCATATGTGTGTATGTGTCTATATATATATAATAACAATAATAATAGTAAACATAAATAAAATTAAGAAAATGAAAAAATAACAATAAAATAATAAATAAATAAATATCCAAATTTTAACTGCACTAAGAATCAAATAGAAAAAAGAGAAGAAAATGAGAAAAAAGACAGAGGGAGAGGGACAGGAGAAAGGAATAAGGATGTACCAGGAAGACTGACAAGCCTAGGCTGGATGAAGAAAAGTCGCAAGAGGAGCTAGCTATTACTTTTGATGCTGGTAAGTAGAGGTTGCCATGAAATGCTTAAACTCCACCCCTCATTGTGATTGAGATTAGATGGGTGGTTATTGATTGCAATGGTTTCCTTCATTTTCCTCCAAAAGAAATTGTCCTTTTTAGAGACAATTTGTGCCTCCTCAAGAAAAATGTGGTGTTTGGTGATGATGGAGTGTTTTGCCAAGGCTGATTTGAGGACTCACTCATGATTGATGTTAGCACTATGTTCTTTAAATCTAGTCTTGAAACAATGATCATTTTCACCTATGTAAGGAATACCACAAGAGCAAGTCACTTTGTACACTCCTAACTCAGAGAGACTATCTCTAGGGTCCTTGAGAGACAGAATGCAATTCCTAACTACAAGGAGAGGTTTAAAGGTACAATGAATTCCTTTCTTAGAAAGGATTCTGGCTAGCTTGTGGGAGATACCTTCAACATAAGGTGAGGTGACGCCAGGGGGGGCTTAAGCTAGGAGAGGGGAAGAATAGGGCAAAAATTGAGATTTGGCCTAGATGAGGGCCCTAGATATATGCTTGCTAGAGTACCCATTCAACTTTAAAATGTGGCACAGATGGTCAAATTCTTGATTAATGTTATCTACATCACAAATTCTATAGGCCCTTAAGGTGAGAGTTTTTAAAACCCCAAATTTTTTACTAGGATGGTGATGAGAAAGTGAGTGGAGGTAAAGATTAGTGTGTGTGGCTTTACGAAAAACCAAATGACTGAGGTAGCCATCCTATTTTTTTAACAACAAGATATCCAAGAAGAGGAGTTGACCATTGGCCTCAATCTCCATGGTGAAGATGATGGTTGGAGAAACATTGTTGAGGTGACACAATGCGTCCAACAAACATTGGTGTCATCAACATATCACTTCCACCACTTTGGTTTGAGAGAGGCAGAGAAGAGATATTTTTCTTCAAAGTTTTCCATAAAGAGGCTAGCCATGATATGAGAAAGAGGGGAGCCCATAGCTACTTCATCCACTTTCTCATAAATGACACCTTGAAAAGTGAAAAAGGTTGAATTCAGGCATAACTCCACCAACAAAGTAACCTTTGAATTTACCTTATGTCTCAAAATTTCAATCGTGTCAAGAATGGGGACTTTGGTGAAAAGAGAGACCACATCGAAGGTCACTAACAAGTCATTGCTTTCAAGGTGAGCCTCCATAATAAATTGAACAAAATGAGAAGAGTCTTTAACGAATGATGATGATCTACCCACTAAGTGAAAACAAGCTTGGCTAGGAGGGTAGCAAGCTTGTAGGTTGGGGAGCCTATGGTATCAATAATGGGTCTCAAGGGAATCCCTGGTTTGTGAATTTTAGGGACACCATAAATGTGAAGAGTCACTTCTTTGGAAGGGATCAATCACTTTTTGGTGGCATTATCAAAAGAAGAAGAAGCAATGGCTAAATTTACCTATTTGAGGATTTTAGAGCAAGGATTATGATTAAGAATCCTATAGCTACCAGAGTCTGAGAGAAGAGAAATCATTTTAGAAGCATAACCATGCTTGTCCATAACGACTATGGAATTTCCCTTATCTACTTTACAAATAATTAAGTCATTATTTCCAATTAACCTATTGAAAGCCACAATTTCATCCTTAGGATGTCTAAGGGCTATCGAACAATCTTGGTTCACCTCCTTAGTCATATGAGGAGGAAGGGAGTGAATGATGTTCTCAATCTCAATGAGAAATTCATGATGCGTAATAAATCGAGGAGCTAAGGAAAAACCCAAACCCCTCTTAAGGAATCTCATGGTGGGATGGTCTAACTCAATATTGATTAAGTTGACCATAATTTTTCTCTCCCAATCCATGATTGAAAGAGGGATTAGAGAAGCCTTGATATCCACATCATCATCATGCAAATGAAGAGGAGAGGGGGAGAGACCCAAAGATGCATAGGTACTTGAGGTAGTAAAAAGCTTTGGAGGGCTCGAGGGGTTGTAGCCTATGAAAAGGGGAGGATAGCTTAAAGCCTACAAGTTAGCCAAATCGCTAGCCTGGGTGAGAGAGGAAGAGGGATAGCAAGTAGGTAACAAATTAATAAGCTATTGCCAACAGTTAGAAGGATCAACCAAAGAATGAAGAGGCATGCAATTATGGAAACTAACTATGTCAAGAAACAAGTGAGAGAAAGAAGGTGTAGTAAATGAGATCATACCTGAGGATGAGCCCAAGGAGCCATTGAAGGGTGACCATTTTTGTAGAGGTCACATGGATTGAACCTTGGCATGGTCTTGATGTGATGAACACTGTTGGAGGCATCCTAGAATCTAGAACACTCCATCTCTTGCGCTAAGGAAGGAGAGTGAACAAAATGATAGAAGACAACAGATGAAGGACTAGCACAAAGGGCAAGGGAGCTAGAGCTAGAGGTGGGGCTAGATGAAGAAGAAGAGTGTAAAAAAGATAAAATGGAGGGAAATGATCGGGAGGGGACATGCTTAATGGACCCATGCCTCACATCCACCCCAGTCACCACATGATGCACGGGGGCCAGATGGAGATGAGACACTGAGGGGCCACATATGTGGCTGTCTACATTGATAGGGGATGAAAGTAGAGGGAAGGGAGAAAAGAAAGTGCATTGGTAGGGGGGCTGAGCGAGAGGGTGGCCTCACAGGAAGTAGTGGCTCATGATGAGGAAGCCCTCTCCTGCAAAAGACTTTGAGTTGAAGGTTTGAGAATTTTTTCTTTTGCTTGGCGATGTTGTCTAACTAGTGGCCCATTGCTCTCATGTGAGAAGAGATTTCAAGTTGAATCCACAAATCTAGACAAAGAGAAGAAGCTAATTCGAGGTGATGAGGCAAGTCTAGCATTGAAAAAATCAATGGTAGCCCTGAGGAGAGAAAAGCTAGCATTAAAGAAAATATGCTTGGTTCTGGTGCACCATAGGTGATGGTTAATCATGATGAAAGAAGGGATGAGATGAGAATCTCTGCATCTTTTTAGGAAGGCTAAGTCTACTACTTTCTTTGCTAGTTTTATGCGCAATGTCTCCATCTATTTGCATTTGAACCATATTTCCCTCCCATGAAGGG